>OX375865.1:31514429-31867135 GCA_947359475.1 Heligmosomoides polygyrus bakeri | reverse complement strand
ATTTAAGGATGCCACATTGCTCGCACAAAGAGCTTATTAAGATTCCATCAAATTTTCAAGAACATCTCCACTTCCTGAGTCCGTGAGCTACCTCAGAAAGGTGTAAACCGGCATTTTCGAATGGCCTAATCACTTATTTTCTTATGAGAATAGAATTTCTCTGAATCTATCTTCAACCGATTCTAGTCCTTGTTCATTATCCTTTCATCTGTAATAACCTTTCTTGTTGATATTTTTGATAACATCTTCCACGAATTGTTTATGCACTGTAGAACGCACGATCACCGAATGAAGTTTATTATAACTATTTGCACAATCAACCAGAATAGGTATAGATGGCAGAACTGGTGATGGCATCAAAGTTGGAGTCAAGTAGCAGGGCACGAGCCGGGAAGAGCACTTGAGCCCGAGGTCGTAGTGCGAGCCGTGTCGTGGATCGGTATGGTGATGCGGACCTCTCCCTCCTTGCCTCACATGCGCAGTGATGGTCCTTAAATAAAGATGGATTAAATGGAATGTTCCGATGGGATCTAGGAATGCTACAGTAAACCTACATTACAATGTTCATGAGAACGAAAGTGTTTGTGTTCTGACTAAGCGTGACTATCAGATTCAGCGCTACCTCTTACAATGCTTTGGGTGCATTTGCCGATTAAATAAATAAGTAAATTCACTCCTGAAAGACCTCATGAAAGCCATTGGGCTGATATTTAATCTGAGCAATCCATAGATAAGTCGCTGTGTGTCCTCCACAGAACAGTTCGACACTGGCTGGTAGACCGAGTACCATACTTAAGTTAGTCTACAAGCGCAGCTAAACTCGAATGCTTCGGTTGTGTCCAACGGCACTTGTTTAAAGTTCTGAATCCTAAAGTTAAGCACAGAGACCAGTCTAAATATACAACTGAAGGTGACATCCACACCATCTCCTTGGATTAAATTTAATGCCATTGTTTGCATAGTTAACCCTTTCTTCCTTTTCTCTCAAGCGTTTAGTTGCAGGATTCGCTTTCTTTTGGTCCGTCACATCAACATTAAGAAGACTATTCTCGCAGCTTCGACTTTAGCTCTAGAAGTAATTACCTTCGTTCTTTCCTGGAGGACCTCTTGTGTTTGGATTCCGGGTGCATCGAGCTCAAAGCGCATCGCCTAGCTTCATTTGGATGGATGCTGCCTTTATCACTGCCCTGACATCTCCCTTCCATGTCCTATCCTGCAGATCACGTCCAATTGTCCTAATTTCAACAGCACATTGCTGGCAGCAGCATCTTACCGAGGGACTATCACCTACTTTCGTAAATGAGGGCATAGCTAACCACTGCCCTATAAAGCCTCTCTTTAAGTGTACTGGCGGATCTGCAGTCGTAGGAGATTAAAGTGAACAGACTTCTGTCTGCCGTTTCCGTCCCTCACAACCTAGCGCATACTTATTCCTCGGAAATTTCGTTCCTGATGTTTTGAAAACCGATTATCTCTCTTTGAGCTTCCTTAAGTTCAGTTGCAGCCCATTGTTTGATATAAAATCTAACAGCACACAGTACTTCAACTTTGTCTGATCTTCTTCTAATAGATTAATAAGTAGATGAAGCACTACGTCCTCGATGTAGAAGGAACAACTTGCATGAAGGAAATGTAGCCAGCGCCTGAAGACGCCGATGCCTTGCACACTGACCTGATTTGGACTTCAGTTCAGGACAGGCTACTCGATCCTCCCACTTCTTCGGAGCCATTCTTAGTCAATCTTGTCCAAAAAAGATATTATACTAACTGGTTCATACCGTTCTCACGTAAAACGGGACAATTTTCAGATCAAATTAAATACTTTTCAGACCAAACTGGACCCTTTCCAATTCAAATTGGATACTCTTGCAACCCAGCATTATACCAACCAAATCGAACTGAACTCTTTCCAAATCGAAACGAGCGTCTTTCAGATTACACTCGAGACTCTCCAAGGAGGCTAGAATAATTTCCTGGTTAATAGCTTCGCAATTTGCTATAAAAAATTTTTTTATTTCACTAATCCAATTAGCGCACACGCTGTTCGAAAATTACAAAATTTCTATTTTTTGAGGTAAAATATTTGGTTAAGATTTATTTCAGTGCACAAAAGGCAACATTTTATAACATATTAAAAGAAGAGATCGTGCCATGCACTTGTTGCGATTTTCATTTTATTGATAGTGTAATGCTGCTCACTTGAAACCACAAAATGACTATATCTGAGGTTTCTACAATTGCTGTGTATGACTGTATATCTCCACGCAAGCAGAATTCTTGCTAGCAATCAAATAAAGATAACGAGGCCTGGACGAGTGCCTTGCACAACCTCGTCCTTCAACACGCTATAAGTTGCAGCCTTTCTGTACCCTAGATTAGGCACTAAACCAGAATTTTTCCTTAGGTTAAAAAATTTATGAATATTCACTGCGTTGACTTACTGGGGCAGCCCAATTTTAAAAAATTCCAAGAAAGTCATACTACATTTTTTTAACAAATAATTATTCTAAAGGTATCGGGGAGTCTCTAGTAATGTGAACAAAGATCACTGTAATTTGGAGGATAATCAGTTTTATTTCGAAATATCAAATTTGTCTAAAAGTGTGTCCAATTCTTTTTGAAAAGCGTCCAGTTTGACGTGAAAACGATGTAATCTCTGGTCTCATGAAATCACTCCGTGATCCAACACGTAAAACGCCAGCTTCTATTTATTGTTACTGACACTCTAAACATTTGAAGTAATTGCATAAAACCCACAAATCTGCAATACCTCACATTGTCTTCCAAATTTCCCACTCTCTAGAGATTATCTGCTCCAAGAGCAAAGGCGCTGCGCGGCCGCCGGAGATTTCTGCACGAACTGATCTATTGAAATTCTTTTAACAAATCTTAGTTAATACTGATCACAGGGTGTGGGTGTTTTCTTTTTCCTTATTTTAATGGGTGAATGCTTGTACAAGATATTTAATCAAGTCATTTCAGATGTCCGTTAGAAAGGATAAGGTAAGTAGTAGTTTGAAAGCTGTGGAGGAATGTCTGGCTGAATTGGAATCTGCGGATGAAAACATTGTGCGGGAGGCCCTCCTTGCAGGAAAGGACCTCAGCAACATTTCAGGTATGTTCTTCATTCGGTGGGCTTCATATTCGTGTGCTGTTTATTGTGTTTCAGTCCAAGTCAATGAAGAGCTAACCGAGGCCCACAGGAGCGCGGTGCTAGAATGCATTCAGAACGCGGATAAGCTCACGGATCTCCACAACCAAATCCTCGCCTGTGATCAGGTGTTCGAGGTACTGTGCATTGCCCTGTGGACAGCTTGATTGGTGCCGCAACTGGAAATGTTGCTGATTACTGTCATGTTTCCTCCAGCGGTTGGAGAAGATGTTGCTCGGATTCCAAGGCGACCTTGGCACAATCAGCGAGGACATGAAGCGGCTACAGGATCAGTCGGTGTCGATCAATCAGGCAAGTATCCCACAGGGTCTAGCATCCCATTCGTTGATTCCTTTGTTCCTAATGATCTTCAACGTTCTATGAATCGTTCCAGGAGTTGGAGAACCGCCAGAAAGTCCGCGGCGAGTTGAGTCAGTTCGTTGACGACATCATTGTGCCTCAAAACATGATCAAGTACGAGAACTTCGCCGCGTTATTCAAGAATCGATCTCTATAAAACCTGTGCTTTAGAATCATAATGGAGACCGATGTGAATGATCGGACATTCCTCGAGCAGTTGCACGAATTGCAGCACAAAATCACCTTCGTAAAGGCGCAAGAGTTCAAGGATGCACGATCAGTCTACGATGTCTTAGGAGTGCTGGAGGGTCTGAAGTTTAAGGTATTACAGCCACATCTCAGATGTTTATAATAGATTCATCAGCTGATCAGATATGTGTTCCAGGCCATTGAGAAGATCAGAGAGTGGATTCTGGCGAAGATTTACATGTTTCGGAAACCGCTGTCCAACTATCAAGTTCCACAGCACCAGTTACTCAAGTATCGTTTTTTCTACGAGTTCTTAGCCGCCAATGAAAGCAACATAGCGCAAGAGGTTTGCCCTGTGTTAGTGTGTATATACATCCGATTTATTCATACATATATGGTTTTTGTTTTCGCCGATTCTGAGTTCATTTTTGTTTTCAGTACTATGGAGAAGAGATGCGGCACTATTGTACATTCCCAACTCAAAGGGTCGAGGAGAGGTCAAAAAAATTGCCCAAACTTTGGTTATTGGGGGTGCTGATCACGAATCTGTGATCTGTTCTCAAAATTACGGCCGATTACGGTAGGCTGCGGTAGGTGCGGGTGACTAAGGCTGGCAAGGTCATGATCACCGACTTCGCCCAAAGTTCGGCTAGGGGGTTATATTGCTGCTGATCACGAAAATGCGGTTGTGGAACAGCGCTTGGAGGGTCATGATGGTTAGATTGCTATCCCTCGATTAAGCCCTCGCCTATTGAAGAGTTTCCCACAAAAATGGTTTCCCGCTGGGAATTTTCAGGCGATCGCTGCGGGACCGCTTGCATGCTGTGCTCACCCGTAGCACCACGAGGGGCGGTCTTTATGTACGAATGGTCACCGCGCCCGCGACGGCGACTGCCGCGTGCGCGATAAGCTCCGCTGCGGTCGTGTGAGCTGTGCCTCATGACCTGCTGCAGACGCTAGGTTTGAGTTGTTGATATTCCTTTCTGCTGTTGCAGGAGCTGCAGGAAATCATGCTCTGGTTCAGAAATTGAGTTCGAGTTGTAAAACTAAACCACGTTCTAATGCTCAATTTTATATGATGCTTTTTCAGGAAAAGCTGAAAATATGACACACTATCGCACTGAAACTGACTTTGTATACACTTTCTAACACTTGGTGTGCAAGTTTTGATGGAGGTCTAGATATCACTGGTCGCTGAAGCCACTCAATTGCGACGTCTTCTGCCGCGGTCGCCGCGCTATTCGCCGCGTGCGCGGCGACCATTCGTACATAATGTCCCGCAGCCGTAGCACCACAGATAACCCCTATGGTCCCGTTTATACTTCGACGCCGAGCGACGCGACGCGATGCATAGTGGCCATATTGATTGAGCGACGCGATCGATCAATTTGGCCACTTTACATGCCGTCGCGTCGCTCGGCGTGGAAGTATAAACGGGGCCTATAGCCGAAGTTTGGGCGAAATCGGTGACCATGACCTTAATCACGCGTACCTACCGTAACCCACCGTACTTCAGCGTAAAACGAAAAACGAATGCCAGATTCGTGATCAGCACCCCAATTAACCCCCTAGCCGAAGTTTGGGCGAAGTCGGTGATTATGACCTTGGCAGCCTTAGTCACCCGCACCTACCGTACTCCAGCGTAAAACGAAAAGCGAATGTCATACTCGTGATCAGCACCCCAAATAACCCTCCTAGACGAAATTTGGTAGAAATTTTTTTGACCTCTTCTCGACCCTGTTGTGAAAGTACAATAGTGCCAGAAATGCAAATAGCGGAATCACATTCGCTTTCTCTGCTACTCTCCTTCGGGATGCGGGGCATGAAACCTGTGAATCAAAATTGCCCCCTGTCAGAGTTCCTATTTATGCCTAGTTGCGCAACAACGCAGGAGAGGAGGAAGTTGGGCAAGGTAAGGAACTCCAGGGTGGATGCAATTTGAACACGGGCAAGCTATATGTCCCGCATCGCGAGAGGAACATGGAAGGAAAGTGAATATGGTCCCTTTATTCCGCCTTCTCCCCATAGATCCTTTTTTACGTAATTCAGTTTCTGTGAGCGTCACTGAAACTAGTTTGTGTCTCGAAATGTCCACTTTTTCATACTCCTGTTGTTTCCAGGTGCAGGACGAGTATGTGGATACGGTCAGCAAAATGTTCTTCTCCTACTTCAAGGCCTATATTACCCGACTATTCAAGTTGTTGGTTAGTTTTCTACATTCCCATTCTTTGTCTTTACATTAGTATGCGGCGTTGTTGGGTTCCCTCTGGCTGTTGAATGACTCTGGTTGAGCCTTTGAAGGGCAACACATTTCGTAGTCTAGACCTTGCGATGTTTTTTATATCAAAATGGGAAACTTATGGAAAGGAGGTTAGTAGTTTTCCGAGTGTTTGTGCATCTCAACCTGGTCAGTTCAAGTTAGGTTAGTTTTCCGCTTATAGCTCCAAGCCTAGCACGGCTAAGAGCTTCTTTGACATCCCTGCCAGAGCAATCTTTTCCAGGTATGGTAAAGGTCGCTCTTGGCCTTTTCAGGCGTGGGACTGGTTTGTACAGAGAGACCGGTCGCGATTTAGTGCAGCGAATCGGGCAATTACCCCGCATTACTTGATTGCCCGGTGATACCGCAATTCCATCTGTGAAGCGAACGCTCTCTGTGGTGGAACTGTCTCCAAAGATGGCATAGAGTTGCAAAGCCTGTCCGCGGCAAATAAAATGTAGCGTCAATCTATTGCTTGCCGGGTGCACCATGCATTGTACTTCGGTGTAATATCGCAGGGCGACTTGAATGCGCATTCCGCCTACACAATGGCTTGTGGTGGCTGGTCGCTGAAGCTGCCAGCGTGAAACGCTTTCCAGACATCATTTCACCTATATCGGGAGGTTGGGACGCATGGTAGACTGCCAGACCGGAACACGAGTCAGTCCAGGTTGCACGTTATAGTGCCTCCTCCAATGGCGCTTGTCGCACGCAATGAAAAGATCTGTTTCTATTTGAGTGCTGGTCGTCAGCAACTGCAACCAAGTGAAATTTCAAACACCCCTAGTAGGATTGAAGTCAGCCTTCTTTGGTAGGTCAGAAACTAGATTGTCTGTGTTCTCTCCATGCGGCGATTCGTCGCTGACGCATTGCTTCCGATCCGGTTATGAAAATTTAGAGATCTAGCAAACTTCGATGTATAAAAATCAAAAATTACATATGAATTAGAAAAAAGCTTTGCGAACGGTTGTCTACATCTCCGGTTCTGTCTCCAAATTATTCTCTAAACCACCGTTTATTTTCAATGAAACAGGACGCTCCCAAATAGCTAACTAGAAGCAGAGTAGGAGGTTTACCCAGTCAGAAGAGCAGCAAACTTGGATAGTCACTGGAAGTTAATGCATATTTTAAAATCTTCGTGTGAAGTGTTTTTGCGACATCATGTAGCATCCATGGCCCATTCCAAAAAAGGCTTACTGGGACCGATCTGTATCCTTTAGCTTTCACCTCCGTAGAACCCTAATGGATTCCAGCAGATTTTTCACGGCTGAATGGGCACGCTTGAACTTCGCTGGAAGTCAATTCAAATCTCAAACATATTCAACAGTCACTTTCCGCTTACAGATGTTAGACGCCGCTTCAAAGGATGATCTGTTAGGTGCTGAGGATGTCGTGAAATCAAGCGGGATTTCTGGCTTGTTCGCCGGGAAACCACACGTGAGTTCGAGTATAGGCACCAACGCAAGTTAACCCTTCACGATACGCGCGATTTTTACGTGACTGCCGCGTATTTTTCTCGATTATTTGTATTGTTTTGTTTGCATTATTTGTTAGATATGGATAAAATCCTAACCAGTGAAGTGTCCCATGGACCGTCTTGACCGTAGATATTATTGGACTCAGTATTAGTACGGTACTGTTAAATGTTTGATAACTTTCCATGAACTATTTTTATGATGGTATCCGAGGACATCGTCGGACAATATCGTGAAAGGGTTAAAGCACGTGTTAATAGTTACACTGTTTTAGCATCGAAATAGGGCGACTGTGTTCTCTTTGGGATCTCGTCAAGAGATTCTCACGCATGATTTCTTGAACCCTCTTATCGTTCCCCACGCCGCTCATGAGGCCAACCAAAAGGTGAGCTTTAAATACTACATTACGAAAATCAAGAGCAGATCTGCATGGGAGCATTCTGTTATTCAAATCATGTTCAGTTTCAATTCGAAGCTCTTTTCCGCTCGATACATCTAGCCTTTGTGGATCACTGCAGTCACGAGTTCCTGTTCTTGACCGATTTCTTTATGGTATCTGGACAAATCGCCATCGATCTACATGCAAAGGTATGGTTCGCTTTCACGGTTGCCAAATGCTGTGAGCAAAATTCATATTCCAGGTGATGGGTCGAGCAGTAGCACACTTAGTCCGAGCTTTCGACGAGAAGATTGCGTTGAATTTCGACTGCATCAGTCTGCATCTATGTATTTGCCTTTGTGACAAGTTCCATCGGTTACTGACGGAAAGAGAAATTCCTTCTATGAGTGGGTGAGTAACGTTATGCCTGTTGCTGCAGTGCCGATCTAGGAAATGCAAGAGTGAGATTACTGTTAATACCCAGGCTTTCTTTTCCCATTGTCAAGGTTTACTGGGATGGCATGTATACCTCTCTTTCACCTGACCAGCTCTGCCTTTTCGTGCGGCTTTGGCTTCAACCAGTTCAGAGCAGCTATGTGATCAGTTAGTAATGGCATAGCAGAAGTGTTTGTAAGCCGTAAGAGCGTTCGTTTTTTCGATGTAAGGTCGAAAATGACCCGTTCTCTGCAGCTGAACAGCCAATATCAATCTAGCTGTCTAGGAATGAACACAATATGAAGAAGAACGATGATTCCTACGTCGTTTTCGCTTTTTAAATGTATGCCTTGTTCTGACCAAAGTGCTCAGATCTTCTTTGACATGAGATTGGCTTACAGGTATTGGGATGCAGTTTCGAACCAACTATGGACGAGGCTAGCACACGTAATGCAGATGCACAACGATAGCGTTAAAGCGCTCGACGTGAAACGTATGCAAACACCCATTGACACGAGGCCGCATTATGTGAGTCTCATTCAACCCTAAAATTTGGCAGCATTTTCCGAAAAATTGGAAGAAATCTGTACTAGTATTCTCTGTGCTGTAGTTGCAAGTTATAAGCTGTGCGTGTTAAAATATTTTGTACTGATTTTTTTTCAAGAATTTTTTTTACAATTTTATGCAGCTCATGAGATTCATTCATTCACTTAGTTCATTTATTACTTGCGCTTAAGACTGCATGTGAAAAGCAACGAATAAACGCAGGAGAGCAAAGATGAGGCGTGATGATAGAAAAACACAAAAAAACAGCAAGCATAATCATAAAGGGCAAGGATTAAAGAAAAAGAATCATGTCATGTGCCACATCTCTTTTGAAGTGACCAGTTTTGTTTAATCACTGGATATGGTGACGTGTTCAATGCCGTTTGCAAATATGATTGTAGTCGGTGATTGCTCGATAGCAGAAAAATCGAACCCCAAGATTTGTCCGAGGTTTTGATGAGATCTTGATATTCTCAGTGGAAAACTTCCTTAATCACTTTTCTATTCCTTTTGCGTGGTCCTAATACGCGACCTTTTAATCGTTGAGCTAGCGTTCGGAAGAGATCTGCCTCGAATTAGCTTCCCTTCAATCTTGTATTTATAAAAGGAACATATTCAACACTCTTTTGTTTAGTCGGAAAGGTTCGTTTTGCTTTCTTAATTCCTTCAAAAATTAGATGTTCCCATGTTGCGAGAAAGAGCTGAAACATTTCCTTCTTCATAAATTTGGTGAGTGGTTTATACTGTCACTTCTCTACAGGGTGCGTAAAAAGTATTGACGCACCAAAAATAAACGTTAGAAGTAACAACACATTATAAAATTTAACACGTTTATATACAAAATGTCAAAAATGATCCCACGTACAGAACAGCATCACTTGTATTTTATATTGGCTTATTGCTGTGAATGCAGGGGCGAAGACGACGAGGAAAGGAATCGACGGTGCGCCGCAAGCAGTCCACGTCGATTTCGTTCTATGCTTTGACCTTCAATGACTTGATGCTTTTGCTCGTTCAACCTGTAAAAGTGTTAAACACTCTTAAAGGACCTCCAAAGTGCTAATTCTGGCGGAGGGCTCGCTGCAAGGGAGGCGCATCCGGCCAGTTTGCGCATTCATCACAAGCGCCTCCCGTTTTCGTGGATGCAGGAGTGAAGATGAATCAGTACAACTATCTGTATTGATGTCCTAGTGAAGCAACTGGTTCCTTGGCTCGAATCCCACCTCGAGAGTAAGCCGTGTATCTTCCAGCAGGATTAGACTCCTGCGCAGATCGAGGATTGTTCAGGACTGGTGACGCGCCAACTTGAAAGGCTTCATTTCCGCAGAGGAATTACCTCTGTATAGACCGGATTTGAATCCGCTGAAATACTCTATATGGGAGGTTTCGGAGAACAAGGCTTGCGCTACTTCCCACAAAAGTATGAAGTCAGTGGAGGATGATCTGGTCAAAGCATGGAACGAAATCGATGTGGACTACTTGCGGCGCACCGTCGATGCCTTTCCTCGGCGTCTTCTCCCCTGCGTTCGCAGAAAAGAAGCCCATATACAATACAAGTGATGCTATTCTGTTTGCTAGGTACTGTTAGCCTTTTTTATATAAACTTGTTAGATTTTATAATGTTTTGCCATTTCTAACGCTTACGTTTAGTGCGTCAATACTTTTTACGCACCCTGTACTTGGTTACAACTGTCTTTAAAAATACTAAGCTTAGAATCGGTTGTCGCTCGTGAATTTCAGTTTAACTACTCACTAAGCGTTTCACCATCAACAGATATGGAAACATATTTGTGGGTTGGGTATTGGGGTACATCGTCACTTCGACAACATTTTGACTTTTATATTTACAGAGCCGGGATGAATGGCGAGGTGAATTTGCAATGAATCTATAACAATTTTGCTTGCTATCACGGTTTATTTCGTACACCAGCCGTTCAGCGGCCTATCGGCCGTTATCTTCTGGATGGGAGCTTCGCCCCCAAGCTCCGAGAATAGAACATTCCGACCGCCATCTTTTCTCCTTTAGCCCTTCTTAATTTCTCTGCAGTAAAAAAAGCTTGTGTTACTATACGTTATAGAATAGTATAGCGGGATATGCTAGAGCAGGATCTTCGAAGCTGCTCCTATGAAGCCTGTCCACCCACTATAGCATGTACGCGATTTACTCAGCGAAATACCCGTTCTCTACGTGGCGGCAAACAGATCGCGAAATACCCTATCCGAAATGTTTTACCACTTAATCATAAGAAAATTATACTTGGCTAAGGGTTCGTGCATTATATAGAAAGTAACTGTTTTAGATAGTAAGAAGGTATGCTGAGCTCACGTGTGCGTTCCTCGTCGTTACGGAATCGAGCGGCAGAGAGGTTCTTCTTCTACAATTTATGAAATGCTTCTTCCTGTGAAAGCTAGATTTCCATTCAGCTTGAGAAGAAGATGGAGGCCATTCTCGAGACCTGCGAAGACGCTGTCGAACAGCTGCTTCTCCGTATGTCGGCCAGCTTAGCAAATCCTAGGGATCGCCTCGTGTTTCTTATCAATAACTATGACCTGACCCTCAGTATTATTGACGTAAGTTGCTTGAGTAGCGTTTAGTCAGACTTTCACCTATTTAACTCCTCTGCTTAAACTACTCCTCCTAGGAACGCGTCGTCCAGGATAGCCGGATTCACTCAATAATCCACGAGCTGGAGCAGAAAACCATTGGAGAATTCGTGGAGGTGCGAGATTCTGCAAACGCTCTCTAACACTTTTTACTCATGCTCAATATGCACTACCTTAGGCGACACTACAACCTCACTTCTCGTCGTTGCTTTCGTTCGTTAGCGAGTGCGAGCCGTTAGTTCAGCAAGGGCATACCCACCTGTTGGTTCGCTACAACGGTAAGCCGACCACTGTTTAGAGTCAGTAAGAAATCTGTTTACAGTGTGCAGGTGCAAATCATCTGGAGCGTGGCAGGTAGGGATTACTCCACGTACAGGTCAAACGTATCGCATTGCACTTTATCAGAAGAATAAATATCACTTGTTTGGAGTCTTTAGCAGAAAGGCTTATGGTTAGACTTTGCGACTATTATGTTCACTGGTCCCTTCGTTTGAGCAGCAACCCTAATACTTAAGAATGTTTGTGATAATTGAAGTCGGAACTGATACTTTGATGTGAACTCTAACATTTGGTCTAAACGTCGTTCTTTCTCAAGGAGGTTTTGCGAGTTTCCAAATGTTTGCGACAACACACAAGCATGGATTGTCCTACAGTCAGTAATTCATCCGCATTCATCTAACGTCCGCCTGTACCAATGGTACAGTCATGGAATTAAGATATGGTGGCTAATGGATGTGCAGATAACTCCCGAAGGGTGTAGTTTGTGGTTTTGTGTTGAGGAAAAAATAATTCAAAAGCTCTGAGTCATTAGCTTCACTGGGAAACAACGTGGTTTTCAATTTTTGGACATCCTGGTTCATAGGATATCGCGTTGCTGAGGAGAGATTCAGGCATAATAGTGGCTGTCGCATTCTACTCCCTCCTCTTTATGTTCTTCAAAGGCAAAGAATTTCACTATACTGAAGCTTGGTGTGAGCCTTCAAATATATTGTACCCTTATTACAGATAAGCTCACGGCGGTGGTACAAAGCTTTTCCGCAAACTGGAGGCGGTCGATAGATGCCATTAATGGAGAGGTGGTCAAGTCCTTCACCAACTTTAAGAACGGCACGAATATCCTTCAGGTAATTTTCGACCTCGTATTAATCAGTTCTCGAAACCTAATGGACGACTTCTCCAGGCGGTCTTCACTCAGCTGGTGCAGTATGTGCAACGATTCTCCAAGCTGGTCTCGCACGAGATTTTCCGCGACAACCCTGCTCGCAACGATATGGTCAACATTCATCATATTTTGGTGGAACTAAAGAAATACAAGCCGGTCTACTGATCTTGGTAAGGTGTCTTTGTTTTCTGGGAGAGAGAGTGCTTAGGGATTCAATCATCATTGTTACCTTCCTCATTCATACGTTGGCAACCTATCTGCTCTATGTATGTAAATACGTGATATTCCGGGTATTCCATAATCGCCAGATTTTTTCCCGCTTTCATTTTCAATTATTTGGCTGCATTGCCGTGATCTGTACTAGTCATCAAGTTGTGATATTTACAGTGATAACATTATCATGCTTAGCTTATATATTTATTGCCCACTCGACATCTCGGGCTATTTCAAAACGTGATGGTCCTATAAAATTCGTTAATTTGTCGTATTATTACATCGGTGGAAGTACGACTCGGTAAACCTACGGCTAAATGGCGCGGTAGGCTTTGTTAGTGCCTGTTTTCAAAAGACGAAAGAAATGAAAGTATCTGAGAAACTGATTCTTGGTTTGAAAGATGGGAACAATGTAAAACGAGCAAGCATCTCCAGAGGCGCTAAAGTGCTCAAGAGCAGCAGCGCCTAAGAAGAGGATAGGGTCTGAGTTATTCAACAAACACATCTTCAGCCTTTTTGGTAGCGACAGTAGAATAGAAAGGAACCTATTTAGCCGAGACTACGCAACGATTTGGGCTGTAAAAGAATCTTTCGTCGCTGTTGTACTTTCACGACACCAGAGGTCGAGGAGAGGTCGAAAAAATTCACCCAAACATTGTGCAAGGTGGTTGTTTGGAGTGTTGGTACGAATCTGACATCCCTTCTCGAAATTTCGGCCGATTATGGTATACTATTATAGGTACGGGTGACTAAGGCTGTCGAGATCATGATCACCGATTTAACTTTGCCCATAGGTTTATTTGGAATGCTGGTCAAGAATCTGACATCGGTTTTTGGTATTACGGTGGAGTACAGTAGGAAACTGTGATCATGACCTCAACAGCTTTAGTCACCCGCATCTACTGTAATCGGCTGAAATTTCAAAAACGGATGTCGGATTCGTAATTACCCTCCAATTAACCCTCAAGATGAAGTTTGAGCGAAACTTTTTCCGACCTTGACCACTGTAGTCGTGAAAGCACAATAGTGCCAACGTTTCTATAAAATTTCCTTCCGGGAACAGGACACCCTGTTTGTCTTTGTTTCGCCTTTCTAGTGGTGCCCCCACCCGATTAGGATAGATTCGAAATACCAAACACTGAATTTGGCGTAAAATTCTCTACCGTATGAGTCTTGGACCGGGTAACGAAGAGAAGAATGTGTAAGCAGATACAAATGCGCCTGGTAGGGCGGGACTGCTACAAAAGCGCATCGAACGCATATCAGGTAGCTTCTTAGGTACAAAAATATAAACAGTCTGCCCACCGTCTACGGTGTCCTTTTCATTGGGTATCAGTTCCCTCTCATTAGTCTTTAAGTTCGCTGTTTATGAAACTCGAACATGCTGTCAAAACAGGTTTCACTCTTCTGTAGGACGCACACTTTTTAGGAGAGAACGTTTATTGCGTCATCGCTAACAACAGCGCTAACGTCAAAATGTAGTTCGGTTTTCGGTCCCCTCAGTGAAAACCAACTCGATATTTTTTCTCACCATCAGCTTTCTCTCCAGCAAAGGAGAATTTCACAAAATTATGCAGAAAAAAACGTTATTTTTCATGCCTCTGTTCACAAGGACACATAGGAGCACATGTGTTCCTTGTTTACAATGAATAACCTAGGTCACCCGAGATCTAGAAGACTAGGAAGCCACGAATACTACTCGTCTGTCGCAATGACAGCAAAAAGTGTGTGAACGCTGGAGCAGCTCTATGTCGTCACCATGCCATCGAGGTCGTTGTTCTTGAACAGTTTCGCACAAAGCGTCGCCATATTGGTCGGGAAGTGATATACGAGTGTCGATCGTGGCCAGCCCACTGGAAGATCGCTCTGCTGGGTGTCCTGGAAACATATATTCCTTCGCGATGTATACCGTCCACCGTTTGACTCATTTCAGTGCTCATTTAATAGTGGCAGAGTGCTACCTCTTCCAAATCTCAATAAACCAGAAACCTTAGGCGACGATGCTCTATAGGTAGATCAGCTCACATTGAAAATCACGGCTCGAAATCGCCTATTAATGCTGTTGTGCGTAAAGAACTCCTGATTCATAAGGTCGTGGGCATATATGACAGCTCTACAAGCTGTGCTTCTCGACTTGACGGCTTCAATATGGCTAGGTGTGAAGCTGACCACGATCTGGTATGCCTGAAGAGTAACTGATCCACAAAACAAACTCTGGAGGAAAATATGAAAGAAATACCTTTGAAAAAGCCTCTTCCACAACTGACGTAAGGTTAGCATCAAAATCCAGATCTGCTATGTCAACAACACGGAAATTGAAGCGTGAAGCATGTTGCCTGCAACAATAACGAATGCAGAGAACCGCCACTGGTTACGCAGCTACTGGGTCGAATCAATGAAGTCTGAACACTTACACAAGGTTTTTACGCAGCCATTTCACATCACGCGTCTCGTTGCTATCCTCCTCGTAATGAATGAGCAGTATAACTGAAGATGTAGATGCTACTGTTGATTTGACACTTAAAGGGAGCAAGTAAAAGAAAATCTAAAATATTCTTATCAGAGGACTTCTCCCTTCTTTTATACTATTTTAAGGAAGACTACTGCTCTAGGCCGAACTCCAGTTATCCTATCTGTAATTGCTAGAACTAGAACCAAGATCAGTCGTCCTCAATCCTTTCACCCTTTATTGCCCTAAACTTTCAGTGACAACATTCTTGGAATCCCTCTTCGAAAATGTCGTTCGCCGACAAAAATTCTTTATTTACATCTCTAGAGCTACTTGTGGTGAAGCTCCGGTTCACATCGCTGAACCCTGAACTACAACTACTGATTCGCTGAATGACAATTTCTCCATTTTCAAAGAAGCCTTGGAGAGCCTCATCTGAACGGCTGTTTGATACCCTCCCTATAACTCGGATGTTCGTTAATTGGTCGCAATCGAGGATAAGCACAAATCCGTTTACTAGCCCCGCGTAAATCCATTTACTAGGAAAAGGCTACACGGTCCTCGTCCAGAACGAGAAGAGTTGCAATAAAATAGATCATTTCTGGGGTCACCATAGACTTAATGATTTCTCAAGCCAACCCTACTTTCAGGGTCTCAAGAAAACGAGTAGTTAGGTGGGGAGAGGTCGAGCTGTGCAGAATAGGGAGACTAGAGAGCAACTCTCTAGGTAGGGACGTCAACATAGCATCGTTTCAGGCATTTCGCATAACTGGTAGTTTCTATAATTTCTCCCTGCAGACGTCGGCGGTCTCTGATGCTCATTCAGCTTTTTGTCCCAGAACAACCTGTGACTCCCAGAATACTGAGCACATAGAGCTGTAAGGTCAGTATGCCTTCGCCGCATGTGCTGGCGATGTTGTTGGCAGTCTGTCTCGATTTCGCTCGAAGCTGGTAACCATCAAACTCAACGTTTTGAATTCGGTGTCAACTAACTGCATGAAAGTATCTGTGTGGTCTTGCCACCCCTATAGATTGTTGAAAGAGAGCTTAGGGAAGAGAGCTTCTAGACTGCGCTTCACTTCATTCAGGAATCCTCGAACTAAACTAGCATAGACCTGAGAAACCGAAGGCGACAGCAACCCAGTAAAAAGAAACAGTGCTCATTTTTATCACATAGTATTGTTCTGTTAGATCAAATGAGGTGACTAACCTTTAGCGCTATCCGTACCTAAACTTGACGTTACAAACGGTGAGGCGAAAGACGTCGAAGCCGAGGTGAAGCTAGGAACCTCTGCAAAGCAGCTATAGGGTGTAAAATAAACGCTTAAAAACGTAGCAAGAGGAAGGCGACTTACTCTCTGACGCTCTCCTCAATTTCCCTTTCTGTTCGAGTTTCCTCAACGAATACAATAAGTCTATTCTGTTGAAGAACTGAAGGGCGCTTATGACATCTTTAGCCGGAGACGTCCAACATTTCTTTAGAATCGCTTCCATCGGTTTCGGATCTTGACGAAGTGACTGAAAGTGATGTTGTTTTCAGCGGTAGTGAGGTCCACATGACGTTTGGCAACGCAGTCGGAGGCGTTGACTGTTGCGTGCGATCAATTCCAGGTTCGTGGTTCGGATTTCCCGCCCAGCTGAACTAAACCCATCCCGCAGGGTCGAAAAAGTAGTACAGGACATGTATGGGATCGAAAAAAACACCAACTTATCTATTGACTGGTCACCGCAAGTCATTATATAGGCCAAATGCGAGGCCAAATGCCCACTCAAATCTCCTCTACGATACCTCTAGTACTAGGGTGCCGATCCTAGTAAGGGATTGACTAATATCGTCCTTTATCGTTTCTCCTTATCGGAGTCCATTCAAGAACACCGTAGAGGACACAGAAGGGCAAAGAACTGTGTTATTCGACCAATTCCTTTTGCGGTGCGTCATATCCTAATTCTACACTATGTCGTGGAAGCAATCTGAATGCGCATTTGACCTATACAGTGAGTTGTGGTGGACGGTCAATAAGCAGTTCAGTGTTTTCTCTTTCCCGTACAAGTCTGGTACAGACCTCGAAAGGATGGAAGGCTTGGTTGGCCTGGGTGGGAAGCCTCAACCAAGAACTTGGAATCGGGTACATACGATAGCCAGCGCCTCCTCTATCTGCGCTACGATGCGCGCAAGGTTAGAATACTCACCATAACTTCATGATCAGGAATTCCTAAGTGAATGCCGATTGAGTCCCAGTTCTTCAACGATCCATATGAAGGTATACTCAGATGAGAGGACAGCAACGTTATAGCCTCATTGCTAAGCTCGCCTACACTGGAACTTATCGGGAATAAGCTGAGAGACAGAAACACCAAGTGCATTACAACCAGTTTCCACTCACCTAAACGAACAAGCACTCCTCAGACGTACATCCTCAATACGAAGAGGCGGTCTTATCCAAGGACCCTGTCTTCTTGTGCTCACTTCTTTGGCGCTAATGCCCTTAAACACATGGCATTAGGAGACTATTAGGGGCAGATATTACGCAGTCGTTCGACGGACCTGTGCCACGTCGTCATCGATCTCGATAGTGACATCAACCGTTCTGCTGTAGGACTCATCATCCATATCTATTGGGCTACAATGGATAAAGGATCAGCAAGCGCTGTCAGTGCATCAAAAGAAACAAATGTACACCGCTGGGATAACACCTTTGCAAACGACAAGGACACATATGAGAAGCGCTTTATTTCAGTATGTGAACTTAAGAAATCAGATTTCCAGCTATTAATTGTTAGCCAGTTGTCCGATAGCGATAGTCTACGAGTCGTAAGAGTTGTATGAGCTGCTATTTCGATGACACAAAATAATCAGGTATCCAAAAAAACTATATCAAAGCTAAGAAACCGACTCACTTTAGACATATTTATATTGAAAGGTGAATCTTTACTCCCGCCATAACTGTAGAACCCTGTTCCTTTAGAAGATAAAAAGTGGCTCAGCAAAAAGAGGTTTTCACTCTTCGCGTTTCAGTCAATGAATTATCTGGCCAGTTCTACAGCTCGCGCCTGCTACGCAATAGGCAAATTCAGTCAGTATGCAGTCGGACAGGTTAGGAAAACTAACAAAACCCTAAAAAACAGACGGTTTTTGTGCTTGTGTAGGCTCCTTGTTTAGGTGTCATTAAGGACAAGTAATGGACACATCTAGAAGATATACGTGTTGTAGTGCGAAAATTAGTGCTTCGCTAACAAAAAAAAAAAACGAAAATATCACTTTCAATGTAAAGAACTGCGTTGCCTCGCGAACTCCTATGGTGTATACTGGGAGGTGCGATGATACGAAGAACACCCACCTAATGGGATAAAACGTAGACTTATTCAAGGCAAATATGTGAAGTGTCATCGAATTCCATGAGGCCCAAGTTTATTATAGTAGCTTCCGGTCGATCCAAAAGCCTTATTACCTCCAATGACCTCAACGGTGAGAAGGCTCGCTACCGCTATAATATTGTATTTCCTACTCAGTAGGCATTATGCGCTATCAGATAGATCCTTAGGACTTCGACAATATCTTTCTTGAAAGGAGAAGGACCTACAGAGGAAAATGATAAGTTAGAACTGCAGACAACAATGCTACGATATGAACTTTCAGAAGACAAATCTCCACTTAACTTGCCCAATATGTCCCTACACTTCATCTTGTCTAATTCAGTGGCTTTACTGCAACCTATGGATACTTGAGACACATCCACCTCGTGAGGTGCTTTAGCCATTTTCGTGCGCATCTCCTTAATGAGCAAAAAGCAAGAGCTCCACTAAAACCGACTTCGAAGAAACTGCACTCACCTGCGCTCACCTATGAACAAACATGCTCTACAAATAGCTATAAAGCATGGTTAAGCAAACGTGAATAAAAATTTACTCAGTGAACAACACAATAAGATAAGGTGACTAGGACCATAAGGAGGGAATTTCCTCTGTGTCTCACTTTTTTACATCTGAATGCGTATAATTTACATTTATTACTGAATAACAACGTTTGAAAGTGAAAATGCAAATATTTACATCGTCTTAGAAGGCGATTCAACATGAAGGGAATGCTGAATTCCAAACAAGGTAGAGGAGCTGACTATGTAATACTGTAATGCTCGCAGAAACGATATGTAAAGCTAGGAATCAAATGGCACGTGAAAAAAAACTTAGGAATCACATAGTATTTGGCCAACGGAGACACTCAAGTCTAAAGCGTTATCTTCTAAAAACTAGAACACCTCGTTATTGCTGACTTTCTTCGAGCAGAGGCTGAAAAGACAAATTTGAGAAGAGGACGTAATTCCTAGGTAAAGCAATGAGAAAACTAACCGTTTCTATACAACTCGCTTCGTCCTCTTTTATGACATCGAGAGCTTGATTTTGTACAGGCACCACATTGGAGCATGTGCTCTAAATCAGTAGAGGTGTTTAGTTTCTTATTGAGGTAATGGTAGAACATGGAAACCTACAGAGGAAAATATTGGCTGGATTGTTAATGAATGGATTCCATGCTTGTGAAACACTTTCCTAATCTTGGGGGCGGCACTATCGAAGGATGCCGGCGTACAGAACTCGATCTGGAAATGGTGCCAAAAACTGGACGGGATAAACAGACTAACAAAAATACAGAAATGCCTAACAATTTATTACCTTCCTTCTTCATCACGAGCACATTTTCAGGCAACGAAAATTAAGTGAAGTTGGCGGTGGCCACTCTTTTCTTGCCAGGGAAGGGTCTCAGGCAAATGTCTGAACGGCAAAAATGAATACGATCGCAGGTATCTCCATCCTTCAAGTAACAGATGAGTGTTTTACGCTCTTGCAAAATCTTTGAGCCTGTCCAACTACGAGCCGTGAAAAACTACTATGAACTCGCACAGTCGCACCTTCCAAACTTCGAATAGGGAGAAAAACGCAAAAATACTGCTTCATTACTGCTGAGTCAAGTATTCGATTCCTTGACCTTGCAGTATTTTTCCATTTTTCTTCATATTAGATATTTCGAAGGTGTTGCCTTGTACGATTGCATAGTAAGTTATAGGAGCCGTTAACAGGTTCAAGTACTTTGCAAAGATGGAACATGCTTCTCTGCTAAGTGAAGGGTGGAGATTGTGTTGCAGTAGTTTCGTTTTCGCCGTTCAAACATGCGCCTGAGACCGCTTCCTAGTGAATCATCTAGGAGGCCTTCAACGCGGAACCAGCCGACTACCTACTTGCTGGTCTCTTAAGCGGCTATGGGTGTCTTCCAAGCCTTCTCAAATTTGTTCTGGGTGGTGGCCTTAGACTCTTAAGCTCAGTTGGCTAGACCTTCTTCACGGCAATTCAACTTTGCTGTGCTGCGTCCATTGGTCAATTTCGGCGCACCAAGCACAACATTGTTTCCAAAACACAGCACATACTTCACAATAAAAAGAATCGGGAAATGATTCGAACAGCAACTTCGATCTGAAGTCGGATGCGCACAGTCGATCGGTGACAGCTCTATACCCTCTCACTGTGTGACGCGACAAGTAATATTGGGATGAGCATATCGCTATCAGTAATTGTTCGTACCTTAGTATCATTATTTACTGGTAAATTTTAGAAAAAATCTAGCCTACCTCAGCAGTTGCTAAATGTCGATTTCCCACTAGTGTCCATGCACAAGTACTGCGTACTGCGGCAACACCTCTAATCTAAAAAAACGTCGTTATACGTACAACGAAGTCGAGGATTTACTGTGAAAGACCATACATGATTAATTACAAATCAAAAAGCAACATTATAAAGAAAAGGAGCAAAAAATAGCACCAGCCTTCATTATGTCAGCCTTGATATCATCTAGATCCACGAAGGCAGGCGTCCTTCGCAGGATTATACCCGCTGTCTCCTTCACAAGTGCATATGCGGAAAAGCAGATCAACGTGACCAACGTAAGACTAAATGATTCGCAATTTTAATACAGGCAAAGGTGACGTAGATGGTGTGTATACACGAAAGTTTCATTTGTCAAAATCCGATGGTTTAATGCAAAGAATGACTTCGACCGTTGGCAGCGATCGCTGTGAACTGGAGTTTATATATTCACTGTGGTGTTGTGACAAGGAAGCAAGGATGCAAAAAAGGTGTAGCTTTCTTTAAGCGTACGGAAAGGTACGAAGCGAACTAACAAGCAATGTGGCCTTCCAGATCCTAACAAAGCGGCACCCTTTGATGAGTTTGCGCGATGAACGAAGGGCAGAAAACCAGTAAGCGTTAATTAAACCTCTTGGAACACATTCTATTCCAACGGGACACATCTGGTACCAAAGAACTACAATGGAGGGATAGAAGATTTAGTTGGCCTCCCCGTGAGACGAGTCTGTGGTCGATTCAGGGTGCAACGCGAAACTCTCCAAATCGCAGACAGTAACCAAGAATTATGAGATGAGAGAATCAGTATCTCCCTCATCATCACAGTATCAGCTCAAAACAGGCTTTTAGGTGTATAATACATTACTACAATGCCTAAACAAGCAATCAAACCATGTGGAACTGGAATCATCAGAGAGGGCGAGGGTCAGAGACGTTTACTGCACGATTTGAAAATGAAGGGCTAGAGAGGGTCAGCCTATTTCTGGCTGACTCGTGCAGTACACATCCTTGGCCCTCGCCACCCTTGTTAATTCCAGTTCCGTAGTTTTATTGCTGTTGCTTAGGCGTTATAGTAACGCATCATAGACCTGAGGAACGACTTATGGTCCGAAACATCGATAAACGTTGAAAGTGAGCTTCATTCAAGAACGGAGAAACTGAACTAGCAATAATGAAGCTCAGATTTGAGACCACCCAACATTTTTGCAATGATGCTTAACTGCGGACTTTTGCGCGAAGTGAGACTGCAGCCTTCCCATACATTCTACGTACTAATATTTAGATGAAGACGAGGATACCCTGCAGGTTGCTTTAAATCCAACAGCGCCACGGTGCTATGGGATAAGCACCCCGCACCCAATATCGGAGTTAGCGCCTTTTTTGTCTTCTTAGTGCAAAAGTGTTAGCCGCAACTAAGCATCCCTGAAAAAGTCTTGTAACCTCAGTGACTTCTACTCTAGACTTCAATAAAAATTAAATAAACCAGATAAGGGTGCTCGTCAAATGAACGAACAAGTAGGGTCCATGTCATGTAGCACGTATCTGCCAAATTACTGTGCCAACACGCCTAGAGATTGTAAGAATAAGAATAAGAAACCTTAAAGCTGGATCCAAGTAGTCGTTGAGACGTCCAAGAGCATCTGGGAGGAAAAGGGCCAATGATGCGGTAACAATGACAAAGACCGATCCAATGGCATCGGATAGAATGTGTAGAAAGACGCCTCGCATGTTCAGGTTTTGAGCATCTAAATAGAAGCACGCATATGTAGTTTATGTATTTGTGTTTTATTTAGATACAACTTAACTCACCAGCTTGTTTCTGCTTGCGTTTCGCAGCCTCGCTGTCCGTAAACTCTTCGATTTCCGCGTTCTCATCGAGGTTCACTAATTTCAATGCCAAATGCTGAAAGAACGACGTTTGATCGAATGGCATGGAATGGATCTTATTAAGTGCATGTGCTTATGAATAGCTGCGAGCATTAAGTGCTTGTGCTTATGAATAGCTGCGAGCGTAGGAAAGCATATCTGCTAGCCCAATGTGCGAAATTCATGCCCGTAGCTACTCTAAGGAACGAAAGCAAACGAAATTTAACTATTAAAGGCGCTAAAAATTCTATTGGGTTGCTCAGAAAGTAATTTCGATTTTGGAGAATAAATATTTGAACGTTAGTTTTGAGAGGCTTTCGCCACTGTTATTTGTTCTTATCTGATATATATTTTGTACTTGTGCCGTTTGTATTGCTGCATTGTAATTGGATCACTTTTATCCTTGTTTGTGTTTTCAGGATCAGTTTCAACATGGAGTGTCAGAAGAAGCATTTTCGGCTAATCTTGCTTTTCTACTTCCGCAGTGGCAAAAGAACTGCTGATGCTTCCCATGATATATGTGAAACATATGGTGTCGATACCATTTCACAAAAGTCATTCGAAAACTGGTTTGCAAAATTTCGCTTTGCCAATTTTTTATTTAAGGATGAGCAGTGTTCTGGCCGGCCCGTAGGCACTGATGAAGATCATTTAATGGCACTGATCGAAGCTGATCGTTATACAACCGTACGAGTGCTCACCAGCGCATCTGTTGGAACAGTTCACAATCATATCAACAAACTTTCACTGGTAAAAAAGCTGGACGTTTGGGTGCATCATTGAAGGAAATCCACTTGACATAGCGAATCAACGTCTGCGACTTGCACTTCAAAGAAAAAAAGACGATCCATTTTTGAAGCGCATAGTAACTGGTGATGAAAAGCGGACTGTTTACAACAATGTCGCTCGTAAACGACCATGGTCAAAACCGGGCGAACCTGCTGAAACGATGCCCAAAGCTGATCTTCATCAAAACAAGGTCATGCTATAAATTTGGTGGGAGTATAGAGGTGTGATATATTTGGGAGTGCTTCCAAAGAACCAGAATGTCAATTCGGACCTCTACTGCCGACAACTGGTAAAACTGGATGAAGCAATAAAGGAGAAGCGACCAGAGTCGGCGAGTCGCCAAGGAGTATGCTGCATCCACCATATAGCTCTGATCTTGCGCCATCGGATTACCATTTGTTTTGATCGTTATACAACTCCCTGAATGGCGAAATCCTTCACGGAAGAAGAAGATATCAAGTCTTATGTGGCGCGTTTGATCAGAAATTCTAGGAAAGGGTTGAAATAACCAGAAAGATGGCAAGAGGTAATTGAACAAAATGGACAACATATCATTGATTGATGTTGCTTCATTATGAGGAAATAATTCTTTTCCTGAAACGCTCAAAAATCGTAAGTACTCTCTGAACAACCCATTATTTCAAAAGCAAAACGGTATTTCTATCTTCGCTAAGTCACACAATAAGAAGAAACACTTTTCTAAACGACTGCTGCGCAGTTTGAAGCTGAGTATATTAATATTAGTATGTGAAAATGAGCCCATTAAAAGTGAAGCATGCACACCACACCACCACATGCGAATCCTAAATAGTAAAACATGCGCAGATCTCACTTGTTTCGATCCGCTTCCGACAATTAGAGAGAGCTAAAAGAAATAGGATGCACTCGTTGATGTGAAGGAATATTCAAAATTCAAAAGAAGTCATCATAACACACTTTCAAAGCACCTTCACCTTGGAAATACCACAACACATTGTGCTAAGAAGGTCGGGAAGCAATTCTGGCCCCCAATTCCTTCATAATTCCGCGGATCATCGTCTTTTTATAGAAATTGATCAAAATCGTGGTCAAACGTGGAATCTCTAAAAACGATGAAGGCTTTCCCTAAACTACAGGGGGAATTCACTTCTTATAGAGACTAGGTCCCGTGCGCATATAAAGAACTCCAGGATGTGGTCCATCTACCACACCTGTGTTAAAATTAGCCACGTCCTGGAATGCCTTCCTTGGTCAGCCTGTCTTCCCTCCGCGTAGGCGGGGAAAAGAACTAGATCCAACAAAAAACTCAATTTCCATTTTTCGCACACCCTTTGCCCTATAAGTACCGAGAATTTAACAACACCCTTCTGATGAGTTGATAGCGAAGTAGCCATGTCCTTACTACCGGCCTTGGGACCGGTGTTTCCACACCGTTTTATTGAATGTAAATAGGAAGCCGACCTCACCTAAGGATCACCAAAGTTGAAAAGAAACCAAAATTGTACTTGACGACCATTGATTCGACAATGCAGAGAATCTCTTTCGCTGATGTGTTCGAGTCAAAGAAATAAAAAACTAAGTGGTTGTTTTGATAAAAAGAGAAAGGATCGTATCTGACATTATGTGAGCAGTCTTGTCCGATACGACTGCGTGAGCGATGCGGTCGATTCACAATTCCATGATCAGAATCTGAGTCACATTCGTCTTCATCCTCCTTATTTTCTGGTTTCACATCGTCGACTTTTTCGATGATCTTTTCGGTTTCTTGCTTCACCTTCGGTGACTTCTAAATACTAGCAGTATAGAATTATAAAACGCCTAAAAACTAGAAGCAAGAGGACCTACCCCTCCATGACTATGTCCATGGCCTCCTCCGCCACCATGTGAGTGTCCATGGCCTCCGTGGAACATTCCGATTCCCACCATGTTGATTAATAGACCGATGCAACCCACAACCAATACCTAAAAAGATGAAAAAATATTGCTCGTCCCTCCATAAACGTCATAGTTGGCAGTCTCAAGAAGTGTAAGAGATGTGCTTGCCATGGCCCAGGCAACGTTTATGTGTGAGACCTCAGTACAATGCCGTCTATACATGTGCAAGATATGGCAGATGATGGAGGTCACATTTACCACCTGTCATCCTACTGATCACTGACCGATTTGACGCCAGCACTGTCCCCACAGGCATTATGTCGCCCGTCCACCTAATTTTCGATGATTTGTCCCATGTGACAGGGACTCTGACCCTTGAACGTCGACGAAGCTCGGAGCTCCGGAGCTCAATTGCGTGAAATGTAAAAGCGCCTCGGAATGCTAGGCCTTGCAAAAGCAGTATGAACACACTATCAAGCTCAATCAGCGATAATTCGGGTACAAAAAACATATATATATATATACATAAAAAACAAAAAAAACTTTAAAACATATATACATATATATATATATACATAACCTTCAAAAAGCCTGTTTGGCAATATTAAACTTCTCTTGGATGTGCTACGTATCCTAAAAAATAAAGGATAAAAATATAAATGTCAGCGTTAGTCAACCCCATAATGGGATGCGCCACGCATTCTACTTTTACGGAGTGTCGTGGAAGCAACTCGAGCGCCTATTTGGCCAGTACGACGACCTACGATAGCCAGCCGGATAAGCCAGTGTTTATCTTTCCCAGACAAGTGTGGTACCAGTTCTCACTGACACGGGGGGGGGGGGGGGGGGAGGTGGCAAGCTTGGTTGGACAGAGCGGGAAGTCCGAACCGGGAACCTGGAAGAGAGTGCACGCGACTGCACGCTCCTCCTCTAACTGCTTTACCATGCTCCTGATGTGTATTCTACTAGATAATGTCTGAATATTTGACACCTACAGAGCAGCTAGGGCTATAACCCAGCTGTAAGGGGCGGGGCTATAGGATATAGCCCCGCTACACACGCCCTAGCTATATGTACAGCGCTAGCCTACGTGCTAGCTACACGCGGCAGCGGGTACCCGATATCAGGTTCCTGATTCGGATCTCTCGCCCAAGCCAACCAAGCCTTCCATACCTTCGGGGTTAGATGGTACCAGACTTGTCTGGGAAGGATAAAGCGCTGTTTTATTCATCGGCTGGCTACTATAAGTTATTGTATGACCAAATATCAGCTCCCAACATCCCGTAGAAGTAGAATGCATGGCGCATCCCAACAGGGATGGAAAAACGCCGTGCTTTATCCTGCCATATAACAGCTAGCGGTGGTAAATCTTGCTCAGGTGAGTAAAAATCAATGACTTTGATCATTGCCAATCTCAGCATTGAAGTCGAAGTTCAACTGTTAATTTACAGTAACAGAACAACAAGGTTTGAAACAAAATACACAGCAATCCTCCAGAAAATCACGCGATAAAAAGAAAAACGAAGAATCCTTTAGAAAGACTCGATGTGTCTCCTTACCTGAAGAGGGTGTGTTATCCGCCTTGGATGAATTAGTCTACCTATGGACTCCAGGGAAATCGTGAAACACATGGCGAGCAGGAACACTCCATTCACAAGAGCACCCAGAACTTCTGCTCGAACCCAACCGAAGCCATTTCGTTTCGACTTTCGTTGTGATATCTAAAAACGTCTTTTTAGCCTTCAAACTCGACGATCGCCTGTCTTTTCCCTTTGGCTTCGCTTTCCAAGCAATACCAAACGCGTGGGGTATGCCTCACATTAGCAAACAGACCGCCGCGTAATGCAAACAAAAAATCGACATCTCAAAGGGAGCCTTAACGGCTCCAAAGGCGATGACGTCGAATTCTGCCGAAAAGATGTAAACGCTGACAACCAACTAACCCTCAAGCACGCGAAAGCAATGATCAGAGCCATGACGTCGGAAAGCATGTGGTACGAGTCTGCGAGCAGAGCGATGGAGCGGTTCATGAAGCCCACCACCAGTTCAACGAAGAAGAACAGAAACGTGATGGTTATCATCACCAGCACCTTCTTCGAGTTCTGGCTAAAAGAATGACACAATAAGAGCAAAAGCAATGATACCTTCTAGCAGTGTTGAATGTTATGGGATTTTTCGTTTTTCTTTTCGTTTTTGACTTTTCATTCCCAACCTTTACCAAGATTTTCGTCAACAGGATGAGTCGTTCGCAAAAAGTGTATTATCTATAATATTGGTAATTGAAATGAAATTGGATGAAATCCACTGGAAGAACAATAAATCAAAATTAGGAGCGATTTCCGATATCGCAGGGAATCGACTTTAGGTTGTTTGCTGTGTTTTACTCTTGTACGATACCTATTAAAGTAGAATAAGCGGCGCATCCCGAAAATGGATTGATTGAAAGGCACCTGAGTATTTTGGTGACCTCCAAACTACCAAATCCTACCTTCCCTACCAGCAACTACATCTCATCTGACTCAGAGCTCGCAAATTGCAGATTTGCACTTTTCCAAACAAAAATAGAGGGAATGCTTCTAAGTCCCTTGCACTGATTTTGCTCCAGTTGAGGTCTAACTTCCCTTTTCTCTTTCTTAATTGTGGATTCATTTTTTCTCACTTCTCTCGGTTTTCGGCACTGTTTCTTTTTCTTCTCCTGTTCAGTTCTTTAGTATTTTTCAGCCAATTTGCTCTATTTTCTCCATCACTGTCTTCTCTGTTTCTAGCAATAACATTGGAAAGAATAAATAAATAGAAAACAGATTTTGACCTGGGTATGTTACGTGCGTCGCGTTTCGGAATTCCTTATACGAGCAGAGACAGAATTCTCGCTACGTTTAATGATTCTGTATATTTACGTACGTCTCTGCTCTATAAATTCTAAAATAGGTCTTTTGCTGGTAAGCCCAAGTAGGTAATTGTCCTCCGGATGTTTTGTTCCTGTCTGCAGATCCTCCAGATCCTGAAGATATATCGGGTAGGGAAGACAGAGTTGACACGGATGGCAATCCCTTCACCTCGGTGACTAATACGCATTCGCCAACCAATGTAGGAAGGAATCAACAGTTTTTGTGTTCTGACACAAGCGAACAAGTCATCAAATGTGCTCCGACAAAGAAGTGAAAGGACGACAACTGGGCCTCAGCTTATGGTGGTTAGTCCACTTTTTTGAGATACAATATACCACCACTATCCTATTTCTTTAATAACACTACATTCACCCATTTCGCTTTATTAATTGTTAAGCAACTTGCCCAATTCTCTGTTTTCCTCAGGAAGACGGAGGTCAAGAGAAAGAACTCCGGTATCTGACCCATCTAAATTAGCATATTTTCATAAGAGAGTATTCATACTTCAGTAAAATTTTGGTGGAGCTGGGTAATGCGGCGCTACAAATACTATTAATATCGACCGTTTTCGGCCCTAACCGATTCTGATAGCTTTCATAACGCCATGCCGGCCGGCGGCTAAAGGTATAAATCCTGTTTAAGGCACTATCCCGGAGTTACACGGGTTGTCCGGCAGACGCAGCGTTTTTCGATGCAGTGAAAGAACGACCATCAGCTTAACTGGTTCCATGCTGATATCAGCGGCCGGCTCATCCCGATGCACGGGTGAGTGCTGATCGGTCCCACGAGGTGTGGATGTTGCGTTCGATTAAACGGCGCAGGCGGTGTAAAGGCGTAGAGCATTCCCGCCCGGTCAGAGGGAGGTGCGGGTTCGAGTCCCGCCTGGCACTAGGAATTTTGATCGCAACAAAACATCGTTATGACAGTTTACTAGTGTAGCAATTCAGAGTTTAAGCAAAACCTTTCTGTAAATAGGGAGAAAGTATTTTAAACGAAATGAACACATGTGAAGGGCATATATCATTTCTCCACCGCTCTCACTGAGTGTCCCGATCTATCCTAATTGGGAGGAGGCAGCGCTAAGTTTACAGTTGCGTTCAGCACCGGCGACACGACATCCACTCTATGTGTTCGCATGGATACAGTATCACTTGTGGTATCATTTCACCGGGCTAGAGCCGAGGCTCTGGAGCAAACTCTAGGGAAAAAGATAAGCATGCTCCGGATAAGGGATTTGATTCTTGATTCAAACACTCATGAAACCTGTGGCCTTACACTATTCGGTAGTACATCGCTTCAAGAAAAGAAAAAAGAATCCAATTTGGACGTCACACTGTTTTGACATGAGGATGCACCACTGCTTTGAAAATCGCAAAAAAAAAGGCGACGCATAGTTAATCTCTCTCTCTCTCTCTTCAGCCTTTCGTTTAGGGTCAGGAGGTAAATGAAGACAGCGCAAACAATTAGTGGATGATGATTCACCATTTCCGTTCCGTCTTCCGGCCCAGAAGAGAACGAAACACGGAGCGGAACGGAGGGACTGAAAACGCCGAAAACCGGAATTCGGAACACGGAAACGGAAATTCTGCACACCCCTGCTGCACATTCTTGTCCCTCTGGCAGCACTGGTCATTAGCCCTGGACACTACTGGGATTTCGTACGTGTTAATTTCAATGCTCGCATTTGTCGCAATGTTTTTGGTAACACCACTAGAAGCGATGGTGGTTAGTTGTCTTTAATGGTCTATCTTGGTCACTCCGAACCCTCTTTGATATACACCATGAACAGTTTTCTCGATTTTAATTCAATACAGATTTTCACCAGTTAACCTCTCATTTAACCTTCTGAACCAACAACTGAATCGAATAGGTTTGCCCGGAGGTCGGGGTCCATAAGATGGTCTGTAGGAGGGGACCGTGTAGTACTGCCCCACACGTTCTGTGTTGTATGATCCTAAAAATTTTATACAGCACTGGTGTGTTCTACACCTATGGTGAACTGATCTAAGCCTTTCCGATGTAATTGGATATGCAGATGCCTTCCTACCAAGGTGATGATCCGCTGAGTGTATGGTGACCCCCCGAGCCTACTTGCACCACTTTAGGTCTACAGCAACACCATACCTAAAAGCATCCTGTGCTTTATCATCCGTCACCGAAGCACAGTCGGACTGCGTGTCGATCTGCGACATCAGGCGCTTCTCGACGGCTTCATCGCAGTGCAGCTTACATCCGGGTTCCAGCACCTGCGGAGGCGCACTGCTCGACTGCTGAAGCAGAACAATTGTAGGAGAGTTGGAGATCAGACGAGAACACTCACCTCCGCCGGCTCCATTCTTCAGGTGATGCGGGAGTGCGCGCTCGGCGGGGCGATAAAAATTGTTCGCGGCATCGGCGGGCGCCGCCCCGTCGCACTCGTCCGTCGCGGACGAGTTCACGCGGACGACCGCATTCGAACCGACATCGCGCCACGGCGGACCAAAACGCCTCGACGATGCCCTTCGGATTCGGTCCAGTTCTGGTTCACAAGTGACGTCTGGAGTTCCAGTCCCAGACAAACAGTGTCGGCGACAGTGTTCTCCGCCAAGCTGCTTATCTAGGCGCTAAGCCGATGATCGCTCGCTTCCTCTTCACGCTTCGGTTCGTGTCCGGAGTTGAGGCCTTTCAGTAGCAGCATTCCCTTCCCATCCTTCACTTGTAATTGCCATCCTGCTTGACCACAGCGCATCAGCACTAGAGCTGAAGTGGGAGAGCCTTCAACCAAAAGGCGATGTTCTACGTACGCCCTATCTTTTCCTTGTTTGTTGGCAGGCTTCCATTTCTTAGCACTTCGGTTCCAACATAATCTACGACAGCTGCTTAGTCATCGTCCGGCGCTAAACCTACAACGGGAAAAGTCAATATTCGTCATACTGTAAGAACTTCAGGGAATCTCTATAGGACCAAGCGCGCCCTCGGTAGGAAATCGCATTAAAAGGACCTCCTGCATGCTTGCTCCGAGCGTAGTCTCTGTATAGTAGTGCACTTCCAATCCTAACGTCGTTGTGGAAAGGGTTGAGTGAAGTTCAACCTACTTGGATAGGTCCCTGTTCCCTCTCCTGCTTCGTTTTGGAACAGGGTTATTAGACGGAGATATCGCGAGTGACTCGCCACTAAACTCCAAGGGCGGGCGAGTTATCCATGAATTTCGTCACGTTTCCTGCGCTCTCAGAGAGATCGCCGCGGGATCAGGGAAACACCCGCCTATTAACGAGTTATTGATGGCCTTGTTCATAAGTACAGCCGGCTGTGGGAGCGTGTAGCAGGGTTTCTCCAGTTTTTGGCAGGTTTCGATTGCAAAGCTGTTCATACGGATAAATAAATAAATAAAGACGTCCTGAAAGGTACACCAGCCAAAATCTGGCACTAGAAGCAACAATGGAATGACAGGTAACAGCTGACAACTCACCTTCCATGTACAAAAGTGCAGAGATGCTGCTAAGAAATTCTCCCACAGACGCTCACGGTGGGCTATATTTATAAACAAGGCCGTTGTGGATGACGCCATCGTCCTTATGCTCCGAAAATTTCCGTCACCTTTTCGTGGTTGTATGGTGCTTGATTAGATTTTTTCACGTTTTCCATTGGTTTCTCCATGTTCTTCGCTGTTCCCGAAACTCTCTCCGCATTTTCATGCTCGTTTGTGATCCGATTCGCGTCTTCTCTTTCTTGTTCCCTCTTCACTGCGTATAACAGCCAGCAACGGAGTACGGTGAACACGGCGTAGAAACACGAAGGCGCGAGAAGACTGTCGAGAAGTACACGGAGCACTGCGAAGCAGTCGACAGATATGGCGAACACAGAGGGGCTGTCCCTCGAACGTGAGGAAAATACGAGATGCAAGCAAATGCCCGCAACTTCAAAACAACATGAGAGGTGACGAAACCGTTATCAGTAAGCTCTTCCGCGACTTTCTTAGGAGCAGAAGCAACGCAGTATGTCTGCGTCTCCAAAATTTCGCCAGATAGCCACTGCACTCTCGTGCAAGCCCAGGGGTGATTGCCAGGGAGGGGAGGGGAAGGACGTATGCCCTCATTTCCACGGATGGAAATTGGAGAATTGTTGGCGCAATGTGGCTCGGGGGGGTCACCCCCCTACACAACGGTTTGTGCTTTTTGAAACCGGAATTTTTTTGCAGCACTGATGTGTTCTACCCCTACAGTGAACTGAGGTAGGCCATTTCCGATGTAATTTCACACACACGTATCCTTTACTAAGGCGGACAACCACTGAGTAGGGGGGTGACCCCCCCCCCCCCCCAAGCCACATTGCGCCGAATTGTTCTCACGATCCGTCTGAATCTACATGTAAAACTTACTCGGTGTGGCTGACGATTCCTAGAATTTCGTTATCCGGAACGCGGATGTCATGGAAATCCCTATGGAAGGTGTCTCAAAAAATGTATACACTGTTTGCAAGGTTACAACTTCCCTGTCGGTAAGGTTACTAAGGAAGTTAAGAGCTCATATGAAAGCGCAAGAGAATGGAAATTTCGTGACATATGAACGGAAGAGTTTCCGTCGCTCACTCATCTGAATTCTTGCGTCTTGCTCTCGATTGAATTTCTCAATAAAGTGGCCGTGTCGATTGATTTGTGCTTCTTTTGATTTAAAGACTTAAACCTCACTACGGCTTGCAGCAAATGCAGGATATTCTTCTAAAAGGCAGCTACTGTTTTAAAGGTTTTAACACTGTGTTTGAGACTCATGAGAGAACGCAGGATAAGAAACACTCTGTGATGTGCAATTGCACCGTTACATTTCAAACTCGTCGGGTTGTGCGTGGGCTGAATGCTTGTTACAGTCTTTTTATTAATTGGCCACAACCCATGCAGTGGTTGTTTTAACGTTTAGAACTTGGCAGTGCACTACAACCTCAAGTAAAACCTTTTCGTACCTAATCTCTTTACTGGCAGCAGTGATATGGTATGTCATACAACCCTTATGTTTTCCAGTATACCCCGCCTTTTGCCACAAGTTGGGGCCCACTGGGAAGTTTTAAACGTTAGAAGAAGCACAACACAGGTCAATGTCATCAATTAATAACAAGATTGTAACAAGCAGCCAGCACATGCAAATCCAATCGAGCCTGAAATGTAAGGTTTCAGACGGGTGTACGACGCAATCTTAACCATTTGTACATCGCAGTTTTTGCTATCCTTTGCTTTCATATGACTCTCAAACGTCTTCAAAAGCTTCACTGGCAGCAATGGTAGAACCATAAAAACAATACCTACGTTCTTAAACTTGTATTTTGTGCAAGGTTTAGTGTTTAAGTTTTGAACTTCAAAGGAAGCACAAATCAATTGATACGACCACTTTATTGAGAAATTATAACAAGAGAAACTACCAAAAATCAACAATCGTGTGTAAAATGCAAGAATTCAGGCAAGTGCGCGGCGCAACCCTTTTTGCCAATATGTCAGATTTTTGTTTTTGCTCTTTCAGTTGAGCTCTCAACTTCGTCAGTACTTTTACTGGCAACAATGTTATCACCTTTCAAAGTGTGTGCAGTTTTTAAGAGACCCCTTATAATAGCTGGGTTTTCTGTGTTTGTACTGTTTCGTTACTCATAACTAGGAGGAGGTGGAGTCGCTTTTTGGTTCCGTTTCTGAACATCTAAGAAACAGTCAATATGGTAATGTGAACAGTAGTTCGATATGCAGATTAGCGCTGGGTGGCTTCGTAGAGGAACTCCAAGATGTGGCCCATCTGAAGTATTTGTCGAAATCCGTCACATCCTGGAATTCCTTCCCTTTCCCTGTCCGCGTTCTACTCCACAGAGTCGAAGGGGAGCACAGAATTCAACCACCATCCTTTTGCGTGCACATTATTATATGGGATCACTTTTCCATTGACACAGGTGGATATCTTTTGAACCTACATAGTGATCCCGGAGCCAATTTACATCTTCAAATTCCATGAATGTGAACAAAAATCGCTTGCAACATCAAAACAACATGATGGATGCCTCTGATGGAATGAGAGATGCAGTCCTAGGTTGGGGAACCATTTTCAATTGGACCATTGGCAGTATCTTTGCGCTAAAAGGGGTAAGTAAAAGCTTGATAGTGGTCACTATTTGCTTCCTTTAACTGCCGCGTTATGACGGCGTCACCTTATCTTCCAACTCCAGCACCGCTCATCGGGTATCACCCTTTAAGGCTTACTAAGTTCTTCCATATTTTGTGATAGCATTCCAGTTCATTGGCTAAATATTTCCATTTCATGTGCTTAAATTATCGATTCAATCCTATTCGTGGTATTTGCTAAGCTAACATCGGATGGTAATTTGTTGTGCTCCCTGCTTCTCTGCTCGAAATTCGCTCTGATTAGTCTGCAAGAGCGAATGCGTTCCTTCCTTATTCCGTCTATGCTCTCTTCCGGCGACACGTAGTAGAGCGCAGACTGAATATGGGAAGAAACACCAGGATGTGTTTCTTTTTCGACACGATGCGTTAGATGGGCCAAATCCTGGAGTTCCTTGTACGCGTACGAGTCACCATCCCCCAAGTGTCGAAACATGTGACACAAAAAACACCTTGTAGATATGGAGTAATCCATAATATATATCTTAGAATAATCTAGCCCAGAGGCTCGGTAGCAGCCGTAAGCGCGACAGCCTTCTTTTCGTCGTGTGAATTGTTCGTCGCCTTCTAATAGAACCTCTCGAAGTTAACATAGTAGAAGAATGCAGCTAGGTGGGAGAGAAAAGAACTATGGTCGTTCGCTACTCATGGCTTTGAACGATCTCGTGAAAGAGTAGGTCCGTCTACGAAACGAGATATCTTGCTCGTCTTCAGTTTTTGTGTGGAAGCGGAATTGAGTGCTTTTTGCTTTTTATGGGGTCATTTTGAACAAAAGTTCCTCTCCAGATCGCACTGATAGGAAGTAGCGTTGCCTCCAACACGCCTTAACCGGAGTTGGTTCGTGTTGCTGTGGAACTAACGATAAGCTGACTGGTTCCTGGAAAAAATGCGTTGCGAGCCCATCGTATCCGAAGCCGTTATGAGGGGTGGACTGAAGTTCTTTCACAAGTCTCATGTTCAGAATGGGTTGCTTCTGTTGCCTGATTACTCTTTTCGCGTCTCCTTTGAATCTTTTAAGTTTTTAAAGTGGGTGGCAGTTGTTGTCTCCTGCGTAGGTCTTCGGATGATCGGAAAGAGAATGAAATCGAAGTCAGTCCATTGGGAAACTCGACGCACTCCTCTCTGGGATGGTGTCGATGCAATCTGAACGCGTATTTATCACCATGACCTGCGGTGATATGCCGATGCTTGCCATTTCCTGACCAGAGGGATAAACACTGGCTGATATAGGCTCGAACCGAACCTAAGGTCGATTCGCACTTTGCAAGACATCGACACCTCACGGCTGCACCGCCTGCACCGTGAGTGACACCATAGCTGCCTGCCGAAGAGTTATACCATTGACTTTGACAGCAGGTTTAATGTAGCAGATGATGAGGATTCCCGACGAGCAGGCGATGTATGTTGTTCTGCTAATTCGCCTGCTTTTGAGGAGTGAGCTCAGACGAGTTTCTTATAAATATGTCACTCGTAACGCCGTAGGTGTGCTCTGTCCGCACCTGACCGAGTGACACTACGTTATGCATAGACTGCGACCTGCCGCTTATTAAAAGAAAACCCTAGCGAAAGCTAGGTGGAATGTAGGACAGAGAGATTGTTCGTGGAAGTGGGACAGATGGATCAACTACTTGCACGGTGATCTAAATAAATCAACTATAATAAATTTTCAAACCAGCTTCTGAACACCGAGAAATCCGGATAACACCACACTCCGATGCGCAATCGGATCTTTTGCTAATTGCCTCCTGTCTTTAGAATTACGGAAACTCAATAAGTCTAAAAATGGCGACTATTTATGAAGAATTTGTTTTGAAGATTAGAGGAATATCTAGTTCTGGTCAATCTTGCGCTAAGTGAGATTCGAACCTTTTTGCTTTGCTATCCCATCGCACCACCATCGCTGTTGGACTGAACGCAGCATCCACTATATTCTCCACACCAGTCGCTCTAGGCACCAGCGGAAAATGCAGAACAGCAGTGTGTTTCGATTTCTACTCAGTTTTCTTCTGGATCATTCCTACCAAAACTCAGACCTCATATCCGCCAAGAACACATGGTCGTTGCCGTGTTGATGAAGTGGGCCGCTCTAGCAGCGTTCTTCCGCATAGTCCACTATGTCTTGGAACATCCGTCCATTCGTCTTGCTTTTTCTTAACGTTGTGGGGTGCGAGACAGTTGCTCGTATGAGAGTCGTTCGCAGTTCTATTCCCTCGATGATTAACGAGAACAGGCCGTCTTCTGCCCTTGCTTGTTTTGGGCACCCACTAAAACGAGTGGTTGTTCGGGTTACACGAATCGATTTCTGTCTAGTCATTGTCGTCGGTAAACTTCCTTGCAGTAAGCCATGCATTCAGCATTTGCATCGTATTGTGGAGGTGTTGGTGTTTGGCGTCTTCGAATCGAAAGTGACTTGTAGGGTTTTGATAATAAATAGTTCGCTATTTCATTCTTTCAAGGATAGATATTAGCAAATGCCATAGTAATTGAAATCCCCTTTCGCTTCTACTCTAACCATAAGTCCTTCGTTGACTGTGCTATCTATGACACTTTGAATGAGATGCTAATCAGCTTATACTTGTTCTTCTACTTATTGGTAGTATTAGGGGTTTCCAAGGTAAAAAGTTCTGGCAAACAATCTTGAATCAAGCCGCGAGGTTAAACCTACCTCACTCGGCCTCCAAGCAGAAATTAATGTATGTGTTGGTCTGGAATGATGTTACATTTTCAGATTTGGTTTGCAACGCTGTTTGGTCAAGTTTTCAGAAAGGGAATTGAATGTCCTGTGCTACAAAACTGTTCCCGTAAATTGAATCAATTAAATCGATATCACAGTGTTGGCGAGGTGTTTGAAGCCCTTAGAACGAGGTGGCTGTTAACTTTAAGCAGATCAGACACCGCTGAGTGGCACTGCAGGGGTCAATACTCCCGCCTAGAATTGGTTATTTAAGTTGAAAGAAGTCGTGTTGCTCTCTCTTTAAGCATCTTTGGCCTCTCGTTGTCTTGCAACAGCATAAACAGGACTGGACGTTAGGACGCAACAAACCTTGTATTGCTCACACGCACGTGGGTCCGGAAGGGGACAGTCCTCTATGGGCCTTATTATGATTCTGGGGCACGCGTGGAGCGCGGTCGGAGGAGGTGCGGGCTATCGCGTGCCCGTGACACCAGGTTTCGGAGTTTCCGCCCAGGCCAACATAGCCTTCCATTTCTTGGGGTCGGTGAATTGATACCAGACTTGTCTGGGAAGAATAAAACTCTTGTACATCAGCTGGTCTCCGCAACTCATTGTATATGCCAAATATGCATTCAAATGGCCTCCACGACATACCGTAGAAGTGGAATGCGTGGCGCATCCCGAACATCGCGAAAGGGACTAAATAACGCAGTCTTTTATCCCTTATCCTTTTATTAGGATTTTGGTTCCGAATAGGACACTCGCCAATAGACACGTAGACAGAAAACACCTGTTTCCCCGAACAGCAATGCTTTTTTCTTGTGGTTGTGAACGAAGTGTCGAGAAGAGCGATGTGTTTAAAGTCAATTTTGCCCCATTTCCGTGATTGAATAATGATCCTCGAGGGCAGCCAACTGTGTGTTTATTAGAGGGAATCCGTACTTTTGAGGGCTTGCCACCTTCTTATCTCTTTTGTAGTGGACAACTACGCGTAAGTGTCGGTAAAACTTAGTTTATAAGACCGGTCTTTTACGGGTTTTGCTTTTTTGAAGACAGCTTATTGGTCTCTTATCTGACGCGGAGAATATAGAGGCAAACGGGTGGGTTAATTTCACCTTTAGTATGATAGAATATTAAGGATGTAACCAGTTGGTTTAATGTGTCAGTTGTGCATGAATAAATTTTAGCAAAGTTTTTGAATTATTCTGCAGCTGTGCCGAGGAATCACGTAGTCTGATATGTTTGGATTTTTTGGGATGCATATGCAAACAGATTTCGAGAGATTTGTTTTATGTCTGAAGAAGCTGTACACTGCGAACGCTTGCAAATAAGACTTCAGTCTCTGAGGACATTATAATTTTTAACCTATTCTTGAATCGCATCATTTCAGAGCTGAAAAACTCTCGATCAGATAGATTCAATAGCTTCAAGACTTAAGACTAGAACGGGTTCATGAACATCTACTGAGGAGTTTAGTCTTTGTTCGAACAAGTCACTTCACTTCCCGCGGGGAAGAGCGCTGAACGCGTCCGATTAGCTAATTGCTCCGCGAATTCCTTCTGTGCTTGCACGCGTCATATTGCCACCACCTCGAGGAAAAATGTCGAAGATATCGGAGTTGATGATATTGAGCGAGCGCGTTCTGGAAATCGGTTGCTTCAGTGACGAAGACTAGGCTTCATGCGTTCTTTAACCGTCACGCGGTAATATCTCCATATCGTGTTTCTGTTTGTTGTGAAACTCTGCCGCCGTTGCTGGATTGCCGTTCCCTGGTCGCGGCAGCAGCAGCAGCTTGTGCAAAAACGTCACAAACGTGCTGAAGAAAGGCGGTGACGGTTGTCCGAGCCACGTCAGGGACAACCAGTTGCTCGCCGCTTTCATATTCGCTCGTGAAATGCAAGAAAATCTGGGGTTGTCATATCGAAACACTGTTAAACACCATTATTAACAGCATCGTCGTTGTTTTGACTCGAGCGCATGATGTTTTTCCTAGCCGCGCATTTTTTCACGCAGTGGCCTTCGCACGATCCCCACTCAATTGCCCCCCATTCAGCGACATCTGCAGTTTCCCCTTGCACATGCGCCTCCATCGGAGCTTGTCCTCACTCTGCAGCTCTTCTTATATTTGATGTACTAGGAACAGTCAGGAGCAGTGCTAATTTATTGCGTGGATGCATCTAATGAGACAGATGCAGCATGCTTGAGCGAGAGACGAAAAATTGGGAGGGGAGTTGATGAATGCTGCATTCAGGGATCACGTTCAGCAAGGATGATATTATACTGCCACTGCTCACACTTTAGAAGACCTTGGTGCTAATTGTGCTTTGCTGTTTAGATGGGCCTGATGGCTTTCAACCTGGTATGTATCACGGAGTGGCAAAATTGTGCTAGAACTCACTTGAGGTCCTGCATCACGTATACAATGGAGTGTATTGGTTGATGCCATTCTCGCCCTTTTTTACTGCTACTTTTTCTTTCTGAGCAATATTTCAGAAATGAACTGTGAGGTGTCATAAAGATTTTTCATATCTTTTCCATCATAGAGCTAAGGCCTCTGCACTGGTATCACTCCTTCTTTTCTCGTTAAAATTCACACTTTTCAATCGAGGTTGTCAAATCAAGCTCAACACCTTCTACATCGAAGTTCACGGCTTTCAAATCAATTGCGATGCTGTAGAAATATCAGCGTAATTTTTTGAAATGGAGGTTTGCCGACATTTCTGGATATTTCTTTTGTGATTTTTGTGAGTAAAGGAGCTATTGTGCATCTGGGAAGTTGATATCCTCCGTATCCTGAATGCCATTGAGACTTCCCCTTTTTTTCAGGGTTTCAATGTTTTTTGTGTATATATGGCGCCTACGAGAATCCAGTCCTAAATAAATGGCTAATTTTGAGCCTTGTCGAGATACTCACCTATGCCCGCCTTAAGAACGAAAATTGTGTCAATCGCCTCAGCAGTTTTCGCGTTACAGTGACCTTCCTTATCGACTTTCTCGATTTCGGTTTCGATTTCCTTTTTCTTTTCATCGGAGTTCAAATATTCGTACAAAATTTCCACCTTGTTTATAGACTTTGTGAATTCTTTTGGCTAGACTTTCATTTTTATGCCTCAAGCATGAGCGTGTGTGGTGGCGATGTCCGTTCCTCCACGTGGTGCCACTGGAAACTGCCCGCTCTGCGAGCTAAGCCGAACACGGACATTCGATTGCAGGCGACAGGCCCTTGTGACAGGCCGGCCTACGAACACCCATGTCACATCACATGGTGTATGACAGCTCAAGTGTTTCGAGATAGTGCTACGGCGTCCGCGGGAGCCGACGCGCACTCGCAGAGCCCGGCGAGTGTGGAAAGTATGCGAGGGTCCCTGATGCGAGGACGGCATCGGGGGGCAACTGAGCTAGTCCGAAAGTCCCGTAACGTAAGCAGGACCCGCGTGGCAACGCTGAATGTGGGTACGTTGACGGGCCGCTCGTGCGAGTTGGTTGAAGCACTGGAGCGTAGAAGAGTTGATTTCTGTGCGGTGCAGGAGACGAGGTGGTCCTGCCGCAAGTCAAGGGACATAGGACGTGGCTTCAAGGCCGTTCTATGTGGAAGTCCCAGGACCACCAGTGGTGTCGGAACAATCGTCTCCGAACGATTTCGTGACTCGATTGTAAGCGTTGAGCGCTTTGACGATCGATTGATGAAGATCGTTGTCGCCGCTAATGAGCGACTCTATCACTTCTTCTCTGCGTATGCTCCGCAGACTGGCTGCTCCGATCAAGCCAAGGATGAGTTTTGGAACCTGCTGGATGAGAAGACAGCAGAGGTACCGTCGAAAGATGTCATCATAGTCGCTGGTGACCTTAATGGGCACGTAGGTGCTACGAAAGACGAGTACAGCTGTCATGGTGGTTTCGGATACGGATCACGTAACGCCGATGGTGAGCGCATTCTTGAGTATGCGGAATCGCATAGCCTCACCATTGTGAACACCGTCTTCCGAAAACGCGACTCGCACCTTATCTCATACTACAGTGGGAGCTCCAAGTCTCAGATAGACTTTGTCCTTGTGAGAGATCGCGACCGGAGTCTTGTCACAGACGCGAAGATCGTGCCGTATGAGACGGTCGCCCCACAGCACCGACCGCTGATCTGCACTCTGAAGATTGTCCCTCCGAGGCTGAAGCAGGTCGAGCGATGCGGTGCTGCAAGAATCAAGTGGTGGCGAATGAGAGAGAAGGAAGCAGCTGTGATTTCTCGCGTGCGGTTACCGACAGTCACGACTGTCGATGAAACTTGGAAGAAAACGACCGACGCGATTCGTCAAGCTGCACAGTCGGAACTCGGCATTACGAAGCCTGGGCGACGGAAGGTCGACAAGCAGGCATGGCTGTGGACAGATGACGTGAAAGCAAAAGTGCGAGAGAAGAAGTCGCTTTATCACGTGTTTCTCGGCGAAAAGACGGCCGATAACTGGCGGAAGTACCAAGAAGCGAGGAAAGCTGCAAAGAAGGCCGTGGCTGTTGCAAAAGCCACTCATTATGGAGATGTCAACGAGAAGCTCGAGTCACGCGATGGCGAGCGGTATCTGTACCGGCTTGCTAAGAATCGCCATCGGCAGACCGAGGATATTGAAAAGTTTTTCGGCATCAATGATGAGAACGGCCATCTTCTTACGGACCGCAAGAAGTCATTGAAGCGATGGCGCGACTACTTTGAGGAAATCTCTACAGTAGAATTTCCTCATCCAGCCATCCCTTCCACGGCTCCAACCCACGGCCCCGTTCAGAAGATCACCGTGGAGGAGATTGAAGCGGCTTTGAAGAAGATGAGGCCAGGCAAAGCGACTGGGCCCGATGACGTGGCAGCTGATTTATGGAAGTCCAAGTACTGGTACCCTGCTGAGTGGTTGGCGAAGTTCTTTAATCAGGTTGTGGAGGAGAAGAAAGTGCCTGAGTGTTGGCGTCAAAGTACGACAATTCCGATTTGGAAGAAGAAGGGCAGTCCTGCAGACTGCTCCAATTACCGTCCGATTCGCTTGCTTTCGCACAGCATGAAGATCTTTGAGCGAGTTGTCGATGGACGAATTCGAGACATCGTCTAGCTTTCCAACAATCAGTGCGGCTTCGTGGCTGGCTGTGGCACCGTTGATGCCATACATGCCGTCCGCCTCCTGATAGAGAAGCATCGCGAGAAACAGAAGCCAGTGCATATCGCCTTCCTCGACTTGGAGAAGGCCTTTGACCGCGTACCGCGTGAAGTGATATGGTACGCCCTGCGACAACATGGAGTTCCTGAAGAGCTCATAGAGTGGGTGCGAATTCTCTACTCTTGTCCAAAGAGTCGAGTTCAAGCTGCGGCTGGGACCTCGATGGAGTTTCCCATCTCTGTCGGAGTACACCAGGGTTCTGCGCTTTCCCCACTTCTCTTTGTTGTCGTTATGGATGCCATCACACGAGATCTTCAGAAGCCCTTCCCTTGGACGTTGCTTTATGCCGATGACGTGATGCTCGCTAGCGAAGATAAAGGAGAACTCGAGCAAGAGTTGCAAGCTTGGTGTGATCGCTTGGAGCGGTTTGGACTCAGATTGAACGTGAAGAAGACCGAGTATTTAACGACGGACGTTACCGAGTCCAGCTCCATCAAGGTTAACGGCATCGAGCTTCCACGCACTGCGGTCTTTAGGTACCTGGGATCAGCAGTCGCGTCTGACGGCAAACTGATGGTCGAAGTGAATTCACGCGTGAGTGCAGCTTGGTCCAAGTGGCGCTCGTTGACTGGCGTGCTCTGCGACAAGAAGATACCAGAGCGCTTTAAGTCGAAGATCTACAGAGCAGTCGTCCGGCCGGTAGCAATGTACGGCGCTGAGTGTTGGCCAGCGACCAAGGAAGTTGAAACGCGCCTCAGCGTCATGGAGACGAAGATGCTGCGCTGGACGGCAGGAGTCACGCGCATGGACCGCATCCGAAACGATGCTATTCGGCTGAAGTTCGGTGTCGCGCCGATAACTGACAAGATGCGCGAAGCTCGCTTACGATGGTACGACCACGTTCTGCGTGGAGAAGAAGACAGCGTCCGCAAGATAGGCCTTAACTTCGAGGTAATAGGAAAGCGGCCTAGAGGGCGCCCGAAGCAGCGCTGGGCTGATACGTTACATACGGACTTGAAAGTAGCTGGTGTTCACCCCGATCTAGCGCTGGATCGGGAAAGGTGGCGTCATGACACCATAATAGCGGACCCCGCCACGAAGCGGGACAAACGCTGAAGAAGAAGAAGAAGAAGCATGAGCGTGTGTAGCGCTGTGGCAGGAGGTGCCGGCTGTCGCGTGCACCCAGTATCAGGTACCTAGTTCGGATTCCCCGCCCAGGCCAATCAAGCCTTCCAACCCTCCCGGGTCGGTGAATTGGTGCCAAGGTTGTCCGAGAAGGAGAAAGCGCTGATTTGTTCATCGGCTGGCCACGTAAGTCAATTTACCACCAAATACGCATTCAAGTCGCCTTCACGACGTCCTTACAAGTAGAATGCGTGGCGCATCTCAAAAGAAATTGTCTAACGCCGTCCTTTATAATTATCCTTTATCCTTATGCCTCCAACGATCAAGTTCATGGTCGGACAGTATTCTTCTTACTGTGCCTTATTATCGCCTGTTGGGGTTATTCCCTCTGTATAGCGTGATAGTATATGTTCAGAAATGAACGATGGGCGTGTGTAGCGCAGTCGGAGGAGGCGCGACCGTCGCCTGCACCCGATACCAGGTTCCTGGTTCGGATTTCCCGCCCAGGTCAACCAAGCCTTCCATCCCTCCGGGGTCGGCGAATTGGTACCAGACTTGTCTGGGAAGTATAAAGCGCTAACTTATTCATCGGCTGGCCACTGCAAGTCATTGTATGGCCAAATACGCATTCATGTCGCCTCCACGACATCCCGTAGAAGTAGAATGCACTGGCGCATCCCAAAAGGGATTGAGTAACGCCGTCCTTTATCCTTTATAGCGTGATACTTGGATGTTAGCGTCTCCAAGTGTTGGACACCGAACTTTATTAGGCTTCTGTAGAGCTTGAGGCCGTTTCTCGGTATAGTAGGAGATACGGATTAGGCTAACCGTAATAGAATACTTTCACGAGAGTGAGAGTGTTCATGAGAAGACGCTTAATGGCTTAATGGATGTTACGAGGCCATCCATTTTGTACTGAATTCGCATAAACTCTCACATCGGTGTAATTTACATGATGACTACATGATGACCGAAAGTTAGGACTACCTGGAATCAAGACTGCAGTGCGCTCAAACTTCCTTACTCACAGGGCGGGTTTTGAATGCCATAGGATGAAGAAAACGGCCAAATCTTTCGATCCCACTACAGCTGATCAGTCTCTGTGAGTCCACTTTACCCACTTCGTTCTTTATTCCTTTCTTTTTGCTTCTAGCTATCGTTCATGTTTTGTTTTTGCGATGTTTTGTGATGTTCTTGTTTTATTCTCACATGTACTGTTTGGTGCATGTAACAAACAAATACAAAAATACAAATGACTGCTTGCTGTGTTTGTCCTGTCAGGGTATTGTAGTGCAGTCGGAGGATCTGGCTGTCGCGTGTATACCGGGCGGACAGAATGTATTGCGCATCCAATGAAGTCTTTCATCTTTCAGGTGTCTGAGAATTGATGTCAGACTCGTCTGAGATAGTTGATATACTAAGTTTTCCATTGGCTAACTACAGATAGTCGTCGTATTCGACAGCTAGGCATTCAGATTGCCTCCACGAAATCGCGTAGGAGTAGAATGCGTGGCTCGTAGCAGACAGTGATGGATTAGCACCATACTTTATCATTTGTTTTTTCCGTCCTCTTCTCCTGTTTACTCCTGCATACTTCGCGTTGCCGTTTACCTATTTCGCTTGTCTCTGCACACGTCATATCTATCTCAGCAATTCCCATCGCCTTTTCAGAAAGCAGGTGATGCACGGTCCATATGTGGTGCTATCGCCGATTGCCAAGTCCCACCCTTTCGAAGAACGGCGTGTGCACGTCGGGTCCGACGAGGATCCTCTGAAAATAGGAAGAGCTGTCGCTAGATTGAAGGCCGCTAAGGATAATGCGATATTTGACTGCAAGGTACGGAGCCTTTCATATGAACTGCCCTGTCTTCTTATATGTCGGTCCAAACACTCACCTCCAGGTTTTGTCGCGGAATCATGCGGTGCTGTCCTATCGTAATGGTGCTTTTTTCCTTCGTGACACGAAGAGCAGCAACGGGACGTTTGTAAATAATGAAAGACTGGCGGTCACCGGCGAGGAGTCCGAGGCAAGGCAGATCTTCACTGGCGATATCATCCAGTTCGGTGTGGAAATCGTTGAAAATACCAACAAGGGTAGGCAGCCTATTGGAATTAAGCCGGATGAAGTTTCACTTTTCTGACTCATTCCAATCAAACGCCTCTCATTGTAGTTGCTCATGGTTGTATATATGCGATGGTGCAATTATTTGACGCATCTGGGCAGATGATCGAGGCGGGGGGAACGCTGAGCAACGGCGAGTTGAGCAGGTGAGCGCAGAGCTTGTTGTTTTTTTTTTGCAAGTTCTCACATTTACGAGCTAATTGCTTCCAGTTCCTTCCCCACTTGCGAGCCGTCTCTGGTCAACAATCACCAGCTGTTTCAAATGCAGCAGTATCTATCTGAAGCTCTCTATAGGCAAGTTTTTCGAAAGACTCGATCAAAGTGGTTCCTCTGTCATTACAGCAGGCGGTAATCTGAGATTTCCTTAAGGTGATGGCCTAAACATTAAACGCTGAGACTACCATTATCACCATTTCCATCGATTTCTCATCTGTTGTCGCTTGATTTTGCATTATTGTTTAGAGAGAAAGGTTAGAGTGACCCCACAACGGACAGATGGTTATCTTCATCAAGGAATTGAATATAAATAAGTGTAAAAGCCTGAAACAACTGTGCGTCATTATCCTGGTCTTCTTAGGATGTAAAGGTACTACCTCAGGTTGAATTATATCAGTTGTATGGCAGCAGTGTGAAGTAGAGTTAGCCAGTGGTTTGAAGCTGTACCGCAAATCCTTTACTTGTTTACCATCCACCCAATTCGTATGGCAGTGAAGATGGTTGTCCACTTGAGAAACACCGAACACTTTGCTCGTCTATAGTGAATACAGTTTTCTTTACTGGTTTCAGTCTGAGGTATCCGTGTTAGTGTAGTACAGGCATTTCCAAGTGCACGTATGTTGGTTCCAAAAACTTTGTCGGCTCAATTAAATAGAGGAGGAAGGGCGGCCAGACACAGGCTCTCGGGGTATGCTCATGCCACCTCAAACTGTAGCCCATCTAGCGTGGAACGGATTGCCGCTGTCTTCATCAGTTTCCTTACATCTTCATTCCGTTTCCTATCATCTCAGGAGGTAGCACATTCCGCCTCTTAACTTTGGTCAACGCTCAGCCGTCAATCGCATAGCAAGGCTGGTCTGACTCCGGCGACTGACGCTGGACGTGAGGGCCACTCCAGGGTTGCTGGCTTCGAGTATGGCGGGCCACGCCAGGGACGTAGCTCAAACCTAGATGGGGTTCCTTACTCACCCAGCGTCCGTCGCCGGCTGCCTGCAACGAACGCTGGGTAAAAAAGTATCCCTAGCGTCGAAGTTGATCACGTAGAAACGTATGCCTGCTACAGATTGATGCCTTTCTGAGTATCACTCACATCCCTGTATAGAACTCAAGAGAATGTCCGCAGCTCTACTGCGAACAATTTCCAAATCAAAAAAAAAGTGCGTCTTCCATAGGCGTATCGACGTCTTCCATCGCAGGTCATGATGCTTGAACCGTTTATGTAATAGGATGATCAAAACTTACGCCAGCCGGGGCTCGAACTCGCGCCGTCTGCATTCTGAGCCAGATTCTTGCCCTTCACCCCAGCTGCGCTGTTTGATCGCACCCAACGTTCGCGAACTCCCTGTGATTCAGTGCACTCCCTGCAACCAATGTCTATCAGCGCTCATCCGTGATATCGGGATGAGCAGGCCGCTGATATTAGCATCGAAACGGTTAAGCTGAAGACCTGAATACCTCCTTATATTGTGTTCTGAAGGGCGGGTGTAGCGCAGTCGGAGGAGGCGCGACTGTCGCGTGCATCCGATACCAGGTTCCTGGTTCGGATTTCCCGCCCAGGCCAACCAAGCCTTCCATCCCTTCGGGGTCGGTGAATTGGTACCAGACTTGTCTGGGAAGGATAGAGCGCTGACTTGTTCATCGGCTGGCCACCGCAAGTCATTGTATGGCCAAATACGCATTCATGTCGCCTCCACGACATCCCGTAGAAGTAGAATGCGCTGGCGCATCCCAGAAGGGATTGAGTAACGCCGTCCTTTATCTTTTTATCCTTATTGTGTTCTGAAGCACCGGCGGTCACAAAGTAATGGATTTACTCTACTTGAGCCAAACCACAGTTGTCCATAAGCTGGCAACCTACAGTACAGGATTTTGGCTTTTCTCAACTTTTGTTGCCTTATAGTGGCTGCATTGGGGAAGGAGGAAGGGCGGATAAAGCGTTATAAAAACATAAGGTTGCGACTGATTTTTTGGAACTTATTTCCACACCTCTTGGTTTCCGAATATCTTCTTCATTGCACCACCGGTACTACCGCAACGTTCAAGTACAGGGGAAACAGTTCAGTTCAGTTTAGTATCAACCCAATGTTCTGTTGCATTAGAGGGAGAAATTCTTTTATGTTAACTAGTTTTTAGTTTTGCTGAGCTCAAGACCATCAAAGATAATGCAATAGCAGCTTTTGTAGAGCTCTAACCGAGGAGATGTCCCATATCTTTGGAATGAAAAAACATTTTTAAAGATATGGGTTCGTCGAAAGTTTTTTGTTAAGCCAATAAGTCCTTGGATTTCCTTTCCGCATATGACGACATTGCACAATTCCAAAGAATTTGGATGTAGATGAGTTCAAAATGTTTTGGGCTCCTTTGGAAACGTAGGGATGGGAGGGAACTTTGCATGTTTTGACGGTTGTGTTTATTTTGTTGAACCACAGATTTGCCGTTTTAGGGAGGAAGCTCGGCAGCAAAAGCTAGAGGCTCTTGAAAAAATGTTGGAGGCTACAGAGAACGCTTCCGAAGCTGCCTGGAAAGCTCTCGTCAACGAGGATAGGTTATTGTCAAGGTAGTTTTTTTCAGCAACTTCCCACTTCATTTTTTCTTATCTCCTATTCTTTTCGTTCTCAGATGTCTTTTATTGTTTTCAAAAGTCATCATTTAAGTGCAATAATACTTAACATTGCAGGATTGAGACGCTGGAAGCTCAGTTGGCCACGTTTTCCAAAAACGCTACGTCGGACAAATTGAGGGAGGACCTCCTGAACCTCATTGATGATAAAGCAAAGTTCGAAGTGACGTCAAAAGAGCACCTCAGGTAGCTTCGTCTGCATCCCACTGCCATTAGCTCCATCTCAGCTTTGTCCATTTTAGGCGAGCCCAAGAAGAACGCGCCGAGTCAGCACTGAGATTAGCTGATATCGATCGAAGTTTGGTCTCCACTGAAGAGGAGTGCAATCGACTTCGTTCACGGGTTAGTTCTCATTGGTGAGGGCTGTCCTCATACTCGTTTGTTCGCTTCTATTTTGGGAAAAGTGTTGCCCAAGAAAGGTTCGTGCCGTTCAGATTCAAACGTTGGAGGCGAAGCTGAATGAAACTGTCAGTGCGTACGAGGTTAAGGCCAATGATTGCAGTAGTGCACAGATTGCTCTTGCCGAGGTACGTCTGCTGTTTTTGGACCTTTTTGAAGTATGGCTTCCCTGATTTCCTAAATCTCCTGTTTTCTTTCCTTGAAGAATTCGAAAAATTTCTGCGCAAGAGCAGTACTTGCTCAACGTCTAGTCCATTTTGGTTAATTAACGTCGCGGTTATTCATCATAATCGTAGAATCGCCCGTAATGTTCCCTTGCATTTTCTACGACCTTATACATTTTCTTATAACAATGGCATCTTGCACAAGGAGAATGCATCGCTATTTTATTTATATTTTAGGCAGAGCGGAGGCTTTTGGCAGCAGAAGAGAAGACAAATGCTGCAGAGGCCCGTCTTGGCGAGCTGGAGTCCAAAGGTGGGTTTAGAATCCATTTTCTCAGGTCTGTTGTATGCCTTCTTCCTTCTCGTTACAGCCCAACACGAACGGTCGGTGTCGTACCTGGTTCGACTCCTGGTCAGCGCACTCAACAACAACCCAACCGTGAACGAGAACGATCACTGGCTGGCCACGTTGTACGATGTGTTGAAAGAACGAAACATTGGGGCCGATACTGTGCCGGAACCGCCAGTCATCAAGATGCCGACCATTGAAAATCACTCCGAAGGTGTGTCCGATTCTAACTTAAGGAACCGGAAGGCGTTCTACCCCTCAACAGCTGCTGTTATAGGAATCGTGGGTTGCAAGAAATGCGAGTACCTGAAGGACTTGAGTGCGCGTGAAACCCTAATTCGTTCCGAAATGGAGACCTACCTGAAGGATAATCTTCAGCTGCAAGGTAGCTTATTTCATATTGTTTTGTAATGTTTTTCTTTCGGTGTTTGTACGGAAGGTGCTTACGGAAATTAGACTTCGCTCAGTAGAGGGGGTGGTACTTTATTGTTTGTTTGACGACGGCAGCAAAGTCAAAAGTAGGATATTGAGAGAACACTATTGTTCGCTATTGTTTACTGCTTCAGGTTCTCTCATCTTGAGACCGTGGCATTCTATTTATATGCTCCTTTTATTTTTCTGAAGACGAAGTTTTTAAGATTTTTTTTTTTTGAAATTTCATCATGAGCTAGCCGTTTCGGCCTTTTCATCGTTATCAAAGGCACATTATTCTACCGGTGGTGATGAGCGATTGCTCTTCCACCCTGACTTAGATAGCAGCCAGTAGCGAATACTACTTGTTTTCAGCTAATTCAGACAGTAGTGCAGTCGCTACGCACCCGCGGTGGAAGACCGTGCCCTTGAAGACGTGGTCAAGGTCGGAAGAGCAGGCCGATAACGAAAATTCCATAAAAATTCCTAAAACTTCGCAGAAGAGTATATTGCTTACTGGCTGTTTTTGCACCCTTACCACCTGATTCTAGCCGTGGTTAAGAACCTGTAACGATCCACAGAGAGGGCTTCCACTACAGATTAAAATACCGAAGGGGCAGAACTCGATATGTGACCTTCAGCGCCTTCAGAGCATTACGGCTAGGGCGATTGAGGGGTCCTTCAGAGAACAAAAGGGCAGCCGCTTGATCTCCATCACCGATACTAGGATGGAACCGTTTATGGTGCAGTTCATCTGCCGTGATGTAAACACTTTCCTCCGGAAGTGTGTGTGCATAGCCGCTAATTGTGATGGAGATGCCAGCAGAGAACCCAGTGCGGTAGCCGGTACGGAATCGTTCTTGCGATCCCCTTTGTGTTAGGGCCCGTTTATACTTCGACCCCGAACGACGCGACGCCACGTATTGTGGCCACAGTGATCGAGCGACGCAATCGATCTTCAATCTTTGGCTTCTATACATGCCATCGCGTCGCTCGCGGAGCCTCACCCACAATTGAATTATCTGCCCATGAATGGAAGAAATGGGAGAAGACTGCTCATTGGCATGCGTGGTGTACTTCATCACTTGTCAGTGTAGTGAGCAGTTCATCTCTTTATGTGGTGAAGGATATATAGCTAAGAAGGCGCGACCAATATATGCCAGTGTCAAGGAATACCTTGATTATCGTCAAGCTTCCTTGGCCTGGTCCAGCGCAACCACTGCAAATTTTTACCAGAAAACAGGAATGCGAGGTTTTCGAGATCATGGTGAAGAAGATGGCAGTCGGAGCCCAAACCGCTTTCAAGCTCTGACCGGAATGCGTTTTGGCTTTATGCTAACGACCCTGAAATAACTCTGAAGGGAGATTATGGACCTCTGCTTGTAGGAAGGGGTACCATTAGAAAAACAAAGGAAAATCAAACAGTTCGGCCTCTACCGGCTTGAAAATTCCAAAAATGTCCCTCTCGTAGGACGGTTTAGTATGTCGTCACTCTAAGATCATTTACTTTGTTTTGTTGTTGTCTAGCACCCAAGAGGATATATCCAGTTCTGGTTCTATACAACACTAGAGCCCAGTCAGATGAGGTGCCGGCTGTCGCATGCGCCCGCCTCCAGGTTTTTGGTTCGATTTCCCGCTCCAGGCCAACCAAGCCTTCTGTTCCTGCTGGGTCGGCGAATTGGTACCAAACTTGTCTGGGAGGAATGTAACACGAACTTGTCCATCGGGTGGCCACCGCAAGTCATTGTATGGCCAAATACGCATTCAAAGCGCCTCCACCATATCCCGTAGAACTAGAATGCGTGGCTCATCCCAAAAGGGATTGATTAACATTGTCCTTTGTCGTTATATGATCTAACTGGGACCACAGACTCTCGCCACTTTGACTGGTGCCCTTGGAGTTCTGATAAAGGTCCCGTTAGCGGATGTTTGGTAACCTTGTGTAGGCAGCTAGCTTATGATGGGGCGGTTTTTAGAATTGTCTTTCTATCTGACGGCACTTTGTGTATGTTCTTTTACCTTTCGTAGGAATGCCTCCGTCCTGCTGCAACATTGTGGGCCCTCGAAGTTTTAAGCTGACGGTGGGATCTATAGGGTGGGTAGTTGTTACAGGGTGCGCCATAAATATGGTCACTCAGTAAAAAGCGAATTACGCAGAATTTATCAGAAAACAGCGAAACTTCGTAAACAATTTATTAACATTCTATTTAACAAACATGATGGATATCACTCAATATGACCTCCTTTGGCACGAATGACATCCTGCAGACGCTTAGGGTAGGACTCGATGGCGGCACGCAGGGTTGCTTGCGGAATTTCCTCCCATGCTTTTTCCAGTGAGGATTTCAGTCCTTGAATCGTTGTGTGCCTTTTAGTGCAGGCTTTCTCCTCCAGAATAGACCAAACGCAGTAGTCCATAACATTCAAATCTAGCGAGTTTGGCTGCCATTCAGATGCAGGGATGAAGTCGGGCAGATTCCTCGCGCATCACTCCTGAGTCTTCTTGGATTTATGAGCGGGTGCGCCGTCCTGTTGAAAGGTCCATGTTGTACTTCCAAAGTGTTCTTGAGCCCAGGGAAGCATCTCCTTCTTCAATATGTCGTTCAGGTAGACATCGGTGTTGATCTTGGCTCCTCGTTCAACAAAAACCAATGGTGTCCGTCCTGTGGCGCAAACACCGGCCCAAACCATCAGGGAAGCTGCACGAGAATTTCTTTGAACGACTCTTCCCTTCGCGTCTGCATCTTCACCACTTTCGGCCAATAACCGCGAGTTTTGGCGGTTAAAAGACTGCTCAATTGAGAAAAGTTTCTCATCGGTGAAGAGCGTCGTCCAGTGGTCATGCCGCTCGAGGAGGCTTCTACATTTTTTTCTTCTTCCTTCCTTCTGTGCATTCGTTAGTCCGTGCAGTTGACGGAACTTGTAGGGGTAAAGTCCAAGCTCATTCTTAACAACGCGCCTCATTGTCGTCGCCGATACGTTGAGCTCGGATGCCATTTTTCTCATGCTGCGTCCTGGATTCCGCTTGATTCGTTCTTTTACGATTTTTCGAAGACTGCTCGTAGCCACGGATACCGGACGGCCAGGTCGGGGACGATCAACAAGAGAGTTGCGTTCCACAGAGCGATAGACAGTCTTCTTGTGCAGGTTCAGCAGACGAGCGATGTTGGGAACAGAGAGTCCTGCCCTTCTCAGATCCAAGATTGCGCTTCTTTGAGAACAAGACTTTACCATTTCTGAAAGGAGCAGTGTGGAGATGCAAAAAACACTATATATGTTTAGGATGACACGTAGAATCTAAAAAAACAATGAAAACACCAAGACGTTGACAAAGAAAAACAAAAAATTACACGCGAAAAAAGTGACCATATTTATGGCGCACCCTGTACTTATGTGGAGCGAACCTGTATAGCCTGGTATCGTGTCGATGTAAGACGACAGTAAATTTAGCAGAGCAACCGAGTTGTATACTGCAGCAATGGCAATGGTTTGCACCGCTTAAGCTGATATGCACTCAAAGCCTTTCCAAGAAGCAAATCCCTATCGATATCGCCTGAAAGGCTGAGTGGACGCCATGTTGCTGCCTTTTAGGGCATGCCAAAGCGGGCAAACATGTCTTTGTGTGGTACAGAGGATGGTTGAGGAGTTGTGGGGGATGTTAGAGGTCAGACCTTCATAACCAATAGACGAAGTTATAACATTTGGCCTTCGAGGGTACGGTTAAACTCTGTTTCGCTGAAATATCAGGTCGTCACAGACATCTTTGACTGGCTTATCGTTGCTGGCCACTTTTGAAGTGTTCTGTTCAGCTCGTGTACGAGATCTGGAGTCCGAGCTGGCGATTGTCACGTCACCGGTGTGCGTGTCAGGAAAGCCCCGACTCGAGATGGGCGATGCACAATCGCTGGAGATATCTCCGTTGAGGGAGAACAATGTCGAGTCCTCTAGGGCGCGCCTAGTCAACCGGAGTGAACCCCTTGTGCTGGATAGACTCCAAGATACGGTATGTTGCTCCTCCTGTTGCTCCTGTTTTTCAAAAGCAGAGCTTATCAGCCGTCCTGAGTAAGTTGAACAGGTGTGGCCTAAACTGCGGTCAGTATGTGTTCGCTTGTTGTTTAAGAATGACTGCTTGACGTCTTATCTAGCGCTTGAATTAGGGCAAACATTTATTTATTACAAGGCACGGATCGTAATCAAATGCGATAAATTTGTAACAATAACACGCTCACGTAAGTATAAAGATCTAGGTGACGGAGCAACGGAACAAACAAAACGAAGCAAGCCTAATGAAACCTTATGCAATTAATCGTTTGAAAGGGGAGAGTGACATGTTAACAATATTCTCATTCTCAGAAAAAAAGATGTTGAACTTCTTGATGCTCCTATAAGTGAGGAAACGTTGCTAAATAATGGTCTGACTTACTTTCTGTGGTACTTTAAAATTTTTGTGCTATCGATTGCAAAAATTGTTTCGGAGCCTTCTCGGAAAAATCGATGATTGAGGGCTTATAGTAATAATTAGAGGGAAGTGTTAAGATTCCTTAAAAACGTGACAAATGTGGAATGAGCTTAAATGGTAGGGTAGAACCTCTCAAGTATACACTTTCTTTGCAAAAACTCCTCTTTTCAGGTTTTCATCATATCATTAGCACCTTTTCTCGCTCTCATCTTGCTGTTGCTTGCTCCTGTGCATATGCGGTTTATGCAGTATATCAAGCAGGACTAAGTTCAAAGCTCTGTGATAGCTTGACGACGTCACGGTGAGTTCTCGTTCAAGCATTTCTATTTCCAATTATGCACATTCATAGTACGTTAGGACGGTTTAAAGCGAGCTCAGAACCTTAGTTAATATAACGTTTCTAACATATTGTGGAGGTGTAGCTCCTCCTATGCTTTTTATAGGAGTTTTAACATAGCCTTTAGTGAGTGCCCCATACCACTCGGTCACTACTAACTATCTCACTGGTAGCCGCACAAGTTGATTATATAGTTAAATCTCGCGAGTTCAGTTTTTTTTTCGCAGAGATTGATCACTAAATTAATTTTCGAATAATCGTAGAAATAGCGAATCGTCGGTGACACCACAATTGGTCGGTCCATTGATCACCAGTCGTATTCTCGATCTCATCATCTATATCCATGGCACCAGGGACCAGATTCATCAACCGCTTACCGCCCTTTAACGGCGAAAATACTGGCTAACCACCTGATATGACATCATCAGCGTCATGTTTTGGCCGTATTTTCACCGCTAGTGGGCGGTAAGCGGTTGATGAATCTGGCCCCAGATGCGTAATTGGCTGGATTGACAGCAAGGGATGTGATAAATGTCCGTTTGCTTGCTCCAGTTTTCGGTCATTCTGAGTCCTTCATGTCCGTGTTTCGTGCTCTAGTTTTTCTTTACAAAGAGTGAAAAAAGAGAAGGTCTGGACTGGCGAGTCAACATTGTCGTCTTAAATTGTAGACCGCTATTGATATTTGAAATAAAAAATGGCAGAAAGATAGTGATTCTGGCATTATTATGAAAAGGACAGGATTTTTCCTTTTGACCATTGCCGGGTTTGCTTGCACAGAGTTTTATGCGCTTTGTCAGCTTGCTGGCAATAGGATCCGTGTTGATGGATTCTCCGCGTTTCATGGTCTCACCGAAGGGCATAACTAGGGCATAGTAAGAGCAATGGAATATCTGGCACTATTGTACTTTCACAACTCCAAGGATCAAGGATAGGTCGAATAAAATTTTTCGCCCAAACTTCAGCTAGGGGGGTTGTTTGGGGTGCTGATCTCGAATATGACATCCGTTTTTCGTTATAGCCCCCTAGCCGAATTTTGGGCGAAATCGGTGACCATGACCTTGGCAGCCTTAGTCACCCGTACCTACCGTAAAACCTACCGTACTTCGGCGTAAAACGAAAAACGGATGCCAGATTCGTGATCAGCACCCCAAATAACTCCCCTAGACGAAGTTTGGCGAAATCGGTGAGCATGACCTTGGCAGCCTTAGTCACCCGTACCTACCGTAAAACCTACCGTACTTCAGCGTAAAACGAAAAACGGATGTCAGATTCGTGATCAGCACCCCAAATAACTCTCCTAGACGAAGTTTGGCGAAATCGGTGAGCATGACCTTGGCATCCTTAGTCATCCGTACCTACCGTAACCTACCGTACTTCAGCGTAAAACGAAAAACGGATGTCAGATTCGTGATCAGCACCCCAAACACCTAGATGAAGTTGGGCGAAATTTTTTCGATCTCTCCTCGACCCGTGGAGTTGTGAAAGTACAGTAGTGCCGAATATCTCCTGTGGAATATCACCAAACAGTTACCATGGTATTCCTTTAATGCTGTTTCTGCTTCGGGGCTCAACATCTCCCAGCCATTGCGCAGAACGCCTTCGGTTGTTTTACAGGATCCGTTTTATATCAAGGTCACATTTCGTTCAAGAGAAGGCACGTTCTTGTTACGCAAATTAGAGCCGATGAGGTCTGATTGCGCTTGAACATCTGCTGTCCGTTCAGTCCGAGGAGAGCCCGCTGATCCATCTTCTTCACCCTTGCAAGTTTCCGAAGATGACATCCGCGGTTCTTCTTCTAATCGCGTACGGTTTTTTGGGACCTTACTCGAGCAAATGACTTCAAGTAGGTAGTCGTCATCAATTTCGGGGATCGGACCCCGACCTGGTTCATCATGGAGGTCTGGGTCTCCGGTCTGGTGTTTTTAAGGCGAGGGTTGAACTCTGAGAATTAAAAACATCCAGTCCCCGTGTTTCCACCACACTTCTATGAGCCTGCACAACTTTCGTTTTAAGTTTGTACTGATGAGGTAAAATGGTACGAATCGGCTCCTTAAAAATTGATGTGCCAAAAACGCATTTTATTTAGACACGACTAATAGCACTTACCTGGAGTACCGAAACGACCCTAACTATTACACTAAACGTTTTTGAGCGCCATTGTACTTTCATGACTCCAGAGGTCGAGGAGATATTGAAGAGAAGATCGCTCAAACATCGCCCGAGGGTGCCGATGACGAATGTGACATCCGTTTTTGAAAATTCGGCTTATTACGTTAGGTTACGAGGATGTGGGTGAGTAAAGCTCTCGGGATCGTGATCTCCGATTTAGCCCAGACTTGGTCTGCGGCGGGGGAGGGGTGGGTGCTGATTACGAATCTAACATCCGTTTTGGTATCACAGTGGAGTATGGTAGGCTGTGGCAGGTGCGGATAGTAGGGCAGTCGGGGTCATAATCACCGATTTCGCCCGAACTTCGTGTGTGAGAGAAGACTACCGTACTCTTCCGCAGTACTAAAAGCGGATGTCAGATTCGTGATGGGCACCTCAGATAACCCCTCTGGGAAAAACTTTGGAGACCTCGACAATTTTACTGATCTGCACCTACCCGTAGCATATCGTAATCGGCTGATATTTCGAAAACGAATGTCAGATTCGCGATCAGCGAGCCACCCAAATAACCACTAACTACTTTGGGTGAAAGTGTTCTGACCTCCCCTCAAACTCTGTAATCGTGAAAACACAATAGTGGTAGGTTTTTGTTTTCCTGCCCTTCAGTATCAGCTAGGGCGTGTGTAGTGCAATTGGGGAAGGTGCAGCTGTCGCGTGCAGCCTATACCAGGTTCCTGGTGCGGATTTAGTCTCAGGCAAACCAAGCCTTCTATCCCTCCGATGTCGGTGAAGATGCCAGACTTGTCTGGGAAGGATATAACACTGACTTGTCTATCGAACGGTCGCCGCAAATCATTGTGTAGGCCAAATACGCATGTAAACTACCTCCACGGCATTCCGTAGATAGCGCATTCCGAAAGGGATCGAATAGCCGTCATTTATCATATCTAACGCGCTGGGCGTTGTTTATCAGCTGGCCATCGCAAGTCATTGTATGGCCAAACACGCTTATCGCCTCCACGTTATCCTGTAGAAGTAGAATGCGTGGCGCATTCCAAAAGGGATGGAGTAACGCCGTCCTTTATCCTTATCCAGTATGAGGTAGAGTGCGTCATCGCTAAAGGGGTAAAGCAGGACCAAACGCTTCTCGCCGATCTGTGTGGTGTCATATAAGCAGTCAGTATTGACTGACGAGGAGAGCCTCCAGAGTGGCGGTGAGCTTTTGCGGTGCAATTTTTACAGGATGTAGGGTCCCGTGTGCGAGTCCAAAACCCTAGTTACTTTTTTCGGAATACTCTTCTGTGGTCGGAAAAAACCATGAACTCGACGCGTGAGCGCCAAGTTCATGGCGCCCTGCTGCCACGTCGCCCAGCCCGATGTGGTCGGTTGGCGTAGTAGTAGCTGGGTCGCCTCTCGGGCGCACCGAGCGGGTTTGCTGGTTTGGTCCCCGGTGTCGCCAAGGTTTTTGCACACATCGGATCGTTACTATTATGGGTTTGCTTGATCACAGGAATCATTTTGTACACGATTAATGCTCTTAGTATGTAAACCTAGCCTTTTTGGGCTTTCACTTGAGTTACCTCTCAATTGATCGTATTTGCACTGTATCATTCTATTGGATCGCTAACATAAAAAATTTCTTGCTCACATGAAGTAAGTGTGTTTATTGCTGACAATGATAATCAACAATTATGATATTGAACTGTGAAAGATTTAAAACATAATGGCTTATCACACCAGCAGCATCTTACAAACGCTAGGGAAGAACAATCTTTAGCGTTTGTAAGATGCTCCTGGTGATAAGCGGTTATGTTTTAAATGTTTCATAGTTCAATATCATAATTGTTGATTACCATTGTCAGCAATAAACACACTTACTTCATGTGAGCAAGAAATTTTTTATGTTAGATACAATGCAAATACGATCCATTGAGAGGTAACTCGAATGAAAGCCCAAAAAGGATAGGTTTACATACTAAAAGTATTAATCGTGTACAAACTGACTCTTGTGATCACGCAAGCTCATAATAATAACGATCTGATGTGTGCAAAACCTAGACGACACCGGGGACCAAACCATCAAACCCGCTCGGTGCTCCTGTGAGGCTACAACACTACCACTACGCTAACAGACAACACTGGACTGGGTGGCAGCAGAGCCTCATGAACTTCGCGCGCTCATGCGTCCGCACAGTTTCTTCGACCACAGAAGAGCATTCCGAAAAAAGTAACTATGGTTTTGGACTCCCCACATGGGACTCTACATCCTGTAAAAATTGCATCTCAAAGGCTCACCGCCACTCCGGAGGCTCTCCTTGTGAGACAACGGACAGTCGATACTTGTAGCTTTCGTAACATCGCGCCACTCGGCGAGCGAAGTATAAATGTGCCTTTAGTGGATTAGCAGTAAAGATGTTAAATTCTGTAGTGAACGCTCTAGTATAAAGTTAAGGAGTTATGGACGTGTTGATTCACCGCATTTTGGGCTCGCCTTTGAGGTGGCCGTTTTGACATCACAGAACCAGTTGGTATTTGACTCTAACAGGAAAGCGCTTTCAGGAGAAGGCCACGGTCCGTTCCCGGCTGGCTGCTCCTCGTCGTCGCGCGACGCGCCGAAGCTCCGTGAAACGCTCAGGCTTAGTGTTGTGCTACGTTGCATATCAAATACCCTCTCTTCCTCGTTGTTTGTGGTCGACTCGTCTTGAGATCTGCGCTTTTCGAACGGACTAGTCAAGCCTGTGTGTGCGTGCGATGTTTTAACCGATGCTTCTCGGCCGTGGCGGCGGATTCCATTCGCTTTGTGGACCTCGACTGATTGTGTTGATCTGCTCATTTACTGTCATTGCGCTAACGAAAGCCCGTAATTTATTGTCGAACGCGTCATATGCTGTTGAGAGCCTTTGGCAGAGGCCATTCTGCAACCAGTATTATGTCCCTGTTCACGTTGTGTACGTATGAGTTCTGTTGTTCTTTCAGCACTTTCAGACGGAGCCGTTGTTTGCATGTATGCTTATGTTGCTTTTGAAATAAACTATTTCTTGCTTTTCCTATTCGGATGGGACTGTGTCAACCGCGTAACTTGCCCTTCTGTTCGTCGTCGATCTTGTCGGAGAGGTACCTTCTGTGTTCGCCGGAGAAGCGTTCCTACTCGCCCCGAGTGTGCCGAGGGGAGCTGCTAGAGGTTCGGACAGTGCCAGGGGGTTGGGGTGGGCATACACCATTATCACTTCGAACTGGGGTCGGATTCACCAACCATTAAACCCGTGGGTATGCTGGGTGTAGGGGTTAGAGGTAAAGTAAGAGTGAGATAGAGATAAGGCAATAGTCAGAGACGCAGGCTTCATCATGGGTATCTCTACCCCGCGGGTAAGTCGTTGATGAATCCGGCCCCTGGACATTGTCAAGTCAAAATTGAGCACTCTTCTAAGCTAGTCTAAAACCTTTGAGATCAGAGCGAACTCTTCAAAATCGTATTGACTTCCTTCCACATTAAACTAGAGGCTCTCCAAAAATGTTCGAATAAGGGAAATTAAGTTCTTTGTTCAATGGAAATTTTAATATAACTTTCTTTGAGGATTTAACTTCCCAATTTGAGGACACATAGTTTAAAGTTTTATAAAAATTCAATTTTTGAGGAAATCCAACGATGTAAAGCTTGTTCTGAAGAGCAGGAAGGCGGCCATTTTATATTGCCAAAACAGAGATTGCGCCCGGCCCACGTCCGAAACTCCGTGATTTTGATTCGATTGATAGCAGAATTTCTGTGTGCATGCAGTTTCACAGTTTCGCAGTGCAACATAAACAATTGGGAAAAGCACACATATCTCAACTTTCTTGCTGGACGTAGGCAGTATTTACACTATCAATCAAATAAACACTGAGACCTGCTTTTCGAGTGCACGGCGCGATCCAGTCTTTTAATGCACTACTTGATTGCTGCCTTGCTGCCCTTCAGAACAGAATTTAGTTTATTATTTTTTCTCAAAAAACAAAATTTTTATGAATTATTACACTTGCTGGGGCAATTGAACTAAAAAAATTTAAAGAACGTTTTACCAAATTTTTCTTCAAGAACAAATTATTCTAACTATCTTAGTGGGACTGTAATCTAACCTGCTTAAAGGTCATTTCGACTTCGATGGGTTCGCTTTGATTTCAAAAGTCAGGCTAGCTTAGAAGAGTGAAAGGTGTCCGATTTGGTTAGAAAAGTGTCCAATTCGACCTGAAAATGGTATATAAGGGGGATGGGCGGGGACGAAGCAATGCATGCCGTTATCGTCTTCGTATCTGTCCCCTACCACATTGGTTCAGTCGTTTCTCCTCGCTCGAGTAAGGGCCTCTACAGAGTCACGCGGCAGCACCCCGAGAACTCGTCCATATCGCTCCCGCCGCAGTGGGACCCACGCTGCCACTGTGGTGGAAGCCGCGGCGCGGACGAGTTGTCGCGGAGCCGCCGCACGCAAAGGTCCCCGAGGGCTGCCGCAGTTCACGGCGGCTCTCACCCGCAGCGCCAGGAGCTGCGGGTGAGACCCGCCAGAGGGCGTGATAAATGGGTGTCCATTATGGTTCATCTATTCTAAACATTTTTTTAAACGAATCTACATGCTAGGGATATAGTAGGTTGTGCATAATCTCTGTCCATAAAGAAGTTTGACAACCAACAATATAATCACCGGTAGTGTCGACAAATGGCGGTGTATGGAATCCTGCACTCAAAACGTAACGCAAAAAAAAAAAACCTAGTACGATGTTAGGTAACCTTAATTGCTTGGAAAATCTCCGTGACCTTCCAGTCATAAGTTAGTCGTCTGAGGTTTAAGGAGAACCCTTACACAGAAATGCAACAAGAAAGCAGACCGTTCTTTTTAGTACGAGGTATAACTACATCGATCAGACCTCCCGGACTCAACAGGGCATCGGACGGAACGCTGTCATCACAAGGGCTAGCACATTATCTTCGAGCTGCTTGACAAGCGAGGAACTTCTAGTGGAGGCAGATCGACAAAAAAGAGAGCAAGCGCAAAATGGCACAGAACTGTTGAGTTATAAGAAGTGTTCTATTAGATTTCGGGGCTTAGATTCAAGAACTCCTAACTTGACTTAGAAAACGCTTCTTTACAAAAGAAAAAGCGTTCTGCTTACTTAATCTCTGACATTCTTAGAGGTCGTAACTGCTGGCAAAAGTACGCAGTGTTGCGTACAGCAGCCCTTGCGGCGCCGCACCACCCGCCGTTGTCATGGCGGGTCCGCGGCAACCGCAAGACTCTGCTGCCGGCCTAATACGAAAAACGCCGTTATTTTGGATCAGGATTCAAAGAAATCCTAACAACGCATTGATGGGCGTCCTTGTGTTTAAAAAATGTCTTCTAGATTTCAGTCGGTTACTGTTCTCTAGCTGGCACCAACGGTACGCGTCATTTGGCCGACCCACCTAGTTTTTGAAGACTTCTCCGGAGGACTTCCAGGTGCGTGTCAATCCGAAGACCATCGCTTTCCGTGGACGTCCTAGCGCTGGTTTTGATTGCATATGACCCAGGTCTCTGAGGCGTATGTTAGGGCAGCAAGAAAAGTGGAGTCGGATAGGTGTGGCCATGTTGACTTCGCATCACAGGTACACCATAGCGAGCACTCAGAAATGTTCGCTTCGGTAAGCAATAATAGGGTATCATAGACTTGTCCTTTCCTCATGGACATCGTCTTCGTAAGATTCAGCCAGTCGAGGGGCCGTATCCATCGACGACTACAGCAATTCAACAGAGAAAATACAGCCGAAATCCTTGATAGCGCGGCGAAATGTAACACCATGTCGCTTGATAAGCAAGCCGCGCCATCAGGGATTTCGACTGTATTTTCTCTGTTAAACTGGTGAAAGTCGTTGATGAATCCGGACCCTGCATTTCCACAGAAACCATTGGCTTTGGTTAGCATTCGCTTCGCTAATTCTCGGTGTTATGAACGCGACCTCGTCAGCGATGTTGTTTCTGACAACTGACCTTCGCATCATCCTGCGTCTTCCCCCATTTACTCACCCACTATATGCTTGCGTCTGTCCGTAGCTGAGGAATAGGTTATTGGAAACTGGGATGTATTCAGCCGGTGCTTCGACGTTTATCATGTGCAGATATCATTGAGCTGGCGAGCCATATACCGAATTCGAGGGATAGCGACAGGTTCACAATCACATCAAAACCGTTCAGGCCAAAAGCCGGCCAGCTGAGTATTCCATATGGCAATGAGTGGGATACGTACTACCCAGTTTTTCCTTACTAAGAGTGAATGGAGCTATGCAGGTGGGATACTTTAATGGAGTGGCTCGTGCCGAACATGAGCAGGAGAATGCGCTTGAAATTAACTGGCATATGAGGGACTAGATGTACGAATTGCAAGAACTCATCAGAGGTGGGGAGTGCGAGACACCCACTCAAATGTGTCACAGCGTTTGTAATCATATGTCAGACGTCTGTGCAGACACAAAATGTAGGACTTATGTATTACTGAAGTACAGGAATTTAATTTAATTCAGATTAATATTAAATACAAGAACATAGAAGGCGACAACATACTTTTGTTCGCGGTCATAGGAGGCAGGTGGGGTAACAGTCCTTTAGGCTTCTATCAGTCTATTCGGCATCGAAACACGACAGTGGAGGTTAGGGGACATGTAGGGTTTTCGCAGATTATTTTTTGTAACGCCTATGGCACAGCGTTAAACGGGAAGGTCTGTTTCGTAGCCTTCGAAACATTGTGAAAGATCGAATGCCATTAAATTTGAAAAATGTCCTATAAATCAACCACCTTCTAACTCAACCTCTTTTTGCGGTGCGCTTAAAAAGTTTTCAGACTCTTGTTTTTTTTTGAGATCGTTCGTTTAAGTTTAGTGATCATTGCGCTACTTGAAAAACACTCGTTGGATAGCAGTCTTTTATTAGAATGTAAACAATTGCACGTTATTTTAAGTACTTTTGTAAATCGGTCTGATATCAGCCACCGCTCGATGCCTTCTCTTGCTTCAGTCTGAAACTGACAATATAACGGAAAATTTCAGAAACTGTTTCTGCGTTTCAATGATGGTAACCTTCATCAAGATAAACCCGATAAGATTCTATCTGTGAAGATACGTAACACTTTTGCAAAAGGTCCTCTGTATTTACAACGTATTTCCCACTTTAACATTATCCTTTTCGAAACAGTCTCAATCTATCTTCTTTGACGATATCAATAAGTGTAATATCTAGAAGTCCCAATAAATTTCTCAGAATTTGTACGGGGACAAAAATTCTGATCTTGTAAAAGTCTTGGGGTTTCCGGATTCAGTGGAAAGCACAACTATTCTATTTGAAAACTGATCAGTTTTCAAATAGTTGTGGGGTTCCCTCGTTCGTTTGATAAAGGAGCCTAGGCTGAGCCACGTTTTTCTTTTTTTAGTATTTATAGGATATTGTAGGATATTTATAGGATATGTGTATGCCATCGTTATCACTGAGCTACAAATGACCACCACTAGAGTGGCGGTAACAGATATGAATGAGATTTAGCAGTGCAAACATTTCAGCGAAATTCGAGTCTGCTGCTGAGTAGGTGCTAGTACCATGCGGTCACTATTAACAAATCTATGTCTCTTCATTTTGTTTTTATTTGACGCCATTAAAATTTGAATTCTATGCCAGCAGGGGAAGGCGAGAAAGAACAGGAGATCACGCAGAGTGTCTACAAACATTACATACCCTGCTTGATTTGTCATAAAGTTGCAAACTTTATCTAGTCGACAATAAATCCTTGAAGCTTATTTTGAAGAGGTGGAGAGTGGAAATTTCATGGTGCTTCAACTGCTTTAACCAGTAATGTTGCTCCATGCTCTCGGCCAGGGTTTCGCAATATCTAGTCGATCGTCGCCTTCACCGCTATTTACCTGAAGTTTTTCGATAAACAACGTATGCGGATTTTTTCGCCCAGCCATGTCAAGAAGTTGGTACAATTTTAATTGTAAACGTTATCTGCAAAAGTTATGAAGGAATAAAGTTGTTCTGAGCCAGCCTAAGAATAGGTTAGCCATTCCTTTCCTAGTAGAAGAATTTCCGAGTGAATCGGCTTCCATATTCGTGTAGCAGTAGCGAGTCATAGTACGCTTTAACTGGCCAATAACTGGTCATGGAGAACGTTTATTCGCCACCACTCTCACCCTGATGCCGAAACCACGATGCGGCCGAAGGCGAATTGTTGTCATGTGGGTCGTCGAGCCTTGTGGCACAATTCATGATTCCCTCGTATTGCAAGAATTTAGAAGGTGTTTCAGTCAAGAAGCGTCTTTCTTCAACGGATTATAGCACAAGCATACAATTATTCGCCCTTCTTTAAACACCGGTTCTGCTCTTGGTAGTGAAACTGTCGGTCGAACTAGGCATAGTTAGACACGAAAATCCATGAAGAACTATTTAGAACTCTGAGTAAAATTGCATTTATGCTGCCAATCAAGCAAACATCGCAAAGCCTTAGACGAGTGTATGGCGGAATATCACCGATTAACAAGGGAGAGGAGCTGCAGATGTTGCATTCGATTAGGCAGCGGGGCTGGTGTAATGGTGTAAAGCATCCTGCCTGGTAAACAGGTGGTGTGGGTTCGAGTTCCGTTTAGCATCAGAGTTTTGATCGCAAAAAACATCGCTGTAACACTTTAGAAGCCCAGCTACACCCCTAAGACTTAAAATAGTTCGAATGAGAGGATGTTCGTATTTTCTTCTTTAAAAAGCGTCTATGTCGCAAGGGGGAGGCAGCAGAGATGAGCCAATCCTTACCAAACAGATTTTTCGAATTCCAGTATTCAAAAAATCGTATTTTTCGAATACATTTAAATTCGAACCATCGAGCATTGGAAGCCATTCGATATTCGAAAAAGTTTCGAGAGCACAATTATGGCATGTACTTTAAAATCTCCCAATGCTGCCTACCTCCGCAGCGTGGAGCAAAAGTTAAAGTCAAAAACTTTACTCTAGCTGGAAGTATAAAATTTTTTAACATATCAAATAGTGTATGCAGTGCTCGAGACAATCTACTAAAATCAAATCACTGCGGCGAAACACCGAAACATTAATCTCCTGTTATCTAGGTGGGTATTCAACGTCGTGCGGGTTTCCACTGCATTTTGCTGCTGTTCTTCTGCTATCCTTGTTTTATTTGGTTGAATACAGTGGTGGTTTTACAGCGACCCTTCCAGGATAGGATTCGGAGGCTGGTTGTTTCCACCTTCGTTGTTTTATCCACTCTCGCGTACCCAACTGCAGTCTGACGGGTCCTTGGACGTCATCGCATCGATTAGAGGGATTTCAATCAGAGCAGATGTCGGAACTGTTCCCACCCTCTCACGAAGCCGACGTCGTTAACTGCGAAGGCCAGGGGAGATTCTTTTCACGTGATCGACTATGAGTTCGTAGTATCATGTTGATGGGTATCTATTACACAAGCATGGAACGTACGCATCTCTTTCGCTTTGGTACTCGATGAGCACGTAGATGATGCCGCCGACACATCCGAAGAATAACAGCCATGTTAGGGCTATCAAGAACTTGAACGTTCCCTGGAAAGAAGTAGTTTCAAGACAGAAACCGTTCATTAGTGGCTGTGCTAGAGCTGAAGATCTGAAGAGCCACGTAGGGTGGAAGCCTATTTTCCACTATGAGCAACACTCTTCAGATTCTTTAGGTTCGCTGCAGGCGTTATGGTTAGCGTAGATGACGATCTAGCACGGACTTTTGCTATAATAAAAGAGTTGAGGAGAGATGTACTACATAAATAACTACCAGGTTAGGAGGAGGTCTCGTTGTAATGGGGAGTGTCACTCTTGATGCCTCTTTGCTGGGTTTATCTTGAGATTTACCTGCAATAGAGAATAGTAGCAACAATTGAAAACGGAGCTTTCAAGATTTTTCAAAATTTCTCTAGCAAGGAGAGCCTCCAAACTGGCGGTGAGCTTTTGCGATGCAATTTTTACAGAATGTAGGATCCCGCGTGGGGAGTCCAAAACCATAATTACTTTTTTCGGAATGCCCGTCTGTGATCGAAACAAAGCGTGTGGACGCGTGAGCGCGAAGTTCATGGTTCCCTCCAGCCACCCAGCCCAATATGGTGGTTACCGTAGTGGTAGTGTTGTAGCCTCACAGGACACCGTTGTGGTCGATTTCACCTTGGACTGGTGCTTTTGCATTCTGCGATTTATCGTCAGTGGGACCCTTTATCCCCATTTCCAACACATATTTGAACAATCATCGAGCTCTTTGAAAGTGGAAAGGTGAGAATTTTTGATTTACAGGTTAAGCAAGTCAAAAACTGATGTCAGGTTTGTGATCTGCACCCCAAATATCCTCCGCGCACAAAGTTTGGGCGAAATTGGTGCATCCGATCTCACCACCCTCACGCGAGCCTAGGCCCAGAGCAGGCTTTGCACCTTGGTCTTCATGGTCAAACAGGGGCCGTCATTGAGGTGTTAAGCCATTCGAGGAACCAATTGAGTACGTTAAGTGGTGGAGGACTACACAGAAAGTAAAATACCGCCGCCAGTTTGGAGGCTCTCCCTGTAAGATCCGGTATCTACGAAGACGTCCAAGTATTTGTTTATATGCGTATGTTTGCACAAATTCCGGCAAGAATTGAATATAGCCATCCATTCTTGATAATATTTGGCGAGAAAGTTTAAAACGTCTAACATACTTATTTCGACCGTATCTCTTTGTTCTTTAACAATGTCTCGATGACATCTGCTGTGCCTTTGATTAAATTCTCGGTGCAAAGCGGCTGAGGGGGTCATGTTGCATTCAGTGCAGGGATTTTTCGCTGACTTTTTTGATGAATTTTTTCTGGAAAAAGTGGAAGACGAAAGACGGAACAGAAGCGCACAAAAATGGCCGGAAACCGGTATACGAAGCGTGGGAACGGAAATGACACATGTTCGCCATTTTTCAAAAGTACATCTGAAACGGCGTCTGAAGCGGCTTCTGTTGTAACATTTCTTGTTCAGAACTTTGCGTTCAGCAGAATCATCCACAGATTGATGCTCGTCCTCATCATAACATAACATAACAAAGCATGAATTCATAATGTTGTTATGATATCCTTTTAGCTATGGCTGAGCAATAAACGAAAGCCTGGAAATCCTACGCCCAAGATGAAACAGCTGGACAGTTCCTAGATGGTTCTCGAAGCAATACAGTACCGGACATGCCGCTGCGTCCAACAAGCACAAGCGGCGCAAAAGATGAGAAGCGGCGCAAAAGGGCGCCGGAGAGCGCCGTTTTCCGCTCGCCACGCGCCGCGTCTGAGGCAAGTCGCGTTAGTGCACGGCGTCCTCAACTTTTGGACGTTAGACTGAATGAAGGAGCTTATCCATGCGTTCGGACGAGCATGGCCTACTGTTTGGAACTAACGGCCGGCATGGCGCGCGCTCTGAACAATGCATGTAGGCCGGCAGAATCAATCGAGTGGGAGCGACAACCTGTACAGCAAGCGACAGCTTGAACAGTGAGCGCATGGGGAGCTTTAACGAAAATTCCTAGCCTGCCTTCCCACTCAGGCATTGCTCTCGGACTGTCCAGCTTGCATCTGGAGTGCGCCGCGAACAATGCATATAGAATCGAACCTATCAATCGAGTGAGCGCGGAAGCTTGTAGAGTGAGAGTTTGAGGAGTCGCCGCGCACTAACGCGACTTGCCTCAGACGCGGCGGGTGGCGACCGGAAAACGGCGCTCTCCGGCGCCGTTTTGCGCCGCTTCTCATCTTTTGCGCCGCTTGTGCTTGTTGGATGCAGCGGCATGTCCGGTACTGTACTTTTTTGTCAGAATTCAAAAAGTCAACATAATCAATCAAAATAACATCTCCTGGTAGACATTCGTGATGCTTCATCAAAAAATGTGATGCATAACTCTATATGGATCAATATCACACCTAACGAAACACCTTTGATCAGCAACACTGATGTATTCTTGGAGAAGACAAGCGCATGCCACAACCTTCACTGAACCTTTAGTTTCATGATACTGCGCTATATGCTTACAAAGATTTTGCAGCTATTTGTAACTAGTGGATCAAGAATTTTATGATCATTAAAATGTTGAGTGCATTTTCCTAGCATACAATGTATACATAGCCTCTGCTGGCACATTAGTTTTGCCCTGCACTCAGCCGTTGTCATTTTTGAGTACTTTCTTTTGGTAGTCTAACCAATTTCAAGAATATTAATACTAGAGTTGTCAAACAGTACTTCTCTCAGAATTATATGAAGAACCCTTTTTTATTGATACGCTGATTGTGTTTAATAGAAAACTAGTGTGGAAAAGTGCCCATTTCCGCCTTCCGGCGCAAAAACAGGCGGAAAACGGAAAGGAAGAGGTTAATATTGCCGGAAACCGGAATTCGGAAGACGGAAAAGGAAATTCCGCACATTCCTGATCCAGTGATCCATCTTCGTAAGGAGGCACATGAATGCTCAGTTACAACGGAATTAGCCTTGCTCAGTTCACCACAGGGGCAGACCACACCATTTCTGTGATTTTTTTAAAATTTAGTGCAACACAAAAGGTATGGCATAGCTGCCTCATATGGTGACCCCCTCTGAGCCGCTTGCCGCCTAATTCTCCTTCTTTTTCCAACGACCAATTGCATAAAAAGCGAACGTTTAGAGGAAAATTTTAAGAAAATATACTTCGATTTAAAGAAGAACACAGCACTCCCACACATCTGCAGCTCACACAAGAATGATAGGCACACTGACTGAGGAACATGCTATAAAGGTTAGGGGCACTTCCTCCTAAACGAACATTTCGTAATGTACAGCTCACTGAATGGCAGCATGCTGTACTTTCTCAGCCGTGCTCCACCTCAGCTCTACGATTCTGTTGGTGTATAAAACTATAGTGAGAAAAAGTGGTAAGAAACGTCACCATCACAACAGTGCACCCCTTAACGCGCAAAGCGCCATGCCTTGGTGGGATCTATTAGGCGGTCGCAAAATTAATGTACGTTTCAAATCAATCTCATGGAAAGCCACACATATCCTCGGTAGGTTTTTCCTGCTCGTTCAAGAGATATATGTCGATGTCGCTCTAAATTTTCTAGCCGACGTTTTCCAGGACTCACTAAGATCATGAACCGACGCGACTATCGAGTCGTCATGCATTATGAATTTCAGTTGGGCAGAGGCATCCCGTAACTTTAACAGCGCTTGGGACGGACTGTTCTTGCAAACGAAGGATGAGGCTCCGTCTCGAAAAATTCGCTTATGGCTCGAGGGAAAACCGGGTCGCGGGCGCCGGTAGTCGCTTGACGCTGAAGTTTTGAGGAGAGCCATTGAAGAAAATCCGGAAACGAATACACGAACGTTAACAGAGGACCTTGGCGTATATTTCAGTTTTCAGTACAGCAGCAAGACATTTGGTGAGAATCGGCAAGGTGAAGAAGATTCCGAAGTGGGTGCCTCATGAGCTGACCGATGAGCAGCGTCTGGCACGTTTCGGCACTTGCTCCAAGCTACTAGTTCGCTTTTTAAAAAAATGAACCTTTTGTAACCCGTACAATAACCGTAAATGAAAAATGGATTCTTTTTGATAACAGGAAGCGGGGACTTGTCTGGGTAGTAAGGATGCTTCTACAACATTCTTTCTTAATCCCTACCTTCACCCTAAAAAGTTATGCTTACTTTGTAGTGTTGCTGTAAAGGTGTAATCCATTACAGCTTTTTGCAACCTGGTCTTGCAGTCATAGCAGAATATTACTGCTGCGATTTAGACCAAATGTATGAGAAGTTGCAAAAATTGTGGCCGGCAGTGGTGAATAGAGGAGGGCCGTTCCTGTTGCAGTACAGCGCAAGGCCACACACAAACCACTTGGCGAAGATTGACCCATTCATATATCGAAGTTCCCCCTTACCCGCCATATTCTCCCGACCTTTCCCCCACCGACTATCACTTTTTCCGAGCTCTTGATTCTCATTCTCGTCAGAAACAAGTCACTAATTTGGCCGATGTTGAATGTGCCCTCCTTGATTTCGTTAATTCCTGTGATCTCAGTTTCATTGTAAATCATTAGATTCATTACCTGTTGGTTGGCAAAATGTATAGATTTTGGCGATTTTTACCTTTAATAACAAAGTAGTGTTTAGGCTGAGTTATAGCAGTTTGAACTAAGCGGTCCGATTCGGTGATTAACTTTGAGACAGCCTAATACTATCCTAGTCGTGAGGGGCACATGTTTATTTGTTTCTTTACTGTACGTGCTGTAGCGTGCTAAAAAACCTTTGAAATCATAAATACAACGGAAATTTGTGAGCAATCAACGGGCAGTAAAACCAAACTGGACAGCAAAAATGCTGAACCAGCCGAAAAAGAAGCAGCATAAAACTACACAAGAAAGTCAAGGAACAGGTGAAAAATTAATATTATTAATGCAAGCATACAACGTGAAGCTAGAATTGGTTGTAAGGTAGTCCGCTTTTTCCTTTTCTATTAGGTTGGTGCATAAGTTGCATATTTGATCCCTCCTGAATTGAAAGCGCATTCTCCCGCCAAATTTCTCACATGTATCAACGCGTAAATGATCGATCGATAGAGAAAGGAAAGGGCCACAAAACTGTTCCTAGCATTTACTTCTGCGTTGTTAACGTCAGCTATTATGGCTAAGCAATTCATCCCAACTGAGACGCATATTCGGCACGTCATGTTATTCCTGCATCAATCTGGCCTCAATGCCAGCGAATCGTATCGTCGCCTGAAGGATGTTTACAACGAGAGTGCTCCTGCTCGAAGTACTGTGTACCAGTGGTTCTCGAAGTTTGCAGTTGGTGAATTCTCCTTTGAAGATAATGAACGAGAAGGGCGCCCGATGAAACTGGATTTGGATGGCCTCCGAAGTAGAGTGGAAGCGGACCCATACCAAACCACTCGCAAACTATCAAGCACTCTTGGTGTTAGTCACTCAACAGTCGTTCGAGGATTGAAGTCGATTGGCAAGGTGCAAAAATTGGGTCGCTGGGTACCTCACGACTTGACACAACATGACATGGATCGCAGAGCCGATGTCGCTCTGTTCTCCTTACCCTCAGACGTACCCACGGATGGCTGGACAGCCTTGTCACCGGGGATGAGAAGTGGATACTCTACTCTAATTATCACCGGCGTGCACAGTTGGTTGACGCAACTGGAGAGGCAGAGGACGTTCCGAAACCCGACCTTCAAAGGTGAAAAAGGTGATGCTATGCATTTGGTGAAGCGTTCTTGGCGTAGAATACTGGGAGCTGCTGGACGAAGGGGTGGCAGTGATGGCAGAGGTTTACGTCAACCAACTGAGGAAGTTGAGGGCCCACCTTCAAACTACACGAGGAGAGCAAGTGAAGGTGTATTTTCAACACGACAACGCTAGACCGCATATTGCTAGAGCGACGGCGGCTGAGTTGGCGGGCTACGGATGGACCGTTCTTCCACATCCACCTTACTCACCAGATCTCGCTCCTTCTGATTATCTTTTGTTTTCAAGCCTTCAACGCTATTTGGACGGCCAGCAATTCAGGAACCGAGAGGATGTCAAGTAGGCACTGCTCACATTTTTTGAATCACAATCGGCCACGTTTTGGAGTAAAGGCATCCATGACCTACCAGCACGTTGGCGAAAGACAATTGATGTAAAGGGTGGTTACTTCAAATGATTTGACATTGTTGTTCGTGTGTTGTGATAATAAATATTTCATGCCCCAAAAGTCCGAGAACTTATGCACCAACCTAATATAATAAAAACACAACGTTTCAAGAGCAAGTGGTTCTAAATAGGAAGCGCAAAAATGTTGTTTCGTCTAACAATTTTCGGCACAATGCGTGTGAGAGTACACTGTTGTGGGGACGACTTTTCCTGTTCCTTTTCCTTACTATACTTTCATATTTTCGCAGAATACGAGCTGACATAGACTACGCTAAGAAAACGAGACATGATATCCCACCGTGAGCTGTGCGTTAAGCAAATCTATGGCCAAGAGGGAGTGCTCCTCTCCACCTATATTTCGAGACAGTAATAAAAGGTCCTCAACTTACTCGGCTTTAGAGTTGTCGATACGCTCCTGAAAAACTATTTAGTTAGCATCGATTTTTAAGCCCTTGTAAAAGAAAATGAGCCGAATTTTATAATTATATGAATATTAGTTATAGGTCGGCGTTAATCAGCCCGCCCAATTATCTTATCCGAGGGGTGGCATCATGTGACCATGTATGTAGTAATATTTGCGGCCATATGAACACAGGAATAAAATAGCCAAAACAATGGTCTTGCAAACGACAGAAAAAGTCTGGACACTCGCTCCAGCAGTTTTAACATCTTGGCAACCGTCGACTAAAATTGATATTAGTGCTCTCTTTGCGATGCTCTACGCCTTCTTTCGCTGGAATATTGTGAAAGGTGCTGAATTCACGCTTTTCATCACAGTAGAACACGTAGATATGTAGTCGGTAGATGATACACAGAATGAAACTAGCATCAACCACGGTTTGATGGAACGCTCAATAATCTAGGCTGGAGTCTCGAAAAACCAGCGTCGGGTCCTCGTGCTTGTCGCCCTATTGAATAAATTACAAATGAACAGGAAACTTCGAGGATTGTGGCGCTATAGGTGGGGATCGACCTGAATTTAAGGGATACATAAGATGGTAAGATAGTTATTCACCTATGCCAGACGTTATAGAGTGTGGCAACAACGGAGCGGCATAGCACTGCAGCGTGTTATAAAACCTCGATTGGTTTGTGACACAACATTCCATCTGTGGCAGCTGCACGGCCCCTCCCCTGTAGAGTCAGTAGGTGGCGACATTTTTGATTCGTGCATAAACTGTTTAGTAGAATCCAATGACACTTCAAGGTACATATTGGATTGATGAATTCTGAAGTGACTTTCGCCACGACTCTTCAAAGGACGCAGAGCCTCAGCACCTTGTAGGTCCCGCTGCACATCAATCGACGCACAGTATTGATACTCCACGAGTGACTATGAACGCGGGGCGCGATGGCCTCAGTTTTCTGTCCGCCGTTGCAGAGGACGATCGTACCCTTCCCTTCCGCCACCTCTGTTTCTACCATCCGCTGAACGGCTCAGGATTTATTTAAGCGAGCTGGCTTCTAGCCCTACTGACATCAACGCCAAGTTCGAGGACGCGCAGTTTGGAACCGAAACGGAAAGGGATCGTCTTCGGTATGGACACCGGGATGACGTAGCCGCAGACCCATGGCGAGGCGGGGGCAGACATAACTCCAACGTCGCGCGAACCCCCCTGGCGTCGCGCACGGTGGCGACGAAATTGGAAGAGTAGTTGAGGTCCGATGCTTCCAACGGCTAGAAACGCTTCCTACACATACGGCACGGCTTTGCCTTATCTCAACGTTTCTTGGAGATGGTATATGAAGGTGGTTTCAATAGGACGACCAGTGACAGTTTATACAGGAATCCTGGTCAGGTGGATGGTTTCTAGTATTTGCCATCTATTACTGTTACTATTACTATTTATTACGCAGCATAAGGCACACGTCAGATAAACAAACTCAACAAAAACACCAGCAGAACAAATCCAAAAACAAGCAGAACGATCAAATTATCTACGGGTTATTCAAAACTTAATAGCCGCTTCCCTGCTATTCGCCTACAGGCCGGGAGACAAGGAGGACTTGGTGCAACTTCGAGTTTGAGCGATAGGTATTCGGACCCGGCCCTACATGTAAACATGTGCAGCCGAATACTTGACCGAGGAACTCGAAACCTAATTTTCACCGAGCCGCCCCTAGTTCTGGATTCAAAAACATTAAAGAATTTGGAGGAATCGACTTTGAGGATGCCAGATATTATTTTGAACACCATGCAAACATCATGAAATTTCCGACGCGATTCAAGTGTGTGTAGTTTGAGCACAGCATTCCTGGTATTCCAGGAAGGAACTCTGGAAAATGTGCACTTGCCCGTACATATGTAGGTCTTTCTGGTGAAGTTATTTTGATTTTTTTCCAAGAGACGAATGTCTTTCTTTTTATGGGGCGAGAATGCCGGAGTTCCACTTTCTACAATCGGTCTGACATATGTAGTATACGCCCTAATGAGCTTTTCTTCTCGAGTAGAAAGGCCTTTAAAGATTTGGTATGTGCGAACCGAGGCATTTTTGCACAGCTCTTTGTAATGCTCTGTAAAGTCAAGCTTGTTATCATACCGAAAACCAAGATCCTTTACAGAACATACTTGCTTGAAAAAGCAATCTCCCAGAGTATAATTCCCTTGTAATTGAGAACCGCCTATCATATACACAGTTTTTTTCGGGAGCTAATGGCAAACTCCAAGTTTTATACCAATCATGGACCTTATCCAAAGCTGACTGAACTTTTGCCCTGTCATTGCCACTTTCTAGCACACGATATATCTTCAGATCATCAGCAAATTGCTTGCAAATTACTCCACACTCCTCTAAAACAGGAGTTAAATCGGCAGAATAGAGAGTGAACAAAATAGGCGACAGTACACCTCCTTGAGGGACACCGCTAACGGCAGGCTTGACTGACGAAAAGCTTGAACCTATTCTCACTTGAAAAGTTCTTTCTGATAAAAATTCCTTCAACCAGCGAAGAATGACCGGGTGAATTCCAAATTGGGAAGTTTTTAGCAGAAGCTTGGAATGACTCACTCTATCGAACGCCTTTGCAAAAGCAAGATAAACAACGTCACAGGACTTTTTCTCATCTAGATAATCACTCCAATCATTGAGGCTTTCCAGGAGATTTGTCACGGTCGATCTTCCATTAACAAACCCATGTTGATTTTGCGGTATGATTGAGTTCTTTTCCAGATGAGTCATAATGTGGGCTTTCAAGACCTTTTCAAAAATTCTGCAAAAAAAAACGATGTAATACTGACTGGTCTATAGTTGACCACCAAGTTCGCAGGTTCTTTTTTCAAGAGGGGAGTAACAAACGAATGCTTCCATCTCAGCGGAACTTCAGAGAAAAATAGCGACTGGTTAAAAATATAAGGTAATGGTCCCGCAATGACATGAGCTATGCTCTTCACAAAAGTAGGAGGGATAAGGTCAGGAGTAAGGGAAAGGGAGGGAGCTAAATTTTTTAAATAGCCATATAAAGTGACCCCGTCGAAATTTGGAAAGGTAACAACTGAGAATTGGAAGGAAGGAGGATCACCGTCATCAACAACGAAAACCTCACAGAACTTGTTTGCTAATAAATTAGCCTTGTCAACATCTGAAACAGCAACTTCGTTATCTAGTTCTAAAGAGGAATCCTCACAGAAGGTTTTAGCTTTTTATTCTACATCTGCATCTACATCTTCTTCCGTCAAGTTTTACCCGTGATTATGGTTATACTTCGGAAAAAGGTCACTATCACCCATTCTCGGATCAGTTGTCCTACTGCAGACTGTTGCCTACCACATTCTATGAGATCTTAAGTTCCTTGCTAGAAATGTGGTCTGGGAGCTTAAACACTGAGAACATTTCGTGCTCCGCGGCTAACCATGCGTCACCGAGCGCATGTTCGCGGCTAACGCGCGACGTCGCGTTGGAGCTAGGTCCTGGAGCCATGGCGAGGAGCACCGTCTCGTGGGCACGCGCCCTAGGCAGGACCTCGTCCATGCCTTGACGGCTGTTGCGAAGGTTCATCTAGTGACTTCGGTTGGGTTGCTTGACTTGTATGTTATGTATCGTTCGGTAGTAGCGTGTACTTATAAGCAGTAAATCTGAATGGTTTATTCGTGTATGCGGAAGGTTCTGGAAGAACGGCTAAACCCGAATATCTTTATTCGCAATACTATGAACAGAAGGAAGAGGGCGCAGAGGCGTGCGCGAAAGAGGCGTAGGGATGTAGAGGCACCAGGAAGATGGGCACAAAACTGGACTCGAGCTTGAGCTACCCCTTCACCGATGCCGGTGTGAGCCAACCCGGGGCACGACAAATGCCCATCGGTTCCAGAGCATCGGTTGCACCAGCTACCTCTCTCCGGTATAACGACCTAATTTCTATGCAAGTTCAGTAGCCGGACCCATTAACGACTTACAGCTATTTAACTTAGAAAATACAGCCAAAATCCCTGATAGTGCGGCTGGTGGAACATTTCGGCGCGTATAAGGGATTTCGGCTCTATTTTCTCTGTCACGTTGTTGTAAGTCGTTGATGAATCCAGCCCATGGTTGAAATGTTTCTCCGTATCGCTTGATAAGTCGTGCTATCAGGGATTTCGGCTGTACTTACTCTGTCAAATTGCTGTAGGTCGTTGATGAATCTGGCCTCAAAGCGGGGTGTGTGTAGATGGGGGGGGGGGTGAGGATCTGCGCCGTGTCTCTTCTACACCTAGCAAATTTATTCTTATTGAAGCAGGTTTACATGGCCTTTAATAGCTACAATGTATAATGTGTTCAAGCCCAGCGTGGCGCAATGTGTGTTCGTATTAGGGTAGTTGTCATGACGATTTTTCTTACCTATTTTTGCCACTGTAGTTCCAAATTCCAACGGAACTTTAAAACTGTTGCGGATTAAAGGAAAGGAAAACGCAGAATGTTGTACTACGTGAGCATTGAGAAAATCCACACCTAGGATGGAGTGCCTCTCCACTCCTAACCCGCATAGTGCCCTTAGCGTCTCCAATTTAAAGGCTTTTAAAAAAATTACTAGGATTTATGGAGGAAAATGGGAGTGGGCCCCACTTCCTATATTTGCAGCATGATATGTATCCGTTTCAACCCTGTTTGGAACAAAAAGTGTTAAAAGAGTAGAGCTGTTGCAAAGGCTGCTCACTTCAGTTTCTCTTGTGACACGCCTCCTACAACTGAAGCTTGTTGACCTGGTAACGGTGGTAGATTAAAGAATGGTGCTTCGCGTGAGTCACCCATCTTGAAGTCTCGATCAGAGCGCCCTTTCGATTCTTGGTTCCTAAAGATGCAGATGTAATCCTAGATAAGGAACTACCTACAACTGGAACAACCTTCTCCCACTCGGGTAGATCCAGCAATTGCTCCAGGGATCTATCCAAGTCGGAGAGGGCTCTTCATCAAGTCTTTTTGTCAACGACGGTTAAATTAATGAAAGTTAACTTTTTTACATAGACCCTAGCCCCCTATATCCCAATTGCTCATTGTGGGTCACCCTCCCTCGTTTAAAATTAGCCGGTCACCTTCAAACTATAAAGCTCTCGAGTAAATGGATAAAATGGAGTGGAGCTACACCTACACCTGTGAACTGGTATTGCATCCAGATGTGCCTGTCTTAGTTCGTAACTCACAGTCTTAGTTCGTAACTCACAAGGATTCCTCTTAAGAGTGGGCTAAAAGACGACAAAAGTGAAAATGAAGCCTACTATGGTCGGGTCATGCTACTTGTTTGCTGAAATGTATCGTTCTTATACCTGCTGATTATGGCAATGTCTGAGGAACAATGGCAAGTGTAAACAGCAACCTTACCACTTCTATGGAATCGTGTTGCATATAAAAGAATTGGTTTCTGTCCATACGTACGAAGCGCTTCTATTACGCCGTGACACGAGCGGCTAGGCTCAGAATACGTGTCACAAACGTCGCGCATCGGGTGTTGGGATTCAGTACACGTGTCAGGGACGCTGTGACAATACCATTTCACATAGGTCGAGATTCAGAAGGCCTGTCGTAGATGTCGATCAACAGATATCGACATGTTTGGCCAATGTATTAGATGGGAATTTAAGGCGACGAACTTATTCATCAGACCATGAGTCTGAGGTCGATGTCGAGCTATTAGACAGACGGCCTGTTAGAAACCACCCCACCCCCCTCTCCCAACCAAACAGCCAAACAGACATTAGGCGTCCGGGACCATTGAACATCTAGCACATAGAATGAGGGAGTTTCGGAGGCGAAAATGTTGAGGGAAGCTTTGCAGCACGACTAGGTATTTTCTCAGCTTCTACTCGCACATAGAACATAGAACATTTATTAAGACAAAATCGATACAAAATGAGTTTACACAAAAGTTTACTGCAAAAATTGGCTTTTTAATATCCGCAAAAGTGATCACTTCGAAAATTTGCAGATGAAGAAAGCGCTCATTTCACAAATCGATTTAGTATTTCATTCACTGAAAAGGTTACCGTATATTCAAACAAAATATTGCCTGCTCCTACAAAAAATTGTTTTGTGGTCAAATCCACAAGTATCCTTTCTGTTTAAGAACATTTTCTAATTTGTAGTTGAATGTTTTTGGTGAAGAGTCTAGGATTGATGCAGGAAGCTCGTTCCAGATTTTCACAACACGCTTTTTCGACTTTACATTCCTTATGCTGTTGCTTATCAACATTGGCGTAGCAGAAAGATTAGGTACAAGTCTACACGGGGGAGCAGGGGAGTGGGGTCGACCTGTTCCTTCCATTTCTGACAACTTCACTCCTCTGCAGCAAAGACGGACGGTTGTAGCAGGTATGTAAGCGCGTTTAGCGTTTTTATTCTACGTTTTGGGATAAATTATCCGAATGTCATCATGGAAAACGCTGTCGGCCTCCTCTGGATTTTTAACGAAAAACTCATTTAATGCACAAAATCAAAATCAAAATTCTGAATAAAACCTCTGTGAAAAAATCGATAATTTGATCAATATCGATTAATGGCGATCAATACTTCAAAAACTAACGTCCGATTCGTGTTCAGCGATCTCGATCACCCCAAACGCTGGAATTTCGGGCCGCTGTGGATCGCCATCAGCATTTGAGTATCACCAATACGCCGTGCCCCTAACACACATTTAGCACACACACATAAGCACATACAGACACATACACACACCACACACATACACACACGTACACACACCCTTTCCTCGCTCCTCGGCAATTTATGCCGAGCGAGTGATACCACCCACATGTCAATCGCGGGACCTTTTATGGAACTCTGCGACTAATACAGGCCTTTTCGCAGTATTTCAAATTTCACATATGAACAATACAAGGAAAGCTCAGGCAGAGCGAAGACCCATGCTAAAAGCTTTCTTTATCATGAGCTATCCATTCTGTAGGCGCGTGTAGCGCAGTCAGATGAGGTGCCGTCTATCGCGTGCGCCCTATAACAGACCCTTGGTTCGGATTTCCCGCCCAAGCTAACCAAGCACTCCTTTCATTTTGGGGTCGGTGAATTAGTGCGAGGCTTATCTTCTTCTTCTTGTTCTTCAGCGTTTGCCCCGCTTTGCGGCGGGGTTCGCTCTTTTGGTATGGTGGCGCCACTTCGCACGATCAAACGCTTGATCGGGGTGGATACCAGCTTCCTTTAAGTCCATGTGTAACGTATCAAGCCAGCGTTGCCTAGGCCGCCCTTTAGGCCGTTTTCCGGGCACGTCTATGTTGAGGCCAATCTTCCGAACGGTGTCGCTATTCGCACGAAAAACGTGGCCATACCACCATAGGCGAGCTTCGCGTAGCTTATCAGCAATTGGAACGACACCAAACCTCTGGCGTATTTCATCGTTGCGAATACGGTCCAGACGCGTAACACCAGCCGTCCATCGCAGCATTTTCGTTTCCATTACGCTGAGGCGAGTCTCAACCTCCTTGGTTGCAGGCCAGCACTCAGCTCCATACATCGCTACTGGTCGGACGATGGTTCTATAGATCTTCGATTTAAGGCGTTCCGGTATCTTCCTGTCGCATAAGACGCCTGTCATCGAGCGCCATTTGGACCACGCTGCGCTCACGCGCGAGTTCACCTCGAACGTCAGACTACCATCAGACGCAATTGCAGTTCCAAGGTACTTGAAATGTGTCGCTCGTACGGGCGCAGTGCCATTGATCTCAATGAACCCACTCTCGTTTACGTCTGTCATCAAGTACTCAAATTTTTTGACGTTCAGCATGAGCCCGAACGCCGCCAAGCGGTCACACCAAGCTTGCACTTGTCGCTCAAGTTCGGCCTTGTCGTCACTGGCATGCATTACGTCATCTGCATATAGCAGCGTCCAAGGAGTAGGTTTCTGAAAGCCTCGGGAAATGGCATCTATACGACAATGAAAAGGAGTGGGGAGAGCGCGGAACCTTGGTGAACACCGACGGAGATTGGAAAGTCAGTAGATGTGCCGGCCGGCGCTCGCACTTGACTCTTAAGACAAGAGTAAAAAATGCGCACCCAATGAATAAGTTCTTCGGGAACACCGTGCTGTCGTAAGGCGTACCATATGACCTCACGCGGTACACGATCGAATGCTTTCTCCAGGTCGAGAAAGGCAAGATGCAGCGGTTTTTGCTTCTCGCGATGTCTTTCCAAAAGAAGACGAACAGCATGAATGGCGTCGATGGTGCCACAGCCGGCTACGAAGCCACACTGGTTGGTGGAAAGCCGGACGATCTCGCGAATACGTCCATCCACAATTCGTTCGAATATTTTCATACTGTGCGAGAGCAATCGGATTGGACGGTAACTTGTGCATTCCGCGGGAATGCCCTTCTTCTTCCATATGGGGATCGTCGTGCTTTCCTGCCAACTACCAGGAACATTCTGCTCCGCAACAACCTGGTTGAAGTGTTAACCTAGTGCGAGGCTTGTCTAGGAAGCTTAAGACGCTGACTTGTTCATCGGCTAGCCTCCGCAAGTCATTGTATAGCCAAACACGCCTCCACGACACCACGTAGAAGTAGAGTGAGTAGAGCATCCTAAAGAGAATGACTAAAGCCGTTCCTTACTCTTTATCCTTTATCATTTTTGCAGGTTGTCCAGATTTAAACCCTAGCAGCAATATTTCTTGAAAATTGTTTGCCACAATATGCATCGCTTGCTTGCCACAACACCTTCGTAAGTGGACTTGGAGTAGCAAGTTCCACGTAGAAATTAAAACGTAAACAAAAACCGATGAACGCAATTACTTTTGTAGCAGTTTAATGCTTAGGTAAACGTACAGCTACAATCTGTTTCATGATTTAGAGTACCATCCTTCAGCGAAATGCAATGCTCCATTCGTCTTTACCGAGTGAGGAGGGACTACATAAGGAGGGAGTCAAGGGGAGTTAGCAGGGAGTCAAAAATATGTAATGGCGGCATCTTCCTTTCTTTCATTTCCGTCCCTGTTAATCACATTAAAGCACCTCACAAGGAAATTTTCCCATCTCAAGGTGGACTTGTGCGATGCTATTCTGAAAGGATGTAGAGCCGTGTGAGCGGAGTCTAGAATAGCAGTTAGTTTTTGCTGAACGCTTTTTCAAAGACCTGAAAAAGAGGTGTGACAACGTGTGCGCAACACTCATCAATTCCTAGGCCACATCCACGAGATGTGCCTCGGTGGTACAGTCGGTAGGAGCACACCAACCTGCTCTTGAGATCGAGTCCGCGTACCACCAATATTTTACACATATTAGTTTGTTGTTATTCCGCTCTCTCGTGATCAAGGAAGTCAATTTTAGACCATCCATGCCTACAACAAACCAAGGTTGTCTATTTGCGCCTTCATATGTGCTAGTTTTTCAATGATGCGTATCTGCACCATATCATTTCTTTGGAAATAAAATCTCTTATTGCTCTTTCATTTTGGTCAACAGCTATGGGAGAAAACTACGAAACACATAAACACGAACGCTTGCTATACCAGCAGCATCTTACAGAACCCAGTGAGGAACATTCTTCTCCATGTTCTCCAAGGTCCCATTTTCATTATACTACTTTTGAAATTCGGTGCAAAGGTGGAAAGTAGTCGAACAACAGCACGTTCAGGTGAGAACGACAATTTTAGTACATTTTTGCAAATACATAGCCCGGGTTCATAATATTCAACCGTAGGATATGATATGGTAGTGGTGCAGATACGCATCGTCGAAAAACTAGCACATACTAAGGCTCAAATAGACAGCCCTGATTTGTTGTAAGCATTAATCGCCTATGATTGACTCCTGTGATCATGAGAAGTAATAACAACAAACTAATATGTGCAAAACTACTGACAGTAAGCGGACTCGAACGCAAAGGCCAACCGGTATGCTTCTATAAGGCGGCACCTACCGACTGCGCCACCAAGGCACACCTCGTGTGGTATCAAAGGGGTTCGTGATTGTTGCGCACACGCTTTCACACCTCTTTCTCAGGTCTTTAAAAAACGTTTAGCAAAAACTAACTGTGATTCTGGACTCCGCTCACAGAGCCCTACATCCTGTCGAAATAGCATCGCAAAAGATCACCGTGAGTTGGGAACCTTTCTTGTCAGGCTATTTATCAACAGAGTCAACGATATCAGGTCAGTTAATCCTCGATAAGAAGCAAAGGCTGACAAAGTTCACTCAGACGTTCTGGCTACTCTTGTTTACAGGAGTTAAGGCAAGCATGCTCCACCTATCCAATACTTCCACACATCCCATACGAGCTCTGCAATGCTCTATAGGTTTGTTAGCAATACCCTCGACAGCGCGGAGAAAGGATGGAAAGGAATAGCCTGTGAGCTTTCGAGGATGTTGAAGAAACCGTGAAGAGGGCGAAGAAGTTCGGCTTCGGGCCCATCCATTCCGCTCCATTTTTCTTCCTAACCAGGGAAGGGTCTCAGGCGTTGGTCTAAAAGGGGGAAATGGCTAGTACTGCAAGAATCCCCATCCTTCACATAGTAGAAAAACATGTTTCGTTTTTGCTGAGTCCTTGAACTGAAAGAGCTACGGACCCTCGAATGTGGGGAAGGTGCTGGACCCGATGTTCGACTCCCGTGCTATGCAATAATTTTGCATCATTTTTTTTTCATTATCGCTGCCTCCTTCACCAGTTTGCTTCCTACACATCTCCTACACATTTATGTCACTCTAAATTTTTAAAAAGGTCAGATTCGTGATTAACACTCATGACCTCGACAGCCCTAGTTACCCGTACCTGCTGTAACCAGTCGTAATCGGCATAAATTTCAAAGACGGGTGTCAGACTCGTGATCAGCACCCGAAATAACCCCCCTCGAGGAGGTTTGGGCCAAAAAAATTTTTCAACCACCTCGACCTCTGGAGTCGTGAAGGTACAATAGTGCCTTGATGGTGGTTTAAATCAGCTTACTTCCTACACATCTCCTACACATTTATTTCACTCTAAATTGTCAAGTAATCGTTTACTATAAGCTGTGGTTCACTCGTTTTTCCCATTTTCTGAATTATACAACGTTTCGTGTTTTTCAGCGAATGTTAAACAGTGACGTCACAGCAGGTACGGGTTACAGCAGGTACGAATGACTAGGGCTGTCGAGGTAATAATCACCGATTTTGTCCAAACTTCTCCAAGGGGGTTATTTGGGGTATTGATCACGAATCTGACATTCGCTTTTTAAATATCGGTTGATTACGGTAGGTTACAGCAGGAATGGGTGACTAGGGCTGTCGAGGTCATGGGGTGTTGATCACGAATCTGACATTTTTGACAATTTAGAGTGAGAAATTGTAGAATGGAGCTATCCCTGAGCCTCATATGTAATTCGATGTAATTGGCACAATTGAGACTCCAGAATTCTTTATCGGCGAGCTTTCGCTGATTAACAGCTTCCTCAGGCCTTTAATAACATTATACAGAGCTACTGTTATAGGAGAAACGATGCGGCCGCTTTACAGACGCCTGGACGAGCATGTGCGAGCGTTGCGAAACCCGCTTCTCACCCTACGAACAGCTTTTCGCGACACCGCACCCTCCACCACACTCATGAAGCCCCATCCTGCAATCAAAGTTAACGTATTGCACCGCTCACTGATAACTCCGCTAGAAAGGAAGCTGCTCGAAGCCCTTGCAATAAAGAGGCTGAACCCCGAAATCAACAATAGGGATGAGCAGACCGAGGCGCTGAGGCTTATCATGTAGTGATTAAGAAGATCAGTGGCAACGTTGTTTACAGTAACTTTATTTGTAAGGAGCATCGCTGTGGTGAGGCTCTGCTAGCGAGGCCTGCTTGGTTAGTTTTACCATTATTACTATTGTATAGTTTGATGATGGTATTACTATGTATAATGTTATTAAAGGCCTGAGGAAGCTGTTAATCAGCGAAAGCTCGCCGATAAAGAATTCTGGAGTCTCAATTGTGCCAATTACATCGAATTTAGAGTGAAATAAATGTGTAGGAGATGTGTAGGAAGCAAATTTGTGAAGGAGGTAGCGGTTATGAAAAATGCAAAGATAGTGCATAGCACGAGAGTCGAACAGGCCCAGCATCTTTGAAGCAGCCGCGCACACAGCTGAGCCATCGACTCACTTGCCGCTACCTTTCGCCGTTTCCCATACAACAGGGCGCGTATGCACTTGGGCACGTGCTGAGGTGCGTTACTGTTCGCCTTCGAGAGCCCAACGCTCTTTTGGTTCAAGGTCTAGCAAAAATGAAACAGGTTTTTCTACTACATGAAGAGTGGAGATTCTCGCAGTAGTATCCATTCCCCCGTTCAGACCTACGCCTAAAACCCTTCCCTGGTTAGAAACGTACGCCTCCAAGATCTGGGTCCAGAAATATTGGGCAGCTTCACGCTGCGAGAAATCCTGAGGACGGTGCCTGGAATGACATGATTCACACAGGTGAAAGAAGGCAGAGCTTCGTCGAGTTTGGAACATAAGAGATGCTGTCGCATGGGCAAATCATTGAAAATTGGGTGAGTCAGTCATGTGTGGCGTTTCGCAGACACTCTCTGGACGAGAGCCGTCACCAACTGGATTCCACGAGATGTCATGAGAAAACACGATGCCCAAGAAACCTTAGTCGGACTTCTCGGTGAAAGCTCTGAATGGAAAGTATGACGGTCTTTGAGCATCTGAAGCGAGTCCAATCCATTGCGTCATTCTGTCATCTGAAAGGGATAAATTGGGAGGTTGCTGGCGCCCGCTTGAACAATTCGAGGATAGCAGATATTGAAAGCAGTTTGCCTCACGTATGTACCTTGACGATGCTCCTAAAAGATAACAGCATGAGTCCCGCATTGGTCCACTAGTCAGTAATGACTCCAAAATCCAGAGTGATGGCCTCTCACACCATGTTCTCCACCCCGCGGCAGCACAGCGGGGAAGCATACTCGCAATACCTATGGGTTCCTGATGCTGCATCCAATCGCCAACCCAATCGCCAGGAGTTTCATCAATGAGCTTCAAATGCGCCTCACAAGGAAAGGTCCCCAACTCATGGTGAGCTTTTGCGATGCTAATTTGGCAGGATGTAGGGCCTTGTGAGTGGAGTCCAGAACCACAGTCAGTTTTTGCTGAACGCTTCTCTAAAGACCTGAAAAGGAGGTCTGAAGGCGTGGGGACGGAATTACCATCCCCTACGACACCCAACGAAATGTGCCTCGGTAGCGCAGCGGGTAACGCTGCCGCCTCATAGGAGCACACCGGCGGGCTTTTCAGTTTGAGTCCGAGTGCTGCCATTATTTTTACACGGATTAGTTTGTTGTTATTGCACTTTCTTATGATCACATGAGTCAATTTTAGACCACCAATGCTTACAACAAACCAAGGCTCTATTTGCGCCTTCATATGTGCTAGTTTTCAACTATGCATATCCGTACCACCACCATATCATACAGTCTCACTATGATACCGTAACTGCACACAAATATGATCATCTTACGGTTGAATATTGTGAAACCGGGCTATCCAAGCACCTATGATGACACATAGAGAGAGTCTTGGTTGTTCTATATATGGGTGGTCTAAGATTGACTCCTGTGATCTTAAGAGAGTGTAATAACAACAAACTAATACGTGCAAAAACCATGGCAGCACTCGGACTCGAACTGAAAACTCCACCGGTGTGCTCCTATGAGGCAGCAGGGTCACCTGCTGCGCCACCGACGCACGTTTCGTTGGGTGTCGTAGGGGTTGATAAAAGGTGCGCGCACGCCTTCAGGCCTCCTTTTCAGGTCTTTAGAGAAGTGTTCAGCAAAAACTGACTGTGGTTCTGGACTCCACTCACAAGGCCCTACATCCTGCCAAAATAGCATCGCAAAAGCTCACCATGATTTGGGAACCTTTCCTTGTCAGTACTTATGCCCCAACCTGACAATACAGTTCATGGGAATAATCAGTGGAGCATTGCTGGCGCCAAGCGAGCAGCTCGTGTATCAGTGGATGGCAGTAGTGCATCTGCTTTCCACGATGTTATTGTTCGCTCACTGTTTCCTGAGCTCTCGCAGTATTTAGCTGTTCGTGGGACTGTAGGAATCAGCAGTAGAAGGAGGTCAGTTTTCAACAAGGAAAGCCACGTTTTGGGAAAAACTCGACAACAAAGATAGCACATTCATTAGCCAAAGAAACGAAGAACTCGTAGAAGAGATGTGTTAAGGAGCATGAATCAGTTTGGAATTGGTAGCTGCGCAAGGGCGTCAAGATTCGGAAGTTCGTATTTGAACAGCTTGTAGTCGTAGTAGAACAGTCGGACGATCATCTCCATGAGATAGGGACTGGTCCGGATTCGTTGCTCAAGATAGGTCCGAGCTGCTGACGTCACCGTGCTGTGAGCTGTACGTCCCGAACGAAGCGATTCCGATATGTATTTCAGCGCCGCCTCGGACACCTAAAGGACGCAGTCAGGATCAAAAATAACTATGCGTTTTGACATATGTAGAAGAATAGGGTTGTTTGTAACCATTGCTACGACCCAGTAAAGTAGAAGCGCATGAATAACATGACGTGCATGAGCTCATAGGTGAGCTCCAATATTTGAAAAGCCCGTTACATCTGTACACTAGGAGGACCTACGTTTCGAGCTCGAAGCACTAGCGTGAGATCGTCCATAAGCGTCTCGCTGGGATCGCTTGAGTATCGAATCAGCTGATACTTCTCGTAGTACAGGTCCATTTGACATCTCCTGAGATAAATGTTGGTAGTCTTAGGGAATTTATTGGTATTATATATATTATTATATTATATATATTATTATATTATATTATTATATTATATATTATATTATATATATATTATATTATATATTACATTATATATTATATTATATATTATATATATTATATATATTATTATATTATATTATTATTATATTATTATATTATATATATTATTATTTATTGGATTCTTGTTTAGCTGCGGACCACAGCCGGTAACTGTTTCGATTAAGAAATAGGTTTCATCGTCTACGCCCTCTCCGAATTCGTCAGATACTCCTTCAAGCGCAGCAGCAGCGTTCGTTAGAAGGATATTTGTCTTGAGGGAAAGGTAGCGTTAGAGATGAAGATTAAAAAGGATAACTAGCCTTGCGATGGTTCGTCAAACTGGATCATCAACCACCCGTAGCTGGGCAAAACCTGGCCTCACCATCATTCTAGAGAAACCTCACATTTTTCCATGCTGTGACCAACCAGACTAGATCACCAGTATGACAGTGCCTTCTAGGTAAGCACTCCCCTGAGCCTGTTTTTTATTTAATCTCTTCTTCATTTTCCTCTCCATTGTCCTGTTTTGGACAGCTCGAAACATTCGATCATTTACCAATTTTGCGGGAAGACGTGTATGTCCTCGCCTCTTGGCCACCTCTTCCGGAGGCCATGTTTGTCGGCAAACGCGTATGCTCCAGCTCTGGAAATCGGACATGATCTTTAATAGAAGCAAGATGCCCTAGGGAGTCACCTACCGTTTGTATTCCTCCTCGAGAAAGCACGTCATGTTACTGCCGCAACCGAAACACGAATCGCGGACCCTGAATTAGATTCCAGTTACTGGAAGGAAAGAGATGCTCCTGTTTTTCTTTCGTTAGATCATCTCGAACTCAACTTGCACCCTTCCGCAATCTGTACCTTATTTTTAGCTTCTTCTACATCGAACAACAACAAGAAAATCCTCCATCGTCATTTATGAGCTTGAGCCGGAAATTAGATGGTTCGGATTAACCGACTGACGAACCGCATGCATCTGTCGATGAATCCTGACAGGAAACGATCGACTGGCTCGCGTGTGACAATTGTGAACTGCCACTGTTCCAGTTCCTTATTGCTCATACTCAGAATGCGCTGCATATCTGCCACTCCGTTGAACTCATTCCTTCCCTCGCACATCCTAGAAATTCAGCTGATTACGATAGTCCACGGATGGACGGTATCTTAGTATTTGTTCACTTATTCAGACCACAGTTTAGCGTAAGCAAATTAAACAAACGAAATGGAAAAGCTCTAGAATTACAGCAACATTAGTACGTGAAAGCATCAGCAGAGTAAACCTGTGCACTATCATGAAACGGCGTATGACATAGTAGAGCACTCCACAAACTTCAGCCTCAGAGGCACCTTCCACAGGTTTGAATACAGAGTTTACCTAGGTCGTCGTGCTTTCCAAGTAAGAGGATGAATTGTTTGAGTGCTCCATAAGTTCGAAAGTCTGATCCGATCCGCGATTTAACAACCGAGACCCTCAGTTTGAGCTCACCTCTTACTGACCTAGTCAATATTCCAGTGAAAAAATCCATTGGATTTATTTATAGTTTTCAGCGAGAATACGTCATTATAATATAGTAATAATAGTCATTATAATATATACAGTTTTTCTTCTATGCTTCAGCGAGCGAAAAAGGACCAAAATCTGAGTTTGCTGGGGATCTCCTGGAATAGTACTGTTGTCCACTGAAAACATTTCCCATGAGCTTCTTTGTGAAACCATTTTGAATACTTTGCAGAAGATCAATATCCTTTTTCACTGTTGTCTCAGCTTCCATAATAGTACAGTAAGTCTAGATATAAGGAGTGCGAGCTATACACCGAGTCTAGCTGTACCGAGAGATTTGAAAGGGTGGGATTACCTTAGCTGTTTGTACTTCAAACGCAAGGAAGCCCTGAGCCCTGAGTCGGCTTCTAAAAAGTTCTTACCTGCAAAATGTTTTACTGTCAGACGTAGTAATCTGGGCAGAGGACAATGAGAGTGAATATAATCGAGGAGGTATGATAGGGTATGCAGAGATCTCGACGTGATAGACGTTGTAACTGCTTTTAATTCTGGGGCTGACTTCATCAAAAATTAAACCCCTGGGTATGCGGGGCATAAGGGTTAAGGATAAGGCAAGAAATAAAGACTAATGCTTCATCGTGGGTATCCCTACCCCTTATATCCGCGTGTTAGTCGTTGGTGAATCCGGTTCCTGGAAGCAACAAAGCTATTCGTTGGAGCGCTAACCACACACCACAGGGAACCTCAAAAATGCACAGTTGTTAAGAAGCAATAGCTTCCAGTAGATGGAAGTCATCGTAATAGAAATCTATGGTTTGGACCAATTTCCGAAGCATTTGGGCGGCTCAAGCAACTAATTGCATTAGATTGTCCCATAAGTCCCCGCCGTTTTTTCAACGATTCATTGCGGATTTCGCAGGCGGTCTCTTGCATAGTTTTAGATCCTATTTGCTCATTTGTCCTTTATTGATTTTTAGGTCATCAAATTGGGACATCCGATTTTTGTGTCCGAATTTTTAACAACAGCTCGGTTCTGTGGTTGGACTTTTTTGCTTGGTGTTATATGTCGTTCGAAAGAGGATGTCATGTCTTAGAAGAATTCGTGTCACGTTTATTGGCTCATGCTGATTTCTGTCGAATATCAACAAAATTCAAAAAAGAGAAAAAACATCTTTACCAACAACTCCTTCTCCTTGCTCAGCTGTTGGTATTCGACAGAAATCAGCATGAGCCAATAAACGCGACACAAATTCTTACTGAGCAAGGCATCCTCTTTCGAACGACATATAACACCAAGCAAAAAAGTCCAACCACGGAACCGGAGTTTTTGTAAAAATTCGGACACAAAAATCGGATGTCCCAATTTGATGACCTAAAAATCAATAAAGGACAAATGAGCAAATAGGATCAACACGCATTCTTGTAGTACAGAACATTGTCTTCCAACTGCTATGAAAAACTGCGCAAAAAATTCCAAACCTAAGCGAAGAAAACAACTGCGCAGATGGCCACTTTTTCACTTTGTACTTTTCACCTAATACTTAGTCAAAGGATTTCAGCTAGCGAATATCGCCCTGTGAAATGAAAGCGTAAATATTTAATTTCAGAGTTGATCTGCAACATGCCGGCAAGATGTCGAAGATAACTGAAGACTTAGAGAAGCCAATAGGCTATTAGTTTTGGAAAGGTGCTATTCAGAGGATGCATAATTTTTCTGTAGTACATGTTGAGTTGTAAAGAAAGTTTCCCACTTTTCACCTTTATTTAATATCCACATTCCGGCTCAGAAAACCTCTTTTTCTCACCAACGCAAAAGCATCCTGTTTGTTACATTTCTTACTATGTGTATTTAGAGGTACTTCCTTTCCTGATGCCAAAATAGGCATCACGTGGTTCAAGGGCACTACTTTCTTCAAGAAGCTATCCCGGTGCTGGGAACAAAAGGAGGCACTTACAGCTAGGAACACTTAAGACAACTAGTAACATTAAGCCCCGATCTGGTTAAATTTTGCAGGACTTTCTATTTTATTTTTAATTTTCCTCAAACAAAGCGAGGTTGGGCACAGGCATGAAGTGGAAAAACCTGAGTGGAAATGTGAAAGAAATTAAGGAATCGTCCAGTCATAGATACTGGGATAATGACGTTCAGTCTACTAACGTATGCCATTTTCAAGCCAAGCATGACAGTTTTCAAATCAAATTGGACACTTTGCAAACGAATTAGACATTTTCAAGCACAGTTGTACTTTATTCAGGGTAAGATTGACGCTTTTGAAATCAAACGGCACATCTTACAATTTGAAAATTGCGGCTTCCCAATTAAACCACACGCTTTCGGAGAAGATTAAAAGAATTTTTTGCCCAAGGAAGATTCGTTATCACTAGCATTGAGAATTTCAAGCTCATATAACCAAAAAAGTGGACATACAATATAAAATTTAAATGTTTAAAATATTTCTGAAGCTGAATAAATAACTTTCTTCACCTAATAAATAACTTCACCTATTCTGCTCTCTAAGATCCTTAACACGCTGTCAGCGTGTTCACTGACTGAAGTTTGCATGGTCGAAAAACGCTTTCAAGGTTCAGCAAATAATGCCTGTGTACGTTACGAAAAACTCGTGAAAATGTGGTTTCAGGTTACCGCGTGTACACCTCCGACCTTTGGCGGTTACTCTGCTTACCTTATGTCTGGATATTCCCTCAGAATGCTACGGCCTGCGTCCATAAAATCCTTTTCACGCATCAGAAAGCATAGAATGGCCGACATCACTGTGGACATGCTCTTTTGTATGAGGCAAGAGAGCAGTTTGTGATCCGGCGAGACCTAAACACGCTTTCATTAGTTTTCTAGATAAATAGGTGCAGAAGACAAAGAATTTTCTGCCGCGACACAAAAGGAGCAAAATACAACACGGTATGGTGGACAAAGGATGAAGCTCGGCAATAGCGCATTCTACCTGTACAGTAGTCATTGGATCCGACCCCAATTCGGATAATTCGGATCCGTCATTTCTTCACCCTGATTAAAAGGATTGTGCAAACAATGAGATTTTTGAAAAGCCCGGATCTTAGGACAAGACAGGTGTGGGTGATTTCACTGCATCGGATTTTTAGACAATTCATAGCTGATTTTGATCAGAAATCTGGTGCCCTTTCCGATTTGGAAATCCGATGTGAGACTCGAAGATAGATCAGTTATTTGGATCATCCGGGAATCCTTCTCGTTAAAGCTGCACTTATCTCAATCATCCAAGATCCGGGCTTATAAAAATGCCGTTATCCGCATAATTCTTTTAAAAGCTTTAGTAAAAATTTTAAAACATTTTTCAAACAGCTGTTGTATATGGATCCATATACAACAGCTGTTTGAAAATGTTTCAAAATGATCTTTTAACAGCGCTTGAAAAAAGTGATGGTTTCGGTTATCCGAATCGGCGCCCGGATACAACGTCTACTTTACAGCATGGCTGAGGCAATTTTGGCCTATACAATGGTTTGCAGTGGTTCGAAGTATTACAAAGGATAGCAATAACAGTATAATATTATAGTATTCCTTGTGAATTAATGACTATAATGCAAACTTAAACAACAAGCCGGCTCTCAACATGTTTAATTCCTGCAAAACCCGCAAACCTGGAAGGTTCCACCTGACCGTAGAAAGGAAGGAAATTCTGAATTACTTACCACGTACAGGGGCAGAATCGTTGCGAACGGCTGGACGCAATCTCCACGCCCGGTTTCACACATCTCTGCAGCATTGATCCCAACAAAAAGGCGACTCGGCAGCAGCTAAAACCACATGAATCCGTTTCAAATGTTGGACTCTCAGAGAGGAAACCGCCTGTGCCGAAACATTTCCTAAAGGGCTACAAAACAGCTCACATCAGAGTTCTTCCGCTTGACCATTTTTAGATTGTCCAGCACTCCTTGGCCAGACTCGATCGCTCTCTGCTGATTGCGGTAGCTCTCAGCAACTTTAGCCTTCTGCTCTTCCGACAGCGGCTTAACAGATGAATCATGTTTCTCATGTTGTATTATTTAAAGCTGAATTATTCTAAGCTTCTACATCTCCATAACCTCCTGCTGGAAGGATTCTATGCATGTTGTTGCTGTTTTTACAAAGTCTTTGAAATCAAAGGCGGTCCGCGGCACCTTCCTGTACATGTATAAGTACTTTATATGCTTCAAAACAGTCCACAGTTATAATCGCAGTTGTTTGAATAGGGCTTTTTAAAATATGTTACCGCTGTTTCAATGCCTTTAATATTATGACCCCTTAAGCTACCGAAAATGCGTGCATCTTTTTTGGAAGAGTAATAAAGCAAAACTTATCAGGCATTTTAGGTGAAGACGTTGCGCCATGCACTTGTTCAGTTTTTAGCGATCTTTCGTTTATTGGAAGAATTATTCCCATAAACACTGAATTCTGCAGTTGGATAGTGTTACATTTTTGCGCCTCGATTTGAAAAGATTGTTCATTGCAAGCAGCCGCTTCGATTATCAAAGGCTATATGTTTAGACTGATATTAATGTTTACAGGTCGAACTAGGAATGAGTCGCCAAATGTTGCTGATAGTAAGAGCTAATTTATGACTTATGCAACAATCATTTGACGTCCAGGATAGCAAATTCCGCACCTTGGCACTGGAAATTATGATCGTTATCTAAACATTTGACCGAACAGCGGTGCGATTCCTCACTTAGTACAAAACAAGAAGTTTCTGATGTTTCTCTGGCGAATGGGATGATACATGGTATATGTAACATTTTTCGTTTAGAATGGACACAGAAAACTGCAGATGAAAGGACGACTGAAGCGAAAATTCAGGACTTTTCAGTTCTCGATTCTCTTGAAAACAACACTGACCTCAAAACGAAAATCCCGAAGTGGACCACCGGGCCGAAGTAAACGGAAAGTGATCAGCGTTACGATCACGCCAGCAGCCAGTAGCAACAAGAAATGATGCTTGCTATAGTTGGAGAATCGTACCCTGGAATTAGCTTCCACTTTCTCCAGTGCTGCACTGCTTCTGCCATTCATTTTGCTCCTCTCCTGTCTCCAAGACCACGTTTTGATTGCAAGAAATCGAAATGGAATGTATACCACCACCTTAACGTCAGATTAGGCACCTCTCAAAGCAAACTGAACGCTTCTCAAATCAAAGCGGACACTCTTCTAGGCAAGCTTAAGTTCTTGAAATTAAATTGAAATCTTCCCAAGCAAACCAGTAGTTCTACATTAAAATAAAATTCTTCAAAACGATCAGGATAAGTTGTTGCTCAAGGAGAATTAGCATTACTTTCTTTGAATTTTTTACATTTACCTGCCCCAGTAAGTAAACACACCGTTTTAACTTTTATAAAGTATAATTTAATCATTGTACGCAATATGTTTTTATAAAATGTTATAAACCATTTTTTAGGAGAAATCCGTTTAATTCAAATTTGTTTTAAACCACAGAAAAGCAGCAGCCATTTAGTGGATTAAAAGAAGATATAGCTCCACGCAATCGGCGTTGCGGTTTTTGTTTGATTGATAGTGAACTGCTGCCAATTTGAAATACCGTCCTGAGGAAGTTTGGTCGTTTCACCATTATTTATGTCGCACTACTCCCACTTGTGTTAATCAATGCAAACGGAACAAAGCTCAACAAAATAAAAATCGCGGCGAGCGAGACAAGCGCAAATTAAGGTACCCTCTTCTAACATGTATAAGTTTGTAGTCTCTGCGCTTTGAGACAAAGTCTAATTCATTATTTTTCCTTGGAAAAATAATTGTATAACGTTTCGAAGTGTGCGTTCACTTATAGGGATGCGAAAAATGAAAATTTGAAACACCTTCGTACTAGATTTTCTTTGAACAAATATTATTTCAATTGTCTTGGAGCGTCTTTATTTTATTAAACATCGGTTTATTTTGAAAGATTCCAGTCTGACTTTAAAGATATAGCCTGTCTAGAAGGAGTGTCCGATCTAACGGCAAAATGTATATATCTTCAAAAAGTGTTTTATTTTTTTGGAAAATATGCTTTAAACACATCTCGGCAGAACGTAAATCTATCAGGAAAAGCTGAAAACCGTGAAATCTGCTAGACGTTTCTTTAACTTCGCGCTGTGATTGTGCCCCTTGCCATCAAGTTCTCCAGGCTTAAAAGCGATCAAATCGTGGTTTTTCTGCTTGTCCACTATGGCATATCTCGAGAAAGAGACTATCGAAAATACAAGGCAGACTGGTTTGTGGCTAAATGGCGAGACCAATCTCCAAGATTCTGTTCACTCCAGAAGACTGGGAGGAGTGCAATAAACGAGTAAGTGATCATCCTTTTGAGACAAATCTAAAACCAATCCGTCGGCTGGAGTTACTTTTGGTCATTTTGGTCACGTAATGAAGCGACATTTAATTCGTAGACGTGTGTTTTCGAGTGTACACCCTGTCGACTGTGCTAGAACTGTTTTTTTGACGGGCTCAACGAAGTTAAAAGTTCGCAATGGTTTCCCTTTTCTTTTTTTTAAATTATTTGTTGGGTGAGCTATGTTCAAAACGCAATTCTAGGTGAATGCTCGCTTCGCTCTTAAAATGCCGAATTAGAGGAGTTCCGTGAAGAAACATTTCTGAAGTTCCAAAGAAAGAGACGCAAACAAAGGATGGAGACAAAAGCAAAAGTGTAGAATTAACCGTAACTTTTTGTCTAAGGAAACTGAATGGAAAACTAAAATCTCCGCAAAAATAAAACCAGTCGTGGTATTGGTAAAGTAAAACACAACGTGAAACTGAAATTGAATCAATGAAGATCGTCATTTAAGGGATAATGGTCGCGTTGACCATCTCTTTGCGGGATGGGCCACGCACTCTACTTCTACGAGATGTCGTGTAGACAGCTAGAATGCATATTTGGCCTATACAAGTTCGAAAGAATCAAAAACAACTTTAAATAGCTTTATGCAAAATTGTCTAAGCTAAGCGACCTACCTCATCGTAACCGGATAGCAGAGTGACCACAAATGACGATCGAGTATCGCATCTTCAATCTCGAAGGTCTCAACGTGCAGTAGTTCAATGGTTCAGATTGCTGCGGGATAACCGATGCCGGTTAAAAAACTAGGTAAGGGCTCGTTACCGCTCCTGGGCTGGCGATATGGTCCGAAGCTCCTAATGCAAGAGGAAAATGTTGGAAAATGAATTAGCTGCTCGCTCTACATGATCATGGACTACACAGGGACCAAAGGCCGTAGGCAACCACTAATGGTTTTGGTTCTCGTCTTATTTGCGTATTCAGAGACAATTTGCCAAAAATCGACACCTCCTTCGTCAAACTCTCCCCGAAAAATGGTGCTCGAGCAAAAGATCAGACATGAGCTATGCTGATGCAAGACAATTACGGCGTTTTTGCCGCTCCGTCGCCTTCTCTATCCCGTTGAGTATCTACAGGTATCCCGCCCATGCCGGTAGAGCGAGATTGTTGCAGATAGTCAACGCAGTTTTCAGCCGGTCCTTCCCTATGAAGTGAAAGTCAACGCAGTTTTCAACCGATCCTTCCCTATGAAGTGAAAGTCAACGCAGTTTTCAACCGATCCTTCCCTATGAAGTGAAAGTCAACGCAGTTTTCAACCGATCCTTCCCCATGAGGTGAGTTCACGTTCTTGCACCGACACTAAAACCTCTCAAAGAATGTCCAGGGGACGTTGGAAAATTACTGAGGGGAAGCTCTGAGTAGTGAGCGCTACTTCTAGCTACGCACCTCTGCTGGATAAAAGCGATCACAATGAAGACTGCCACCCTGTTGAGCCAGAATGGGACAATCAGGAATCGACAGTCAGGTATGCTCAGAGTCGTTAAGTGAATTGAGTTACAGGTTTTTAGCTGAATGTGTCACTGAAAGGAAAGGCAATAATCCTTTAAAGAAGTGGAGGATAAAGAATGGAGGTCGGGTTGCACTTTATTGTATGTGTTCGGAAGAGTTATTAGAAATTAATGATTTCCTTCCACAGTTCTTCATTCGGCTCTTCTTCCGTGCTCCTTTTTCAATAAGAGGTTATTCTTACATTAAATTTCCTCCCCAGTACCACATGCAGAAATGTCAGCCTTTCTGTCCAAGTTGTTGAACATATGCTCACGAACACAAACGGAACAGTCTTGACTACTGCAGTACCTTCAGTACTGGTGGTTCGAACTTTCTTATTTGTTTATTTATCACTTCAAGTTATGAACACAATGCGAAAACATTATCCATACCAACACATCGATTCCTTAGATATCATTTTATTTTTATAGACCTTGAGAAAGTGGAAAACCTATACGATAACGTATAGTGTCAACGTGTTGGACTTGGCTAAACTCTAACTAGTACGACGAGTTGGAGTATTATTTCTTTTATACCCCCATCTCTCTGCCGCACCGACGGCTTCTTGATGGCTTCGCCGTGGTAATAATTCTCATCATCAATTGTAGCTGCCACCTATGTCATGGTTTCCTCAGGAAGAACACTTAACTACGTCGATTGGGGCAAGTTAGAAAAAAATCGAAAAAATGGACTACAACCACAAAAAAACGGTTATTTGACCAATATCGATTGATTGCAATCGATACTTCAAAACGAACTTCAGATTCGTGTTCGGCGACCTCGACTACCCTCGGGGATGAAGTTTCGTGCCGCTTGAACGACATCCACAAAAAATCGATAATATCGATCGATATCGATTGGTCGACTCCAGATTCGTGTTCAGCGACCTCGATTACCCCCAGGGCTGAAGTTTCGTGCCGCTTGAACGACATCCACAAAAAATCGACAATATCGATCGATATCGATTGCCTCCCTGCTGTGAACGCCTCCCGTCGATGATCATCTAAATGCCCGTGCACGGTTGCCGACGTGTTCGGCACGTCTACGGCATCGCCAGGCACGATGTCGATGTTCAACAATCGTTTCAATACGCAGTGCCCCACTCCAGTTGTGACGGAAGCACGCACGCACACACACACACGCTTGCTCCTTTATATTAGGTTGGCAACTAATTTCGTGGACTCTCAAGAATCTTCAGCAAAAGTATTTATTAACAAATAACTAATGACAATCTTCAATCAAAATAAGATCCCTCGGAACGCAGAAGTGCTTCCCATATATCAGGTAGCTGGTCTATCCCACGGCCATAGAGTTGTTGTGCTTTTAAGGCCAAGAATCTTTGGAGGTGCATTTTGACCCGGTCCATATTATTAAATCGTCTTCCAACCAAGAAGTACTGACCCGAACTAAAAATGTGGTAGTCACTTGGCGCAAGGTCTGGGCTGTAAGGTGGATGAGTTTGACGCTCCCAGTCAAGGTCTTCTATTTTTTGAGGCGTACGGTTCGCTACGTTCCCTCCGTTTGGTGGTGTCAAGGAGGTATTATCTTCTGGGAGCTCATCAAGAACGGTTCCAGCATTTATGCTGTAATCTACTCTTCTCAACCTGGCCGCGCGCAGGCTGAACTCCGCTGGAATCGGTTCAGACAGATTTTCAGGAGCGGAATTATCTATCAGCAAGATAACGCCAGATCACACGTCACGAATCGGGAGCTTCAAAAGATCGAAGACCATAGCTAGGAGCGTCTAACTCACCCACCTTACAGCACAGGCTGTGCGCCAAATGACTAGCACCTTTATAGCACGCTGCAGCACCTCTTGGTTGGAGGACGATTTATTAATGTGGACCATGTCAAAATGCGCTCCAAGGATTATTGGCTGCAAAAGCACAAGAATTCTACAGCTGTGGGATGGGCCAGGTAGCTGATAAATGGCAAGCAGTCCCGCGTTCCAACAGATCTTACTTTGGTTGAGAACTGTCATTTGTTATTTGTTTATGAACACTTTTGTTGAAGGCGCTTGAGAGTCCACGAAATTAGTTGCCAACCTAATATATAGTAGGAGTCAGTCACAGTAAATTTGCAGTGTGGAAACATAATATTGAAGAACAATTTAGAGCACAAGAATAGCCACAGATGACAGAACAGATAGCAGTATAAAGGTTCTTTATGTGTATATAAATTTTTAAAAAGCAGAAGCAATGGCAATAGAAGAAAAACCATCTACTACTACTTACTGCTCGAGTTAGAAAGCACAATCACTGTCAATCATTGCACTGGCAATCAACGTTGTTATCTATTAGGATGGAAAAAAATCCTTTCATTTTTTTCAAAGATTTATTACTTCACAACTACAACGTCAAATCAATTGAGATGGACTCCATTTTGTTTCACTACACTTCTCCAAAGACTGGGTACTTTTCTAATTCCTCTCGCTGAAAGGACTGCAGTTCTGGAGTCGTGGCATTGCTGAATCAAATTTTTGAGGTCTTCGTCCGTTTCAAAATATTTCTCTCCAATTTCTTGCTTGAGAGCATGGAAGAGATGGTAGTCGGTGGGTGCGAGGTCAGGGCTATACGGTGGATGTGGCATTACCTCCCGGCCCAGCTCCTTTATTGCTTTTCTTGTGAGTCTTGCAACATGTGGTTTTGCACTGAGTGTTTGACAGAGCATGTGGAATCCAAGCTCCAAGTTTCCATGAAAGCCAAGACCCTTCAGATGGATCCCCGCTATCCTATGAGACACTTCGAGCTTCTCTGCCGGTTGATGTGTCGTCTGCCTACTATCGGTACGAAGAAGAAGGAGTACTCGGTGTCGTCCAATTCAGTTGGCCTTCCTGACCTTGCTTCGTCCTCGAGTGAATAGGCTCCCTTTAAAACTTTCCGAACCATTCATAACAGGTGCGATGAGTACGGTTAATTTGGTCGGCTGCCTGACGTGCTGTAGATCTTTTAATGAATTCATGAAGAATGCCGTGCCGAAAATGGCCATGAGGTAGATCTGGCATTGAGTCCGGAGGATTGGATAGATAACGAGGTATAAGAAGGGTCTTGACCTGTGTCCGCATGCGAACGGTAGACAAGTGTGATAGGATTATGAAATCAGCAATCAATACTGGCTAGTGTGTTTACAAGGAGAATAGATAAGGTAAAATACTTTTCGAAGTGTGAATTCATTTTTCCAACCTAATACTAAAGCAACAGCGGCGCTGTCTTCTCATATGGGTCAAAGGGCCTTTACAACATCAGAGTTCTTTACAACAAAGCTAAAAGTATTGTTCTAAACAGGCCAATAGGAATTTCTACGTTTATTACAAATGTGCACCCGTCCGTACAGGGTGCAGGACACCATATACGGGTAGATTTTTTTCAAAACACAAGTCCACTTGAACCAAAGAATTATTTCGCTTTCTATAAGAAATTCCTTTTTCACCCCAGATACGTTTACTTGAATAGAATGCGATTTGAAAAGAAATTATCCTGTATACTTCCAAAGGTCTGAAGTGAAACTGGTACATAGTATATGTAAGGTGCCTCAATGCTTTTATATTTTTAGAACCATATTCTCTAGCGTCACGAAGTTTCATTGGCTGCAGTTACTGGCAGCTGCTACGGTCGTAATCTCACTTGCCCTCTTTTTGCTAGTATTCACTCAGAGCGAACCGCTACGGAGCCTTCGCTCTAAGGTCAGTTTATTTCCATAGAATTCTTGGCTGATGTGTATGAAACCGCTGATTGTCGTCGACTCTCTTTCGGGATTATCATAAAATTCCATTTTGTAGCGATGTTTGCTAAGGTTCATGTCTTTCTATTGAATTGATTAGTGCAAGACGTTTCTCCAGCGTTTATCGCGTGGTCATTGTGTCGATTAAACTTCTAGCCTTGCGTGATTGATATTTGTGGTGATTTTTATCAGCATCTTCGCCGAGAACCCTGGTAGACAATCCTCTTCTTCACCTCAGTAGTAGAATGACTACATGGTTTCCTTCACTCCCCACCCTCAAGCACGATCCATAGCGCGAGAGAATCAATCCGTATCCATAGGTACTGAGTGCCTGATCGATTTTATTCAATTGCTGAAAAGTCTTTCCATCGGGAGGACTACACCTTCTTCCACGGTCACAGCTGCCAGCTCTGAATGCAGAAATCTCCGTTTACGCAGCAGTTGTAAAGTGTTGCCTAAACACAGAAACAAACGAACAGCGAGCAAAAATGGATTATATCGATCGACTTTGGTCGCCGGATCGATGTTTTTCACTGGTATCCATCCAGCCATCGGTCACCATATTTCTCAGAAAGTCATGTAAAGCAAAGCATGTGCCTATTGCAGAGCACGATCTAAGCAATGTTCGCACCCAGTCCACAATCAATGCAGTTTTTATGGCCAGGATGCTTGCTGACGTCGTGCTTGAGTTCGTGCTTTCTAAATAAGAAATCTACCTGTTTGAGCCAGTGTCTGAAGAGAAGATCGCTGTCGCAGAAGAGGACTACCACAATCAAGAGAGTTTGGTCGAGAGCTCGAACGAAACCGGTCAGCGGGTGTCGGATGCCACTAACCCGCCAAGCGATCCGCCACTGCAGCATTTTCACTTCGAGGTCAGTCTTCTCTCGACCACTAACGATAAGACCAGTTTTTATTATTGCATTATTGTATACAAGTGCTCCGTCACGCCTATCGGCGTGCCTCGCACTTGCGCGCTTCGCGCGATGTTGCAGTATCTCTAAGCTAAGGACAATGACATCAAGCTAGCTGGTCTACTTGTACAGCTTTTTCCCTACCTAGGAGTAGAAAAGGCTCTCAGTACGTGCAGTATATAGTATGATAGGGCGATCTATTGGTTCCACGCTACTGGTTCTCCTTAGTGAAACGTTCCCCCATTACTGGTACTGGTTCCCCTCAATGATCCCCCTTAGCTGACGACGTCTTCGGCACGTCTTCTGAATCCCCAGGCATATTGGACGATGCCTTCGGCACGTCCACCTGAATCCCCAAACACGTTGAGCGACGTCTTTGAAACGTCATGCGACGTACTGCGTACGTCTTCTGAATCCCCTGGCACGAAGAAGACGCTCGGGTATTTTCTGCTTTTTTTGCTCCCCATAATTTGATCAGTATCAATTGACGGCGATCGAAGTTCTGAAAACGAACTTTGACCTCGCCAACACTCCCAAAAGCTTCGCCCACACTTCCCCTAGGGGGGTGGATTAATTAGCGTGCTGATCACGAATCTAACATCCTTCTTTGAAATTTCAGACGATTATAGTAGGGTACGGTAGGTAACGGTGACAAAGGCTGTCGATGTCATCATCACCGATTCTCCCCAGTGCTAAGGGGGCTATTTGGGGTGATAAACACGAATCCTGCAGCAATTTCTCGTATTACGCTGCAGCACGGTAGCTACTGATCAGGATCGCCATAGCATATTGGACGACAAACTCCTCGAGATAGAAACAGAATCCGTCGAAGACGCCAGAAGACGCGAGCCGAACATCAGAAACGATCAAAAACAAAAGAAGACACTCACGCTCGAACTTCTAACCATTTCACCCGGACTTTTTCAACAGTTTGATTTCTTCGGAGCGATTTCGCTGATAAAATGACTCAGCCTCTGACTGAAACGAATCATCGAGCCGTTGTCTCACCCCCCCCCCCCTTCATCAGCGATATCACCATGCCTCCTTCAGCTGTTCAACGGATCGCAGCGTAATCAATGAGGCTAATCAAAAGCGAAACACCCAAAAAGCAAGTCAAACTCCTCGAAATAGAAAATGAATCCGTCGAAGACGTCAGAGAGCGCCACCGCGCTTTGATTAGGAGAAAATGAATCCGTCGGCAAAGTCAGAGAGCGCCACTGCGCTTCGATTAGGTCCCGCCTAGATTCAATACACCCGCGTAATTTTAAATTCAAAACGTCAAGTCAATAATTCTTGAGAAAAAGCACTGAAGGGAAGTAGAGTGCAGTGTCTGCACCCTCCTGCTTAGAGATCGCTCACTCCAGAGGTAGAGTAGAGCTACGAAAAAAACTTCGCCACACTTCGCCTAGGGGGGGGGGTGGTTAATTAGCGTGCTGATCACGAATCTAACATCCTTCTTTGAAATTTCAGCCGATTATGGTAGGGTACGGTAGGTAACGGTGACTAAGGCTGTCGATGTCATCGTCACCGATTTTCCCCTCACACTTCCCTCGCACTCCTCCAACACCGGATAGAGGCATATCGTTACTGGACCCCTCCTGGACAGACAGGACAAACACGTCGCCCTGGACTGACACGGCATCCCGTACAGACTGACAGAAGTTACACTCCCCTTAGCGGCTTATTATATAGAAGGAAGAAGGATGATGATGACCTCCACCACCTACACGCCTTAAATTTCACACCGCTTGAATGGCATCCACAAAAGATCGATAATATCGACCGATATCGATTGATCAACTTCAGATTAGTGTTCAGCGACCTCGATTACCCCCAAGGCTAAAGTTTCGGACCGCTTGAACGAAATACACGAAAAATCGATATTATCGATCGATATCGATTGATCAACTTCAGATTCGTGTTCAGCGACCTCGATTACCCCCAAGGCTAAAGTTTCGGACCGCTTGGACGAAATACACGAAAAATCGATAATATCGATCGATATTGATTGATCAACATCAGATTCGTGTTCAGCGACCTCGATTACCACCAAGGCTAAAGTTTCGGACCGCTTGAACGAAATACACCCCCCCCCTACACTCCCCCCCTCTCTCTACTCCAGCACCGCATCTCCAGGCACGTTTGGCAGCGTGTTCGGCACGTCTACTGACTCGCCAGGCACGTTGGGCAACGTGTTCAGCACGTCTACTGAGTCGCCAGGCACGTTGCACAACTGCAACCCCCCTCCCCCCACGATTCCCCCTCACAGTTCAGCACCCAGATGGCCAGGCAGACCGTCACTGATCCCCCCCTGGACAGACACTCCGCCCCGTACAGACGCTCTCCCCCGTACAGACGCTCTCCCCCGTACAGACGCTCTCCCCCGTACAGACGCTCCGCCCCGTACAGACGCTCCGCCCCGTACAGACGTTAGCGGCTTATTATATAGAAGGATTGTATTGCATATTGTAATATTGTATTGCACATGATAGATAGGCACAAATTACGTTGAAGTGACGGTAGCTAAGCGAAGTCAGCACATGAGCGGTCTCCTTAGTCTCCGTAACCGTGACGGTCGCTTTAAGAAAAGTTCAGATTTCAAACTACACGACTGTCCACATCGGATTCTTTAAAGCTGTGGTACTCAAATCACCAGCATGGTTTTTTAAGAGTCTTTAATTTGAAGCATCGAATGAAGCCAACAACGGACAAAGCGCGGAAATGTCCTCAAACTTTCTTTGAGTGTCCAATCATCACAAAATATAGTTCACTTCAAGAAGACCAAGTGGTACATATTTTATAAACATATTTTAGCGGCTGTGCCGTATGGAAATAGGACTGCTGCAGATGTTCTGTTCAGAAAGTTTATAAAGCGCGATTCAATCGAAGTGGTCAACGCGCCTTGCACTGTCATACACCGACCCAGCTTTCTTAACGATAGAATCAAGTCCAAGATTCGTACTGTTAGAATGCTGCTATAAAAACAGAACTGTCAGAGCTTCTGCGACTTTAAAGCATAAAGTATGAAGCTCTGCGTCAATCAGTATTTGTTTGGGATGCTCCATTCATTCGATTTCGAAGGGATAGAATAGATAGGAGGAAGAATGGAAAGATAGATAGAAAGATAGAAAAGCGGTAGAAGGGGAAGAAGGCGTATCTGGCCTACATCCTGCATTGCGATGACGAGCCGATGAACAAGAGAAATAAAATTTAAAAATTAAATAAAATGGTCCTTCTCAGAGAAGCCCGGCGCCAAGTCACCGGCTCCGAAGGGGTGAAATGCAGAGGAGCAGATGAAAATCTCGAGGGGACTGCATGGTGCATCTTCTCGTTGAACCACGGTGCGTCATCCGTGCCACTGCAGCTTCCCATTCCGCATTCTCTAACCATATTCGTGGACCTTTTAGCAACCACCTGTACGGTTAGTTGTTTATCTGTAGCTATGTCATCGGCTCTTCCTTCTGCTTAACCTACGAAGGAGGTCAATGAACTTTCCAGGGGTTTTTAAAGTGATCTACTGAGGGTTTGCTGGGTGCTCCTTGAGCAGCACCGTGATAGTTTTCGAATTTCCTGCGAGCATCTCGGGCGAAGCGAAAACCAAATGACTACACTCATTATTCAATTCTTTACAATTGAAGATATCAGTTACACTTATATGGCTTACTCGGTTGTGTGCCGGTGGAGTCGATGGAGGCTTCCACCCCTGATTGATCCGAGGTTTGGGTCCTGCTCAGGGCATTCAACACTTCAGTTCCCTTCGAGGTCGGCGAATGGGTGCCAACCTTGTCTGGGAAGTCTGAAATACCGACATGTTTATCGGCTGGCCACCACAGCTCATTGTGTAAGGAAAATGTCTGTGCAAGCGTGTGGAAGGTTTGTCACGGGCATTCCGGGAATTTCTCGATGACTGGATATTATTGATATTGCACTGCTTGGTTTATAGGATGGTTGTGTTTTGTGTCACACAGTGATGTTGCTGTTTTCAACGCTGTTAACGCTAGACTATCGTGTATCCCTTAAAAATAAAATAAAAATAAGAAAGAATAAAACAAGCATTTAAATCGATTTCACGATATCCTATGCACAAAGAAACGCGGTGTGTCCTTAGGAGGGACTGATTAACACCGACCTTTGCTTTTATCGTTATGGCTTTACTCTCTTTTTGTTTAGACACGCAAATTCTCTAGGGCTGGAAATCTGTACAAATGACGGCAGTTTGAAAATCTTGCAGAGCAAAGCTCTCCTGTTTAAGCCACTCTCCGAAGAGAAGAAGGCAGCAGCTGCTCAGTGTTACCTCGACCAAGACAACTACGTGAGGATCGCTCAGGATTTACTGAACGACCTCAGGAGGGTCAAGAAGAACAATTCAGACGTGGGTTGTTTTTAACCTTCTAGTTGCATGCGCTCTTTTCTAAATCGATCTGTGAATTCTTAGCCGTTGCCAAATCGAATCTTTGTTGGAAATAATGCATCCGAGATGTGTGAGTCTGGACGTGCAGATTGCATCCAGCCGTTCGCAAGGATCCTCCCTCTATACGTGGTAGGCATTCTTCAATGCCAGGCTTCATTTTGACCGTAAAGGATAATGTAGGGCGTTGATCTATCCCATTTGGGATGCGCCACGTATTTTACTTCTACGGTATGTCGTGGAGACTACTTGAATGCGATTTGTCCTGCAGAATAACCTACAGCAGCCAGTCGATGGACGGCGCAGTGTTTTATCGTTCCCAGCACTTAGTTACTTAATTGGGCACTTACTAGATAGATAGATGGCCCGTCTTGGCTGATGGTGCGGGCCACAGCTTCGCTTCCATTCGTTCCATTGTCCCGCCGTCATCATCAAGGATGTTGCCATTCGAATTTGGTGACGCTGACGAGAAGCCTGATTCGTTTCCAACTGAAATACCTGTTGGGTCAGCCGTATGACGAACATTTCGGCTTCCTGGATAGAGGTCGCCACGAGGACCCTCAAAATCCACTCCAGCCCGCTTTTCGTCCATCAGTCGTCTTGTCTGATCTACCGGCCCATCGGTATTTAGCCTTCCGCACGAGGTCCGCTGGGTCACGAAAATAAGACATTCTTCTGATGTTGGAACTGCGAAGTCCGGCTCGATGTTGAGTCCGCCGGTTGTGCTTTAGAAGTCATCGCTCCAGCGCTCTGTGCGTGGTCCTTAGCGATTGGCAAGGGGCGTCTGTGAACTTACCCCAACCATTCTCAGCAAGACCTATATGCTATTGTAGGGCATCCAACAGGAAACACAGGGATGAAGATCCTTCTGTTGCGGACCACCGGGTAGTCCAAAAATGAAAAGAAACGGTATCACTTCATGGTTTACGAAGCAGAAGCGACGACTGGGATGGCCTTGTCGTGCTCAGAAATGAACTCACAAAAGGTTTTGAGCTTTAATGATAGTTAGAGCATTGCAATCTGAATTCAGTCAATCCACTTGCAAGGACTACGGTGGTGGCTAAATGACCGAGTGGATAGGGATGCCGCCTGTCGGTGGATGGTTGAAAGTTCGATTTCGGATGTGGGTCTGCGAAAAACTGACTGGACTTTCCCGTTTTCGAAAATAAAGAGCACTCTTTCAGAGAGTGTACATTTTGCAGAGTACACAAAGCACATTTTTCAGGTTCGCTCCGGCTGTATTATTGGGTAGTGGTTAATAAGGGTGATGACGTCATGACCACCGATTTCCCAAATACCTCGCCTGTAGCTCAGGTCCATTTCTTATGTTATTGTATACAGTGGGGCACGTGGCAGTTCAGCTGAAAGAAGCTCCGGCTGTCGTCTGCACCTCGACTCGAGGTTTTTGGTTCGGATTTCCTATCCAGAACAGGCCTTCCACTCCATCGTGGTCGGCGAATAAAATATAATGGAGTCCTACTTGTCTGGAGAGGATAAAACACTGACCTGTTCATCGACTGGCCAACCCTAGACATAGTGTAGGCCAAACCCGCATTCGAACTGCCTTCTGGAGATCGGCATATCCCAAGAGGGACTGAAGAACGTCGCCCTTAATCCTCTTGGTTTTTATTCTAACACACTGTTAAGAGATCATCCTTCTCAGGTGTCGCCAAAGCATCGCTTGATGTCCTGCCTCGTTCAAAAGACGATGTCCACAGTGATGTCGGCCATTTTCTGCTTCTTGGTCCGCGAAAATGAGTTTGTTGACGCTGGACGCAGCATATTAACAGAATTTTCCGACATAAGGTGAGCGCAGTCATGGCCGCCTACACAGCAACTACTGGTCCGATGAGACGGTACTTTAGCCAACAATTTGCTCCAAATTCTGTCCAGTATCCAGGAAAATCGATCGGTTGGTTCATAGTAGGTTGATGAAGCTAGGGAAACACTGTTCTCCCTGATAACAATATGTAATATTCTGTGCATTTCTATTCAAATCCCTAACTAAGGCTCTTAGGTCCATCCATTTATTTATCCTTTTTTATTTATACACTCCCGTCTTAGTCCTATTCACTTGCCCTTTGAAATCTTTAAACTAGCCTTCTCCATGCCCACCATCTTCCATGAGCACGAACAATCATCTTTTCCAGGCTCTGCGAAGGAAGGAATGAGTTCCACACTGTGCAAAATGCCCAACGTGCTCTGGGGTTGCCCGATCTCGACCAGTGGCGCTTCACGGTCGTGACTCGCGAACCAGTCGATCGGTTTCTTTCCGGGTTCATCGACAGATGCCTGCGGTTCGTCATCACCTCCTCCATGGTCCAACCACTCTTCAGTCGACGCCTTTGAGCTCAGTGGCGGACAGTCATTTCGAGATGCATGGCTTACGGAGAAAGGGGTTTCTTGGATCAATCCTAGTTGAAAGGAGGCACGTAACCAAAAATTATGCGACCATTTGACTTGGGACTCACAGAGCCGCTTCAAGAAGTCAAAATAGGACCAAAAGCATATACAAACAAACAAAAAATCGTCGCGGTTGTAAAGACCTCTCGGCGGACGAGGCGCATTCAAACAAATACAGCTGACCGTCGCCTGACAACCGGGATTTTATAACCGGGATTCATGACACTGAGTGGGCATATAGCTTTGTCTGCTTACAACCGCAACGAAACCGAATGTAACTACTTTTCTTGTGAATTCTGTCAGCTTAGGCCCTATTCTGTCCTCTAGAAGCCGTTCCAGGAATCCCAAGTCGATTTGTTACGTAATGTTCAGTTATGTGCCCACCACTCCAAGCAATGCTCGAGTCTGGAAAAAGCAGAAGTTTTCCCACTTTTTGGTTGGCAATCCCTTTACTCCGACGGGCTCCTACTCTGCACTTCAGTGTCGGCGATGACTGCTTCGGCTGCTACGGCAATATGACGTGCTTTCTCGAGGAGGAGTACGAAAGGTGACCGGCTTTTCAATCACTCTTCACTAATATCCTCATAGATGCCTAATATTCAGGGCAGGAGCGTATGCGCTTGCGGACAAACACGGTCTTCGAAAGCACTGGCCAGGAATGGAGGATATGCACGTTTTTCCACAAAACTGGTAAATATATATTATATATGTTATTTTTAGTTTTTAGTTTTTTTTTCAACTGGACACTTCTTAAACCAAATTGGACATTTTTCACGTCAAAATTGACACACGTCTAAACAGACTTAATGCTTCACAAATCAATTTAAACGTCTTCCAAATTGAAACGAGCTTATTACAGATTAAGGTGCAGACTCTCCGAGATGGGGGAATATTTTTTCTTTCAAGGAAGATTTGATATAACTTTCCATGAAATGTTTTAGTTCAGTTGCCGAAATGAGCCTAATATATTTATTAAAAAATATTTTTTAAGAATAAATAATAAACTACACGTTGTTTTCAAGCGCAGCAGGGCAACAATTATTTCAGGCGCTAAATGACAAAATCGCACAATGCGCTCGAAAAACAAGTCGCGAGTTTTATTCGGTGGATAGTGTAAATTCCGCTTGCATGAAGAATCAAAGTGAGGAAATGTGTGTTTTTTACAATTGTTTTTGTTGTATCGTTTACGAGAGTGAAACTTTATGCAAGGCGAAATTTTGCACCAAACGAATAAAAATCGCGACCCCATGGACGAGGTCATACTGCGGTCTCTCTTTTGGCTAAAAATTAAAACTGATTAGGATAAAAAATGGCCGCCTTCCTGTCCTTTTAAAACAAGCTTTCAACCACAAATTTTTCCTTAAAAATAAAAATAAGAATTTTACAAAATGTTGAACAATATGTTCAGTTATTGGGCTGGTGAAGCAAAACTCCAAAGAAAGTCATACTAAAACTTTCCTTTAACAAAAAAAATACTCCAGCCTTTTTGAGAGTCTCAACTTTATTAACGTGGAAGGAGTTCGTTTTGACTTGGAAGACATTCAGTTTGATACCAAAGCCTTAGACTTGCTTAGAAGAGAAGCCAATTTGACGTGAAAAGTGTTCCATTTAATTTGAAAAGTTCCCACCTTGACGTGAAAATGGTATATATATATTTATTTATTTACATTTATTTAATTTATAACGAACGAAATTTACTAATCTGCATGCCTCAGGCGATGTGATATGGAAAAGTACTTCGAAAAGTATCAGTTCATTCGATACTCAAACGATCCCACCGGAACGCTGTTAGAAGATCTCATGCCACTGCTTCGGTCTCAGAACGTAGGTTTCTCTTCTACAATTGAAATAGATTGACCCAAAATTAGTTGAGGATTTTTTTGTTGTTGTTGAATAAATTGCTTAGGCAAGCAACGCGTAGTAGCGCCCATATGCATGACCACTTATGTATCAGCGCTGATGAAAGCCGGAATATGGTGACCTTACCAAGCAACTACCTGGATGGCATTTCTGGCTGACCGATGGGATGTGCATATATGGGCAGAATCGCCTCCCATCACTAGGGGGCGAATTGCGAACAACTCAACCCGAGTACAACACTGAGCAGCGTTGCGGCCGGTGAAGACTGCAACACCTTCCAAGATGGTGCGAGTTGGACGATGCTGTCACTTTTAAGTTCACTGTTCCTTCGCACTGCTGTGTCGTCCAGTCAGCCTAGTAGTTAGTATAGTCATCTCATAAGCGGTAAGCCGCTGTGTGTGCCCTGTGTGAGGCACGTCTCCCGCATTTTTGTTTTTGCGAACCTCAAATTTCACATGTGAGTGGTGTAGGTGGTAACTATGGAACAGGAAGGAAACCGTTTGAGATGCTCTCACATCTACATATAGTATGACAATTAATTTCAGTTGTCAACAAATCCAGGTTTTCTCCGTACAAATTGAAGGGGGACGGCCTCTGCTGGAAAAAGGTACATGTCGTGAAGGTGAGCAGCACTGGAGGCGGGAGCGATGCACCTAAGGCCTCCGCTGTATTCTACCACCAGCTGTATATCGAAAATAACCAAGTCTACCACGGTCGGCAATGTAACATTCAAATGTTCACTTTTGGTAATGATGATCTGCAGTCTTTATAGTTGAACACAGTACCCACGCCCAATACGCATGCTTTAAATTAGAACTAAATATGCTGCCAAGAATCCAAAAGCAAGGCAAGGAAGTCTGTCGAAGACCTTCCTGCACTGATAAGTAAGTACCTACCCCTCTTAAGATAAAGTTCGAAGACAAGGGAGTTGTCGCATGAGCCAAGTCGTTGAAGCCGGCCACGTAATGCGCTTCGAAGACATCCGCTGGACGAGAGCTGTCACCGACCGATTCCGCGGGATGTCAAGAGAACACCAGAATGTCCAGCTTCTCGTTCGTCGGACTTCTTCGTGAATGCCTTGAACGAATGATATGACGCCCTTCATGTTTCTCGAGCGAGGAGGATCCATTGGAACACTCTGGCACGCGGCAGCAACAGATGGAGACGCTGCTGGCGCCCGCTCGAGCAACTCGGTGATCAACGGGACGACGGTCGATACAGGTGATCCCTCTCAGCGGCAACCCCAAATAGCACATCTTTAAATTCATTCGTACAAAAAGTGTAAGGTTTGGAATAGAAAGCTGTTTTCATTGTGATCGATCTCCAGGTACGTACATACAAACAATTATTTTCTCGTATTTGTTGGAACGCACCAAGAGGAGAATTCTTACAGTGTACAAGAGTGGCACAAAAAGGCTTTCCGACAGTTCATTAGCTCAAAGTGTCCATTATTTACAACACCAAGATTGTTGCTAGTTGGTTTTATTGGCAGTGATACGCCAAGTGACACGCCAAGCGTAAAGGTTTTAGCCATTACTGAAGCGTTGACAATAAGCGAACATACGATATTTATTTAGAAATTTGAAGCAAAAACGACGCATACTTTCGCAACTGCTCAATACATAACATACCAAACATAGCACAGATTTGCTTTAATTTCGATCAAAAATCAGAAACGCGAGTGTTCGCAGACCTTTTGACACTACAGTCTCTCACTGTCAGCTTAGTACACTCGTTTTCAGGCAAGTTGTCTTTCCCTCAGCATGAGAGTCATGAATGTCAGAAGCACTGCTCTTGACCTAGAAGATTGCCTAGTTTCTCAGGGTTTCCATGCCGAAACGTGCGCCTACAGATGCGTGTTTAGGTGTCCGAGTCGTCGCTGAGATACATCTCGGAGTCGCTTCGCTCCGGGCGCACAGCTCACAGTACAGTGGTATCAGAAGCGCGGACCTATCTCGAGCAGCGGGTCCGGAGCAGCCCCTATCTCATGGAAATGATCGTCCGATTGTTCTACTACGACTACAAGCTGTTCAAGTACGAACTTCCGGATCTCAGCGCACTCGAGAATCTACGAAATTCGAATTGAATCATGTTCTTCTGGAGATTTCTTGCACGATTTCTTCCATGTATAGAGTGTTAATGATGAGGTTGTTATGATGTGTGTGTTTAATCGGAGTTCTAGGTTTTCATTTAGGAATCCATTCTTTCGACTGGCAACTTCTTGATTAGCATGAAGGTTCAGAAGCGCAAAAAACGACATAAAATTTTTCAATCCATTAAACCCAAATTTTAGATAACTATTTTGGAAAAGCAGCTTCTTTTTATATGAGAAACAACATAGCTACCCATTTTTTAATTCAGCTGAAAGCAAAGATTCATCCTACGCTTTGTAGATAGTCTAGTACAGTCAAAGACGCATTTCAAGCTCAACGTTCAGCATAGCCAATCGCAGAAGCCCATATAATCGGCTATTTACAAACTCAAAGCAAATTACGCTTACTTATCAATCAAGTAATCATCACGGAAGAGTTCATGGCGGAACCTCAACACCCAACATATCTGAGGACTTCATTCTCGTCCTTTTTCTTTCTCTTCGAAACAAGTTTCAAGGTTTCACTGCGCCAAAAAAGGTATCTACGAGCATCCGCACACTAATTTACGCTACACCACTCTCACTTCTTTAAGACACCCTGTCGCGACAGGTATGAAGACGCTGTACACAAACCAGTCCACTGTCCTTCTTCGCCGTTAAGTAGCATGACTGCAGCAGTAAATTTCTGCACTCGAAATGACAGCGCTGCACAAGGTTTACTGTAGGGATAGATGAACAGATGGAGCAGGTGGCGTGAGCCATCGCCTTTTCTCCGCTACACCCCTTAAACACTATGCGCGTCCGCTGCTGTGTTAAAGATAATAAAGTACAGGTTGTTCCAAAATAATGTGATGAAGGTTTTTTAAATTATAACTATGAAACAACTCACAATTATGAAAAATATATAGATAACAACGACATTGACACTAGGCAACACCATATTAGTCTGGATTCAAAGTGGCCCTCTTGGCGCGAATACAGAAGTCAAAACGCGTGTTGAAGTTTTTGGCGATGGGCCGCAGGTCATCTGGAGACAGTCGTTCCCACTTCCAACGCAGAGATGTCTTCTGGGCCTCCAGGTTGTGGTGGCGCTTGGCACGGACCCTGGCTTTTAAAATGGACCACGCGCATACAGTTCGCCGGATTCAGATCCGGGGAGTGCGGTGACCATTCCACAGACATGACGAAGTCCTGATAATTGCCCTTGCACCATGCTTGCGTGCTTCTCACCCTGTGTGCAGGAATTGAGTCTACCTGAAACGCCTACTGCGCATTGCTGAAGTGCTGCTGGGACCAGAAAAGTGCCACAGGCTCGAAGATGCCCCAACGGTTCACATCTTGATTTACTTTTTACTCCTTCGTCCACAAAACCCACGAGATCTTTCCGTTGGTGTAGATTCCACCCTAAACCATGAGTGCCTGCGGATTTTGACGATGTTCGGCGATGGCAGAGGTGGCACTGGCCCTTCTCCAGATCAGGTCCTGCCGTGTTGGAGGTTGTGAGCCTACTCCACCGTGAACAGCTGAAGAGTCTTCACTCCCACACGCGACCTGCGACCCGCAGCTTGAGCCGGCGGCATCGATGGAGCCGTTCGCGCATATTCTTGTCCATCAGGAGCTGGACTTTATAGAACTTGTAGGACTTGAATTCTTGAGTTTGTTTCTGGCTATTCTGATGTGCGACTGACACAGATATCGTGGGCGATTTTTCTCAGGAGACCCTCAAATTTGGGATTTTCGCTTTTCGATGATTTTCCGGATCAACGGCGTATTAACAGTGTGATTTCTTCCTTGTCCTGGACGGTCGACGAGTTTCTGTGGAGACAGTCGACCGAGCAGGTTAAGGATGTCGCACTGACGCTTTCCTTGACGATAATGCTCCAAAGTCCTAGTGCGATGGTTTGACATCTTGAGAAAAACCTTAAATGGGGCAAAATTAAACTCGAAAATTTTTAGCAGGCACAAAAAGATATGCTGAAAAAATGGCACAATTTCTGTCATGCTGCAGATCGATGCGTTCGCATGGGAGAATGTCAAATCTTCATCGCGTTATTTTGGAACACCCTGTATAAAGGGAGGCGATAATCAATCCAATTTGAGGTGCGCCACGGAATATTCTTCCACGGGATGTCGTGGAGTCAATTTGAATACGTATTTTACCTACACAATGGCTTGCGGTGACCAGCCGATGAGTAAGGTGGTAGTTTACCCTTCCCAGATGAGTCTGGTACCAATCCACAGACCCCGGAGAGAAGCAAGATTGGGTTGGCCTATGCGGGAAATTCGAACTGGAAACCTGGAATCGGGTGCACGCGACAGCCGGCGCCTCCGACTGCGCTATCACCCGTCACTGCTGACAATGAGATATGCTAAACTAACAGTTGACGAAGAATGTCAAAAACCGTTGTAACTGCTTGGCAGTTGTAACATCATACGCACAAGCCTGATACCAGCTTTCAGACAGCATTAGAAAATAGCGTCACTGCTAAGGTGACAAGAAAACGCCGCAAAGCGCGTAAAGACGCGCCAAAAAATGGCGCGAGCCAGTGCCATTTAATTCGTTACAACCTAATAGTAGTATCGTGAGGCATCTGCTAATGTACATACCCATGGTCAGCGCACCTCCGTCATGACATCACCAGGTGCTCCACTCAAGCTCACACGTATTTTTGTCACGACTCACTCTTGTATGCAATCTCGCAGCGGCCAGGCGTATTTCTGCCCGTTTTCCCTTCCTCTTTTTTCTCTCTCATTTTTCTCAGCTTCTCTATGTTTTTTGCGAAGTGCCAACCATTATCTGAAATCTTCCCTGTTTACCTATGCCTGCCATTATTTGTCTTGGTCAAATAAGTAAAAATAAATAAAAACTCTGCCGCCTGTGTGGCATGGCCTAGGTCACTGCTCATTCCTGTTCTTGCTACCTTCTCTGTGTTCGGGCATAACCTTCTGATGCGTACGAGCTTCCGCCTTCACTTTTCTGAGAACAGCTGCTGCTGTGTTAATCCATACTTCCGCTCTTCGTTACTGCTTTTGCCACCGTTTCACTTTTTTTCTCTTCGAGAGCCTTTTAAGTTGATGTCAGTGTTGTGGTGAGAGTCTGCGGCCCTATTCTAGTGCTCCTCGCTCTACACGTTAGGGTATGCCCCTTGGTAGGAAGGCACATGTATGCCCATTCACAGCAGAAGTGAACTAACTTGGTTCACCATAGGGCTAGAACCCACCAGTGCTGCTGATAATTTTGAATTTCATACAACACAAAACGACCGATTGGGCGTTTCTACATCGTGGCCCTCCCGCCCCAGCCTATTTGAGCCCCACTGCTAGTTGTAGCACTTATATCCACACTCATGTGCTTCTTAAAGAGGCTGACAACCCCTTAACATGATGAGCCCTGTCAACCAGTGGTGCTCTCAGATATAACCGATCGGGATTGGAGTTGCCTGATTATGTTGGCCGACGGGAGCGTTCCACACTAGATTGGGCGTTTTGATCAGGCAGTCGATATCGATCGATATTATCGATCATTTGAGTGGTGCTATCGGTTTTATCTCAAACTGAACCGACCACGATTTCTATCTGACACATTGGAGATAGGGAAATCAGAGACAGAAAATCTCACCATATATATATATATATATATATATATATATATATATATATATATATATATATATATATATATATATATATATATATATATATAAAGGAGGGAGGCATAAGTCACTGTCTGCAGTGGTTCGCCAACAGCGGAAACCAAGTTCCCGTCCCACCCCCAGTTTTTCCCTACACTAGGCTCTCGGAATAATTCATCCCGTACGTTTCCTCAAAATTAGTGGCTAATGAAGTCACCTCCGGAATTCGCCACACCTAGCGGTTCGAAGCACGACGACTGAACAGAAGTGTCAGACATTTCTTTAGGCTTGACAAGCTGCAATAGGCTGCGACCTCAACACTAGATGAAGGAGTGCTGAGGACATTCTTCTGCGTGCTATACTGAGTGAGTGGTACCAAGCTAGGAATCAGTCTGGAGTAGGCGCAAGTTTCAACGTGCTCGACGCTACGGATGCTCCCTTACCAAGCGTTGGGAGCCGGCAACCGACGCTGGGTGAGGAAGCATCCGTAGCTAGGTTGGGCTACGTCCCTAGCGTGGCCCGCGGATGCGATGCCGACGAAGCCGGCTAGTGGTGGAGATGCGCATCGTTGAAAAACTAGCACACATGAAGGCGCAAATGGACAGCCTTGGTTTGTTGTAAGCATTGATGGTCTAAAATTGACTCCTGTGATCATGAAAAAGCGTAGTAATAACAAACTATTATGTGCAGAAGTATTGACAGTTTGCGGACTCGAATTCAAAAGCACGCAGGTGTGCTCCTATGATGAGGCGGCACTCCTACCGACTGCGAAGCCGAGGCACATCTCATTGGGCGTTGTAACGGTTGATGATTGTTGGGCACACGTTTCTACACCCGTTTTTTCGGTCTCTAAAAAAGCATTCAGCAGAAACTAGTTGTAATTCTGGACACCGCTCACACGGCCCTACATCCTGTCAAAATACCGTCGTAAAAGCTCACCATGAGTTGGGAACCCTTGTTAGTTCCGTCAGTCGATCCAGTCGCACCGGTCGCCGCCGACTGTGAGCAAGCCCTACGCGTGCTGACTGTTGTCCAATAACAGCGGATGTTCCCAGCCCACAATGGTCTGACCAGGATACTATCTCAACGGTAGGTCGGAACGGCACAAATGTTGTATATGGGCAGAACCGCCTCTCTCTGGGAAGTAACAAACTGCAGGTATCTCGACCCCAATACAACTCTGCGCAGAGTTAGGGGCGACGGAAGTCGCGGGTTGGCGCCCTGTTGATTCACGTGCTCCACAGCTGACGGGCGCGCGCGGGATGAGGGCTCGTATCGCGGGTAATCGCAGTGCACAGGTGGCGTAGTAGGGAAGAGCTCGGGCTCGTAAACGCGGGTTCGGGGGTTTGCATCCCGCAGGCTGCGTTCGCTTTGCACTTTTGCAAAATCCATGTTTATCATATAGGTAATCCACCTAGGGTATTATAGTGTGTTATAGAGGATGTCTACATATAACATATGCTTCAAACTACAGATTAGCTGAAATGTTCACTTCTGTGTGTCACTTATTTTAAGCCTATTTTGTGTGAAGCTATGGTTATGTAACGATAGATATTCTGTGGCACTAGTAAAAAGTTCCGACTCCACCGACAAGATTTCGGTCAAAAAAATTTTTCCGCTGAAAATTTGTCTAGGGGGGGGGGGTTATTTGGGGTGCTGATCACGAATCTGACGTCCGTTTTTCACGATTCGGCTGAATAATATAGATACAGGAAGGCACAGGATTACATTCTTAAAGTTTCTGCCGATGACGGCAGGTAGAGACAGAATCGTCAAAAACGAATGTCAGATTCGCGATCAGCACCCCAAATAACCCCCTAGGCGAAGTTTCAGCGAAATCGGTGACCCTGCCTGGACCACCCTTGTTAACGGTATGAGTGGTCTCCGACCGAATCGTGAAAAACGGATGACAGATTCGTAATCTGCACCCCAAATAACCCCCTAGACAAAGTTTCGTTACATAACTTTTTTTTGAAATTTTGTTTTGTTGACCGAAGTCTTGTCGGTGGAGTCGCAACTTTTAACTAGTGCCACAAAATATCTATCGTTACATAACTATAGCTTCACACAAAATAGGCTTAAAATAAGTGACACACAGAAGTGAACATTTTAGCTAATCTGTAGTTTGAAGCATATGTTATATGTAAACATGCTCTATAACACACTATAATACCCCTAGGTGGATTACCTATATGATAAACATGGATTTTGCAAAAGTGCAAAACGAACGCAGTCTGCAGGATCCAAACCCCCACCCCGCGTTTACGAGCCCGAGCTCTTCCCTACTACGCTACCCGTGCACTGCGGTCAGCGGTGATACGAGCCCTCATCCCGCGCGCGCCCGTCAGCTGTGGAGCACGTGAATCAACACTGCGCCAACCCGCGATTTCCGTCGCCCCTAACTCTGCGCAGAGTCGTATTGGGGTCGAGATACCTGCAGCTTGTTACTACCCAGAGAGAGGCGGTTCTGCCCATATACAACACTTGCGCCGTTCCGACCTACCGTTGAGATAGTATCCTGGTGAGCAACATGGTCAACAACACAATCCAGTGAGGTTTATTTATAAACATCGTATACGCCGATGCAATGCCATTTTTGGTGGTCTTTGGAGAACAATCGACAATAAAACCACAATTACTTCAAGTATAGCACAGAATAGTACAGAAGGAACACCGAATGTTACATGAAATCGATGCTGGTGCCAAGAACTGAATAAAACGTTACACTCTCATCAAAAGCTAACAAATTGGAAGGTATGGGATGCGAAGACAGCTCAAACAAACAGTCCCTCAATAACCAGCCGTATAATATCAACCGGATCGCGCAATCCGGTGGTGTATGACAATCGAAGGTAGTCACATCATATCTCCATGTTATACGAACGAAGCTCAATATAGCTTTGACATATGTACAGTGAGAACTTGGAAAGTGGGAGAATTCTCCCGGATGCATTCTAGGAAAGGTACTGATGAAAGCGACAAACAATTTCGTGGATCTCTAGATCAGCATATTCAATCATTAAGGTTGACCAGTATCAATATATGTTGTTCAGTTTAGCCTATCGAGCAGATCGATAATGCGCTCAATCGATCGGCAGCCGCTCGTCTTCTTACTCTGGAACAGAAATTCTATAAATAATACCTGAAAAGAACTACCACACGCTCCCCTGATCTCCTAGCGTGCATTCGAAACAGCTGCAAGAACAGAAACATCACCTACCCGTTCAACCACTATCCCTGTTTTCTTAAAACATTCCCTTATTTTATATCCTACATCCCAATTTTTCGCGAAATTTGAAACGCACTAGCCCTTCCCAATTTGATCACCAGCTTTTTATTAGGACTACAGCGAAAATATGTTGTGGCGAGGCTGAACAGCAGGGTCACAAAGCCCCTCGGCGCCTGTTTCGTTCTTTGCCTAGGACAACCAGACTGTAATAGTCAATGGGGGCAACATGTCTCTCTCTCTCTCTCTCTCTCTCTCTCTCTCTCTCTCTCTCTCTCCTCTCCCCCCCCCCCCCCACCTACCCACCAGGAAAAGGTCCGAGTAATAGCAGCGGCCACTTTACTCCACCTCTGACCACTGCGAACATGGCCGAGCGAGCTTCTCGTCTCCCCACGTGCCAATCCCACTAAGTTCATGCTACCTCCTCGAGACTATGTCCTTCACACTAAAGGAATTCCGTTTACGTTACTCGTCATGCCTGCTGTATTATATTTACCTTATCTATAATAAACTCATATTCCCTGGACTTATGAACTCTCCCGCTATAGGTCAGTTTTTAGGCGCCCAGTCGTGAGTTGAGAAATCGGACCGCCAGGTTTGGTACAGTCCGCCACGTGCTAAAGACAAACTTGCCAGACGTGCAGAACCCAGCAGCTGATAACCTTGTAAAGGAGCTCACCGCAATCTTCATGAAGTCCAAGAAACGCTGTAGCTGATCGATCATGGTCGCAAATGAGCCACCTTGTAGATGAGATCGAACAACGGGAGCATGACCCTGAATTTTTCCATTTATACGAAAAACAGGGATAGAACAGAACTTGAAAGAACTTCACTATTTCTGAATAAAAACTGAATTCACTCATGAGGTGACTACACACATGAATACAAGAGGACAAATATTGTGTGTTTAAGTGCAGGAACCCATTTTTGAGATAGCTAAACGTTTTCATCGAATTGGAAGGCAATGTATCTACCTATAAGGCGGAATGATAGCTAAAGCGTAGTTTTCAGGCAACTGTCTTTCCCGTAAAAAGCCATTCTTACTTCATTAAAAAGGTTGCTCTACCTCTAGTTGCCCCTCTTGAGCATATTTTCAAATTTAGTTAAAAGCATAGCGCAACACCAAGTCGGTGGAAGCATGCATTCGCTACACCTATCCCCAAGAAATCACCACATGATATAGTATCTAACTATCGTCCTATTAGTATTACCTCAATAGTTTCAAGAATATTCGAGAAAATTTTGAAAGTGGCTCTTGTGAAAGATATTGAGGCACATGAGGTGATACCAAAAAGTCAATATGGCTTCAGAGTTGGAAGATCGACTGAGACCTTGATGCTATCTACATTGGATGATTGCACCAAGGCACTGGATTAAAACACAGACGTTGGTGTAGTCTCTTTTGATTTTAACAAGGCTTTTGATAATGTGGTCTTTAAGCTGAGTGCAGCTTGGTCCAAGTGGCGATCGCTGACAGGCGTGCTCTGCGATAGGAAGTTACCAGAGCACCTGAAGTCGAAGATTTACAGAGCCGTCGTGCGGCCGGTAGCGATGTACGGCGCTGAGTGTTGGCCTGCGACTAAGGAAGATGAAAGGCGCCTCAGTGTCATGGAGACGAAGATGCTGCACTGGACGGCTGGAGTCACGCGCATGGACCGCATCCGAAACGATGTTATTCGGCAGAAGTTCGGTGTCGCGCCGATAGCGGACAAGATGCGCGAAGCTCGCTTGCGATGGTACGGCCACGTTCTGCGTGGGAAAGAAGACAGCGTCCGCAAGATAGGCCTTGAGTTGGAAGTACCTGGAAGGCAGCCTAGAGGACACCCGAAGCAGCGTTGGTCCGATACGTTACACACGGACATGAAAGTAGCTGGTGTCCACCCTGATCAAGCGCAGGATCGGGAAAAGTGGCGTCGTAACACCAGAAGAGCGGACCCCGCGACGATGCGGGACAGACGCTGAAGAATAAGAAGAGAAGATAATGTGGTCTTCAAAGAGCTTATTTTCAAGCTTCAAATTTCTGGAACTCATCCCAGAATTGTTTAATGGATAAAGAGCACAGCCCGAACACATGTCAGCTCTTCAGGGTAGGGCTGGATACGCTCTCTCCGAACGGCATGTTCATTCAATGCGGTCTGATTGGTTTAGGCTTTCCCACCTTCCAATGCTGCTCACCTACGCGACATATACCCACGTATCTAAATAAATAAATAAATAAATAAGAGGTTCGGTTTGCACTTTTACAGCCCATCATGGAACATAGTACCTCAGTACATAGCAGAGAAAACCGCTCATTGCGACTGCAGTAGTCAAGAAAGTGATCTGAAAACCAGCATGCCCTCACCCCTGACGACAGAATGCGTTTTTAGGGGTTAGTGAATTTCCGAAAACTACGCCTTAGCTAGCATTCCGCCTTATAGATAGATATATTGCCTTTAGCTCTCTTCAAAATGGAAGCCTACATTTGCAACACGAAAAATTCGAAAAAAAAAACTTTAAAAACCAGAGTTATTCCTGAACGGCAATGAAAAGTACATATGATATTTGTATTCTTTAATTATGTTCATGGTATGATTCCCACCCAATTATTAGGCGCCCGCATAGGCGCTCAAAGCCTTCCAGCTACGGAAGATCGGCGGAATGGCACTAGATTTGTACGGAAGGGATCAGACATTAAGTGGCTTCTCACTGCAGATCATGCGAAAGTACGTACTAAAAATGCCTTCACTAGGGTCCGTAGAAGTAGAATGATGGCAAGTCCCACCATGGGGTTGACTGCCTCGCCTTCACATTTGGTTTATCTGCGCGTAAACACGTATTCGTTAAGTCAACCATTTCAGCTCTACGCTACACAAGACATTAGACTCGTCACGTACTTACTTATTAAGCTCTTTACCAAAAAAAGAAAAGAAAAAGAAAGAACACGAAGGCGCGCTGACCTCGTTTTGCTGCAGGAGACAACCAATCAGAAGCGCAACATACGAAGCAACAACACTGTCCTCCATATGGGCAGACGCCTGTAACGACTCTGGCATGACCTCTCCCGACCTCCTCAGTGGATTTAAGCTGTACCTTGCTCATGGCGTTCTGCACCGCCTGCAACATCTCGCTCTCATTCATGTCGCCTAACTTTCCACGATCCAACCGGCCATCATCCCTGCTTTCCTCGTCTGTGTCATTATTCTCTTCGTCAGCAGGTTCCTGAACTTTCGAATATGAACAACAACATACGGTTCGGAACCTGGACAGATGAACAGCTTCTCACCTCGAAGGCCAGGTCTTTGTCCAGATCCTCGTCGATATTTCGAGCTTTAGCCTCGTGAACCGTGAACAGCTAAAAGTTTATATACGCTCTTTCCATATGGATATAAACTGAAGGAATAAAAAGAAAGAACCGTGCAGAAATAGCACTTACAATCGCCAGAGCGTCAAGAGCCTTGTGCTCGGTGTCCTCGCCATTTTCTCCGAACACCTTGACGGTGGTCTCAATCAGCTTCCTCCTGTTCGAGTTGCATCTCTCGACCAAATTCACGCACAGCGACGTCATCTGAATCAGTTTCAACCTTGACGGTAAATCACGCCTTTTTGACAGCTGAACTGCCTCACCATTACGTAAAGATCGAACTTCTTGTCGTCCGGAGCAAACTTTGGAGCGAGGAACGTGTACGATGAGAGGCAAAGCGGCAGAAAACCCGGTACTTGCCCGAGTTTTGTACAGCACAGCTCTGCAATACCGAGAGAATCAGTAGGAAGATACAGCAACTCTTCAAAAAACACGATTCGATAGGAAAAAGCTGGCTAACCAACCGTTTTCGTGCGAAAGGTTCATGAGCACACGAGCCATCAATGAGAGGCAAGCTATATGAGATCGAGCCAGTAGCGATCCAACCGTGCAGTTGCTTATCGTATCGTGAATAATGGTCATTAACCTGAAGAACTTCAAGATATCAAAGTCGTCTAATTGTAAGAGTAAAGTAATATATGCAGCCGAATTAAAGCCGATCTCTTCACTACAGAGACAAAAAAATTGGCGCTGTTGTTCTGGGAGGTGGGAGGGAAGAGGAAGGCTCCGCCTCTCTCGACATAACACAGTAAATAGAACACGAGAAACACACTGCCAGTGACGTAAATGAACAATACTGCGTCTGTTTCTGTGCTCTCCTTCGCTGAACGGGCACAACTAACGTAACCGCGTTAAGGCTGACAATATCATCGAGTCCTATCATTGCACTACATGGAACCGATATATAGGCTTTCTGCGCTCTAAATACTACTCCCCCACCCTTCCCCGCCTGCCACAAGTATTAGAGCGCCCAAACATTTCTGCCAATGAAGGAATTTGTAGGACCGATAATGAGCGACTGACATCGTCAAATGTTTATGAACTCACTTTCCACACATCTGTATCAACAGGCTCCCGCGATGCGATATGAGAAAAGCTTGGTTCTTCTTGTGAAACAAAGTACTCTGAAATAAGCACGGGCTTGAGAGATTAGGAAGCATAAAAGCGTTTGTTTTTAAAGAACATTCACTACCACAGGCTCACACTAAGTGGTCCGACATGTACGCTTATCAATTACTGAGAGTAAATGCACAGATGTCAGCATTTTCTTCAATTCCTACACCAGAGGAACCTTTTTACTAGACAAACAGGGCTTTTTGCGAGAGCTCCTGTTCTGAAGATTCCTACCACAGTTATTAGCGAGTTTAAAAAATGAAGACCTCTTTAATTAGTATTTGGTACACCCTAACTGATTGATATTGTGAAGCTTTCAAATTTCCGACAACAAAGACGATCAGGTGGAAAACGAAAGGAGCCAGAGAAATATGTAACAGAACCCACTAAAAATGGTTGTGAAAAACTTCAGCCTGGACAGATCAAACCATCAAAGAATACTACAAATTGCGGATCTCTTGGTTTTCTTTGCTAGCCCTTCACGTAAAATCAAACTTCCCCTACAGCTAACAATGACAAGCTTCGCCAGCCCACAGACACCTCCAACCCTGTCATTGCTTTACCTCCTGTCACATCAATCTATCTTAACTGAAAGCAAAGAAACAAACTATGGCTGCCTTGGGAGCTCCAGAACACCTAAAGTTCAAAATACAACATTTCCAAACAGATACGTTGGCACAACCTACAGATTCCAGAATCCTAAAGCATCTCTCCAGAATCACAAGTTGCTGAATTGTCTCCGCTTCACTCAGCTTATCGTGTAGAAGTCTCAGCACTATCTTCTCCACTGAAAACAACTTCATTATTAGAATGCAAAAAAAAAAAATACAGCACAGCCGTTTAACTAAGCAAGTCTTGAGTGGACATTTGATATGTACCTACGCGGAAAATTGCAGGTGAAAAATCTCTAGATTCAGCATCTCTAGCCGAAAGACTGAACGTGGTAAAGGAGACCTTATGTTGTTCTCTCATTTATGAATTGGAAAATATATACCAACTACCAGCTGAAATCACATGAAATTTTCCAAAATATCATGTCCAGAAAGTATCTGCAGATAACTTCGCAATGTTCCAGATTTTTTTCTAGAATGTTCTGAAGATTTCAACATAAGTGCTATATAAAGACACTATCCTACTGTATCTGCAAAGCATATCCAGCTCCTTCTTCCTTGCCTATTTCACTATACGATGACCGAACTGTCTACCCATATTAGGCCCCGTTTATACTTCGTCGCGACGCGACGCGACACCACGTATAGTGGCCATATTGACTGTGCGACGCGATCGATCAATTTGGCCTCATTGCAAGGCCATCGCCTCCCGCCGCATCGAAGTATAAACGGGGCCTTAGACACGTACTCCTTTACGAGTTTGAATCTGGGCACTCCGCTGCAGAAGCCTATGGAAACTTGTGTCGTGTATTCTCCTTCTGTACGGTCTGCGTATAGCTGGTTCGAACGCTTCAGAAGCGGGAACAGGAGTCTCGAAGATGAGCCTCGCTCTGTTCGACCGACAACGATATCTTTGGATGAACAGAGGAAACTGGCGGAGCGGCATCCATATGAAGGTGTGCGTTATTTTGCTGCTGCTCTTGGCTGTTCCCGATCCACCGTGGACAATGGACTGCGATCTCTTGGCATGCTTAAAAAGCCCGGTCAGTGGCTCCCACACGAACTGACCGACGACAAGCGGCGAAGACGTCTGGACATATGCACTCAGCTGCTCTCACGAAGTCGCACCTTCAACTGGCTGGACACCATCGTCACAGGAGACGAAAAATGGGTCCACGTCAACCACGCTCGTAAACGTGCGTGGTGCCAACGCGATGATCTGCCGATATCTTTCCGTAAAAGGCGAAATTCATGGAAAGCTAGGAAAGTGATGCTGAGCGTCTGGTGGGGAGTTTATGGGATCTGTCATTTCGAGCTGCTGCCTGACAACACCACGGTCACTGCCGCGGTCTACTCTGCCCAACTGCAGAGACTGGCCGACAAGATACGCAAGGAACAGCCCAGGCTCGACAAAGTTCGCTTGCTGCGCGATAACGCGCGGCCACACATCGCTATGACGATAAGACGACTTCTCAGGAAATTTTGGAACTCAGATGGGAAGTACTGCCGCATCCACCGTACAGCACAGATCTGGCCCCAAGGGTCTACCACCTTTCTCGATCACTTCAGCATCATCTGGAAGGGAAGCGTTATCAAGATCGTGACCACCTCGAAAATGACCTCCTGGCTTTTTTCGCCTCCAAGTCGCCGAATTTCTACGCCAGAGGAATTCGAAGTCTTGTGGAACGTTGGCGGAGAGTAGTCGATGTTGATGGAAATTATTTGGTTGATTAATAAAATATTGATAAAAAATTGTGTTATTTCGAAAAAATGTCGTATTTTGCAGAAACTTTCTGGACACCCTAATACAGCCCTAGAGAACCCACATTCCAGCGAACAACTTGTGTCTAGAAGTTTTGTGCTCCTTCAACCGAAGAGGATTAATTGAAACAACTTGAAACGGATGCCTTCATTTTCCAGAACGATTGAGAAAAAAGACGAAACTACTTAAGCAATTTTAAAGAGAAGTCTTAATCGACGACGGAAAGTTAACAAAAAAATACAGCAAACTGCTAGCTATGTCGTGTTTATGGGTAGACCGTACGCTTTCATAAATGCAACTTTACCATTTCAGCCGAAATGTTTGCGTCTAAAAGTACAAATGTGTTCGCAATACGGGTTCGATAGTCCATCGTAGGCGTAGGTATTTCCCTATACAACGCATAGTAAGATAGAATATTTCGCTTTCCTAGCGGTGGCCCACTCGCGCATTAGAATTGGGCTGGGACAGTGCACTCTAGTAAGAAAGAAGATAGAAAAATTCGTTGGTGCAAGAGTGCCCAGTGTAAACCATATTGCGCCTAAATATAGGTATGAGAAATTCTAGCGGTCCATTGGGCTACTGGAAAATCCACTCAACTAAGCCTCAAGAGGAAAATAAAAATAAAGCAAAAAACGAAAACCGTTTAAGCGCTCATCAAAAAAAAGGTAAGAAGAACAAACCAGAAGGAAAGTCCAGAAGTTTTATGAATATTGAATTCGAGAAAATTTACACTGCCGCGTACCTTTTCCAACAATCCACTGCAGAACACCCAAGTTGAGCAGCTCTGTCTTCAAGTTTTCGTCTGTGCAACGAGCGAGCACGAAAACCAATGCCTCCAGTATTAAGGATGACGGCTAAAAGGGCTCGCTCAATCGCTGACACTTGAATGTGTATGGAACAGAAGGAAAACAAACCGAGAGCTGGTCCTTTGCGAGATCAAATACTATCTTCTTCCCTGTCGATTCCATCTTCTCAATATAGGACGTGAATATTTCCCAGACCTAGACGAGCAAACCATATCAGGATATCATGATAAGGATAAAGGATAAAGGACGGCGTTACTCAACCCCTTCTGGGATGCGCCAGCGCATTCTACTTCTACGGGATGTCGTGGAGGCGACATGAATGCGTATTTGGCCATACAATGACTTGCGGTGGCCAGCCGATGAACAAGTCAGCGCTTTGTCCTTCCCAGACAAGTCTGGTACCAATTCACCGACCCCGGAGGGATGGAAGGCTTGGTTGGCCTGGGCGGGAAATCCGAACCAGGAACCTGGTATCGGGTGCACGCGACAGTCGCGCCTCCTCCGACTGCGCTACACGCGCCCATAATATCATAATATCAAACTTATAATGAAAGCGCTCAAAGCTAAGGCAACAACTGCTTACCAAGGTGGCGTACTTCTTCTGCTCATCATTTTGCTCGAGCTTCTCTATCCGCAGTAACTGCGAGAGCAACCGCAGTGAATGCGCATCAATTTGCATCGAAATGAAGTCTCTTGACATCAAGTATATCACAGTCGCAGCACATAGGGCGAGGTTCTGAACGAGGTGATATAAGGGCGCCCGCCCAATACGGATACGCAGGCAGCCTGACAATATCAACACAGCCCCAGGGCTATGTTTGGCAGTGAAACGTCCTACACCTAGAATTAGCAGTTAAAATAAACTCAGAATGGTAAGCACTAGTTCCAATACAATACAGGGACAATCGTTCAGTAGTAATATTACAGCATGCATAGTTTAATATTAAGACTAAAACTCAAACTCTGAACAGAGCTGTAAAACCATGTGTAAAGCTTTTGTAGTGCATGCTAACGCAGAAAAAGGACATTCTCGATTAATAATTTAATGATAAGTATGCCGGTAACCCAACCCTAAAAACCAAAGTCCGCAAGCGCTTTCTCCGTCACGGCAGCCTTTTAGTGTCAATCGCTGACTTGAATCACTTGAACCTTCCAACTGCTAATCGCTGATGCAGCACTTACAGAAGGTGTCAGACGACGTGCAAAGCAGTGTTTATAATTTAGTCGCCGACACTAAAATGTGAGGGAAATAGGCACTAATTCTATAGTCATAACAACAGGGGCTGTTCACAGTTCGCGTCAGCATTGGAGCGACTGATCACACGGGCAAAGCATGCGTGTCGATTCTTGTCGACAGATCGCACGCCATTGATCGACACGTACGGCTTGCCCGTGTGACCAGATGCTGCTGATTAGTAGATTACTGGACGAAGATGCATTTATTAAATGAGGCATCTCATTTGGTGGCAAATAACACATCAATAACTAAAAATGAACAAATCGGCTACACCTTGGACATCACCATTTACAAATGAATACAACGTAGGAATAAATCAAATTAGAAACAACAAGCACTACGGGACCAAATATTCATCTATCGGGTTTTTAAACGACAAAATTCCGTTCGGGAGTACTCCTTTCTTGCTGAGTCGGATGTAGTCAGAACGTTTGGCATGCGGAAGCACTAACGACGAAGCTCCGCTTCTAGTAAATGATGTTCTGCGGGTACAAAACTGATCAAGCTGTAGACCAGTGACATCTTGAAGAATTTGACCTCATGGAATCAGATGAGGACAAATTTACTTCTTCAGTGAGAACGGGTGTGAAGTTTGAAATTAGCATTTCCATCCAAACGCGCCTTCACTAAATGAAGTTCCTCACAACCTGTTTTCTCATTGATAAATTCGCAAATCGGTCGCGAACTACGAACAGGACCACAGTTGGTGGCCGAAGCATGAAGCATGCCTTTCGCTTGCCGTAACAGACCACAAATGAGGTGAGAAGACTGCACCACCACAAGCAGTTCACATACCTGATCACTTGCCGCTTCAGCTAGACCCTTGAAAACGCTGGGTACAAGACCTTCACTGCGGACGAATTGTCGAAACTCGGATGATACGCACTTTCTTGCTAACGTCACGGCACTGAAAACATCCAATCGTCTGACAACAAGCTATGTGCTACTAGATGCGATGCTTACCTTAAGCATTTGATATTTACGGGAGCACCTCCCTTCATGGTGCTCAGGATGTATTCGATATCTTGCTTGAAGTCGTCGTGCTCACCGGATTCCAAACACTGATGCGCTTCTTTAACTCGATTCACCCTCGCCGTCTCGTTTCTGCAGGTCGCCTGCCGCTGGAAATAATGTGGTTGAAGCATTCTCCTTCTGATCGACGTGCCACTGAACTAAAGGTAACAGAACTAATAAAAACACCAAAAAACATGGTTCTATAAAATATTAATAATAAAGGCCCTTAACACCTTGACGACCGCGCGTGCCTTTCGTGTATCTGGCGCGGAAACAATATTTTATTCATCCCATTTGTTAGTTGATTTCGCTCTTTCTCTTGTTTAAATAGTCCAACACGCCTATCAGCAGGTTTCGCGCATCGAGGGATTTCCCTCCTCTCCACCTTCCAGCCTCACTACTACTTGTTCAGCTTTCTTCCCTTCCTAATAAAAAAAACTCATCTTTGTAAATTTTAAAACCTATAAATCCCTAGATCATCAACGTTACCTTATCATTACCTTTGCGGTATGAAGCCACTCCCCCTCTCCCTCCTCTATATTCAACATCGGCATCCTCTCCAGATCGTTGAAAGACGTTGTTGGTTTGAGCTGTTCTGCACCTTGGCCCGTCAGGATGTTCGACAACCCTCCTTATGCCTTACAGTAAGATCTTTCATTTCATTATGCCGGCAGAACGACTAAATGTCACCTTTGCTCTCCGTCCTCAAACGGTCAATGTAAGGCAAAAAGCAATGTTCTCAATAGGCACTCAGCGCCTGATCTATTTTGCCCACCTAGTGGAAACCTTCAGTCACACCATCGGACTTCCATTACTCCCATGTACTTTGCTGCTATGAGGCATTTCCTGAGCGTCATGGACACACAAAAAACAACACAAAAACGGTCATGGGCGAAAACCGACAACACCAGTTAAAAATGGTGATATGATGACCGCTGGCTCGAAATCTTTACCTGCTGTGAAGTCCACCTACCGGCCAGCATAATCGCGCGACTCACACCTCAATCAGTCAAGCCAAGCGAAATGCGATAACACCTTCGAATCCTTCTCATTTAGATTGATATAGATCGTTCGATCGAAGCTTTCCACCTGCTGTAAAGCCAATCCCACTTCTGTGACGTCTGCGAGAGTTCCTCCGACTCCGAACGCTCATTGCGCCGGTCAACCTCAGCGACACGTTTTTCGAATTCCAGCGCTCGTTGCGCGTGTTGACGCGACACCATGATCATATTCCTCACTGCGATCGGTGGAAACGAGGTAATTTCGGTGAATTTATATTTAAACTAGTTTTTGATCAATAGGTCTTAGCGCGTTATTACAGGTATAGTTCATCGAGAGAACGGTTCGATTCCTCAAGAGTACGCACAAGATAGCAGTAACTCGAAAAAGAAAAGGACTATCTGAGATTCAAGGGAATCCAGCTTATTTTCATACACTAGACTCCAGATGCGGTAGTGTTATTCAAGTAGGAAGAAGTGGGTGAAAAACGAATAACGGCTTACATCACATGCATCAGGAGCCCAAATTTGGAAAAAAAGAAAGAAATTTTTAAACGTCGCCTTTTTGTGTTGTCGACTTTCCAGATCTCACCTGTGGCAACGAGGACGTACAAGCAGCGACGGTCGCCGCTGTTCGAGGATCTTCTAGGGACCCTACACTGCCGTCGTTTTCCTCGTCGTCATTTTCCGTCCATTTGTGCTGGTAAACTGGGCGGCGTTCCTTGGGAGCGATAAATTTCGTTGGAGCTGAAACATCGAATTAAACGCATAATGACATAGTACCTGATAAATCAAAGGATAAATGGAAGGGAATACAAAGCACAAGAGGATGCTGAGCACACTAACCACTGGTGTCCCATCAACAAAATGCTTTTAAACGTGAAAATTTCGATTACCCCTACACACCCCACCCCCTTAAATGTACTGATTGAGCAGAAGCATTTCACGTCATGCCATCAACTGCACTGAACAGAAAAGTTCAAGTTTGGTGGTCGATCATTGTGGGGACTAAAAAAAAGATTATCACTCACATGTAGGCCTAGACGATATTTTGGTTCTTTTAGCAGAAGGTGGAGGCGAATCATCGTTATCGTCGAAATCGAATGCGGAGGATGTCCGAACTGTACTACCCTGAGGAGACTGCGACGACCGGATACCTGTGGCGCTAAAAGCGCTGAAAGTGTCTTTCGTTGTAGCAGTGTAGATTACACCTTTGTTGAAGCCACAATCAATTCTTAATCGTATTAGAAACAACATGTATGGAAAGCGAACGAATTATATCGAATAGCAAATGAGCAAATGGAGCTGTATAAACGTTCGCTTAATCAACACCGTAGCGTAAGAGATGAGTAACCATAATTCGTTTAGGTCTGCCAGTGTTAAAGTGGACCAATAAAATTGAAAGTGACAATCATAACACTTTCCCCGATGACAGGATGCCGTATTAGCCAAAAACCTTTTATGAAGGTATCTCAAAAGAGAACCCCTTATTTTAACTCTACACATCAGCTCCCAAATTGGAGGATTCGTTCTACTTCCCCGGCTCGTTTGCTGGAATAAGGTCTGTGGGTGAATTCCATGAAACCGAACAGTACTGTCGAGGGGATGCGCTACATTACGTGTCTTCCCTTACTATAGAAGTCGGAGCGACTAGCAGAGCAGTTGTGGAAAAGCATGAAGAGCTTTCACAGCACTCGATCTTTTCACTTGAACTAGAGCTGTTTGCAAGTTAATTTTGTATAAAGACAAATATTGCAATAGTAACTAATATATAAATTTTAATTGAAGTAGAAGAAAACGAAAAGCTCAAAAATGGCTTCACGTTGCAGTTCCAGGGTACAAAGACCTATCCGTTTTTGTCGACGAAGCCAGTAGCTAGTCCAGGCCATCTTTTCAGCTTTCTTCTATTGTCTTTTTTCTGCTTGCGTTGTCTCTGCTAGTGTCCACATCAGGTTGTTTTGACCCTTCACACTAAAGGGTGATCCTCCCCTGAGCCCTTTGACTGAGTGTATCAAAATGCAAGAAAGCTAGGGAAAGAAGGGAAAAAACAATCAGATAAAACCCGTAATCACTGGATTGTACAGAAAACTGCCCCACGGGTCAAAATCAATTCTACTCCTCTGCGAAAACTCGTCCAAGGCGGACCCAGTAGCTGGTCACCCTACTGTGATAAGTCCTGCTGATCATGTAACCGCAGACCAGAGAGATCGTCCGAACCCCTGTCGTGACCAATAGCAATAGCAAGTAGTAGACGTACCTATTAAGAGAAGCAGTGGACGATGATTGGTTAGTAGAGCGTTCAATACTAGGGACAGGCTGACTGTCTTCATCACTACTGGATAGACCCTAAAACTAATTCTCAACTAGCTGCAACAATAGAAAGGTGTCTAGGAACTCACATTGTCATTTTCAATAGTGCCATCTGTCGACGTGCTCTCTGGAAGACTTATTGGTGGAGAAAACACCTGCTTTGGAGAGTCATGCGTAGGTTCAGCGTCGGAAACTTGAACGAATGCCATTAAAAAACGTAAAGCCAGTGACATTAAGACTTTAGTTACTCAGACAAACGTCGGTTGACAAAGCATGAAAGGATTTGGAACGGACTTACTGGCGGGCTGGAACATTGCCGTGTTTCAGAAACTATGTTGGTTGTAAGCGACCACAAAAGGACTTAGAACTGAGCACGAAGGGCGGCCCCGGCAGTAAGTCCGTTCCAAACCCTTTCATGCTCGGACACTAACCGATTTTTGTCTGGGTAGGTAGACTAGAAATCTGAACAGTAGAGGAGAATAGAATCCACGACCCTTGCTTTTAAGACTATGATGGGGGTATCAATAACCTTCTGTCGCGAGATGTTTCGATAGGAATCCAAATATCCTTGCCAAACTCAAAAGCATCTTTTGTTGAAAGGCGCCTTGAACCAACACGAAAAAAAAAAGAACTAAAAACTACCTGAAGGAAGAGAGTCCACTGTAGGAGAGTCAGCTGAAGCACCTGAAGACTGCTTTTGCGCTTGCCACCGCTTTTTCGGTAACCTGAATGGAGAAAAATGTGAATGAACCGCTGGAAGCTGTCCCAGGGCCTGTTCATAGTACGCGACGGGAGCGACTGATTGACTAGGCAAACCTTACGTCTCGACTTTTTCCGAGCGACCGCCGAGCAAAAAGCGATACGTATGATTTGTCTAACTGGTTTAATTACCCAAGTTTGAGCCTGACTCGGATCTACTACTATATTGTCAACCATTCCGCTGCCATCCTTTCACCGCCTATAGTCAAGCTGTGTGGTGGCTGAATTTTTTCACGTCGTGGCTTCGTTTCAACTTCACGTCAACGCCGGCGGCTGAAATTTCGTATCACGTCGTGGCGCCGTTTCAACTTCGAGTCAAACTTCGCCTGGCTGTCTTGAGACCCTTCGTGGCTGGGGTCGGTTCTACTGTCTACATAGCCACCTGCTAAGGTCTATTCGTTTGCATCGTCTTCTCATTTTTCACGTAGCCGTTTCATCGATTGGTTTCACATACCTTTTCATATCGCCACTAGCCTCGCGTTCGGATTGTCGTGGATATCGCGTCCGAGATGGAAACTCCTGCTCGAGCGGCTTCAGTTCCGGCTGCCAAGAGGAAGCATTTCGAGTTCCCTTCGCCAGATAAGGATAATTCTCTCGCCAATCTTATTATTGATTTTCCTACGAGTGGCCTCCCTGTCTACATCAAGCCCATTCTTGATATCCTCCTAGACACTAGGGAGCAACTGAAGCGGCTTAATGATGTTTGTTCAAAGATTAGTGATGAAAATGCCGCGCTTAAGGCTGAAAATTTGAAGCTCAAACTTCTTCTTCAGTCACGTGATGCTAATGTTCATCAGGCTTCTCAGACCTCTTTCTCTCAGTATTCTGTACCAGTTTCCGCGGTCTCTAAAGATCAAGAGCTTGATGTTGAACGCTCTCGATCAATAGTCTTATCCGGAGTCCCTGAATCATCATCTTTATTGTCAACTGAGCGTGCCTCTCAGGATTTAAAGACTGTGTACTCTGTTCTCGATCACTTGAATGTAGAATGTCTTCCATGCGCTGTCTATCGTATGGGTAGATATGATATCAACAAACCACGCCTCATCAAAGTCATCCTTCCTTCTTCTAAACATCAGTTGGTTGCTGTAAGGCGGGCTCCTCGCCTGCGTACCTTTTCTCAAAAAGCGTATATCTTCGCCCATCTCTCTCCAAAGAGGAAAGAGATCGCCGACGGGAAGCTCGTCGTGTTAAGTCTTCTTCGGTCGTCACTAGCGATGCTGCCTCCTCCGCTCCTGCAGATAGCTCAAACCTTCCTCTCAATTCTGTTCCCTCCTTGGAAAAGTCTCCTTCTCATGTTTCAAGTGGTTCTCAAATTGAACAGAGAGGTCGTGTTGTTAAGCCTCGCAACAATCCTCGTGCTTTGCAGTCTACAGGTTCCCAATCCTATGCTAATGCTGTTTCGGTGCATGATCACTCACCAAACATGTCTGTATCGGATTTAAACTGAGTTTGGATGAGCGGAATTCTCATAAGGTAAAATGCCTCTTCATGAATATAAGGTCCTTAGCAAAAAATGCGCGGCATTTGGTCTTCTCCATAATTAAAAACGGCTACGACCTAGTCGTTCTCACTGAGTCCTGGCTTAAATCTAAAATGGATGTTCATACACTTCTCCATCCTATTTCAGACAGTTTCATGGATTTGAGATGTGACAGGATACGTAAAGACGGAGGAGGAGAACTACTCCTCTGTAGAAATTCCATCCCACATCAGCTGGTGTTCAAAGATTCGGTAAGCAAAGGCTATGAGTTACTTTGTTGCGATATCTCTTTCAGTGGACAGGTCGTCAGGGTCATGGGAGTATACCGCGCTCCTAATTGCTCCTAACTGCGAATGAACAGCTTCTCAGACTACTTAGTGACCTTGTGACCTGTTCGTATTCTTGCCTTCTTGTTGGGGATTTTAATTACCCGGATATTACCTGGACTGCTACCCCCCACGGAAAGTCCTCATCTAGCAGTGCTTTCCTCAATTTTGTTAGCTCCCATGAACTAACTCAATTAGTGCGTCAGAGTACAAGAGGAAGCAGGATTCTTGATCTTGTCCTAGTAAATGATACGTCGCTGATCAACAGCCCCATTGTAGATCCTCCGTTAGGAACCAGTGATCACAATGCCATTTCCTTTGATATTAACTCTTTTAGGGATAATATGCAAGTAGGTCAATTTTATGACTTTGCTAATGGTAATTATGATGCAATAGCAAAATTCCTTATGGATGTTGACTGGATAGGATCCCTGGGACAGCTAACTACTGCTGATGAGATGTATGAACTATTTCTCTACGTTCTGAACCAAGCTATCCTCCTTCATGTTCCTCTATCAACTCGGCCGGGTAATGCGGCCAATAGGTCCTATCTGCCTCGCTATTTGTCCTCACTAGCTAAGATGAAAGAGAATGCCTGGCTAGAGCTGAATAGATACCACAGTACTGATAATATTGCTATCTATAACAGGCTCAACGATAAATTCTCTAAGAAACTTCAGAAGTACTATGCATCAGTAGAAAAGAAGGTTATTGATTCGGGAAGTCAAGCTAAATTCTACGACTTGTTGAGCAGAAGGATGAAAAGAAACAGTAGGATCACCTCCCTGGTCTCCGATAACGGTGATAGAGTACTAAATAAACAAGACATGGCGGACCTCCTGGCAGACAACTTCTATAAAGTCTATTCTGGCACAGATCAACCCATGCCGGACGGTTCGTTTGCAAATTCTCCTGCTTTTCCGGTTATGCATGATTCTGTTTGGTTTACCAGTTCCCAACTACTGAAGATTTTGTCCAATTCTACATCAACCTCCTGCACGATCACTTAAGTTTTGCTTTTATCAAGAAAGTGGCCCCGTACATTGCTTTTCCTTTAGAGCTGATTTACAATTACAGTTTCATGCATGCTGATGTCCCGGCTAGGTGGAGGCATGCTTACATCATTCCTATTCCCAAATCCCCAGCTTCACATCTTCCCTCTAACTTTACACCAATAAGTCTGACGTCTCTGTTCGCTCGGGTATTTGAAAAAATCTTAAGGAAACAATTATTTCCCATCTAACTCTTCATTCAATCATTCCGGAGGAGCAACACGGGTTCACCAGGGGTAAGTCCACGGAAACTCAAATGTTGGAATGTTTAAATGAATGGACCACGTCCCTTGAAAGGAAAGAGGGAGTAGATATTATATATCTAGACTATGCAAAAGCGTTTGACAGGGTGTCCCACAGCAAGTTACTCGTCAAACTCCAAATGGCAGGTATACACCCTAGAATCATTAGCTGGATTCAAGCGTATCTTAAAGACAGGTATTTCCAAGTTGTTGTTAACGGGGTTTATTCCAAAGTGTATCCTGCTCCCAGTGGAGTACCTCAAGGCAGCGTACTGGCACCCATTCTTTTCAGCATATACACCTCTGATATCCCGGCAGTGATCAAACCTTTTGGGGTATCGTGTAGAATGTTTGCAGACGATGTAAAGATTTTTACCATTATCTCAAGGCCCTCTTCTCGTGAGCAGATGCAGAAAGCTCTTGATGCCCTCTTAACTTGGTCCAAAACTTGGGAACTTCCCATCTCTCAAACCAAAACCAAGGTAATGCACCTGGGGCCCTATCCTGACCGGCCAGCGTACTATCTTGATGGACATGAACTGTCGGTTGTTGCTGAGGTAACTGATTTAGGATTCTCATACAATACAAGGCTAGAGTTTGATATCCACTGTAATAACATTGTCAACAAGGCCTGCGCACAATTGTACAAGCTCTTTCGCTGCTTATACCAAAAATATCAAGGTCCTGCTCAAGGCGTACACTACGTATATTAGACCTATCCTGGAATATGGTACTACCATATTTAATCCAACGAAGAAGGGCCTGATTAATCAGTTGGAAGGGGTACAATTTAGTTTCACAAGGAAAGCTCTATTAAGAACCGGCAATTTTGACTACAGAAGCATACCCGGTGGTACTCAACGTAATGTTGTTCTAGGACTACCAACTCTGGAATGCAGAAGGAAAATCTTTGATGTTGCAATGGCACGAAAAATTGTGACTGGTCATATTCGTCTCAGTGGCTCCTTCTTCATCATGCGTAATTCTTCTACTAGAGGCGATATCAAAAAGATCTTCCTTCCCCTGGCTAAGACCTCAGTGAGAAAGGCTTTCTTTATTCACAGGGCAGGAGCAGAATACCAAAAGCTGTGCACGCGGGGTTCTTTTCGCATTTCGTCTGTTCACGAGATTCCGCATATCTAGCTCTTGTTTTCATCCTAACACTGTTTTATTTTAATTATAATGCCGTAGTTAATGCTGTTGCTGTTCAGTGTTCTTCCATGGTTCTGTGTTACGCAAGTTTTCTCCTTATTAGTCACACATGTGCTGGTAACATGTAACATGTAATAACCGAGCAATCGCTCCTGTCGCTCCGTCGCGAAGTATAAACAGGGCTCAAAATGAAATACTTGAGGAGCCTGTTCTTCATCTTCAGGCGGTGAACAAAGTTACCATGCTGAATTGTCTATGAGCACAAAGACAAAGGGAAGAAACCGAAAGATTGAATGAACTCACGGCTTGGAAAAAGCGGCGTCAAACAGAGCAGAAGCCTTAGAGTTTGGTCCAAAGCTGCCGTAGGCTCGATGCTCGGAATTTAAACCTTTCGAGTAGGACATTCTGGACCCAGTCGAGCCTAACCTTAAAGATTTAGGACATTATCATAGACGTCGAATATACAAAATAAACGACGCTCACAACAACTAGGACCGATAACAAGGCAATGCCGAGACCGGAGCTCTGCTAGACGTGAGTTGAGTAGCAAAAGCCGAATTGGAAACACGCTTCAGAAACGAAGAACAAGTCATTTCAGTTTCGCTGCCTCAAAAGTTGAAGATTTATTCTCATTCAGTCAACACTAACAGCGCGCTGATTAGTGAGACCTGATACGTAATATGCTGGAGCAGCCGCAATCTTCACTGCTAGTTCGGTTTCTGCTCCTTTTCACTGCGTGTAAAAAAAACAGCACTATTGGCTGTGCTTTTCGTCAGAGTCTCTTCGTCCAGTGCACGAAATAAATAAATAAATAAAAACACATCAACAGCGATAACTGTCACCATAACAATATCACGCCACTAAATTAACAATGACTTAGGCGATGGGCCCGCAAAATAACATCTTCGACTCCAAAGGCACTTCATTGCTCAATGTTACTACGTCGATGGGGACAGCAGCTGCGCCTTCGGCTTTTCACGCCAATTCGAGTCGGATCGATTGTGAACCCTACTCGATGCGCAGGCAGGCCAAGCTCCCCATTCCATCGGGGTGGTTGAATTGCAAGGATATGGATTTTCGTGGTTAGCAATTCCGGATTCAGGCGGTAGACGTGTCAGTTGTGTCTCTTCTCTTGAGTTCTCCTTTTTAGGACGGAAACCAGAGGAAGATAAAGTCCGGGTTTGTCAAAGATGACGAATCTGTCGCGTGGAACCGCACCCACATCTTATAATTACATGTTACATCATGTTCAGAAGAAAGCTCAACTAAAACAACAAAGAAGAAGTAACAACACAACATAAAAGGACGCAATGAACTCCCCAACCGTATGACAACATTATATTAGGTTGTAACGAATTAAATGGCACTGGCTCGCGCCATTTTTTGGCGCGTCTTTACGCGTTTGATCAAGAACAAACTGTAACATGTGGCATATCATTTAGAAGCGCAAACTTTGCTCTACCGGTGAGCACCAAATTTTCTATGTAAAAGTGGGAAAACTTTAGAGTTTTATTGACTTTCTTGCAGATGGACAAAAGGGTAATCCGAGGCATTTACTTGTATGAATTCAAGCTGCGCATTACAGCTAAGGAGGCGGACGAGAAGATCAACGCCGCATTCGGTCAAGGATGTTCCCCAATTCTCGTCTCGTCCGCACTGCTTCTACGGAACGAAACGGACCCATTCCTTGATCGCATCGTAACCTGTGACGAGAAATGGATAATGCACGACAACAGGCGACGATCGGCACAGTGGGTGGACAGCGATGAGAGCCCCAAGGTTTTTGCGAAGCCGGAATTGCACCAAAAGAAAGTAATGGTGACAGTATGGTGGTGTTTGCTGGGAATTATTCACCACAGCTTCCTCCCTCCCGGTGAATCCATCATGGCAGAGAAGTACTGCATTGAAATTGAAGAAATGATGAAAAAGTTGAAGGATATCCGGCTGGCCTTGGTAAACCGAAGGCGAGTTCTCCTTCTGCACGACAATGCTCGCCCCCATGTAGCACGAATGACGTTGCAGAAATTGAATGAGCGGAGCATTGAAACTCTACCACATCCTCCGTTTTCTCCCGACCTCTCCCCAACAGACTACCATTTCTTCAAGCATCTTGGCGACTTCTTGGTAGGGAAAATATTCAAATACCAACAGGATGCCGAAAGTGCCTTCGAAGCTTTCGTCAATTCCAGAACTTCTGATTTTTATGCTACTGGGATAAAAAAGCTTGTGTCACGTTGGCAAAGATGTGTAGAATCAGAAGGTTTTTATTTCGATTAATAAACTTGCCTACAAGCCGAGATATTAACTGTTTAAATTTACAGTGGTTCAGTGCCATTTATTTCGTTACAACCTAATAATTGAGGCACTAAAAAAGGGAGGGGTAAAGGACAGCATTTTCATTCCCTTTTGGGACACGCCCCACATCCCACTTCAACGAAATCTCGTGGAGGTGATCTGAATGCGTATTTGGTGCGGTGGCCATCCGATGAACAAGCCCGCACTTTGTTCTTCCCACAAGTCTGTTACCAATCCGCCGACCCCGGAGGAATGGTAGGTTTGGTTGGCCTTGGGGGGGGGGGGGAATTTGAACCAGTAACCTGATATCGGGTAAACGCAACAGCCTCACCTCCTCCGACTGCGCTACATGCGCCCAACTGATGCATTATTAAATGAAATCCGCACAACATCTAAACCACCAATGGAGAATGAACACGGTTTTCTCTTAAAGTTCACGGACGCAGTCGCCCATTGTCTTCTGTGCAAGTGTCCCTAGAAATTGTTGATGGAACACTCATGATTAGTCCTTAAAGGTTGTGTGGTTGAGTGGCTGCAATATAGAAAATCCGAAGGAATGGGTGCGGGGAAAGGATATCTGCTTAAAGCAATGAAACCCTTTCATAGAGGAAAAACGCATGAAAACAAGCCAATACAATAAAGAGCAATGATAAAGGACGGCATCAATCACTTCCTGTTTGGGAGGTGCCACAAATTCTACCATGGCATATCGTGGAAGCGCGCCAATGCACATTTTTGGCCTATACTCCGACCTGAACTGAGGAACCTGTCAGTAATATATCCTCCTCAAACATCCTCAAACAATCGTGCTACCACTTCATCGACTCCGAAGATAAGGATGGCTTGGCTAGTCCTGACAGGACTCTACCTAAAAAATGAGTTGACGAGCAAAAAAAAAAAAAACAGTCGATGCCTACTTCGACTGCGCTGCTAAGCGCCCAATAAGAGGTCAATCAATCCTATATTTAAGAGCCGAACACGGGGCATGCTAACTAATCTCTTTGCGGGATGCACCATGCATCCTACTTCTACGAGATATCCTGTAGGCAATCCAAATGCATGTCTGACCTTCGCAAAAACCTCCTGTAGTCATTTTACGAATAAATTAGCGTTTCTTCCCTCCTATTGAAATGAATGATCCATCAAATAGACTACAGATGGAGGAGGAGAGACGATGCACCCTATTCGGTACTAAATGACACCAGGAAGTTTGGTAGCCCGCGTGAGCTCATTCGACCTCTTTTCATTGCACTAGCAACGATAAGCTTCCCGTTCACAATCACTGCTCAGGCCTGAAACAATCCCATCCGAAATATGCAGCAGAAAAAGTACTGAGAAATAACGTCAGCACGATATAGCTTCTGGGACCGCAGCCAAGCAAGCGTTTAGCTCGGAAATAGCAGGGACTCAACCGCGTTTGACGAACAACTGAAGTATGGAACCAGGCCGTCACTACAGCTCGAACAGCCATCTATTGCTTATCTACCAGAGCTTAAATGCCACCGTACTTCTAGCGATACTAGTTCTAGGTGCCAATACTTCACAGAATCTCGTCGGTCATAAACAGATGCTTCTAACGACACATTCTTTCACCCACAAGATGACCAGGGAAACACAACTCCTTCAGCAGTGAACGAAGTTTCGTTAAAAAGCCGGCGATTTCCGCAACAAGCATCGAACGATCCGCTGGCTCGGTGCCAGCCAGACCTGCAGCGGCAGATTCGCGTCGGGACCCGAGCGGTGATTTGAACGCGGTTGGCCGCGTGCCAAGCGGGCGTGGCGGCGTCATTGATTCCCGCGCGTCCGTCGCGGCTTGCGGTGGGCCGGCGTTGCTTTCCGCAGAGCATTCTCGTCCGATCATCTGCTGAGGGGCAATCGCTTTTTTGGTTCACGTGAGAGTCGGGTTCTTGAGCGAATTCCCATTTTGTTTTGGAAGAAAAGCCACGGAAATCTCGGAAGTGGAGTTTCGAATTACTGGGAAGAGTCAGGAATCCTGGATTTTCGCAATATTTTCAAGCACGAGATGTCTGTTTCCATACCCAGCACGCTGACAAGGTGACCTTGAGGATCGTTACAGATGGGGCGGCTTTAACCGTTGAGATTGACGGCAGTTGCATCATCGCAGATCCAAGTCTTTGCTTCAGCAAGTCGCTTTACGTGCTTCGTTGTTGGTGCTTCTCACTTTATTTTACACTGTTTTCAGAAGAAATGGCTGGAGGCAAAGGTAAGGCCGGCAAGGACTCAGGAAAGTCCAAATCGAAGGTGATTTCGCGAAGCGCTCGCGCTGGTCTCCAGTTCCCAGTAGGACGTATTCATCGGTTCCTGAAGCAGAGGACCACGTCCACTGGTAGAGTAGGAGCAACCGCTGCCGTTTACAGGTGAGAGCATCCTTCGAAATTATTTTTCCACCACAGGTGAAGCCACTTCCCACAATGAAGCCGTTCTCTATATCAGCATTCGGCCGACCAAATCCTTGGTTCTTTCTTTGAATTTTTCCAAATATATTCTTTCAGCGCCGCTATTCTGGAGTACCTTACCGCCGAAGTGTTGGAATTAGCTGGTAACGCATCCAAGGACCTCAAAGTGAAGAGAATTACACCAAGGCATCTGCATCTGGCCATTCGAGGAGACGAGGAACTGGACACACTTATCAAGGCCACAATTGCCGGAGGAGGTTAGACCTAAGTGACCATCATACCTTCAGGCCAGCTCCTTAAAGTCGTCATATTTCAGGTGTTATCCCTCACATCCATCGCTACCTGATGAACAAAAAAGGGCAGCCGCAGCCAGGACAGAAGGTCGCTCCGCCACCATAATTGTCTCTATGTGTCTGTTTGTTTTACTAATGACCGAATATTCACTGTAACTACTATCAATTTTGTTATCGGAGTTCTGATGCCTTCACGACGTTTTGATTCCGTACATTTTTGAACATTTCATAGCACTTTCCAACATTCACCATCATCAATCGTAACCATATGTGTCCCGTCATTTTTGAAATAAAGCGGATTTGCATTCGATTTATGCTACTCGTACCTGCCCGTCTATATTCACCGATCTTCTTTGTTGTACATTTTGCTGGAATCTATGTTGTGTTGTACCTTATAATGTTTCACCGTTGGAAGTAAAGATCTCTGTGGCTCTACGACTATTTAGGGCTGGTGGTAGATGGTGTGCGTGTGAACCGATAACGCTGATAAAGAGGCCATGTTCGAAAGAACAATGCAGCATCAACAGAGAAGATGGGCTTTTTTCCTAGTTGGACGGGACGATGCTAGACTACCAAGGGGTGTCTGGCATACCTGTCCGCCACTGGCTCATGAAGTACGCGAGACAGAAGGGGACGAGCGTTATCAACTTGATTGGAAGGTTGGGAGGAGGTATAGATCATCCGACGCTGATTGGGTTCCGTCATCCTGTTCAAGCCTCGGGTAGATAGATCATTCGGATAATGACATTTTGGAAAAGCCCAGACCTTGGATAACTCCGACAAGAGTGATTTTAACCAACTGGATTTTCGGGTGACTAAGGTAACTGATTTTGATTTTAAAAAATCGGATATCTCGTGATCCTTTTATTTATCCGGAGTTTGAACAGAATGATTGACCACTAGGTATAGGAACAGGATACCTTCCGCCAAATTGCGCACGCTTATGCCTATGTTATACTTCGGCGACGCTGTTGCGCATAGCACTGTGGCCGACAACAGCGTCGCCGAAGTATAACATAGGTCTTAGGTTAGCCACAGCTACTACCGCCAGGGTCAACATAGTCTCCACATACTGCACTGGAGCACTGAATGGGGCGAGTAGAGCTGTACTGCTCCAGTAGACAACGTTACCACATGTCCACAGACCTCATCATGCGTTGCTAAGTTCGCTCTCGTCATCAGATAATCAGATAAACAGGTTCGCCCACCCAACATGAGCTGTGCACGAGTTGCAAGGGAGCACTGGTCGTGAATTCAAGTCATGTACTGATACGGTTCATCTCTCATGTTCAGTAACGGAGCAGGAGAAATTCAGCCTTCAACCTGATCATATGACTTCGCTCTATAAACAAATCGTAGGATATGGGGATTCTGTGGTCAGAAAGAAACTAAGGCGGACGTTTAGATACGTGTGAGTCCCTGCTTTCCTCCGAATAAACCGCTGGCTAAGATCAGCAGCAGTTAAGACGCAGACGTAGCCTAAATTTCCGTTAGATGGACGAATGGCGGCATAAGCAGGGTACGCCCCCGAAGATGAGATCAGTGGGGACATATCCAGGGGTAAGAAGCAGTGAATCGATCGATTCCAGCGAACTGTAGATGAAATTGAAGAAAAAACGGGCCTCGAAACGGGGTGCCAAACGTGACGCAGACCCGGCAGGCGTGGCTGTATCGATCCGGCGACGACGACGGTCTCCAGCCGGCGCCAATGGCCGACTGGATTTCCTTTTTCACTCGTTTTCGAACGTCTCCAACTCAGCAGCCGAACTTATTCTGAAGCCGTCCGTGAGCTCTGCTAGCTGGGGAGCAGACTCACCTTCACCTGTCTCTTTCCACCTTCAAAACACCGCAATATCGTTCTTTTAATTGTTCCGTTAGAGCGTCGCAAAGTGCAAACTTTGTGTCAAGGTGGCTGGTTCCTTCAGACAGTCAGCGGTTCCGCTTCCCCACACAAACGGCTAGCCTCTCGTCTGTAGTAACTGGCATGCGGCGAATGTCTAATTGTCGCGGAATAATTGGCCACCCTGACATCCATCTACTGATGGTTGGTGAGTAGGTGTAGAGCTAGTTCGGAAATTCACCTATCATATATCTATAGGAAAGGCGCAGTGGGAGAGGCGCCGGCTGTCGTCTGCACCCTAGATGGTGTGTGCGTGGTTCGGGTTCAGCCCAGGCCAACTAACCCTCTCATCACCTCGGTTAGTGAATGGGTACCAAACTTGCCTGGTAAGGATAAAACACTCAGATGTTCACTACAGGCTGTTGTGTAGACTAAACAAGCATTCAAACTGCTTCCACGATACTCCTAAGACGTGGAATGCATGGCCTTTCCTAAACAAGCATTGGTTAACGGCGTCTTTTGTCGGTTTTATCCGTATCTGTATGATAAGGTTGGGCAAACGAAAACAAAAAATCGTACACAGACAGCACATAGCCGGCGATAGTAGTCTTCGAATTTCCCTACGGGGCCAGCTATCTTCTGTATGCGTCTCATGGGTGCTCACCATCCCGGGTTAGAGCTACACCAAATAATATTCAGAAAGAAGGAGATTGCCGAGAATGAAAACTTAGCGCAGGCAGTCGAAGGAGGCACCGGCTGTCGCGTGCGCCTCGAAACAACCTTCTTGGTTCGGGTACCGCCCAAGTCAAACAAGACTTCCATCCATCCGAGTCGGTGAATTGGTACCAAACTTCTGGAAAGGATAAAGCATCTACTTGGCTGGCCGCGTATTCACTGTATTGACCAAACATCCACTCAAATTGTCTCCACGATATTCTGAAAAAGTAGAATGCGTGGCGCGTCTTCACAAAGGGATTAACTAACGTTACGTCAGAACACCGACATTCATCGGCGCAAACAGGGTCCGGGCCCTATTTGCGCCCATTCATCCTCTAATCTCATTGATGCGTTCGAAGTTTTTCGTTAAGACTGCACAAGAATATACTTGTGTAATCTTACTATTGTAATTTAAGGCACCAGCCAGCTAAGTACTTTAAATAATATTGGTTGTAATCCTTCATCAGCAGAAATGAAGCACAGAAGGGACAAAAACTTTGCGTGACATTCGGGCGCCTTTTTTTACATTAAGCCAAATTACAGGAAAGAAAAAATGTCGGGAATAGAAATAGAAAGCGAATTGAAATCAACCTTGATTGGACGTGGGCCACTTAATTGCCCGCGGGGCGCGCCTTATGGTGAGAATCTCTTGATGCTGTGGTCACTCATCTTCGTAACTTCATGTCGATCTTAATTCTTTTTCCCTTTTTCCTCATTTTCGTACCGATACAATATAGGCGCGTACAGCACAGTCGGAGGAGGTGCCGGCTTTCGCGTGCACTCGATATCAGGTTCTTGGATAGGATTTCCAGCCCAGGCCAACAAACCCTTCCATCCCTCTGATTCGGTGAATTGGTACCAGATTTGCCTGTGTCTGAAGGTCACCATGAAAGGCAGCCTGGCGCAAATAGGGTCGAGGTGGGTCACCATGTAGAATAGCCCTATGTTCTGTTTGAAACCGGAAGTTTTTTGCAGCACTGGTGTGCTCTACCCATACAATGAGTGAACTGATCGTGAGATAAGCCATTTCTGATGTACGGATCTATCCTTTTTCGAGAGAACACCGCTAAAAACGAAAGAAATGCCAACAGGTAGGTGAGTTGCAGCTAGGAAATTGCAGAGAAATATTCTCTCACAGACAAGATTAGTGTCGCTCTGTATCGCCTTTGTAGAGTAATTTATTTTCAGTTACCCGCCGTTGTCAAGAGGACTGGTGACCCTTTCGAATTCGGCTACATTGCACCACCGCATAACACGGCCTGTCGTAAATTTGGGTGTGTGGTGCACCACACACCCAAATTTACGACAGGCCTTGTTGTGCGGTGGTGCAATGTAGCCGAATTCGACCCTTTCCACTAGGATAGATCAAATCTCGCAGGTATGGAAGGGCCAGACCTCAACTCCCGCCGGCACACTTCTAAAATGCTCTTTGCTGCAAATAAAAAAGCTCTCTGAGACACAAGGAAAGGCTGCTTTGCTCCTCATACAGACAGTAATTCAAGTGTCCACCGTGGTACTGAATGGCACGAATCATATCTGTAGAAATCACAAAAGTCAGAAAACGTGACTAGATGTGAATGGATGGCCTAACCGTAAGCAAACAAACGGGAATGAGTCAGCGCCTGTCAGTTACCCCCTCCGGAGCTTACTGCGCGTTCTTAGCCCGAACCTACGGCATTGATAACGCCTTCCAAATACAAGGTTTCCGCTGGGTGCTCCCTTCGGGTGCTCGTCGACTTCAAGACGGGAAGTTAAGGACGATCTATTAGAACATAGGACGAGCCATTGCGCTCGTCAAAGCATCCATGTTACCCTTCAGCTGAGGTTCCTTCCCAATATATTCCATCGATTTGATGATAGTAGGGTTCCTGATGTTTTGTATTGATGCTGTAGACTTTATTGAACATGCATGCTTATTGGTTGAACGGTTCAGAGTGACCCATGGCGAAAGTCATGGTTTTGTTCCTTTTTTGTCTCTAGTCATTCACGAGGCATCAATTCCTGTTTTCCTCAGGCTATTAGTCGGGCCATTTCATGTGTTGTCGCATAACTGCTGCGGCGGATTTATCTCCTTTTTTGCTCACGAATACGAGTTTCCGACACTACATGGAGAGGCTAAATGTAGATTTGGAAAGTAACGCGCGAAGCATAGGCAGGAAGCAGTGGCATCGGATCGCAATGAGTGTCTGGAACCATGTTAATTGTGGTGTCTATCATAATAGTCCATGTGTTTACCTGTGTTGTATAGTTTTTCTTCCCTGCGTTGTATAGTTTCCTCAGATACATCGTGAAAGTTCGATGCCAGGTTCATTGATCACCACATAGTTTACGGCTCGTACTTCTCGCGTTGCCACGGCTGCGCCATCTTGTTTCTTAACGATGAACCGAGTATTTTGCAGCGAAGCAGTGGATGCCTCCTCAAGACGTGGCGGGTCAGGAGCGGATAGCGGGCGATGTACAGGAAGAGAAGGTTCTGAAGAATAAACCTAAGGGTAAGTTTTGTTGATTTCGGCGTTTTTTTTTTTGCTTTTCTGTTATTGTTTTTTTGTTGTTGTTCTCCAGCATTCATCCTGTGTTTTTACCCTGTAACATTTAACAGAAAAAAACGAAGTTATAAGTCAGAAGAGAAACTGAGGCTGCCACTGTACTTGAGGGTCTCGATAGATCTACGAGCACAAAGTGTCACTTTTGATACCCGCTCGCTGATAGGAGAAAAGTCCACTGTGTAATTCGGTCATGAAAATTAGGTATAGCCTAATTGTCGACGCAAAGTTGGTATTTCGCGGGGCGGATTCTCGCAGATTGAGTTAGACGAATAATGCGGCTATTTTTGTCAATCTTCCATTGGTCAGTCCGTAGTGATCCGCATTAATAACTAAAGCAACAGCCTCTCTCTCCTCTGTCTCTATTGTGCATGAAAATAGGGCTTAGTTTAGTCCTTAGGAAGAATTTAGAGAACTTCATCGTCAATTTGGTTCATCACGGGAAGGGCTTTTTATTAGAACGAGAAGTATAGTAGGCCTTCCCAGAGTTTGCCTTTTTTGAATACTTAAAGCATAATACTTAGTACTGAATTACAGCCGTCCGTTCACTCGTTACTATTTATTGCACGGAAAATTTTGACCAACAAAAGGCTACAGATTGGCATTAATCAATCGCTTTGTGCGATGCGAGACGCATTCGTGACTTGATGGCCCGCTCATGAACAAGCTGTGTTTCATCTTTCGCTGAGGAGTCTTGCATCAATTCTCCGACGAGAAAGGGCTGACCTGGACGGTAAATCCAAACCAAGAATCTGGAATCAAATTGCCCGAATTGCCCGTGGGCACTTCCTTCGACTGAGTTATCGCGCACCCAGCATGAATAATGCGTCTGATCTGTGAACTGAACGCGAAATCAAGAAGAGACTGGCTTGCTAGCCGTAAAAATTATTCATAATTTATCCACTGAGATTAGGAAAATGTTGTACGTAGAAAGCTTCCCCTGAAGAGCTACCTAGTAATGTTCCCTAATGGGAAGGAGAACAGAATTGGAAGTAGAGTACAGCTTTCGGACTTTAGTTAAAGATCTACTAGATTTATCTTATTCTCATTTTTGGGAACTCATGCAGGATGATGGGCCACATATGAGGAGTTGGCAATATAGTGGAAAGTTCTCAGATGTGTGAGATATTCAGATATAGCCTTTAAAGCGTGCATAAACCTGTAGGCTTAGTAGTAAAAGGAGGAAGCATGAGGTCAAAAAATTAAGAAGGGAGTGCAAACCTAGTAACGCAAGTGCACTTATAGGGAATGTTAAGTGTCAAGCAAGAGCAGTAAATAAGGGTAGCATTGGCTTTGTGAGCATAATGGGCGTTTGCTATGCGATGCCTTGCACGCAATCATATAAATTACATGACATCTTACTTGCCGCCCTAATATGGTTGTGCTCGAGTGACCTATTCGAATAGGCAGAAATGTTGAAAATCGAATTCGAATGATTTTCATTCGAATTCGAATTTCAAAAAACCGTGTTTTCCGAATGCACTCGAATTGAAATATCCAGAGAAACCATATTTTTCGAATATTCGAAACTTGTCAGCATTCAAAACCATTCGGATATTCGAAAAAATTTCGAGAGCACAACTATGCACCCCAACCAATTACCCATACCATTGATGTGGTCCATCGTCCTACGTGATCATTCTTTCAATATCTCAAATTCGTTTGCTGACTAACTAACATCGGAACTGTCCAAGGTTCATGTCGCGAACGTGGGCAGCACGTGAGGTGGGAACGCTCCAGCCAATCAGGATGCGTCAGATGGGCGTGCCATTCAGCGAGGGCCTGTACGACAGGTACTCTGATTGGCTGGCATATGTTTGTTCGGTGATCTGTTTCGTTATGATTAGCTGTGGCGCCCTTCTCTCCAAATGCTACCCACCTTCACGACATATACCCTGTTCAACAAATCGACGCTTAATTGATTAGGCATGAAGGGTAAACGCAAGCGCTAATCAGTACTTCTTGGCGTTGACAATCTATTGTTTCGAAAGAACCTCTTCTATGTCTTTGGCTAATTATCCCCAATATAGGGAGTTTTGAGGTTAATTGGTGTAGACTCAGGGGTATCGTTTTTTTTTCAGACGTATATGATGAATATGCCAATTAATCCTCCCGGTTTGGATGGAACCCTCAGTTAGAATGGCTTTTAAATTATTCATATCAATGTTGGAAAGAAGCAGTACTCTTAATGCTTTCCACTTTATCCAACCTTCTAGTGGTGTTGGCAAAAGAACTACCATTGATTCTCGACCCAATATAGAATAATAATGCTTGGCACAAAATTTACCTTCTTTATCTCGACGTTTTACACAAACAGGAATTGAGGCTGGACACCAAATAGAAGCTGAGATCGCAAAATGGCCATTAGATCATACAGTTTTTCTGTGGAATCAACAATGTTCATGCGAATTTTCGAAATTTTAGCATTCTTTTTGTCGTCTGGCTCCGTATGCGTTTCGTTTGTTCCAGTCGGAATTAGAATGAAAAACAATTAACAGATGAAGATGTAAAAGTACTTGAATTTGAATTCCAAGCTTGGCCTAAAACGTTGACGAGAACTGCACTTGGCTAGACCCATTGCTTCTGTAAATAAATTTGTGTTCAATGTCGCGCCTAGGTCATACAATACTCAGACAAAACGCGGTTAGTAACCGAGCATAAAAGGGTTTGAAACAGATTTACTGCTCAGTTTGAAACCCTGCCGTGTCTCAGACACTAAGTTGGGTAACCGACCTGAAAGAGTTTGGAACCGAGCACGAGAGGCGGCCACGCCCGCGCAGCACGTGTTACGGATCTATCGTAGTCCGGGGGCCATAACTAAAAAGTATTATATGTAACAGATCCACTTGAGACTTACCGAGCGGCTTCTACAGGGCAACATGGGACCTAAACAAGAAAAGTCACAAAGAAAAAAACGAAAAAAAATGCATTTGTTGCGGTTGTAAGCAGGCAAAATTGTGTGCCCTCCTCACCATGTTAGATCCTGGTTATAACATGTCAGGCCGAGGTCAACACGCGGCATGCGGCTTCATGCGTCCTCCTCACTATGTTAGATCCTGGTTATAACATGTCAGCCAGCGGTAGGTACGCGGCATGCCTCCATTCCGTCGCTCTTTGCCCGCCGGTTCGGTTGTAAAACCGCGGCGATTTTTATTTTTTGTTTATTCTTTCGTTTTTTGGTTTCTTTTAGGTTTCATCTTGTTCCCCAGGAGCAGCTCATTAAGTCCCAATTCGTTTTGTTACCTGCTTTTTAATTATGTGCCCCCCCCCCCCGGACTAGGATAGATCCCGTGTTACTATTGTGCAGTGCTCAGTTCCAAACCTTTTCGTGATCGGTTACTAACCAACTTAGTGTCTGAGACACGGCAGGGTTCAAACCGAGCAGTAAATCTTTTCAAACCCTTTCATTACTAACCGACTGGGATACTGGGATACTTAAATTTTTAAAATTCGAAGCAATTTAACGATTTGTGCTCTACTTCACTTGTCGTTGAGCTGGTGAATGGGCCCGAGGTGGTGCGTGGGTTTCTCCACCGAGTGGCACCACTTTGTACGCCACATGTGCAGGCTCCAAGTGGCTCGTAGGGTCGCCGTATAAGACACCCCTATAAAACGTTTAATGTCGTACCTGTATCACCTGTATCACCTGTCGTCCCGTTGATCATCGACTTGCTCGAGCGGGCGCCAGCAGCGTCTCCATTCGTCCCTGTCGCGTGCCAGAATGGTCCAATGGATCCTCCTCGCTCGAGGGACACGAAGAGCGTCATATCGGTCGTTCAGGGCTTTCACGAAGAAGTCCGACCAACGCGTTGGTGGGCGTCCTGGTGTTCTTTTGACATCCCGCGGAATCCAGTCTGTGACGGCTCTCGTCCAGCGGGTGTCTGCGAATCGCATTACGTGGCCGGCCCACCTAACTTTCGACGACTTGGCCCATGCGACAGCGTCTCTGATCTTCGAACGTCGGCGAAGCTCGGAACTCCGGAGGCCTTCTCTCACTTGCGTGAGTCGTGTCACTCCGAGCATCGTCCTCTCGATTCCACGCTGCGCGACGCTGATCGCGTGTTCATCCTGCTTTCGTATAGCCCAGGTCTCTGAGGCGTATGTTAGGGCAGGAAGAACAGTGGAGTCGAATAGGTGGGCACGGAGTCGGACGTTCTTCGTTTTCTTCACGACTTCTTCGACGCTCTTGAAAGCTCCCCAAGCCGCTCGTTTCGTCCTGCTCAGCTCTGGTGCTAGGTCGTTGGCCATGTTGACTTCGCGACCTAGATACACATAGCTGGAGCATTCGGAGATGTTCGTTCCGTTGAGCGAGAATGGGGCATCAGAAACCCATCCGTTCTTCATGAACATCGTCTTCGTAAGATTCAGCTGCAGTCCAACGCTTCCACATACACGATCGAAGTCGGCCAGCATTCGCTCCGCCTGACTGATGCTCGGTGTTATGAGCACGATGTCGTCAGCGAAGCGAAGATGGTGCAGTTGCCGGCCGTCGACCTTCACTCCCATGTCATCCCATTCTAGTTCGCGCATGACGTTTTCGAGGGTGGCGCTGAAGAGCTTCGGGGATATAGTATCCCCTTGTCGAACCCCTCTCTTCACGTCAATGACGACGTCATTGTAGAATGGAGAGATCTTGGTCGTGAATCCACTGTACAGCTCTTGAAGGACTCTGATGTACTGAGTAGGAACGCCCTGGGTGAGCAGGGCTTCCATGACCGCTTCAGTCTCGACGGAGTCGAATGCCTTCTTCAGGTCGATGAAAGTAAGGCACAGCGGCAGCTTGTACTCTCGCGACACTTCGATGAGCCTCGTAATGGTGTGTATGTGGTCGATCGTGCTGAATCCTCTCCGAAATCCTGCTTGTTCGCATGGCTGTCCTTCGTCCAGCGTTCTACTAATCCTATTCAGGATGACTCGAGTGAACAGCTTGTAGACTACGGACAGCAGGCAGATCGGGCGATAGTTGCCAATGTCGTGCACGTCTCCCTTCTTGTACAGCAAGACGGTCTTGCTGGTCTTCCACTGAGATGGAACCTTGCATTCGGACAGGTAGCGTGTGAAGAGCCGCGCCAAGGTGTTGATGAGCGCTGGCGGGAGGTTCTTCAGGTGTTCAGCTCTGATCCTGTCAGGACCGGGTGCTGTACGTTTCTTCACCGACGAGATGGCGTGTCGGATCTCGGAAGGGAGAACAGAGGGGATGACGTATCCATCCTGCGAAAGATGGCGTAGGGGCAGGTGGACGTGGCTATCGAAGAGATCGGAGTAGAAGTCGTGGATGACTTTCTCCATGGTCCTTCTGGAAGAGGTGACGGTTCCGTCAGGACGTCGGAGAGCGGTCATCTTGGTCTTGAAGTTGGCGAAGTTCCGGCGGGCATTGCGGATGCTCAGCCCTGCCTCTGCTGCTTCAGCCAACACTTCCGCCCTTCTCTCCTTCAGATCTTCCTTTATCGTCGCTCTGCATAGCTTTGCAAGCTCGGACGTCAGTTGATAGTTGCCTGACGCTCGTGCTGCTCCACGCTGGCGTACCAGCTCGAGAGTTTCCGGAGACAGGCGTCTCTTGGTGGTCTTCAAGCTCTCGGCTCCCTTAGCACTATCGTGGAGATGGTGCACGAAGCGATCGTATTCCTCGTCGACGTTGTCCATGACGGCATCTTCCCAAAGGCCGACAAGAGAGGTGTAGAGATCCCATTTGATGGTCGTTCTGGGACTCCTCTTCTTGAACTTCGCGGCCTTCTCTCCTTGACGCGAAAAGCGGAACCTCGCGCGAAGGAGGCGGTGGTCCGATCCCGTGTAGAACTTGGGGACAACGGAGACATCGGTCAGGCAATACTTGCGATTGAAGATGATGTGGTCGATCTCGTTGTGGAACTGGCCACCGGGGGATTCCCAGGTCCATCGTAGGGAGGGAGGCTTCTGGAACTGCGAGTTTCCATGGATGGTCTTGGTCGACATGATAAACTCAGACAGCCTTTCACCTTGCTCGTTCCACTCCAAACCGTGGGTTCCGATGTGAAGTTCTTCCGGCGACCTTCGTGGCCCGATCTTGGCGTTGAAGTCGCCGACGATCACCTTGTAGAAGGTGTGATCTTCCTTATAGAACTTCTCCAGCTCCACGTAGAAGGCCTCGACGTCCTCGTCGTCGTAGTCGGATGTTGGGGCATACGCGACGAACACAGTCAAGGCTGGCACGGAGCCACATCGCTTCAGTCGCAGACGTCCGATTCTGCTTGTCAGAGACTCGTACGAATCGATGTTCATGGCCAAGTGCGTGTTGACGAGGACACCAACGCCGCCTACTCCCCTGCTGTCGCATGTTCCGAGGAACAGTTCTTCTCCGGAGTCATAGGCGGCGTGTAGGGGGTGGTGTCTTCTCGTCTCGGTCAGTCCGATGACGTCGTACTTGATCTTCCTGGCTTGCATCATCAGGTCCTCGACGGATGCTTCCGACGCAAGCGTGCGGGCGTTGTAAGTACAGATCGTCATCCTAGTCCTTCTCAGTTTGCGCAGCCTGGTTAGGCCCTGAGATTTTAGCAGCCTCTCCGTACTCGTCCTTCCCATCGCTGCAGAAATGGGGGCTCTTTCGGGGTCAGGGGAATGAGGCCCTTTAGTGCTGCTGTGTTTGACTGGAATACAACACGGGTAGCTAGTCAGGCTCTGTCGTGCGGGCGAAGAACTCCGGGCAGCCAGCCAGACTGCCCGAAGGGACGGGGCGAGACTTAAGGCGGCCTCGAATCGCCTTACATGTACTCCCAGTCTACCGAGTGCAAGCTTTTGGCCGAGCCGACACAGTTACAATCCGCACAGTCACGGACACATCCACGCACACTGTGCACGAACATGCCGCTCCCACGCACAAGGAACGCATCGACCCGACACAGCAGGAGCAAGGAGTCCATTCCCTGCATCCCACCTGCGTCTCTGGGCAGTACACGGTCGCATTTGGTTCGCGTTTAATTCCCCTATCCACCACCCGGGGACGCGCCACGTGGCCCTGCGACAAACGGCCCGAGATCCCTCTTAACAAGAGAGCCCGAAGGCTCTCTATCGAGGGAGATCCGTGGTTAATGTCGTACAAAATGAAAAATTTTATGCAACACTGGCATATTCCAACCCATTTGATGATTTGAGCTGGACCATTTCTGATGTAATTGGATAAGCACGTGCTTCCTTAGTAGGACGATAACCACCGGTACAAGGTGATCCCCCCCCCCCCCCCCCCGAGCCACCTCGTGCCCATATGCATTCAAAGTGCCTCTATCGTATAGATGGTACATTTCTCCTGTCCTTCAAAGGAATATTCTTCACGACACTGGCGTTTTGTTGGTAACGCTCTTGATGTAGGACAATCTAGGCAGGGTCTACCTGGAGAATTAGCCTTTAAAGGGTCCCATTTGAGTTTAAAGCAAGGGTAGCACCCCTTGCGCATAGAGTCATGAGTTCAAACAGGTTGTGCGTTTGAACGTTAAGCAGGAACAGCAGTCATTGGTCGTTGAGTAAGCGGTTCTACCAAATTACCACAGTCAACCAATGGCCACGTGTGGTAGTGTCATAGAACCGCTTACCCAACGACCAATGGCCACGTTCGACTTGCCTAAACTTGCGTTGTGTAGCCTCAGCTGATAGGGTCATGATATGGGTGATATGTTGCTGTTTTCTAATGTAAATGGTGTACGAAGGTCGGTCAGTCTCAGTTACTCACATCTGGCCTTACATTCATGTACTCACATGGGATTAGCCAGGGCGGCGACGAGTAACTTAAGTTTGCTTTCTTTTAGTCTAACCTACGGCCATTCGATGTTGGCATAGTACTATATCATAGGGTACGTACCGCGGTCAGGTAACTGAATCGTTTTCAGCAAGTAAGTTACGACAGCAGCAGCTGCCTGCATGGCAACCTATTCTCACTGCTTCTACGGTGATTCCGACAGTCATCGGTATTGGAATAGTCTTCATTCCCATTGGTGTTGTGTTATTTATTGCGTCCGAAGGAGGTCAGTCAACGTTTTTTTCAACTTTTGGCTTTCGATTTTCAAAAATAAATCTCAGGCTAAAGGAGTGCATTGCTGGATATCCCCGAACAACTGTTCGACAGCTTGCTCAGTTCCCAGTCCGGCATTAATATCGCATACATTCTGAAGGAACAGTACGAAAACTATTGCTCAGCAGTTGCTTTTCCGGGCCGTAATGCGCGTCGGAGGAGGGCAGTCCGGGTGGGCTTCCGTCTCCTTGGGCGTAGCAGTTGAATGTGGCGACGTTGAATTTCCCTCATTGTACACAGCATGATGCGCGCTTACGTTAAATGTAAATCGCAACGAGAAGGGCCGAGGTCAAACGCTACGTCAACGCTACGTACGTACGAACTATACGGGCAAAAACTCGTCCTACATGTGAAAAATGCCACGTCACGTCGTACTTGTGTTTGAGTACTGGGGCCGTATGCTCGTGTTCCCCCTAGGGGAAATCCAGTCAATATCAGCATATCTTAACACGCCCCAATCCCCCATCGAGGGAGACTCGGGGTAGACGAGCATACGGCCCCTGATGGATTCTCTCTCCCCCCTTAATGCGCATTGCCTCCATGCATACAGCATTTAGGAGGTATCTAGGATTTATCCTAGTCGTGGAATGAGGAGACCATGTCGCTAACTGTCGCTATTTTCAACCAAATAAACGAAAATGAGATCAGAAGAAAGTAGTGGCGCAGATCATCGCGTTGTCGCTCCGAACTAGGATTGCACCGGCGTAGGTCCTCTGCGGTTCACGCGCTGTCGCCCTTGTTGGAGGACTAGTGAAGTCAGTCTACTACTATCAGACAAAAGTCGGTTTGCAACCGAGCATGAAATGGTTTGAAACAGATTTACTGCTCGGCTTGAAACCCTGTCGTGTCTTAGACACTAGGCTGGGTAGAAACCAACCTGAAAGAGTTAGGAACCGAGCACGAAAGCTGGCCATGCCTCCCGCAGCATGTGTTGCTATTGCGCATTGGAATCTTGGAGTTGAGGATGAGGTGGACCACGGTGACATTGCGCAACATGGCACCCTACCGTGAGCTTTACATCCAAGAAACAGACGCGTAGAAGGAAGGGACCCTCCAAAACCATATAGCGCCTAATTTTATTCTGCACTGAGACCATCCCGTGCCCACATTACTTGGTTTTCTTCCCTGCGACCGTCCCCTCCCCTATCTACAACAGATTCCACAGAGAGGACTCTTAATTTACCTATTTCTTCCACTGAGTCGTCATCTCCAGTTGAACGTATTCAGACAAAAGTCGGTTTGAACCTCTAGGGGGCAAATAGAGTGAAGGCCACCGCTGTAGGACAGCCCTATGCAACGTTGTGTGTTGTTCGAAATTAAACTTTTTATGCAGCACCGGGGTTTTCCACCCCTTTGGTGAACTAAGCTGGGCTATTTCTGATGAAATTGGGCATGTACGTGCTTTCCTACCAAGACGACTACCTACTGAATATATGGTGACCCTCAAGCCTTGTTACGTCAACTACAGTAAGAAAAATGAGAACGAAAAGTGGTCATCACGAGAGCGCACAGCCGGTCATAACACGCATTGCGTCGGGTAATTTACAGTGTTGCCTTTGTATAATAAACTGCTTTCAATTTGGTCGCCCTTCTCGAAAAGACACTGATGAAGAGCACTCTCCCTCTGGTATACATCCCGCCTATATCCGAAATAACTTGCAGCGAGAACTGACCTTAACTAGACTTCAAAAGCAGAGATACAATACGCTTCATTTTGAGGAGTGGTTTCTCACTTTCTGTAACGACATGGCTGCAGGAACTCGTTCCAACCTATGTATTGTCGTGTATTTCGGCCTCAAAATGCTCAATCTGTAGATTCTATCGCAGTTGCTAAGCAGAATTTCGTGTGAGATTAGAAATCACTAGTTACGAATATCCTCATGGTAATACGTCAGCTGAGAGTGGTAGGCTGAGGAGTGGTCGCGTGGTAGGGCGACCGGAGGAGGGAGAGAGACGTTCTCGAGTCACACCAGGACGACCAAGCCTTCCATCCTTCTGGAGTCTGTCCATTGGCACCAGGCTTGTGTGGGAATGGTAATACATTTGTTCATTGGCTGGCCACCGCAAGCGCATTAATGTAGAGCGGTTGAGCATTTTGAGGCCGAAATACACGCCAATACATACGTTGGAACCAGTTCCTGCAGCCATATCGTTACAGAAAGTGAGAAACCAGTCCTCAAAATGAAGCTTATTGTATCTCTGCTTTTGAAGTTTAATTAAGGCTAGTTCTCGCTGCAGGTTATGTCAGATATAAGGCATTCAACTTGCCTCCACGATATTCCATGGAACTAAAATGCGTGGCTCATCCCAGACATGGATTGATTGACGCAGTCCTCTCTCCTTTATCCCTTTCTCCTCTAGATAAAGCGGGGCAAATAAAGGGGTTGACCGCAGCCAATCATCCTCTTGATCGTTGCCTCGTTTTCGAAGTGTTTTTTTCAGTGAAGGAGTATACACTCGACTATACGAACTGTGCTATCGATACCACGTGCTCCCTATCGTTTAACATTACTGAAGATATGAAGGTGAATTGAATTCATCGATTGGATCTAGTATGTTCTCCTATGTGCCTCCGACGTTTATTTCCGTGGTTTCTCAGCTGCAATGAGCTTCGCCGCTCTGACTCGTAGTACAGCCATGTGCTAGCTTATTGATTCAAGGATGTGGAATAGTGTTCGTCTTAGCTGCGTATGGTTGCTGGGCAAAGTACGTCTCAAGCCTCGAACGTCGTTCCTTTTTGTTTGCTCGCTCTCGCAGCCTGCCGTTTTGATCATCTGAAACACGACTCCACGTAAATAACACAGGGAAGCGTAGCCTCGTGGTGACCCCTAGCTGCAGCGAACTCTAGCTGACTCCAAGAATTTTAAAATAATTTCCTGTCTAAGAAGATTGGTATAATTTTTTTGAAGTTTTTTCCCCAATAAGTGAAGACACTGTTCGAAATTTTGTAAAATATTTATTTCTCGAGGAAAGTAATGGTCTAAAGCTTCTTTAAAGTGCAGAAAGCGAGCAATTTTTAGTGCTAAAAAAGAGATTGCGCCATCTTTCATCCAGTAGGTTTCCATTGATTGATGGCGAAAATTCTGTTTGCATGGAGTTACACACCTCTCGACGGTCAAACAAGCATAATTGTGTAAGACACATATCTTCACTTCGCTGTTCCAAGCAAGAAGCATTTACGCATTCAATCAAGTTCAAATCGCAGAGCGCCAGACGAGTGCACGGCGCGGTCTACTAAACACGTTAAGAATGCGGCCTTGCCTTTCTGTATTCTTGAATGATCTTGCAGTCACCATTTGGATCTATTCTAATAGGAGGGGCACGCCACTTTCACTCTTTAACAACGGATGCAAAGCTATTATAGTTTACAAGGACGACGCTGTGAACTGGCCTACGAGAGGACTCTTCTTTGCGGTATCCTAGCCTCAAGAGACCATACTGCTTATATGTTTGTTTGTTGTTTGTTTCATTTTTCTAGCAGTGTCTCCTTCCAACTGGGATGGGCCAAATCATTTCCTTAAATTACAAATTTTTTCAAACAGCTTTGCAAACAGTGCGTTCACTTATTGGGTTACTGAATTTAAAAATTTCAAAGAGCAATACTAAATTTTCTTGGACAAAAATTTCTCTAATTTTCTCGGAGTCTCTAGTGTAACGTAGAAGAAGCGCAATGGGCTTGGAATATGGCTTGGAATACGATATAATTCTTTTCACAGAGGTGTGTGCAATGAGCCGCATCATTTATCCCGTAACAGTTGCACAGCCCGTTTCTCGACGTATTCCTAAACTCGCTATCAGCATCAGAAGGTGCCGTATGTCTACACGGTGGTAATAAAGTCTTCGATTTTCAGGGTGATGTTTATATCTATTACTATTTGGAGAACTATTTTCAAAATCACCGGAGGTATGTAAAGAGCAGAAACGACAAGCAGTACATCGGGAATTTGAACGTGAGATTTTTTCTTTCTCTTCTCCATTTCTGTTCATTGCTATGATGTTCTATATAGTAGCGTTTCTCGATATAGGAAGTCTCTGACTGTGAGCCATTCGCTTACTCTGACGACAAGAAACCGATTGCGCCATGCGGGGCTATTGCGAACTCGATGTTCAACGGTAACGTTCCATTTGTTGACTAGAGCAGGTGCCTTCCCTCCGCTAGTCATTACACTTTTTTGATCAAGCATTTCCTCCCTTGTCGTATGGTGTTTGTTGCAGATACGTACGAATTCTTCTACCTCAAAGATGGGAGAACTCCGGTGCCTGTTACGAAGAACGGGGTATGTCCAGCGATATTGACGAGAATTAGTCGATATGTAGTTCTCTTTCTCAGGTGATCTGGGATGTGGACAAGAATAAGAAATTCAAGAATCCGCCGCTACCAGCCAGCGGACTGCTTTGTGATGCGTTCAAGGTTGGTGGGGTGTCTCATTTTTTACCTCCTCTCATTGTAACAGTGGGATATTCATTACTGAACTGGCAATTCGTACAGGATGCTGCTACATCTATAAGGCCTCAGCTTCTAGGGGAAAGTCTTTTTTGGATCTATCCTAGTCGGGATGGGCAACCTTAAAGCGGTTATCCCATGCAACACCACGCGGTTCCCTGAATTGAAACCGAAGCGCTGGTACCATGGAGCAACAGCTGATGCTCTCGTACAAACTTAACGCAGAGAATGAAGACTCGAAATCACTATTCCCTATCCGATAAGGATATTTCTCCATATCTTTCAAAATCTGATTCTTGCTTCATAGTTTCACATATAGTGTTCGATAAATTAAGAACGTATTAGCATACCTTTTTTTGTTTCAACTGCAGCTTCGTTATTCTAGTTTTCAAGGCTTTTGTTTATTATTTGTGTTCCCCCTACTGTGTTCACAAAAAACTTTGGCGCCGGCTTAGGAGGGTGCGCTTCATCCTAGCCCATGGATTTCTTCAATGTGCAGCTCCCCGTATCACAGCAACGTACACTTTTCTTGGCACAGTCCACACCAGCTCTAACTAGGAGAGCCTCCAGAGTGGCGGTTAGCTTTTGCGATGCAATTTTTACCGGATGTAGGGTCCCGTGTGGGGAGTCCAAAACCATAGTTACTTTTTTCGGAATGCTCTTCTGTGGTCAAAAAAAAACGTGAGCGCGAAGTTCATGGCGCCCTGCTGCCACCCAGCCCGATGTGGTCGTTTGGCACAGCGGTAGCGGGGTCTCGTCGGACGGAGCGGGTCTCTGACGGAAAAACGAAACGAAAAACGTCTCGGACGCACCGAGCGGGTTTGATGGTTCGCTCCCCGGTGTGTGGTGGTTTTGCACACATCGGATCGTTATTATTATGGGCTTACGTGATCACAGGAGTCAATTTGTACACGATTAATGCTTTTAGTATTTGAACCTAGCCTTTTTGGGCTTTCATTTGAGTTACCCCTCAGTGGATCGTATTTGCACTGTATCATTCCATTGGATCGCTCACATAAGAAATTTCTTGCTCACATGAAGTAAGTGTGTTTATTGCTGACGTTGATAATCAACAATTATGATACAGAACTATGAAACATTTAAAACATAATCGATTATTACACCAGCAGCATCTTATAATCGCTAGGGAAGAACAATCTTCCTCTCCCTGACAAGCCATCATTACTTCTTCTTCGTTGAAGTCATAATCTGTAGGCCTAGATTAATACTAAAAGCATTCGTCGTGTAAAAATTGACTCCTGTAATCACGCAAGCCCATATAGTAACGATCCGATGTGTGCAAAAAAGCTGGCAACACAGGGGAGCGAATCATCAAACCCGCTCGGTGCACCCGAGAGGCGACCCCGCTACCGCTGCGCCAACCGACGATATCGGGCTGGGTGGCAGCAGGGCTCCATGAACTTCGCTCTCACGTGTCCGCACGGTTTTTTCCGACCACAGAAGAGTATTCCGAAAAAAGTAACTATGGTTTTGGACTCCCCACACGGGACCTACATCCTATAAAAATTGCATCGCAAAAGCTCACCACCACTCCAGAGGCTCTTCTTGTATGGGGCCGTTCGGGGCAGGATCGCGGTGCGACGCGAGGAAGTGGTAAATATCTATATCGATAAGGCAGCGCGACTAGTCGATATAAGAACTTATCATTACGTCAGGTCGCGCCGCAATGTAGCTCTGAACGTCCCCTAAGATCGCATTGGAATATAAGCCTAAATAATAAGAAAAACAAGGAAGAAAAGACGACATCACAACAGTGACCCTCTAGCGGTCATTGCGCCAAAATTTAGGAAAAAAGGAATATGATACCGTCGTCGTTACGGTAGTTTCTTATTGGCTGTTACCGAAAGAAATGAATACTTCATTCGCAAGAGAAATAAGCGCTTTGCGAAACAGTCGATAAGGGAAGACGTCAATGGCGTAAAAATCAACTAAAGCTCTGTCAGAACAACTGTTTGCAAGGTGTTCAAGTATAATAACGTTCAATTCGAAAAGCGTCAGGCTCTGTCCGATTGCAGCAAACCGACAATATGTGAACAGCTTCTTACACGAGCACGGCTTAAAAATGAGCCCGCTGGATTACTCTTTTCGGGCAGTTTTGGGGAATAAGGTCTGTGCTACTTCAACAAAAGTGACAAATTGGACGTAGGAGCCGACGATGCGTTTCCCCGTGCTCTTCGTATTCACATAAAAAGAGCTGATATCGATTACGAGGGAATCCATTGTGTTTGTAGTATCATTGTTCTTATTTTGGGTGTGAATGTGTCAAATCTTACTGCGCATTGCTATTTCGATAAGCCCCGTTTACTGCGGCAATACTTTTTACCCACCCTGTAGAGTGCATTCCGTGAGTTTTGCTTAGGTGTTAGAAGGATAAAGGTGTCATATGTCAACACTTCTCTGGGATACGCCACGCATTCTGCATCTGTGAGAGTCGTGAAGGGGATTTGAATATGTATTTGGCCTAAAAAATGACTTGCGTCGGCCACCCGATGGACAAGTCAGCGTCTTCTACTTCCCAGAGAAGTTATGCATCGTTGCGCGTGACCTGGATGAATTTAAGGCTTGGTTTGCAGGGAGCAACCCTAAGAAAACGAAAAGCGTTGATAAATCCATAGGATCATGGTGCACACAACGGCCAGAGCCTCCTACTGCATAACGTGCGCCCTGCTAAAGGACTCTTTGCCGCAATCTTTAAGTTCTCCTGATTCGTTCCTCAGGCCACGTTGGAAATAGTGTTTAAGCAATTCCGAGCTCCCTCATCTTGAAACCGCGGAATTGTTGTTGTGTACTTCTTGTATGTTTTTTGCCATGAGATTTTCGGGTAGAATTTTTGGTTGCGACTTGTCGAAGCCGGTTGTCTACTAACTCTAGGTGGTGGCGCAACCGCTACTCGCTCGTCAGCGGTGGAATTCTGTGCCTCTAAAAATGCCGCTGACAGGGTCGAAGCGTCAGGCCGTAAATAAGGGTTCTATAAAAGAAACCTCGTTGGCAAAGAACATACAAAAAGTGTTCGAACCCAGCTTTAGTCATTTTGTTGGGAGAACTGGCGACTCTCTATAATTCAGCGAGCTATCGTGGAGGCATTTTGAATGTTTGTTTGGCCCGTAAAAGACTTGCAGTTGTCGACCGGTGGGCTCTCAGAGTGTCACTCTTCTTAGTGGCCTGGTGGCAGAGATTTAGAGGTGCACGCCCTGAAGTGTTTCGTAAAATGGAGAGCATAATGCTTCTCTATGGATGGGATTGCCCTAGAGTTGCAAAAAGCACGTAAACAAGTGCGCATATCTTGCGCTTCTTCACTGCGCCTGCAAACCCGAATTGTTCCAGGACACTGCGAAGCCGCCGAATTGGAGGTTTGACCCGTGCACGATGGACGGTTTCGAGAACGTCGACTTCATTGTGTGGATGCGCACTGCTGCGCTGCCGAATTTCCGCAAACTGTGGAGATTGGTTGACCGCACGGGCGAGAATCCACTGCTCGGCTCACCGAAGTTCTCTGATGGCCTGCCTGCTGGCCAATATGAAGTGGTTGTGCGTTCAAGTGAGTCGATTGAGTGTTGATGACCCGTAAAGGTTTGGTAGAAGAAGCAGATTGTTACCCCTTTAAATCGGCTTTTTAAATTTTGATTATTGCTCAGGCGGGAGGCGAATTTTGTCAAAAATTGGACAGAGAACCAGGTTGCGGAGATCGTATCTTAACTGGCGCGGTTGTAGCACTATCAGAGATAGCAATTCTATGTCTTGCCTATTCGGGAGCAGTTATCGATGTTCTCCTATCGTTCGGATAGGCGAATGGAGCATAAATCACGCATGAGAGAAACGCACAGACGTTTGCAAAGAAGATATCCGGCGTTGTGCACATATTTCTCCTGTCCTTTGCTGTCTCTGGGGAGAGTGCCTTTTTGCAAGGTTGACTGATAATCTTTAGCCGTAGGAGGACTCTCTTCTGTTTCAGACTACCCCGTGACGGTATTTGGCGGACGAAAATCGATCGTGTTGAGTACGACGAGCTGGGCTGGAGGAAAGAACTCGTTCCTAGGTGGATAGCTATGTCTCTTGTGCTCGTGGGATTCATTCCACAACGGCGTTGATTTCAGGTATAGCGTATTTGGTAGTTGGATCGCTTTCAATCGTCCTCGGAATTGTCTTTATTGGCATTCACATCAAATTCGGGCATTCGTGAGTTTTTTCGTTGTTTGTTAGTGGTCAAGGAAATAAGCAGTGTAGCAGTAGCGGTAAGATGGTAGCTTCTACTGACTGACATACGGTTGTGTTGTATCACATCGCCATTACATCGCATGCAAAATGTTTGCCGCCAGCAGGGGTCGAACCTGCGACCTTGGGCTTATTAGACCCACGCTCTAACCGACTGAGCTATGGCGGCTGACGACGGGGACGCGGCGCTGCCGTAGAGGAGCGCCTCGTCGCCGTCGATAGTGCGCTTAATCGAACCGGTGCTCTTCCACGCCGATCGGGTGTAATAGTCGCTGCCTCTTCAAACCTGATTTGCTAGCCGTAGCTCTCGCAAAATTCTTGCCGCTGATAGGGTTCGAACCTGAGACCGTATGATGGTGTTGTGTCAACCACCGGCTTTGTAGAGTGAAAATACTGCAGTGGAATAATCAGATCAATGAGTAAAAAGCTGAGCCGAAGAAGATTAACGCTGCCGCACAACTAGATCGATCGGAGGATCACTTTGAAACGTTGCCACGTATGTCATGTGAGTTTTACGCCGCGCTCATGTGCCCTGCGTTTGTGCTAGGCGAGACGGGTCAATTTTTGACGAAGTTGGCTGTCCATTGAATACAAAGAGACCCCGTGAAGAACCACTTGTACGTGAATTGTGATAAACAAAGTCAAGGATGTGTCAACAAGAAAAGTGTACGCAGCCAAGTGCTGCAACACTTCTGCGGGACGGTCAAGCACTGTCACAGTTAGGTTTTCTTCTTCTTTGGTTTTCCCATAATGTTAGAGTTAAAACTACAGCGTTCTTGAGACTTCCCAACGCCGTTCAGCATCAACTTTCACGCTGTTCAGCTTCATCAACTTCCTCGAACAGTGCAGATTCACTGCTCCTTCCCTTATCTTGAGAGACATCATCTTCTTGTAATTGCCCGCTGTTATATCAATCGTGCCCTATTCAACACACTACTGGCATTCGTTTTGATCAACACCAACCGTAGCTAGTACGCACCATTAGATGTTGGAGCGCTCATTTGAAAGGTCGTTTAAGCCGCGTGGACATGCCCCGACGTCTACACTCTCCAACTTTCCAACCGAAGCACTTGATTGTGGTTGTCGCATGTTGTTTTCTGCAACTCACCATCATTTTGATCGGTGATGACGTGGTTAACTTAAACTTAATGGCGAGTAGTTAAGTCAAAAGCGCCAAATGTTCAACGCACTGATTAGCGCTCGTTCCAAAACTCCTCGAACTCCCTTGCAGTCTATGCGACGTTGTCAATAAGTGGTACACTATCACCAACTGACTGACAAGCTCAACTGTACACTGGTAGATCCTACGTATTACCACCTCAACGGATAAACGTTGATGTTAATCAATCCTTGTTTGGGATGCGCCACGCACTCTATTTTTACGGAATATAATGAAGGTGCGCACGCAGTATTGTCTTGCAGTGGTTGTTTGATAAACAAGAAGTGTTAGTTGCGACACCGAATCAGCCTCCCCTCACAAATGAGTATGTAATACTTTAAGATAGTGAATGGTCAGCTGTGGAAGATGCCTTGAATCCTTTGAAAGGCCGTCCATACATCGCGAGCTATTGCCATGCCGTACTCGCTGTCGCAAAAGGTGACATAACGCATGCGTCGGTGAGAAGAACGCGGGAGACAATTCTTTTAAGAAAATGTTTCGAGTTAAGGGCGAGTCGTGGACAGCATCGATTTGGCGCAGAATGCTAAGCCAGATAGGAATACAGTACGATTCTTGGACACTTCCATTAAGACAATCCCAACTGACCGATTTGGAAGACGACAGACAGGCTCCTGTGAAAACTTGAACATGCACGGCATGATGCTAAGATTTCGTAATTTACACGTTTATACCGGACCACTAATCGCGTTGGTCGCGAACTATGAACGGGCCTGAGAAGTCGGTCGAGACAACGTGACCAGGCGCCTAATCATGATGAAGAAGTAACGAAGATCAACGCAACGATTTTGTATATGACGAATATGAAGGATAACTAGGCTGATAAGCATCGCGAGACAGTTCTGATTAAGCTAATATTGCCTTCCAGTGCGTCATGGCGCAGTCCGAGGAAGTGCCGACTGTCGTGTGCACTCTGACACGAGGTTTTTGGTTCGGGTTTTCCGCCCAGAACAACCAAGCCTTCCATCCCTCAGCGGTCGTTGAATTGGTACCACACTCTTAAAAAACACTGACTTGTCCATCGAATGACCACCGCAAATTATATTTGCAAATGAATAAATAAATAAATAGTAAATCAAAACAATAGAATGATTTAATAAAATATTGGGCGCGTGTAGCGTAATCGAAAGAGCCGCCAGCTGTCGCGTGCACCCGATACCAGGATCTTGGTTCGGATTTACTGCCCAGGCCAGCCATGCTCTCCATCCTCCCTACGGGATTGGTAAATTGGTACCAGAGTTGTCCGGGAAAGGTAAAGCGCTGACTTTTTCATTGATGGGACACCGCAAGTCTTTGTATAAGCGAAGAACGCGCTCGAGTTGACTCCATGACGTTGCATGGAAGTAGAAAGGTGGCACATCCCAAAAAGGGAATGAGTGACCTCGTCCTTTATCCGTTTTATCCTGTAATAAAATATTTTGAAAGGATAAAGGACGGCGTTACTCAATCCTTTTTGGGATGCGCCAGGCATTCTAGTTCTACGGGATGTCGTGGAGGCGTTTTGAATGTTGGCATGTGGCTGTACAATGACTTGCGGTGGCCAGCCGTCAGCATGAACAAGTCAGCGCTTTATCCTCCCCGAACAAACCTGGTACTAATTCACCGACCCCGGCGAGATGGAAGGCTTGGTTGGATTGGGCGGGAAATCCGAACAAGGAACCTAGTATCGGGTGCACGCAACAGCCGGTACCTCCTCGATTGCGCTACACACGCTCTAATAAAATATTAAGTAGAATAGATGCACGTTCAATTTGCCTCTACGATGTCATGTATAAGTGGTCTGTGTGGCGCACTCCAAACAGGGACTGTCCTTTACCCTTTGTTGTTTATTGTTGCGTTCCGTAATGGAAGCGACTTAGTCCATCAACGCGGCCTGTTTTCAGCATGAGCGAGTTGAGCAACGTTGGATCTACGCACTAACCGCTCGATCGCCGTAATTTGTACAGCTGCATTCGACTGCTCCAGATGAGTTCACTGTCGTGTCGTGTCCCTCGTGCTCATTAACTGTCCAAGTCGCCGTGTATGTTACCCGTTCTGCCGTGTGTGCCCTCTCTATTCAGCACACCGTTGTTGTTCAGCTCACACAATGTGAAATCAATTAAGAATCGACTTATATTTATCCAAAACTAAATAGCAGCTTAATACAGTATTATTTCTCTTAAGAAAACCCACGCATGTCTTCTTCTTTCATCCGTTGAACACTCACTCCGATTCTGAGATAGTAACGCGAGCTAACATCGCCCTACGAGTGTTTTACGTCCGTCGTTCTGTGATACAATTAAAGGATTCCTCGATGTCTTGTAGAGACGCCTTACAACTTGTGATCTTGCAACTTGTGTTATACAACGATTCATGCTGTTTAATCCCATCGCTTTAGAAATAAACATTTTCGACTTATGTGTATGTTCCTCGCGTCGCGTCGCGCAGCGTGGAATCGGGAGGACGGTGCTCGGTGTGACACGACTCACACAAGTGAGAGAAGGCCTCCGGAGTTCCGATCCTCGTCGACGTTCGAAGATCAGAGACGTTGTCGCATGCGCCAAGCCGGCGAAAATTAGGTGGTCGCGTAATGCGCTTCACATTCACTCGCTGGAGGAGATCCGTCACCGACTGGATTCCGCGGGATTTCAATGGAACACGAGGGGTCGGATTCATCAACGACTTACATAACTTCAACAGAGAATCTTCAGCGGAAACTACAACGCGGCGCGCTATCAGGGATTTTGGCTGTAATTTTCTCTGTTAAATTGCTGCAATTCGTTGATGGATGCGGCCCCAGGACGCCCATTAATGCTTTGGTAGGACTTCTTCGTGAAGGACCTGAATGAACGGTATGATCCTCTTCGTGTCCCTCGAGCGAGGAGAATCCATTGAAGCACTCTGGCACGCGAAAGGGAGGAATGGAGACCCAGCTGGCGCCCGCTCTAGCAACTCGCTAATCAACGGGACGACAGGTGTGTACTATTTCTCAGAAGTAAGAACTGTTACTCGGTGGAGAACGGCCTTTGAATCCAGCAAATCATCAGTGGCAACCCGATGTTCTTTGTTTAGAGTATTGGGCTCTTACCAGTTAGCAGGACGAGGAAGTGGCGCATGCAAGGAATTTCAGCATGCGAACGATCTACCGTGCCTGTGTCGAAGCTGAGCACATTCTGGAGATTATTCCTTCCCAGACGCGGACGAGAGCACATAGCTCTGCCAAAGCATCCGTTGTACGTGCACAGACTCGCATTCCAATAACTACAGATTACATTGATGCTTGATAGGGACGACCAGGAAAACGCAACGTCAATTGGGCTAAGGGGTATGAGCCATCTATTAGGGTGGCCCAAAAGTCTTCAAACGAAATTTTGAAAACTTCAGAATTTTCTAGACAAAAATGCAGAAATCCTGGGTCAGTGAGGATCGTGTAGAAGGTTCCAGAAGCTTTCGCTGTATGAGTATACAAGGGGCCGCAAGGTCATTTTGTTTACATGTCGAAGGGACTGTAAGTCGCATCACAGTGCATCGTTTGTTCACTCGCTTTGATTCAGGAGATATGACCCTTGAAGACGGAGAGCGCAGTGGACGACCTGCTATCGATGGTGATGGGTTGCATCTCGCTATCAAATCCAACCGGGAAGCAACTACGCGGAAACTGGCAACAACGCTCGGCTGCACTCACTGCACCATCGAGCTGCATCTCCACGACCTCGGCTATCGAAAGTTTTGACAAGATGGATCCCTCGTAGGCTGACCGAGGCACATGAGCAATTACGAATGAGCATATGGTCAGTCACTCCTCGCGCAGCCGCATCGAAAGGAATTTCTTGAGGATCTAGGGACTGGAGATGAGAGCTGGATAGTCTTCGATAACAGCGCACTCATGCCGTCTGGCTCTCACTCGACGAAGAACCACCAGTCCAACCGAAGCCAAACCCATACCAACGCAAACGCGCCCGCACGTTGCATCGACAACCTGTGAGAAGATAGCCGGACTTGGCCGGCATCCGGTGGCCCATCCACCGTATTCGCCGGATCTTGTACATCGGACTACCATCTTGGGGGGACCGCTGAAGCATCATTTGAGAGGGAGAAAATTCGAAAGCTATTATGAGCTCAAAATGGCAGTCAACAACTTCTTCAAATACAATTTAGTGATTTGAAGAAGCAAGAAATTAACTTTTATGGTTCGTTTCGCCACCTTCCTTCAGACGAACCTTGTAAATTATAACACCTCCCGGTGGCTCATCAGTGAATAAAGAGGTGTTATAATTTTCATATTTATTTTAATATTTATTTATTGTTAGTATAATAATTTTATTTTATATATTTTTTATATTTTTTACAGTTCATTTATTTATTCTAATTTTTGCCAGTATAATTTTTTTAATTTTTTAAAATATAAAACTTTTAAACAAAGATATTTATTGAATTGTATATATATATATATATATTTAATTTTAGACAAGATTTTATTACAATTTTCTTCATGTCGCAATCCGCTGGTTTCTGGACGAAAAGAATCAGCGATTTGCCGAGCAGATGGGAGAGGGTTATATCTCTCTATGGTGAATATGTTGTTGATTTCTAGTTTGTATTTAGAAAACTATGCTTGAATAAGAAGGATGTTTTTGTTTCAAGACTTTTCGGCCAGCCTAATATTCATCTGCCAGATACCGTGCCTTATCTATCGAACTGCACCTAAAAAGTACGTTCTTCTACATGTGGTGCCATTGAGGTGGTAAGTGCCATCTTGTAGGGAACGGAAAATCTGATTTTCAGTGCACTGCGCTTTTCGTCCAAGCAAATCTTTTGAAGCGATAGAAATCATTTGTTCTAATCGTGCGAATGGTCGTGGGATATTCTGAGCGGGCTCCACACGTTTCCGCGCGGGTTTCAATTCTAGAATTCTGTGAATTTGGTGGAGCCACATATGAACGCTGCTCTACCAACTAAGCTTTTCAAAACACTTCCCGTAGAAGTTGTCACCAATACCTGATTTCGAGGAATGAAGCTCAAGATCACCTTCCCGCATGACAACTGGTGATCACATATGGCCGTTGTGACGATGCGAATTGTTTTGGAGTCAATGATAAAGACAAGAGTTGGAGCTACTGCTGTTTTGGATGCGCCACGCATCATACCTCTACGCTCCATTATCATGGAGTCCATCTGACGTCGCATTTGACCCATACGATGACTTGAGATGGCCAGCCGAGGGACAATTCAGGGTTCTATACTTTCCAAACGAGTTCGGTACCGATTCATCGACTCCGAATGATCCTGTCCTGGGCGGGAAATCGGAAGAAGGTAACTACTCGACAGCCTCGACTCTTCCGATTGCAATATCACGTTGTGAATGTAAGCCGGAGAAGTCTTGATCATGCAACATGTCCTCCACTCTTGGCTCTCTAGAACAGTAATCTTTCTCGCTTCTTGAAACGCGGTCATCACGGTGAAACAATCTGTGCACTCGCGAAATATCATGAGGGCTGGATCGCTTCAGAACGTCAGAGCTTCCATAGATATTGGTTCCTACATCTTCGGAATAGATGAGGAAAGACCGTCGGAAGAGATGGAGCATGGAGCATTCGCTCTAGAAAATCATGCAAAATGTGCAAGCCTAATACTTAATGCGAACAATGCAGTGAGGCGGCAGTCTAGGAGTAGGATACATGCCGCCTTTCTGGGAGATTGATGAACACAAGCTATTCTCCTTATGGTTACGTGGTAGCTCAGTCGGAGGAGGTGTCCGCTGTCGTGTGCACGTCATTCCAGGTTCCCGGCTCGGATTTCCCACCCAGACTAACCAATCCTTCAATCGCTCCGAAGTCGATGAATTGGTAGCGGACCGGGAAAGATGAAACACTGATTTGTTCATCGGCTGGCCAACCCTACTCATTGTATAGGCCAGATACGCATTCAATCTGCTTCGACGTCCTGAAGAAGCAGAATGCTCCCGCATTCCAAAAAGGGATTGCTTCCGTTTGTCCTTATCCTTTAAATAAAAATCAAAGATCAACAAAAGCCGAACAGAATAAATTGACGCGCCTAAATATTTTATACTTGCTCTGCTGCTCGAAAGCAGCGCATCAATGGTATTAATAAATGAGTATTGTGTCCACCTTTTGGCTCCACAAAATAAATAAACTCTAAAAATATTCCACTTCTAATTCTAAAAACAAATTCTAACAGATAACTAATTAATAAATAATTTTAAAAAATGAATTATAAAAATAAAGTCAATCCTAATAGATATTCTAGACATCTCAGTAAACCGACACAATAGGAGTAGAATTCATTCGGCATCTCTATGAGATTGATTAACAACAGCTATTACAAAAGGTTTGAAGTGGTGATTAGTGTTGCTCAAGTTGAAGAACAAAGTTCCTTCTTTGCTCGTGGATATCCGGACGATTGGCTGGATGACCCCTGTGTTTCCCATGTATCATGCATCGTGCCGGCTAATCCGCAGCACAAGCGCTTAGGAGGCCATGGGCCTGGAAGATTTACCACCGACGACTGACGTCTGGCCAAGCGAAAGCGACATCGTCTGGGACATCCGAGGAAACACATCGAGTTCTCCGGAACTGCGTCAAATGCCTGACAGATCACTGACAATGGGTCTCATCAGTTTTCCGAGAACAATGTGTGTTGCATTTCTGAGTGCACATTCGTACAAAAACTCTCTTCAGCTTCATCCAGACTCACTCATTATACACCACATCTATCCATAAGCTCCTTTCTGCGTCCTGAAAACGTTTTGAGAGCCGGGATTCACTTTTCGACTCTTAAGCCTCACGTTTGCAGATCTTGTCATTTGCTGCATTTCTGGAACGTAGGAGCCTCACATTGTAACGCAGAAAGTGTGATCAAATAAACAATTTTTTCCCTCTAAGAGTGCAATGTACGACAACTTCGACGTATATTTCCTTCAACAAGAGCTAATCCGACCATAGTTTCTGAGCAGTTCCTTTGTCGAGTCGAATACTTTTTGAGATTCCTCAGGACCAGTGAAGGCCAAAGTCTTGCTAAACCTGGCGCAAGGCAGCATAGCACTTGACATCGAATCAGTGGAGAAAGACCGAGAGCAAACAATGGGACGAGGCGCCCAATAATCGCTTATGGTGGAGGCCCTCGAGAGCTCCGCTCTCTTTGGCAGGCAGCACTCAAGTCGAAAAATGCGCACCGTTGGAGTGCCATCGAATGAGGGCCGAATAGGTAGTGATGTAGCGGTGAGCACAGCGAGAATGCCAAATATCGGATCTAGATGTTTCCGGTGTCAGCCCCGGGAGACCACATTCAGAGGATTGTCGATTTTATGGCTTCAGACTTTGAAGCCTGGCAGGTACTGGAGCAGCGATGAGCAGAATCTAACGCTTTTTACACTGTCCAGAAAAGGTGAACTCACAGGAATTTTCGTATTGGACATAGCTAAAAACCACTGAGGTAACTGTAAGTACCTGGTTCATATTCACGTGATTGGACAAAAGAGCTGGATCTCGTCATAGAATTTTGATATCTATCTGGCAAAAGGTCTAACCCTTGGTGCCCTTGGTGCTGCTGTTTCCAAAGCACATCACATCTAAGCTTGAAATGCTGCTGCTCCTGTTAGGCGCTGAACTTCTGGTAGCCCTTATTTGGCTCACATCTTCGAGCTTCATCACATGTTTATAAAGACTTCGTTGAGCACTGTGCAGGAGAATGAAAGGAGCAGCAACCTTCTAGGAATTTCTTCCTTAGTGCGATGCTGAGGCTCAGTAAGCCAAACCTCAATATAAACGAATTTCTTCAATGGAAGTGACCAGTTATGCCTCTCGCAGCAAAGTGCGATTCTGTGTTGACTTCTTTGACCGATTCACCATTAGGTTTTTCTAGACAATACCGTCTTTTTTGCAGCGTCTCAAGCGACTACTACTTCTCCTAGTGAGGTCTGGTGGACATCAGGATAATGAGGAGTGCGGCCAAGCATACACAGCAGCCTGCGATTGCTGTTGATAAGCGCCACACGTCGACGTACACGTTATCTGACCGACGAAGTGCGACTTCTGCCGCTAGATGTCAGGAACGTCATCATAAACCGCTAACTCGGGCCAATTTCCTCTATCGCACGCGCCGATACAAGGGCTAGACCGCCTTTGTCGGGCGGCAATGAGGTCATGCATGACTAGCTCAACAGGATTACTCGTAAATATCGCCTGTCCAGCTGAGGTCAGAAGGCACGGTATGAAACTTGTCCGCAGCGTCGGATTACTTAGCTTGAATCCAGCTGTATTTAATAGTACTAGCAGAGTCAGGCAAAATGTTATTAGCCTGCGATTTTGTACCCACACCAGAGAGAATTACGGTAAATTTAAAAGGTACGTGTAAAAAAGGTTGGTGGCGATATAGAAAATATTGATAATAAGCGAAAAAACCAGTATGAGGCTTTCTGGCAGGGGAGGTCACTTTGTATTCACTGGAAATCATCCCATGTCAGAGGAAAAACGATTATTCCTAGACCCCTTTGGGCTGAGTGTGGTCCCTCGTCCCATATTCAAATGGCACCCCACCCCAAAGCTACTAGGCACTGAGATTCTTCATGAGCAAAACTCGACTCTTCATGAGCAAACCGCGTTTGTCGACGCAGAAGCAATGGCCGCATTCCTATTCATAACTTAAATAAACACTAGCACTTCTCAAAATCTCGTCGAAAAAAAAAAGCCGCAATTATAGATTCACTTGTTAGAAATCTATTACTAATTAAATCAAAGAAAGAAAGTAGGAGGATGAACAATTACTATCTACCTCTAGATGTTTATATTTGCATTTATTATGCCTTTTATGTACGTGTGAGATAACCATTGGAAAACACACATTAACAATTACATTAATGCCGCATAATAAAAAGATTAAAGACATGAAAAGAAGTGGACTGGTTCATGCAGGAAATCTTCATTACCCAACTAAGTTCATGTTTAAATAGCGAACTTCCAGCGCGGCTTCTGACTATTCATAACTTAAGTAAACACTAGCACTTCTGAAAATCTCGTCGGAAGAAAGCCGCAATTATATATTCCCTTACTAGGAATCCATTACTAATTAAATCAAAGAAAGGAAAGTAGGAGGATGCACAATTACTATCTATGTACCTCTAGATGTTTATGTTTGCGTTTATTGATGGTAGATATGTGTAGCGCTTCTACATAACAAGCTCTTCTTCGTTCGAAACAAAATTGAACTCATTCTTTTACTTTTTCTGGGTCTTTTTGGATCTCTTCGAAAATACTCAGCCTGCGACACTTCTCAGTTCACCTTCACTATTCTGGTGGGAGCAGAACAGTTCTGGAGAACGACGTTCAAAAAATTTGTGGAGAATTGCCTCGCAGACTCATTTCAATTGCATCCGTTGAGTAATTTAGGCCGCTTCTTCGCAATTTATTTGCTAGCCTCTCTGTCCTAGCAGCTTCTTTAGGGCTAGAATAAATAAAGGACGTTGAGCCTCAATTACTCAGCAGAAAAAAGTTCAAAGTATAAGTTGATCTGCTTTCATATATGTATATGCCTTGGTTCTTTATAGCATTCTCACACTACAGCTTTATAACCTATAAGGTTCCTACCATACGCTTTGTGTTGTGTAACATTCCACTTGATTCCAGGGAAAGTGAGACCATGTGATCGAAATCTTCCAAATTTGAAGACTTCTCAGGATGATTTATCACTTCCTATTAATGTTGAACTCTTGGAATTTGAGAAAAGCAGTCTAAATTGGAAAGCCATGTGTAGGCTAATCGGAGCTGATCATTGAAGCCCTAGCAGCCAAGAAAATGCGTTGTTCCTCCGAAGGCTGCTTTATGGTTTTGGTAATGATTTTTAAGTGTATCTTGAAAAAGAGCCATGGATAACGCTAGCTAGTCAATCGTGAGCACCTCTATTAGCCACCGCATAATCTGACAGCACTCGATTCGATACTGCCAGCAATAGTCTCCATGTGCTCGTCTCGAAACCTCGGCATCATTATCAGCTGTGATGTTCTACTTCTGTGCCAGCGAAGTAGGTAACTGGAAAAGTTTATTCTAGCCCTGACTGAGTGTAGCAGTGGTGGAAAGTCGTGTGAGTTCATCTTTAGAATTGTTGAGTTCCGCGCCGTACTTCACTTTAGGCCAGAAATGGCAGCGCGGGGGCCTTTGGTCGGGTAGGCTTCAAACTGAAAAACTTCGAGCCATCTTTAGGCCTCTGAAGACGACGAAACGGTCGAAACGTCAGGCCTAGAATAAACTTTTCCACCTACCAACCTCACAGAAGCAGAAACATCACTGCCAGCAGTCATATAACATTGAATCATTTAGGTGGTGTAGCACTGCGATTGTATCCCGAAACCATAATGGGAGTGCAGACGTGTTTAAGCACTAATTAGTAGCACAGGCGCCGACCAGAATCCGTCTCGAATTGCTCAACCTGGTCTTCCTGGAAGTTTCGACTAACCTTAACCGCAGGTTGGCCGGGATCGTTCCGCAAAATCTTTCACCGTGAAACGATTTCTCAAAGTTGGGTAATCACGCTTGGGTAATCACGCTGGACTTGGCAGTTGTTCAGAAATCTACAGACGATGGACGCGCGTTTCGAAGAATTCCTTCCTTGGAGGCGTTAGAAGTCCAGTTAGCGCTGAAGACGCTGTTATGCTAGTTAAATTGGGACACAAGCCGTTAGAGTTGTTGAACACATAAAAATTTGAATCTCCGAGAATGCGTCAGCAGATTCTTGTCGAGGTTAGTGGCCGACAGGATTCAAGCCTTAACAAAGCAGATCTGCGTCTACGATCAAGCCCAAAGCCACGCTACTAATCGTAAGTCCTAAGCTTCTATCTGAGTAGTTGCCCTCTTTGGCGAAAAAGAAACACTTCTGGCCTCCGTTTACTATCCGGGCAGTGCACCGTTTCTGCCTACATATTTCAACAGAGCACTTATAATATTCTGCGTAGCGTTATCGAAACAGGAGAGCTTTCTGGAAAATCCTTGACAAAACTCTTGCCCCAGCGCCACGCCGTCTATCAACCACCCGAAATTTGGGATCTCTCTTACCAGGATACTATCTCAACGGTAGGTCGGAACGACGCAAATGTTGTATATGGGCAGAACCGCCTCTTCCTGGGAAGTAACAAACTGCAGGTATCTCGACCCCAATACAACTCTGCGCAAAGTTAGGGGCGACGGAAGTCGCCTGTTGGCGCCCTGTTGATACACGTGCTCCACAGCTGACGGGCGCGCGCGGGATGAGGGCTGGTATCGCGGGTTAGCGCAGTGCGCAGGTGGCGTAGTAGGGAAGAGTTCGGGCTCATGAACGAGCCCGAACGGGGGTTTGGATCCCGCAGACTGCGTTTGTTTTGCACTTTTGCATAATCCATGTTTATCATATAGGTAATCCACCTAGGGTATTATAGTGTGTTATAGAGCATGTTTACATATACATATATCACGCATACCGTTAACAATGGTGGTCCAGGCAGGGTCACCGATTTCGCTGAAACTTCGTCTAGGAGGGTTATTTGGAGTGCTGATCACGAATCTGATATCCGTTCTTCACGATTCCGTCGGAGGTCACCCATACCCTTAACAAGGGTGGTCCAGGCGGGGTTACCGATTTCGCTGAAACTTCGTCTAGGGTTTATTTGGGGTGCTGATCACAAATCTGATATCCATTCTTCACGATTCGGCTGGATAAAGGCAAAGGATTACATTCCTAAAGTTTCTGCCGGTGACGGCAGGTAGAGAAAGAATCGTGAAAAACGGATGTCAGATTCGTGATCAGCACCCCAAATAACCCCCCAGAAGAAGTTTCAGCAAAAAAAATTTTGACTGAAGTCTTGTTAGTGGAGTCGGAACTTTTAACTAGTGCCACAAAATATCTATCGTTACATAACTACAGCTTCACACAAAATAGACTTAAAATAAGTGACACAGAAGTGAACATTTTAGCTAAACTGTAGTTTGAAGCATATGTTATATGTAAACATCCTCTATAACACACTATAATACCATAGATGGATTACCTATATGATAAACATGGATTTTGCAAAAGTGCAAAACAAACACAGTCTGCGGGCTCCAAACCCCCGACCCCCCGTTCATGAGCCCGAACTCTTCCCTACTACGCCACCTGTGCACTGCGCTAATCCGCCATACCAGCCCTCATCCCGCGCGCGCCCGTCAGCTGTGGAGCACGCGTATCAACAGGGCGTCAACAGGCGATTTCCGTCGCACCTAACTTTGCGCAGAGTTGTATTGGGGTCGATACCTGCAGTTTGTTACTTCCCAGGGAGATGCGGTTCTGACCATATACAACATTTGCGCCGTTCCGACCTACCGTTGAGATAGTATCCTGGTTAGTCGGGAGAGAGCAACTGTGCAGTGTTAAATGCGTATGTCATCTTATGGCATACAAATATTATGTATTACCTGAGTTTAAATAAAAACCTTCACATAATGGGAGAGCAGCTGAAGGTGTCGTAAAGACACAAGCAAGCTGTTAGAAATACAAATCACTATATGCTCCCTCCGATTAGGATAGATCTCAAAATTTGTTGAACAAACGCTTTTGTGCATCCTTGTTTGGCTGTTTAACAAAAGTAGCTTTTGTTTTTTGATTACGTAGCGATATGTAGGCGCTTCATAAATAAGCTTTCTTGAAACACTTGGAAGAAGGTTCACACAGAAGACAATGGCAGCCAGCCCATTTTAGTTTGCGCGTGGCATGGAAAGCTCAGCACATTCCGGTAGAAGGATGAGCACATGGAGAACGTTTTTGTTTCCTTCCCCTTTGCGCCACAACATGTGTGATGCTCAGATGAGGGTTGACGTCTGGGAGGAGAGCTGGTTGTTGTCAACGATTTCGTTCCAAGCGGAGTCGTAAAGAGTTCTGGAGAAAACCAAAGAAAATTTGGTTCTAACCATGCCTTGTCCTCTAAAACCATCTTGACTATTACATATGGAAGTGGGAAGAGTACGGAGACAGCTCCGATGGCATAGAAGACTACCTTCTGCACAAATAAAAATCTACTCGTTCAAAGAATAAGGTTAAGATTAAAAAGTAGGATCTGGTATTGCTCAGAAATAGAGTACCCGATTGCTATCAAGTGAGACGCCGGCAGGGTCAGGCTTAACTATTGTTGTTTCTTTTTTACAAATAGGGGGCTGCCCTCATCTGAGAAGATACTGAGAAGAAAAGCAGTGATCTTCCATCAACCTTTAAAAATCCTCAAAATTCAGATTAGTCCATAGCATATAGTTGACGCAGGTGTTGTCCGGATATTGTCTATGTTTTATTTTTATGGAAAGGTAGTACCAATTACATTTAACGATTTTTCGTTAATTAGCTTTCTTGTTTTGCTGCTCCATATTTGTGCTCTACTCCACGCGAATATCCGCGCAAAATAGATGAATAAGCTTTTCCTAATTTAATAAGAGGCGTGGACTTTTTTAAAGTTACGTGACTGACGTTGAAACTTGTTGAAAGTTTGAGTAGTTGCAGTCCAGGGTTAAAAGCGAGCTCCCCGCCTAAACGGGGGGGGGGGGGGGGGGGGAGGAGGAGCCATTTGCGACCAGCAGTTGCAGTGATCCTTGTTGGATGTTATTTTCCATTCGCTCTGCAACAGTGTGAGCGACGTGAATCAGCGACGTTCCCGTACCTGCCGGCCCAGTCGGCACAATGTTTGAAGGCGGCGAGTGTGGTCAAATGCCTAGCGCACTCTGATACACAGCAACTGCGCGCTCGTACCTGCTCTTGAATCCTTCGGCCAGATGCACCTCGCACAAGCCACTATGTGAACGCGAATTAGACTACAATTCGAATCTTGGCAGAGCACCACATACTTTCCTTGAAGACTGCATCTTGAACGATAAAAAATAAGGGGTGGCATTAATTCCTCTTGGAATGCGCCACGCACCCTACTTCTATGGGATGTTGTGGGGCTATTAATTTATTTCTTTATTCAAAGCACATAATAGTGCGCCAATACCAAGCATTAAAAACAATCACTAGAAACCATGACAGCAACCAACAAATTATTAGTCAAGCTGAATACTCAGGAAGGAAATCCAGACAATACTAGCAAAAAGATGAAAAAACAAGGATTACGAAATGATTTTTTTAGAAGCAACAAGAAGGTGTTCCGTAAAAGATTTTCCAACGTCTTGAAGGACTACTATTTACTTTTACGAAGAGTAGCCCAGCATTTGGTATTTAGTAAAGCTTTAGAAAAAAACATCAGCTTAGAAAGACAGTTTTGCAGTGAAGACATCTTGCTCTTGAACTATAGAATGCTCTAAGGATAAGACCTAAGCGCACGATTCCGGGCGGGTCCTGTATCGAATAGTATAATAGAAAAACAAAGAACAATATTCGGCTATGACCTGCGGTAGCCACCCGACGAACAAGTCACTGTTTTGTCCTTCCCAGACTACTCTGGTACCAATTCAGCGACATCGGCACAGGTCTATGTTAATGACCTCGGTGTTGGGTCATCAAGTGACCCATGGGCACTCTCCATGGCCTCTCATCTTGAAACCTAGCCAGCCTTGCTCACTGCATATCCAAGAGTGGTCAACGAACCCCGAGTAGTATACGCAAATCTTCGTTGGTTTCTGTCAGTTTCTAGATCCTGTTCAGTGGTCACACAAGATATGACTTAGCAACTGATTGCAACCAGTGCTACAGAAATGTCCTGTACCACTTGATTGTGAGGGGAATGATCACAACATAATTATAGTGAAGCCGAACGGATTTCCCTTTCTGCTAGACCTCGCCAATAGGTTTTAATGGTTTTGAGTATATCACTTTCGTACTTTGTAGTCACCTGCTTAAAATAAAATCCATTTGGAATCCAGGCTTATAGCAAGCAAAATAAGTCTTGGGCAGGGGATTAGTGTCGTCCGTCGAGATTTTTTAAAGTTTTCAAGGGAAGTAAGGACACTACACTTAAATATTGTTATTGTCAGTAATGTGCCATCGAGGTTGGTGGATGTTTAGAACTCTAGGTCTAACCAAGCCGAGGTTTCAAGAAGAGAGAAACTAGAGACTGCTAATTTTAGAAAAATTAAGGTCTCAAGAAACTGCAATGTGGACTCCGCCATCATCGCTCTTTAATTATTTGCCACCAAAATACGCCTTTTTCCACCAACATTCTAGAGAGCTACTACATGGATCTCAGGCTTTGGACTTTAACTGCAGTTTCTGATGAGCGAGTGCCAGTGATTCAGGGTTGATGAGCAGGAATTCGATCTATATATTTTTTCCGTCGTGAGTTACATATTCACACACATGGGGTAGGAGGTAGGCGGGGTAAAAGTCGTTAAGATTCTGCGCATTTATGACAGATTTATTCTAATTTATTCTGGACAATAACACACTGAGAATTAAAAAGTTTAAACACTTTTGCTTAAGAATTAATAACGCGGATAGCTTTGTTGATTAGAAGCTGTGACATCTTCCCTTTCACTGATGACCAGCCGTGAAAACGCAATACCGAAAAGGTTCGTTTGAAGATTGGCAGAATGAGCTACTGAAAGATGGAGTTTAAAAAGTAGAAATGAGTAAAAGGTTAAAAAACAACCTATTTTTAATCTTACTTCATATCATATTATTCCCATTATCGCGGAGCAAAAGTAGGCATACTTTGCTCGTGAGCATGTCTGTGTTTTACCGCATGTAGACAAGTTGAGTGCCATTTTAAAAACAAGCCCTGCATGGATAATTCTTGTAACTTGAGAATGGATTCATCCGCTAATGCCTTACGACATTTCATACTAAAAGAAATTTTGAACTATAGCATGGCTTGCATGCTTGTTATAGCACGCTCGAAGTTACACGGCTCACGCAAGGGAGAGAAGGCCTCTGGAGTTCACCAACGCATTGGTCGGACTTCTTCGTGAAAGCCCTGAACGACCGATATGACGCCCTTCGTGTCCCTCGAGCGAGGAGAGTCCACTGGAGCGCTCTGGCACGCGACAGAGACGAATGGAGACGCGCTGCTGGCGCCCGCTCTAGCAACTCGATTATCAGCGGCATGAAGGGTTCTACAGGTGATAGCATGGCTTCGCTAGACCTCTCTCTCAATATTCAAGAGTGATTATCAAACAGTCTCAGTTAAAAAGCAAAAGAAACGGTTTGGAGAGCATGAGCAAAACTTCGACGCTACAAAACTTTTCGGTATTCTTGCAATACATCGTAGCATGTAAATTCACATTTTAAAAGTTCCGAATAGAGAAAATGAGGCCTTCAGAAGAATGTCGATGTCATCCTTGGTTTCAGATTTAGCTGTTGCCTTGCCCAAAGCAATATCCACACCACCGTCGTGGGCTGTTAACTGGTTACGGGCACTTCGCATTTTCCCATTCCATCGCAATCACTTGCGTTTGTGACTTCTGGAGACAGGCCTCAGTGACTGAGTGACACAACGCTCGCTTCGCTCCCGAGATGGCGGAGAACACTGCGCTCCCATGCTCACACCTCCACTATCCGCACCTGATCGGTGGCTGACAAGCGGCTGCGCGCTTCCTACCCCCGGGTGGAATTCCCGTCGGCGAGGGCACACGACGAACCGTTCCCATGCTCGTCAACTCACAGCGAGTGACAAATAGTCGTCAAGCGGCTCTCGCTTTGGTCGGGAGAAGCGGCAGGGGTGATAATAACACACTCAGAGGTCAGCGCCACTCGGCGCCCGGCTCTCCCCACGGCCAAAGGCCCCGCGATCAGCTTCTCAACGGCACTTGCGGAGCTGATCTGCTGCTTCCGCCGCCGCCGACAGGGCTGTCAGCCTGTCGTGACGGTGTTTGCACGGACCGACGTGCTGTGCCACTGATCGCTACGTGCGAAGAGAGTATTTCCAGAGCGATTTCCGGCCAAGAGATCAGCGAATGTAACGCATTTGTTGGCTGGATCTGAGTGCATCATTTCTAGGGTGTTCCAGGTCTACGAACTTCGATTTATTGGGATCTGAAAACTTCTTGAGAAGCAATGAAGATAGGATTTTTGGTTTTGTCAAAGAATAAACTGGAAGGCACGGGGAAATGCAATAGGTGAAATACATAGAGCCAAAGATAATTGGAACTGACACAGTTCTCTATCTTTAAATTGTCTTTCAAGTCACTTTTTAATGAATTTAAATCGAAAACGGAAAGAGCGACGTTCTCACTTCGAGGCACTTTACGGAACTTAGGAGCAGGTGTTGTCCACAGAAACCTGTGAGTACTAATCAATTAGCAAGTCAGCATTTCAGTTCATCAAGTCCTCTCTTTTTGAATAACAAAAAATGGACAATATGGTATAGAGGTTATTGTTACCGAATCCCTTTTGGGACCATGCATTCACCTTCTAAGGGAGGCGATTTGAATGCGTATTTCGTCTGCACAGTTACTTGCGGTGGCCAGCCGATGGACAGGTCAGTGCTTTATCCTTCCGAAAAAATAGAGAGAAGTCTGGTACCGATTCACCGACCTTGGAAGCAGGCTTAGTTGAATTACCCGAATTTGAGGTACTCGTACGAGATAGTTCGAGTTTGAGATGGTTTAAGTTCAAACATTCATGCTGTTGGCGCTCGCCGCGCCGACTAACGTCGCGTGGGTCGACTCCTGTTCTTTTTGTTCTTTTATCCCTTATTTTTACAGTTTATTATAGTTTCTCGTTATGCTACATCTCTTCGCTTCATTGATGAGCCACCGGGGAGATGCTACATTTACAGGTTCGTACGAAGGCAGTGGGGAAATGGACCAAAAATAAAAAACAAATAAAATCTTTTATTTTTTATTGGTTGGTGTGGGCGGGAAATCTGAACCAAGAGCCTGGTACGGGTGCACGCGACAGTCAGCGCCGTTTCCGACTTCACACACTGACTATTTCTCCACCCTTGAAGGTACATATAGAAGGAGATAAAAGCATTGAAAACAGCAAAATCTCCATGTCTAATACGGATTTATTTAGGAGGCGGGGGTTGGAGGAGGCACACCATTCTGCTGTTTAACAACAGCCACAAGATGGAAGTGAAATATTTCACAGAAACAGTACGGGTCAAATTAAAAAGACCTTTTATGTGACCTCCTGGACACCGTGTTTTTTCGCCTCTCCCTTCTGACTAGAAAAGAGACCAAAGAAGACTGGTGACTAACAAAATTATTAAAATCTCTCACTTTAACACATCCCACCGAAAAGCTGTCGAGAGCAGGCTTCCTCATCAGAAGTTCGTGTAAGGTTTCTTTGCCAAAGATTGGTAGAAATTTATACGAAGACATCGATATTCAAAGGAAGCCGGCCAAAATATTTTCGAAAGTTCGAATAAGACCTTTGGTGTCGCCAAGAGCAAGCTTCATGTGCCATAATTTTTGTGGGAAGTACCACACCTCTTCATCCCTTTTGGGGAATACGTTCACATTCTTCGAGGTATAGTCGAGAAAGTTTGGATGCGTACTTGCCCAGCACAAACGACGACTTACAGTAGGCAACTGATAGACTGGATGCTTTATCGTTTTCGGATACCTTTTTTTCGATACCAGATCACAAGCAACGTACACACGCTCTCTCGGCTGCAACGAGTAAACGATATTTCCTGAAGCTTCTTTTCTTAGGGTGTGTATAGGAAGGAACCCTCATCCTTTAGTCTGTCCAACTTTACTGTAAAGATTCAGTGTAGCCGGCTAAACTAACGACGTGTACATCATCTTTAGGACAAGGGAACAGCTAACATATCTAAATTCATGAGTAATTCTGTCCACCCAAACTACAAAGATTTTTCTTCGGAGCAAGGGTGCGAAAGTGATAAGTGGTCTCCGGGCCCGCGCTCACAGCTGGATCGAGTTCGTGCTATGCCTAGAGCCAGCTGGTTTTTTCTCGGCTCTGCAGCCAAGCCGACGCATCTTTTAGTACTTCAAGAAGGACATTTGCTGTGTACTTAATGTCTGGCTTCAGCATCCACTCTAGAGTGTCGTAGTTGCAGAGAAGGGGCTGGATTCGATCCGAAGATAAGCAATTATTCGAACTTTCGTAGCACAACGCAGTGTGCACAGCAGGAGTGGAGATATGAGAAGCAATAAAGTTGGAGAATAGCGGCTGACTCTATGAATTGCCTGGGAAGGCTGGTAATGTGAATTGAACGCCTGAAGTGCGCTATACTTTCCTTTGGCAATTAGGTCTCGACGATGAGATTGACCATAAAATCGGTCTAATGTGCGCCCGATAGTGTGTGCTTGAGCAGAAATGTATTATGCTACAGTTGGAGGAGGGTAGGCTGTCGCGTGCACCCGATGCTATAGTCCTGGTTCAACTTTCCCGCGCTAGCCTTCCATCCCACCGGTTTGGGAAGGATAAAACACTGATTTCTTCATCGGCTGGCCACCACAAGTCAGTGTATAGGCCAAAACACATTCAAATTGCCTCCAGGACATCTTATCAAGTAGAATGCATGGCGCATCCAAACAGGGATTGATTAACGCCCTTCTTTATCCCTTTTATAACTCTTGACCATTGTTATACATTCAAAGCTTTCACTCCAACGAAAATTTTGAGCCAGCCTCATTAATTGAAAAGAACAAAGGCTCGGTGTCTCTAAACCCTTTTGGGACCCGCCGGATTTTACAGTCACGTCTGACAGCTTAGAGGCACATGGAAGAGGCTTTTGAATCATGCCTAATCGTGCCTATTTAAGCCTATTTAAATGCCTATTTGAGAAAATTTTTTGGCTTCCTCTGGGAACTATATCAGTGTTCCTCTTTGCTTTAAAAGTTGTTGTTTCAAAAAAGTTGTAAAACGGTGTTTGCTAGCTTTATTCGCCTAATAATATTCTTACGTTCTGCAATCTGTATTTTCTTCTAGGACTACAGTATCAGTCAGATCACTGCAAGCAAGTACCCTTACCGTAGGCAATGGTAACGTAAGCAGAGAATACGTGGACTCTGGCATGAATAATGTTCTAAGGAATGGGTGCTATCGGGAGCAACCAAAATTCCCGATCAAATGCTACCCGACATCTCTGGAAAGATCAAGACCACTGAAAGTCATTGAACAGGCCAATTACTCGCTCAACACGATGTCTTGTAGAAATAGGATAAAGGATAAGGATAAAGGATAAAGGACGGCGTCACTCAATCCCTTTTGGGATGTGCCACGCATTCTACTTCTACGGGATATCGTGGAGGCGATTTGAATGCGTATTTGGCCATACAATGACCTGCGGTGGCCAGCCGATGAACAAGTCAGCGCTTTATCCTTCCCAGACAAGTCTGGTACCAATTCACCGATCCCGGAGGGATGGAAGGCTTGGTTGTACTGGGCGGGAAATCTGAACCAGGAACCTGGTATCGGGTGCACGCGACAGTCGGCGCCTCTTCCGTCTGGGCTACACGCGCCCTTTAGAAGTAGGATACGTAGCGTATCCCATGAGGGAATTTGCTAATGCCGAGTCTCGTCCTTTTATCCCTCCAGCGAAGTCCGTTCGACGTTATGCCAGCGCTTTGTGTTGTTTCCCATTCTGCCTCAAAACAGCTGTTGTTAAGAGAAATCGAGAATATTAGCGATACGGCTAACGGATATTATTCAGACCAGAGTATTCTTCTGCTAGGTCGGCACGCACAGTTAAACACCATGAGTTCTTTAGCACTCGTTCAGCACTTCTCATGATGACTGCTGAGCGCTAACAGGGTAAAGCTTAGGATAAAACGGCGCTTTATAATTCCCAGAAAGACTTATACCAAGTCAGTGATTCAGGAAGGATGTAAGGATTGCATCCGCTACAGAACGGAGATCAGAAGAATCCGGATTAGGAGCGCATGTGAGCAGCACCTGCACAGGTTGCGTTACCACACATGGTATAAAAATTATAAAAGACGGCGTTACTCAGTCCCTTTCAGGATGCGTTATAAAATCATTATTATATTCAAATTATTTCAGGATGCGTTATAAAAAAATTATAAAATCGTCTTAACTTAAGAGGCGAAACGAGTATTTTATAAATTAGTGTTCGTCTTTATTATCTTTTCCTTTATGATGGAGGAGGGTCTAAGAACGAGAATAAAGTACGGTCAATCCCTTTGAGGGATGTGCCACGCGCACCACTTCTACTGAATGTTGTCGACGTAATGTGCTTGGCCGCTGATGGATAAACCAATGTTTTAACCTTTCCAGACAAGTCTGGTGTCAATTCAGCGGTCAATGAGGATGGAAAGTACGGATGGACCGAGGCGGGAGACCCGAATCATGAACCTCGATGCAGGGTTCACGCGGCAGCCCGCGCCTTCTGCAACTGCGCTACCACACGCTGCCACTAAGAGGGCCCCGAAATAGATGGGCCAACTAGTTCAGCCATTGATAAGAGAAAGGTCTCGCCTAGATCCATCACATGGACTTCCCATATCTGTGAGAACTCGTACATCTCCATTAACCTTATCTGCACCTCGAACAACGGCGATACCACGATCAGCACGTCATCTGGGGTGTCTCCGCGGCGGGGACTCCGCCGACGGCACGGTGGCCGGCGAGGCCGTCTGACCCGCTGCCTCCCATGGCCGCCCCGCCCCGTCGGGCTTGCGCCATCGCTGCGTCAGTGCGTTAGCGTAGAGGGCCGTCCGAGGACCATGATGAGGGAAGCGCTCTCGAGCTTCCTTCTCCTTGCTATTCCGGCACTATGCCTCTGTACTTCCTGTGAGATGTTAAAGAAGTCTCACTACGACTATTCGACTTTGCTGAAGAAAGGAGCCGGTAGGTGGCCTCTGGCGCTTACACTATTCGCCGTGACTTTACCCTTCTATTATACATTTCTTCTTTCGTTTCACTCACACACTATGAAAGAAATCGTAGCTACAACAGTGTTAGAGGCATTGGAGGTATTGCTTCAGAAGAACGAACGCTACACTCTCTCTCTATCAGAAATATTATTTTGCTACATTTAGGCACACCTACATACCACAGAATTTGGCTTTCTGATAGAATTACTCACACTGCATTTATGCGGTCACTAATTAGAATTTCGACGGGAATCTTGTTCAACGTTGTGCTCCGTTCGGGTTCTCATATGCGTCACAAAAACACAAAGCGACCGGGCCGGCAAAGGCTTTGATACCCCGATCGGCTCGTTATTATAGGAATTCTATTGTTCGAATAGGACAATTCTTAGCTAGACAAAAACAATAGTGCCATAAAATAATAATACCTACCATAATGCCATAGAACCTAACGGCTTGTAAGAGATCATGAAGGTTTTGTTTTATTGCGCTTTATATTTTTATTTTGTTACATATCCTACTTTTATTCAAACCGTCTTATTCTTCACGGCGAAAGTGTTCACTTAATTACCCAGACCTAGTTCCTCCTATCCTGCCAAGGTGTTGAGCGTGCCGGGCGGCGAGACTTCTCCACTGATGCCTGTCTTGTGCCACTTCTTCACCTTCGTCTCTGGAAATACTTAATAATAGTTGAAGTACCTTTTCGAATGTTCGCCTCCATGTATTTCTCGGACGACCACGAGCTTTGCTATTTTCAGTAACGACAAAAATATTTGCTTGAAACCAGATCGTTGAAATGTTAAAGATTTAAATTCACATTGCTAGATTTCTGCTATTGTCGCAGACTTGCCTCTAATTCCTCAACAAAATGGCTTTCCGATAAATGCCTCAGTATGATGTTGAGAATGTTTGCCACTTCTCGTTTAAACATTAGAAACCATTTAAAACTGCTATTGCACTAATTCGTTTGAGACATCGTAGTAAGTAGAAGATCTTTATCTTTATGCGAACATGATTTACTGACTAGCAAATACATAAATTAATTCAGTTTCCTTCCTAAGATCAAAATACGTTTAAAAGGTGAAACAAATAAATGCGTTTGCAAACTATGCAGCAGAAATAAAAACCTTAAAAGAGAAAATGTTGTCTGCTGGAAAAATGTTGAGAAAACACTATCGGCCGTTAAAATGTGAATCTATACGAACCTCTTAGGTGCTTCTAACTTAAGAATGCAATGAAGATGTAGCAGTATGTCACCTGTAATGGTTTCGCTTCTGCAGAAGTTTTTCTCAGTGGTCACCCAGTCTTGGAAATGGCAACATTAGCTGCCAAATAGCACAAGAGGTCGGGGTTTAATGGCAAAGAGAAATTCAAATTCAATGGTGTAAATCAGGTGGCGAATTTTACTAAAACTCGATGACTCCGTTGATGATCTGCTCCTAAGTTCGAGAAGTTTCCAGATGGACACCGCTCACCGTAGGTTCAAGATTCTGTAGGGTATTTGTTTATCTTGTTCGCAACAATGAATGACGTAAGCATTTCCATGATGTCCGTACGATAGCACAGACGCAAAAACAAAATCTGAAAAGGAGGGAAAGTAGTGTTTTTAGGATCAGAAGCAGCCAGCTATTTTCGGACGCTCCTTCATATTTAGAACCGTGCGTTCAGCGATTAGCGTCATTTGATAAGGGCTCATTTAAGAATGAGGTAATAAGGATCATGCCAAGCAAGCAGAGGAGGTGCCGGCTGTCGTGAACACCTCGATTCGAGATTCTTGGTCCGCCATCAGCTAAGCCTTTATCCCTCCGAGGTTCGTGAATTTATTCCAGACCTGTCCAGGAGAGGCAGGACTCGAATCTATCCTAGTCGAAGGGGAGGGCATGTAGTGACTTGCGTCCCCAATCCCTTTCCTGAGTTCCTACGATAGCTTCAGTTGCTGTCCCATCATGAAAGGATTTCATTTAAATTCAGGGACATCGTTGTGTGGCATGAAATGACATAAGAAACTGACATCTAACGGTTGCCCCTCCCGACTAGGATAGATCACAGAATTCTAGCGCCAACTATCCATCGACTAGCTGCTGCAAGTCATTGTGAGCTAAACTACGCATCGAAGTTCCCTTCACGACTTCCTGTTGGAATAGAATGCGTGGCGCAACCTACCGGGGGTTGATTCATATCTTCCTTTCCATTTGTTACTGTTATTTGAAAATGAATGCTCTTTTTGGAAAAAAATCCTTCATTCTGAAATAATTTGTTCTTAATTTGCTACTAAAAAGCAGCTTACGATCAATACTTTTGCACCAGGCGGACCGAACTTGCACCCTCTGCTCTCCCTCCATCTTTCCTTCCTAAATTGTTTGTTCGCAAGTTGTAGTTGTTTTGTGTTTGTTTTTTGTGTAGTTGTTTATTTTTTATTTTTAAGGAGCTTTAAAAAATGGCACCTGCTCGACTGACATCATTTTCTCAGCCAATAGTTTTTTAACCTCTATTTACTATTGTCAATACAACTAATCAGCGTTTCTGAAGCTTTTTAAAACAGCTGATGGATTTACGTATTTCAGCGACAGACTTAAGCGTCTGTACCGGCAAGAACGCCTGTTGCACGAAGAGCATAGAGGACGAGATCCTCGAGAGTTCGGAGAAGATCTTCAGGGCACAGCTTGAAGACAAACTCATCGTGCTCAGGCATCTCATCAACTCGAATCTGAGCAGCTTCAAAAGTGAGTGACGCCTTCGGCACGGCAACCGCTGACCTCTCCCTAATCGCCACCAATTCAGCCTTCTTCTACAACTCACTTAACGCTTGCCAGGAGCACCTGGACGCGCTGTTCGATCGCACTTATGGACCATTCTATCAGCGCAACAATCAGGTACCTACTTAGTCCTTGAGTATGGCCTCAGGAGAGGGAGCTTTTCTCGATTTTGAGAGCTTCATCTACAGATCTTCGACACCTTCTTCAACCGTCTGCGAGCGTACTCGTCGCCGTTCTCGGAGGCCAAGGTGCCGCATATTGTCGATCGGCTGTTCGAGGACATGTTCGTCATCATGTTTCAGCTGATGAATCCCATGGTGAATTTAGTCTTCTAGTTAGAAATTCGCTGAATCTGCAAAGTACACCTGTCACTCGCAGACCTCCCGTGTGCTTCTGATAGTTTTGCACACTTCCTTCCTCCTTCTAAATGATTTTGTTCTTTTCTGTAGTATTTTTATCCATTTTCTTTCACACATTTCTGAATCCGTCGACAGAATCTTGAGAAGAACCCGATGTTTTTTCACAAGCAGCTTATCTAATTTCTTTCCTGCGAAGGCATTGCTGATCATCAGTGTCTGAGAGGTGGCGGAAATATTTAGTGTTCCAAAAATGGTCGTTCTCCTAACTGCTCGTTTTGATTCCCCTCTACTTCAGTTTTCGTCCTGCATATTCGCCTGCCATCCATTTTTTCTCAGATCGTCGGCAGCTTTCTTTGCTTTTTTTTCATTTACCCTTCGGATGAACTCCGGTGACGCCACGGATTAGTGCTGTCACCCGACAAAAACACATAGTGAACCCTTAGTCACACAGAAATTCGGAGACTATGAATGCCTCGAAAACTGCGGAAAAGCAGAAGGTTGAGGAAAGGAGAAAACGATATGAACCCCTTCTTCCATACGGATAACATTAAAGTGAAATTCAATGGAACTTGTCCTATCTCGTGGTAATGAAGTCGGGAAAAGTGCCGCTGTTGCGTGGACCAAAATCGAGGTTCTTAGTTCGGGTTCCGATCAGGCGATTCCTTCCCTCCATAGAGGTGAATTCGTAAGCAGATTGGCTCCACGATACTCCTTAGAAGTAGAGTGCGCGGCCCACAAAGGAACTGAGTAACGCCGTTCTTTGTTCTCAACCCTTTTACTATGGTTCATTGTCAGTTGAAACGTCGTAGGTGCTAGTAACCAGAGTAACCAGAGTCCCTCCATCAGAGCAGAATTAGGAGTTCTGCTCTGATGGAGGGACTTTCTTTCGCACCTGGAAACTTTCACGCCCTCATTATTCCCCTGCCTGATGTACCTATGAACTAAAATGCGTGACGAATTCCAGACAGAAACTGATAAAAATGGACCTGACCCTTTATCCGCATCTTAATAACCTTCCCTTTCTTCTCACCTTCTTATCTTATGGTAAGTGTATGTGGGGGCAAACATCGAGAGTCGCACATATGCAGCTTCGACTGCTACTCCACCTCAATCAAACTCTCCTTCTTTCTTATGGACACCGAGTCTGGAAGATGTTACTAATGATGAACTCCATCCTATTGTCCTTTGTCAGATCTGGAAAGGATCAATGTCTAGTCGATACCTATATAGTCTCCTGAGCCCGTTTTCTAGTTTTCACTAGGTAGGTCATAAATTAAAAGTCTGTTTTGCCTGAAAATGTCCTTTCCAAGAATTCTTATGAAAAGAAAACTACTAGGGAAAGATAGGTTGTTGCGTGCCAACATCCAAGTGCCTCGCTCTCCTGGAAACTGTCGTCTAACAAGCACGAGCGCTTTCGAGTGGAGTACAAGTGCATGCTTGCTTGAAGTACTGTTGAAAAAGAGTCCTCACCTGCTTGTGTCTTCAGACTGCTTGGACTCTGTCAACACCGACTCTGACTAGTGCTTTCAAACAGTTTCCTCCAGTGGAATAACAGCGATGTCAGCTTCTGCTTAACCTTCTACCTAATTGAGTAAAAAGAGATTACCCGCTCACATTAATTGTTTAGAAGCATTTTTGCTCGTCGTTTTGGCATTCGTCATAGGAATTTTTGTGCGCGGACAAGAAAAGCAACTTTTTAACCTTAGTAGACACCCATCACACCCTAGCTACCTAGAGTTTCTCATTCGCAAGAAAACTTTCCCACTAACTAATAACTTATAAATTTCAAAGTCGATACAGGAATCTGGCGCAGCTTAAGTAGAGAGAGAAAGAGAGAGAGAGAAAGAGAGAGAGAGAGAGAGAGAGAGAGAGAGGGAGAGAGAGAGGAGAGGAGAGACCAAGGTGCGTAATACTGTAGGCACTCATTGACTAACAAGGTGTTCAGTGATGGAAAACAAGAAAGAGTTACAGTGTAAAGGTCGGCGCTAGTCAATCCATTTGCCAGATGAGCCACGCATCCTACTTCTATGAGATATTGTGGAGGCAGTTTGGGTGTGTCTTTAGAGTATTAAAAGTCTTTAGCCTACTAAATCACTCCCGGCAAGTTTGGCACCATTCGGTGACCCGGTGAGGGATGGAAGGCTTGGTTGGCCTAATCAGAAAATCCGAATCAAAGCACCTTGAATGGAAGTGCACGTGGCAGCTGACGCTTTCTCGAACTGCGCTACCCTCTGACATTGAATGAAGAGTTAGTAATCCCGGAAAAGGGTGGGTCGTAAAAAACTCACCGAAATCATTGCATAGCAAAGGCGCGAAGTATGATGTGTAGATAAAGGCTATTGCATTTCTAGTTCAGTGAAATATGCTCTGGAGAATACTAGAACAGCGACAAAGCAGATCAGACCAAAATCATTCTTTTCACTCCATCTTTTATGTTCTCTTCTTTTATTCTTTCCATAGCATTCATAGCTAGCCATATGCACCACTCATAGGCGAATAGGAACAAAGTAATTGGCAGAGTTACTAGCAAAGACGTCCCTTTGCTTAAACTGCCCTAAAACATTGTAGTCATAGCTCATGAAGAGTTGAGCAACTGCTAGCAGCTACATCTGGCTGAGAGGAGCAGCCTTACCGCGGTATTCTTAAGTCCAGTCACTTCCCACTCATAAGGTTCTCGCTTTCTAAATCCCTTTAAGCTCATCATCTACACGCTCTCTACTGTTTTGCCTACTAGGACAGAACCATATCCAGCGCGAGATTAGATGCGAAAAACTGCAGAACCTCCGCCCTTTCCAATCCGAGCAAAACCGCAAAAAGTCCTCTCTCATCGCCGACGTTCTTCTTGGAAAACTTTTGAATTCTGAACGAGGTTTTTGCGCGAGGCGTTGCCGGCTGACTCAAATCTCCAATCTGTTTCCAGCACACGGTGACAGGCGCTCAACGACGTTGCATGATTGAAGGTATGCAGGAGATCGCACCGTTCGGCGACGTTCCAAAAAAGGTGTGCCATCTAATTTCACCACTTCCGCCGTTACCGTACTGGTGTAGATCCGTTTCGGATCCGAAGACACCTTCTTCAGTTGCAGATTGCAGTACATATGGAGAAGTCGTTGGTATTCTGGAAGCAGTTCGTCACCGGTCTCGATCAGGTGCACAACGTACTCGAGGGCTTCATGAACGTAGGTTTTGCCTTTGACACGTTTGCGAGCCTTTTCTTATCTAGCAATTTTATTGCTGAGAGCTATTTCTTGGGCAGTTCTTGCGAAAGCACTTTAAACGCTTCGAGCCTAAAATTTCCGGCGAAATGACCCTGGCCACCTCATTAAGTCGGTGCCAAACTGTCGGGCCGGAAATCCTCCGACACGGTCTGACCTGGACACCTGACCAGGGGTGGGGCGGCGGAGGAGTACGGTAGAAGACTGCCTGAATCACATTCAAAGCTGGGCCGCTGGAAATACCATGTCGGGAGCTCGTCATTCTCGCCGTGCTCTGCTCGGCGATGCGTCACTTGACGATGAAACTCGCTCCTCCCGTCAGACTCCACCGCCGACCTCAGCACTTCAGAGGCTCAGCCGATACACGATCGCTAATTACACCATTCCCGAATTCATTCGTAGCTGCGGGAGATCGCTTAAAGGTCACCCGCAGCGTGTACCGTATCATTCGGAATATCTCGGCTGCATTTTCATGTCCGCAATCTATGAAGCAACGTCAGGGGATTGGGGAGGCACCGTTGAAGAATGATAAGAATAGCCAATAAAAATAGGGACGAAATAATTTTTTTAAAGGAAAATGGTTTTCAATATTGATAGTGACCGCGTTTCGAGGTCTAAAGATTTACGATGTTAAAATGAATAAGAAATGTTTGAAAAAGTCTTACCAACCCATCCATAGAAATGGGCCAAATTTTACATGAAAAATTGAGGCAAGAAAGCACAAGATAATAAAGGATAAACTATAAAGAACGGCGTTACTCAACCCCTCCCTTTGGAATGCGCCACGCATTCTACTTCTACAGGATATCGTGGGGTGATTTGAACGCGTATTTGGGTATGCAATGAATTGCGGTTGCCAGCGAATGAACAAGTCAGTGCTTTGTCCTACCCAGGCAACTCTGGAACCAATTCACCGGCCCTAGAGGGATGGGACGCTTGGCTGGCCTGGGCGGGAAATCCGAACCAGGAATCAGGTATCCGGTGCACGCGGCACCTCCGACTGCGATACATAGCCCAAAGCACAAAATAGAAATTTATAATTCTTTCTAAAGACATCGTCTAAGGCTAATAATCGCTACATTTCTGGACAGAACTTACCCTACAATCTGCTTAAAGAAATAAGAAGTTAGGAACCGCTTCTCAAGTCTGTCAGAAAATGGCTAACTACGGTGAAGAGAAGAAATCAGAAAGCTGTTGTCAGAGACCATCGCGCAAAGAATATAATGATTATTCCTTTGCTTAAAAGCCTTGGCTATTTCTAGGAATGGCAAATTTTTGATGGAAAAACAAAAAAAGTATTAGCGCCAGTGGCTAAGCAATCGAGTCTCCTGATGCCGACTGTTCATTTTATAAATTACCCTAAGTATCCGTTGTTAAGCGCGTTTTAGCGCAGTTGGAGGATGCGCAGGCTGTTCGGTGCACCCGGTTCCACATTCTTGGTTCGGTTGTTAAACCCAGCTAAATGGACTTCCTATCTTTCCAGGTCGATGAGTCGCTACCAGGCTTGTCTGGGGAATTTGATTCGTACATTGGCTGGCCACCACAAGTCATTGTTTAGGTTCAAATAGCATACTCGATATTCAGTAGAAGGTGGTAGAATGCGTGGCGCATCCCGCAAAAGGATCGGATAACGCCTTTATCTTTTATCCCATACGCTTTTGGGCACAAGGGAACCTCGGCGGGTAAGTCTTGGAAGCGAAGCTCATTCGTAGTGTTGGGGCGAGTCCTCCCTTCACCATCGGTTAGCTCCGCACCTCCAGACGGTCCAAATTCCGCGTAGCCTCGCCCTCATTCGGCGTAGCCACAGGAGAGCTCTAAGAAGCTTCTTCTGTCCCGCCCGGTCGTCAGCGATGCACCTGTTGTCGGCGGCTAGCGGCTAATTAGAGAAACCCAACCGGATTAGTCGCCTCGTTGCCGTAATCGTCGAGCTGATGAAGATGAAGCTGCTTCGGCAATTACCAGCTCAGAAGATCGATCGGCCTCAGAGATCTTGATTCCGAAGGAGGAGGCTGTCCTTGCCGATCGATGAACGGACCTGTTCGATCGGTTGTCGATCGATATGAGCAGCTTTATTGATGGGCCGCCGCCTACTTGGCGCTGATGACGCAACTCGGTTATTTATCTCACTTTGTCGTCGTCACCGATACCGCCGACGACCGGCGCAGTAAGCAGGCAGATGTCATCTGGGCTATCTGAAGATGTGGAAACCAAGATCGAGATGTGGATCTGCTCCATGGGATTTATCGATTAGTGTCGATGCACCAAAAATAACCAAGTTTTCCAAGATACGGGAAAATGAAGCTCTCGAATGTTCGAAAATTGCTTTGTATGAGGACGAATTCGTGAACTATTTTTTTGCTTATTTCTGAAATTTTGAAATATTACACGAGTGACGGTATTCCACTTGAACCACGAATAGATTATAGTCTTGAGATGTACCCGGAAAGGGGTTTCGGGTTCAGAGAGCACATTAGGAACGGAAGGATCTAGCCCAAGACGTGGAAAGGCTGCGGACCTCAGGGATGGTTCATCCGTTAGAGTACCCAGAAACTGAAATCCGAAATCGTCCCGCAACAGATTGCCTAGGGGCATTATTTAATACGTTTTAACATAACATTTCAGGCTTCTGTGTCCAAAGAGTGCAAGATCAACCTGGCGAAGATGTGGGACTGCTCGATGTGTTCGGGACAGCCTGAGGCTAAACCCTGTCCGGGACTCTGCACGAACGTCATGAAAGGCTGTCTGGCCGATTGGGCCGAGATCGATCAGCAATGGAATGCTGTCATTGGTTCGTTCACTTTACAGTAATCGATTTTCTGCAAGATTATTCTTTAGTTGCTGCTTACCTTGGTGGGTAATCTTAAAAAGTTAGGATAATTGTTTAAAACTATTTGAAAATTTTAAAACTTTGTCTCAGCGTTCAACGAAGCGATTGATCGTAAAAAATGGTGGAATATGTAGCAAGAAAGAGCTGTCAAATAATTTGAATAATGAAGTTAAATTGAATTTGTGTTATCTTAATCTGAGATCTGGAAGGCTAGTATAGTACTGCTCCGACGGGCCGCCAAACATTGCTCCTCATTCAAAAGTCGGATTATTTTATGATTGCACTGCATGTGTACCTTTTACTAAAACGTGATTTTTAGAAGTTGATCGCCTGAGGTCCACATTTTTCCTTTCCCACCTTTCAGAGTTTTCTATGATACTTTAAAAACTGATAGGATATTAGAATAAATTATGAGCAGAATAAAATAATAAACAATAAAACGCAACATATAATAAAAGTATTAATATTGACAATTTGAAAACATTATGTCTTTTTTCAGAGACCTCCATTTCCCCTCTTCTGTCATATTTTCCTAAAATTATTTTTGGATGGAAAAACTTCTCGAAGGGATTTTTCTGCCTGCAGTTGCTCATGGCAAGCGCAAAATTTTCTTCTGAATAGATATCTAAAAATCAGACCATCAGATTCCTAAAAAAACCGCCTTCGATTTCTCGGTTGAAATATACTATCACCTTCAAGGCAAGGGCACCTAAATGGGACTAGCAATTCTTATTTATTTCTATTAGAACTCTTTCCCGTCCATTGCCCCTTCTTCACAGGATTTTGAGGTGTGGAACCACTTACAATGTGCAATCTCAGGGAGAGCCTTTCTTTAAGTGGCACATCAGCACAGACCGGCTGGTAGCAGTTTGTCCCCCCCCCCCCCCCCCCCGGCTGACGGTTTCTCGTTAGTGTGGCCGCTCGCCATTCGCTCGAAGTCAGGCTTTCGGCGCCGGCTTTGATGGCTCAGCGGGTTTGAACTTTCCGCGCCGCGCCGATCGTCGCCACCCCTACTTCACTCGGCGCCTTTAGTGACCGAATTCAATGACGCATGCGGGCTGGCTTTCAGCAGAAAGGGGGTCGGCCTTTGTCGGGGGGGGGGGGGGATGCTGCATGGCAGGCGCGATGTCCATGGGGCTTCCCTTGTAGGTGACCCATTTCTCCGAGAAGCCTGCCAAGAGGCGCTGCAGTCTGCCGTTCTCGGGCCTGTTGCCGAGTAGCGCTAAGAACTTCAATAAATATTGTCACTCACCGCTTGACACCGGTTATGCAATGGGATTAAGACTCCGCGGGGGACATGGCAGCCCTGCGCCTCCTATGGCGCTGGGTGCTCTTAGTTGATGCGCAGGTGGGACTGGCGACGAGCAATTTGCTTGGTCATGGAGAGATTTGCCACAGCGATCATCAGCTTATGGTCGCTAAGGTTGAAAAGCTAATGTTCGACCTCCTGACCTGCCATAGGGAGTTGCACTTTGAATCCACAGACCAAGGACTAAGTGGGGCTAACCGTCACACAAATGTACTATGAAATGAGCTCGACCTCGTCGATAAATCCTCGGCATGCCAAAGGCTTAGATAACCAATGTAAGCGGTATAGTTTGGTAAAGGATAAGAGGCATGTTCAGAGGCCGGATTCATATATGAATTCACCTAAGGTTATGCGGGTAGAGGGTAGAAATTGGAGCATTACCTGGAATTCACTAGAGCGTGGAGGTGGGTGAATGGTGGAGAGGAACTATATCATTCACTGAATTACATCATGTTATGAATACTATACACACCCTCTCCCCACTATCCTCTGTTGGTAAACTTATCCATTACCATTAGCCTATTACCTTACCAATCGTGAATCCGGCCACAGGAACATTTTTGGGGGAAGAAAGGGTTTGGTGCACGTTTGGAGGGGTCGTTAGTCATAGCTATACATCATCAAAGTAGTCAATTATCCAAGTCTTGCTGGGTAAAGAAGGTTACGGAAGAGTTGTGTGACCGTGGACCTAAATTCAGCGCTTCTTCTGTAGGGGTCTGGGTAGATGATTGGCTGGCTGCTCCATCTGAGCGTGTTTCTTCAGGTCGGTAAGGAAGGTATAGCAGGGTAAGCAAGGCCGTTTACCTTAGGTGAATGGAATGGTGAATTGGGTTCGACGACTATCTTAAAAAGCGAACCCCTTAGGCATTATCGATGTAATTCACAGAGGATAGATATAGATGTCAGTGGTTTTCAGTACTCTTGCGGGATACGCCACGCATTCTGCATGCTTCCACGGGATGTCGTGGTGGCAATTTGAACGCCTTTTTGGTCTTTACAATGGCTTGCGGTGGCCACCCAATGGTCGTCAGGATTTAATCCTTCGCGGACAAGTCTAGTGCCAATTTACCAACCAAGATGCACGTGTCAGCCGGAGCCTCCTCCGACTGCGCCACCATGAATTTTTTCATATTTGTGACTGAATAGAGTTGTTGGGAGCACCTTCTTTATCTTCTTCTGTTTCTCTCTCCTAACACTGCTCCTTCAGATTCAATGCTGAAAATCTCAGCACGTCTTCGCGGCGCACAGAATCTTCACCATGCTCTCGAGCCTCTACCTGTTCAACTGAGCGAGGCCGTCATGGAGATGCAGGAGCGCGGCGTAACCGTGTCTAACAAGGTTCGTTATGGTGTTTTGATCCTTGTACTGTAAACGATGTGCCTTCACCTGTCTTTGAGGAGACGGCTGTCATCAATAGTCATCAGCTCTTTCAGAGATAGCATATGGTCTTTATTACTGAGCTGCTCCTCTTTATTCAAGAACTACTTTCTCTACTTGAATTTGCAAACAGTACTTTTTTCAACGGTTTGCCCTCCTTTGTCAAAATTGGAACTTTGTCGCGCTTCGCTGGCCCATGCAGGTACCTCCTCTGCCGCTGCCTAAACCCGCCACCCTGCTCTGTCTTGCCCTGGTTCTCATGTACCGTAAACCTTTTGATTGGCTGTCAGCTTGAATGAGTTGATTCCATTCTTCTTGCCACAAAAACGGAAGAAAGATGATCGGGTACATAATAGGCTTCTACGTGGTTCATCTCTAGATAAAATTGGCTTGACAACAGGGAGTAGCATAGATTTTTGTAGTTTTTCTTACCAAATTTTTCTGAGCTTCTCATCGGTAGACAGATTCGAACTAGATCAACCTCCTGAGTCCTTCATGAATTTTCCATGCGTATCAGCCCTCTCCAAAGGGCGGCGATGACTTCTGACGGCGACCGTTAGCGGTGGCAAACCGTCAGCGCGGCGCAGACAATGCGCAATGTGCTGTTTGCCGGCCGCACAAGTCGTAAAACCGACGGGTCAAGGACCACAACAAACAAATTTGCGTATCAATCAGCGAAAATCGTGGTCCCGCATGAGTTATCGCTTCTTGCGGATCACTGAGTCCGACCATCTCGCCTTTGGGCCAAGCGAAAGCGAGGAGAAAGGCGCCGTATTGCGATCATCGAAATCTGGAATGTGTGAGGTTGAAGCTGCTAGAGGTTCAAGTTAGTGAGCATCCAGTGACTGGATTTTGATGGCTAAGATAGTGTAACTATCTCAGTGAATAAGGCGGGTTAATGATATCGGAGGTGTCGCGTGCACTCCGGTTCTTGGTTCGGATTCGCCGCCCAGGTCAGCAAGCCATCCATCCCTCCGGGGTCGGTGTATTGCTTCCTGACCTGTCTGGGAACGATGAGCCACTGGTTTGTTCATCGGTTGACGACCACAACTTATTGTATAAGCGAAGTACGCATCCGAATTGCCTCCACGATATCCCTTACAAGTAGAACGCGTAGCCAACATCCTTCATCTCAATTAATATGCAGAGCACGTGGTATAGTCAGAGGAGGCGCGGGCTGTCGAATACGTTCCAGATCGCTGTCCTTGGTTTGGGTTCCAAGGTTTTATTAGTAGGCTTCCGCCTTCCAATAAAACCTTCCATCCCTCGATGAAATGGGGCTACACTTGCTTTTATTGAAATGAGATTTGCCTCTACGATATCCCGTAGAAATATGATGAGTGGCGCAAACCGCCAAAGGGATTGACTAACGCCAACTTGATCTCTTATCATTCACTTTGACATTATTAGACCGTTAGGATAAGCTAAGTGTCCATTCATTCAAATAGCCCCACGATATTCTGTAGAAGTAGAATCTGTGGCGCATCCCCCAAATAGACTATCTCACGCCTACTTCTATCCCTTTATTCTTCATCTGAATTGATACAGCACATGGTAAAGCCTTAGGAGCCGCCGGATGTCGCGTACGTCCCGATCGATGTTCTTGGTTCGGGTCCCATCCAGGCTAAGCAAACTTCGATCCTTCCATGAGTTGGTGCTATATTTGTCTGTGGAGATAAGACGCTAACGCATTCAAACTGCCTCCACGATATTCCGTAGAAACAGGATGCATGGCGCATCCTGCAAGAAGGATTAACCAACTAGCGCCAACTTAACGGCCTTGTATGCTTTACTTTAAATCCATTGGGCAATTAGGATAAGGTCAGCGTCCTTCCCAAGTCATCCGTCTTCCACGGCTGCATGCCAGCTAATCACATAGTCGATCGGCATGCAACTGACTAATCGAAAGAGTCGCGATGGAGTGAAGGTGCGTATTATGGGGTGGCAGTGACCCGTAGTGAATACACGTGAACGGGGCTTAGCAATTAGGCTCGGCAGATACTGCAGAGGAGACAGGTCGACATGTTACACCGGACAAAAGGCCTAGCCGCTGCTGGGAGATTTATCGCCAGAACAAACCCTTTGGCACAAGTGCGCGGACTGCTCGGGGCCTTTTCGAATCCTCGCCGAAGCTGTACACCTGCCGTTTCAGGTGATCGCCCGCTGCTACGCAATCGACGACGTCATCGTCCGCGCACCTCGTCATCTGTCGCCGTCGCGAGGACGACGAGATCGACGTGATCTGGTGCTGCGCAGTATCACCGAACGTGCCGCCAACTACGGAAAACTGCTGGGCACGCTGATGAATTCGTTCGCTGAGCGGGTGAGTCTTCGCGAGAACGTTATCAGCGGAGTGTGAGGCGATAACCGCCTTAACGTCAGCGCTGCTCCTCCTTAAGCCTCTTAGCCTCTTAGCTAAGGTGGCAAGGCATTCGGCCGCGTATCTATGTGGTCTTGTTTCAGCTTACCACACTTCGGGGATGGTTCACAGCGCTGCCAAAGAGCTTCTGCTCCGACTCCGGCCTGGTGGCTGCGGATGGCGAGAAGTGCTGGAACGGTAGCGAGTCCGCCGCCTACACGAAAAAGGAGGCCGGAGACGGTCTGGCGATGCAGAAGGAGAATCCGGAGTACCAAGCGGAACGCTTCCTGCCATATAGAGGTGAGGATGTTGACACCAACAGGACACATATCTATGTCTTTGTTAAGGGCCTCAGAATTTGAACATTTGCCTATATATTTATTAATTTATTTGCTGACAAAAATGAACATGGCGCAAAATGGAAATGGGGATAGCTTCTTTGTAGCTTTGCCTTAGGTGGAGCATGTCTAGGTGTCATTCCGCGGTTGCCATCCGGATCAAGGGATATACTACGGTCACGACAACAACGGCTATCGTCTTTGTTTTGAAAGGAGTGCAGAGGGAAAACTGAGTAAGACTACGACAGACTTAATCCCTCTAACGATTAGCCGTGCTCATCAAAGGGATCTATTGTGGGCGAAATTTTTCGCTGAGAAGTTCCTATCTTCTCTGAAATTCCGACACCGGAGGTAGTTTCATTACCTGAAAGGACCCGATGGCTACCTGGCATTAAGAAGGTGGGTAATTGACAGTAGTCTTCAAGGGTTTGATGCTACCGTTCAAGGAAAGAAAGGTTGACAAAACGGATCTGACCGTTTCTCTTTTTGTTTTTCTTCATTTTTCGCAAAAGATTTTCGAGATACAAAATTTTTTGCGGCTGTAAAAGTAGAGATGTATGCCTTAAGGACAATTCAGGACAAATGTGGCCAGTTTCTTATCCATTAGAAGCCTTCTGGGCTTTTCATTCCTGCCGAATATCGAAAGTTCACAATAAATCACGGTCTTCCACGAACCTAAAAGACAGCGTTGTTCAGCCTACTCTGCCCCAAGGCACGTAGTAGCGCAGTCGTGAGGGGCGGCGGCTGTCGTGTGTCTGGATTGGAGTTGGTTTGGTTCGCATCCCGTCCAGGTCAACCACCCCTTCCATAGTTCACTGAGAATAAGCGCTGACTTGTCTTCCGGCTGGGCATCACAAGTCACTGTACTAGCCAAATCCGCATTCAAGTTACCTCCACGATGTTCCATAGAAGTCGAATGCGTGGCGTACTCCAAACACGGACCGATTAGCGTCGTCCTTTATCCTCTTACACCTTCTCCTAAATAACATCTCCTTCAGGTCTGTTCGTTGATGAACGTCTTCGGCTAGGAATGCTGGCGTTCCGTCTCCAGAACGCTCTTCACGGTCATAACTACACCAACTATCAAATTGAGGGCAGCGCCGAGGGCGATGATGAAGACTACGTATGTTTTTCTGTAATTCTTAATTATATGACGGAGCGTTTTTTAGCGAGATGGAGTTGAAATAGTTCAAGCTACGGTATTGTGGCTTGGAATCCAAAAATTGGGACTGCTTTTAATTCGTTTTCCTTCTTCGGAAAAGTGGATGTGGTAGCACTTATGGTGTCATTGCAGTAGCCCCTTCTTCGAAAATTTGCCCAGAATTTAGCATCATTTCTATAAATGTCAAGTAGACTTTGGGAGTTTTGCTAAACGATTTTTAAATGATAAAAGCTTGCCCTAAGGAGATTTTTGATATGATGCTGGCAATTAAGCTAGTGGTACAAGCTTTACCATTACAAAGTTGCATAAGGGTAGCTGAGCTTCCAGAGGGGCCTACGAGGAGTGCTAAAGATGTAAATGCTGGCGCCCCTAAAGTGTCCTCATTTTAGGCCGAAGGATCTGGCGGTGGTGTGTCGATAGTCTCGCTGTACGCGACAGAATCCAGCGAAGATTCGGCTTCAGACGTGCTGCCTCACACCTCGAGCGGCACGCCGTCTCTCGTCTCCTACGGGACCTCAATAGTTGTCCTACTGTACTTGACGCGGCGATTCTCCTGATGATACCGTGTATCGCTAGAGAGTTCGATTTAAGGAGAGATTCTAGTCAAGCGCAGTGTGACATACGGGTACTTGTGAGATACTGGTCTGTAAACATCACTTTTCTTTGTGCTTTACTTGCTGTTCATTGAGCACTGTATTGTTTTGATAATTCGAATAAAAATTCACTGAAGACTTTGGATGCAGTAGCATTTATAAGCAGTCACCTAAACTTGAGGCGGTCATTCTGTCGCGAAAATAATGGCAGCTTTATGCCCTTGACATGAAAAATGCTTGATTTCATTACATCGCACTGAAGCGCTGTTAAACATCACTCCAACAATTCCAGACCAGAAATGCAGACCTATTACACCAATCTGTTAAACGACCGTTCTAGCAGTGGGCACATTTCACGTCAAATTCGACACTTCAAATCAAAGTGGACATTTCTGAAATGAAATTGGTCATTCTTCTCAGCATCCTTGACGCGCTTTTGGAATCAAATTTACCATCATTACAGTCAAAATGAGCGCCTATCGGATTAACAAGAGCAAGATAACACACAACAGGATAATTTTAAATAATAATTTCTATACCATTTCTAATTGCATTGTTTTTCACATGGATTTCAGCCATGTAATAAATAATAATAATTTTGTTTGAGAAAATTTAGAATGGCTTCCTTTGAAATGTACTCATTCACCGGCAGCAATAAGTGAATAAGTGAGTGCATGTGACTTTATAAGGAAAAACAATGATTTCATTCAAAGAACAAGAAGGCATCAATTTTTTAGTACAAAAAGAAGAGGTCGCGCCATGTTGCAGGATATCTCAATTTCAGTTTGGCTTATAGCAGAAATCGTGGAATTAAACACTTGGCAACAGTACAACAAGAACAGTGGTGGAAAGCACACATATCCTGAATATACTGCTCCAAGTATGCCGGATTTACACAATCAATCGAATGAAAATCGCAACGTGCTAGACGAGTGCATGGAGCAATCCTTGGAGGCAATAAAAATTTCCTTTTCTGCCTTTCTGAAGTCCCTAAGCTTTGAATCGTGATTTTTCCTTAAGAAAACTTTTATAAAAATCCAAACAATGTGTTCACTTAGTGGGGCAAGTGAATTAAAAAATTCGGAGAAAGTCATACTAATCTTTCTTGAACTTAAAATATTCTAAAAATCTCGAAGAGCCTCTATTTTAATCTGAAAAATTTCATTTTGACTTCGAAGAGATGTAAGCTTGATTCCAGAAGCAGGCAGGCCAAACGTAAGAAAGTGGACACTGTTACGGCTTATGTGAGTGCTACGGTGTTGATAAAATTCTCTACTTCGTCTATGAAAATGTTCTTAGACCTGTCGCAAACGCGGAAAGGCGAAAATGTTTCGGTGAGCCGCAGAAAAAGGATTATGGCCGTTTACTAGCCCAGCATGTCACTACGTTTATATGACTGATGGTGTGGATGCCGATAGCTTGAAAGTACGCGGTGGAAAATCGCGCGTTTTCCGCGACTGTTTCTGATGCACGGTTAGTTTACGCATGGCTCAGCTCAACGTGGCTTTCAAACTAGATGATCACCTTCTGCGAGTCTTGTATGACGAGTGTAGACTACTGTATTGTCCAGATGTCGACCGATATTGATTAGAGGATGAAAGACGGCGTTATTCATTTTTTTTTGTGATGCCCGAGCATTCCCTTCTACGTGAAAGAGTGGTGGCCATTTGAGTGCATATTTTGCCAATACAACGACTTGCGGTGGCCAGCCGATGAACAGGTCAGTGGTTCATCTTTCGCCGAAGAATCTGCTAGCAATTCCCCTACCCAGCAGAAAGGAAAGGTTTGGTTGGTCTGGGCGGAAGATCCTAACCAAGAACCTGGTATCGTGTGTCACTAACAAGCTTGCCCTTAACAGTATGTTCACTTTCCGGAACACTCCCAAACCCTTGTTGAACCTTCCACGTCCGACACTCAATGAACCTTGGCATCTTTGACGTTGTAATCGACGAGTGTTTCATTCAGCGTCACCAAGATTGGTACAAGCCTTTATTGCGGCATAGGTTTCGGCGTTGTCGCCTTCTTCAGAACCTTAGACGTGGAAGGAAGGGTCCACCGTCACCCTTACTGGACGAAAGATGGGTGAATTCACATAAGCCGCAATAATGAGTTATGCGAATCTTTGTCATGCTTAAGGAAACACTCGTCGATTACCTTGTTGAACAGGGGCCAAGCTCGATATCGAGATATATCCATGTTCGTTCGAGTATACCAAAGGACGGCGTCACTCAATCCCTTTTGGGAAGCGCCACGCATTCTACTTCAACGGATGTCGTGGAGGCGAAATGCACAAGAAAAACAACAAATGTTATCATAAGCACAAGTTGAAGTCATTGTAAAAAGGAAAAAAACAAAACAAGCAACAAGAATCGACCTACATAGTAAATACGAAAACTACTAAGCTGCATCCTGAAGATATCGGTCAAGAAGTTTTTTTATACTGCCTTAAGGAGTTGGGTATGATGTGTTTTTTAGATAACTTTAAAAGTTCAGAGGCAACACGGCAAGTGAAAAATTGAGACCGTACACTGCTTTTTGCTCTGGGAAACTGGATCTTCCACTAGCCACACCTTGTGTTCGATGAAGAAAGTGTATAGAACTCCTGAAGGGGAATGTGAGAAAAGTCGCTTATCATCTTATATCATCTTATATATCGTAATTGAATCATATCTTCTCCTGCGACGTTCAAGGGAATGTAAATTGAAGAATCTGTTTCGTGAAGCCGGTGAAGGGATGGTGTTGCAATCATACCCATGTACTCGTATCCAGAGCTTTCTTGTGAAGCTGTTTTGCACAGATTCCAGCCTCGCAATTTCTCGCTTATATTTCGGACTGAATATTGAGGTGCCGTACATAGACTATTTGGCCATACAATGACTTGCGGTGGCCAGCCGATGGACAGTCACTGCTTTATCCTTCCCAGACAAGTCCGCTACCAATTCACCAAGCCTGGAAGTGGAAGGTATGATTAGCCTACGTGGGAAATCCCAATCGGCGACCTGGGAATTGAGTGCACGAACAGCTACCCCCCGCGACCGTGTTACCAAGCGCCCACAACTAAGATTATTATACAGTGAATATTGGTGAGATGAGTTCGAATTTTTATTGCCCTTCGGTGCGATCGACGAGTTCAGAGCGCTAGGAAACTTGGACTCGTCTAAGATACTACTTGTCATGAACAGTGGTTCATGAGTCATTTGGACAGGCCGTGGTCCGTGAGTTGTAGTTTACAGCAGTAGCTTTGCAGCACTTTACTGTCCAAATGTCATTTTCACCCACTTTTCACTCGTTTCATTCATTCATTTTTCCTCCCATCCTACAGGTACCTTTACTGGAGACGCTAGAGACGTAAGTCTTACTATTAGTTAAATAAGAATAAAAGAACATAAGGAATCTCACCGAAACGTACACTGATAAAACGTCGCCTAGGGCTCAAGAAAGATAAGCTACGATTAAATAGGAATATTTGAATCGCCGATGCACGAAGAGTCGCGTGACACTCCTGCGAATAGTTGTTCTTTGCACTTTAAACTCATCCTAAAACACTGAAATGAACCTGAAAACGGATACAGCTAACGGACCAAGAAATTTGTGAGATGAGAACAATGAAATTAATTACACTTTTCCCCTGCTTCCTTAATAGATCTGTAATATGAGTAGGTGGGGAGCGAGCGAATTTTTCCTCGACTTTTTTCAAGCCCTGACGAATGTAAACCCTTTGAAACATATGCTGAATAGAGGTCAGGCACCAGGTTTCGTACACAGCTGTAGGTTAACTTCAAAAAAGGAAGGAGTGATCTGAGTGGTGCATCTACTGCTTCCTTCTACTTTTACCCTTTAGAATAGTAGGAGGAGGGAATACAGTGATTCCTGTCTCTAATCCTTTGCCTGATGTGAGAGCTTCCATTTAAATTCAGGAGATGCGACAGTGTGACATCAGATGGCGTACGCAGTTGACACTTTGCGGCTGCCTCTTCCGACTAGGATAGATCCCAGTTTTACCCCCCCCCCCCTTTTTTTGTTTCACAGATAGCTGATAGCGGTTCAAGGTTGGTCTCCTGTTTCTCCCTAAACGCCTATGCTACAAAAAGCATACGCTATAGCTTGAGTTTTGAGGACAAGGGAGTCTCCTACCATAAACAAGCAAGCGAAACTCTCGGCCAACTTGGTGTGACCCGGTTGGCGAGCAGCTTGTTCGATTTTCGGCAGCAATGACAAAACCGCAAAACAAAGCAAACAATGCGGCGTGTGAGCGGTCTAATCGTAAGTGGCTGAGCGGAAAACTGACACAAGCATTCATTCAACAAGAATAGCACGAGGGGACCTCTGCTTGGCAGCTGGTGTGCTAGGCATTGGGATAATTCTTGAGCAACAAACTGATGTGATCTTGTACTAGAAAGCTCTGATTACGAAGCGCAAATCTGAGCACGTGGTCTCGACTATAGGATTTACTACAGTGCATCCAAAAAACCGCTGGGCTAATGATTCCGAGAACGATGAAAGAGGAGCCTTGAAAGACCGCTAGCAAGATGGACAGACTTTTCTGCAAACATGGTGTAGTCGTTTTTGCACATATAAAAGACAATAACTGAAGCGACCGAAAGCAGTGTTACACTAAAATCGGAGAACTTTAAACAGCAGCAGTGCTGCTTTGAAAAGGATGAATGACGACGTTAGTCAATCCCTCTTAGAATGCGCCACGCATTCTACTTCTTCGAGGTATCGTGGAGGCGATTTGAACGCATAGTTCGCCCGTACAATGACTTGCAGTGGCCAGCTGATGAGCAGGTTACCGCCTCGTCCTTCCCAGACAAGTCTCGTACCAATTCACCGACCTCGGAGGGATGGATGGCGTGGTTGACCTGAGCGAGAAATTCGAACCAAGAACCTGACATCAGGTGAACGCGACAGCCAGCATCTCTTCCGACTGCGCTACACGCGCCCAGTGTTGCTATACAATACAAGAACTGCTAAAAATCTACCGTCTTGACACCTGCTGCAAAGCTTTGCAGCTGATACAAAAGACAAAGGATAAAGGACGCTGTTAATCAATTCCGATTTTGGATGCGCTACGCCTTCTACTTAAACAGTGTAAAGTGAAAGTAGCTTGAATACGATTGTGGCCTAGACGATCACTTGCTGTGCCCAGCCGATAGGCAATGCAAGTGTTTTGTCCCTCCGGAACAAGTCTGGCACCAGCCTATCGACCTCGCAGTTGGAAATTTTCGGTGTCATGGATGCAGCTCGAACCAAAGAAACCATTAACTCGATGCTGGCACTTCGCCCAACTGCGCTTCCACGTGCCGTAAAGCAACAGTAACATCAGAAGTGATTTCATGGAGCATATGAAATATGAAGCATTGAAGGTCTAAAAATTTCCACCTTAAAAAGCTGCACAAGGCCTTGGCTAGATTATTTTCACAGGCTGCACTCCTCGTGGTTCGAACCTGATCTCACAGTGTATTGAAGAGTTTTCACGGAAACTCATTCCGAGCATTTCTTCCCGCTGTCGATGGTGAGTGATCCTTCATATTGTCTAAAATCGCAAACGGAGTAACACATAGATGGCTTGGCTTCATGGTAGAAAAAAAAGAAAGGCGATATCGACGAACTCAATGGCGTCAGAGCTGGTGCAACATCATCCCACTGATTGGTGGCTGTCGCATTCTCTTCACCTATTCAGGCGCAGGTCACATCGAAATGATCACTTTTTGTGATTGATGATCTACCGCTAGTATAGTTTACAATGGAATCTACCAACAAGCAAGTAAATTTGAGCAGAATAGGCCCAGGAAGATCTGAAGACAATGCTTGCAGATCCGCTGAAATGTGCCCCGCTCTGACAACTAAAACTTACAACCAAATTGAGCGGAAACTCAACATGAAACATCATTAAATTAGCACGAAAATGCAAAAAATTCAAAAATCTAGGATTAGGAGCTGAAAGCTGCACTCGATTTTGTGTGACTTCCACTTACGTCGCTTTCAGTGCTAACTTCTTCGATTGCTTTCAGATGAGAATTCTCACCGTGTACAGGAGCAGCGCATGAATGCTTTCAGACAGTTCGCGAGTTCTAATTCTCCAGTCGTTTACAATCTGAAGGTAGTTACAAGAGTGTTTTACGGACAGACGATGATTACGCTCATTTGAAATTAGATGTATAAGGAGCCTAAACTTTCGATCCCACCTAATACAACTTATATTTATTTATTTATTATTTATACAATATTTTTTATGCTAAGTAATATTTATTTTGTAATTAAGGATGGCACTTTACACATTTCTTTACTTCTTCGAACCTCTATTTTTATTTGTTTTGTATTATACTCGACCAATAAAACAGTCCACACCAAATGCCTTTGTCGTAAGGGAACGGAACAATAATATCAGGAAGCTGCTTTTTAGGAGTAGTGGCTAATTTCAAATTTTTTCATGCATTTGCATTTCATTTTCATTTTTTCACTAACAAGATCTTGAGCAGTGCTAGAGTATCGACGTATGGTATTAGATCTGTACGTGGTTCACAGGCACCATCGAAATTTAGGCAGCGTCGTAGTCTCAACAACTTTCTTCGAAATTACCATCTCCAGAACTAGTGTTTTGAAAATTCACTCAGAATAACATTCCGGCGTGTGCGAATTCAAAACGTAGGATTTGCCATAGAGGTAACGGAGGCAAAAATAGGATTTCTGCGCAAACTTTTGCTGTTGGAGGACGTAGCACCTATCCTACTTAGATTTACAAAGAATTTTACAGTCATGTTCAATCAGAAGCAGTTTGAAACAATGACGACCCGAGTGTCACGTACACGTAGCATCTAGTGAGCTTTTTAATAAGGGAGAAAGCTTTGCCGACTGTTGTTTTCTTTTAAACGTTTTTAAGGTATTTTTTTTTACAAATTCGTAACAGAAGCCATGCACACATTGTGTGCAATAATGAATAAAAAAGAGTAAAGCCCAGGTGAGGCAAGTGTTGAGAAGAAAACAACGATAAAACAATGACCGCTAAAAAACGATGCAAAACATCTGTGATTCACAAAGTTTTTTCTTATCAAAAAGTCATGGTGAGTAGATACTATACGTAATTAGTAGCTAAACCTAAACCTAAGACGAGAAATAAGGAAAAATTAAAAATCGTTCCAAACGAAACCAATCATTAACTCCGTGGACGTCATTTCACTAGTAGGCCTTTAATAAGGCATTATTGTACTATTATTATACTTCCTTCTTACTCCTACCTAGTTATTCGTACAATTTGACTGTGTCTAAACGTACTGCTGGAAATGCAAATGAGAGCAATGCGTAAAGTTATAACACAGACAGCTGAATAGAACGGTTTTATGAAAAAAATACCGCCTATAAAAAATTCATTAGTACTCTGGAACCAGTTCAAGAACGAATTTTCTTTGCTATTCAACGCTCAGACTCCAGTTTATAGCCATACTAACGTGGCTCATAGGAAAAAGACGTTAAGTCCGCGCCTAAGGCACCTTTCCTGGTGATTATACTTCTTTTCTAAACTTCGATAGAAGCACTACGGTATATATATATATATATATATATATATATATATATATATATATATATATATATATATATATATATATATGGGAATTGTAATGGTTTGAACACGAGGAATCCTGTAAGCAGTGCGAATTGTCTTTTGATGGGCGTGAAAGTCTAAAAGAACCTTGGAAATGTGCATTCTGGCCACCTGGGCAAACGTTACCATCCTGTGACTATCAAGCTAAAACTCACTGAGAATATTTTTCGAATAATAGATTGAACTGAACGAGCGCATGTGCACACTGCGAGCTCATCCGACCCTCAGTGGCTGCATTGCGTACTCCAATGCTAGCGCTGTCGCCGCTGTCGCTCGCGTCCTCAGCGAGAAGCATGAACAGGCGACAGCGCTCAAGTATGGACAGAGTTCACGATCTGGCCGACCAATCGTTCACGTCGCGAAGTATGAACAGGTCCTAAGACGAGGCAGCGCTTCTTTCAGTGACAGCCTTTGCCGCTTCTAGAGCTGCTAAATGATTGACCGTTGACGCGTAGTACTATTATTGCACGATATTTACGTGCCGGGCGCGTGTAACGCAGTCGGGGGAGGCCTCGACTGTCGCCTGCACCCGATACCAGGTTCCTGGTTCGGATTTCTCGCCCAGGCCAACCAAGCCTTCCATCCCTCCGGGGTTGGTAAATTGGTACCAGACTCGTCTGGGAAGGATAAATCGCTGACTTGTTCATCGGTTGGCCGCCGCAGGTCATTGTATGGCCAAATACACATTCAACGACATCCCGTAAAAGTAGAATGCGTGGCGCATCCCAAAGGGGATTGAGTAACGCCGTCCTTTATCCTTTATCTAAATGTCGCTGAAAGTCACCGTATAGGCCGGAAACGCACCCAATCGCCTCGACGACATCCGTAGAACTAGAACGCGTGGTGCGTCCCAAGCGACCAATCCCGTTATTTATTCTTATTTTATTACGTGCTAAACGTATCCGAACTTAAAAATCTAAAACCTAATTAAACCAAAAAGACAGGGACATTCTTCCAATTCCAGGGCTGCTAATCATGGCTTGACACCGACATCGCCCATTGCACTTTAGAAGACATTGTTCTAGCGCTTCGTACAATATCCACATCTCTCGCATGGCAACAGTGAACGTATCCAGATAGGAAGCCTTTATAAAAAATAAAATACAGTTATTATACAGAAGAAGCACAACCGAAAGACTAAATTTCGAACACAAACTCATAGACAATGACATTATGTACAACACAGTGCACCATTCATCGCATCGAAAAATTAGCAGAAAAAAAATGGTGAAATCAATTCCAGCCTGCCAAGAATCATTTCAGTTCGATAACCGTACGACACACATCCGTAGCCAGAAAGACGTCATTTACAACATCAGAAATTGCGATATGAGACATTGCTGAATGGTAATGAGGGAGGCTGACTAAGGCACGACCCCTAGGCATCTCTACTCAACTAACGCGGCTATCCAGGGAATGCTAGAGAGGACTGCATCAGAGGCAGAACTTATTTGACAACGAGAGAACGATGCGACAGGGAGAAGACAACCTGCTTAGCTGCAAACATGGAATACGGGACTGAGATTCAACATTCGGTCAAATGCGAGACACACGGGATGCCTGCGGACTACTACGAGGTACATACGAACATGACACCACTTCTGAAGCACACTGTCGTGCGCCGAATAGCACTGACACAATATCACAGCATAGCAGGAGGAATGGATGAGATGAAATACACTGACTGACTGGGACGCGGCACCGGTTCAACATGAGTAGCTGCTGTACATCGCCCTCGAGCGCCCCGCTGCGAAGGCTACGTGGACACCGGGAACACCGAGATCGCCTCCGGGGGAGCCAGCACCTGAGCGTGGCCGCCGCCGATACTCTCCTCCGATTCCGAGTACGACGAGCTGGTCGTCCTGCTGCTGCCGATGTCAACTCTGAGGAAGCTGCAATAAGGAAATTCTAGCGCTGCCACGCCTTGACCTCATGACGCAGAGGAAACTTACACACGAAAAGCTTATTCTAGCGACCGTTTCAGTTATGCCTTCAGCCTCTCTATACCAACCGCGTTTCTTAAACAAGAAATAAAAAGAAACAGATGTGCAGGCTAGCTGAGTGAAACTTCGACGCTGCAAAACTTGCTTCAGTTCCTCCAACGTTTCTGCTCTACATTAGGCCGCTCAAAACGTTTTCGTCACTTTAGCGGAACGGCGTTAAGCAACCGCTCCTTTGCGATGCGCGCACGCATTCTACTTCTACTTTTATCCTTCGTGAGCAAGTCTGGCAGTAATGCACCGCTCCGGATCGCTGAATCGCTTGGCTGGTCTGGAGGAGAACGCAAACTTTAACCTCAATTCGGGGTATTGCAACGACCGACGCCTTCTTCAACTGTTCTTTCGCGCAATGCCCATCTTAAATTATACTCCACTACCAAGAACACGGTACTAAGCGGGCTGGTGCTCGCTCCATCATGAGACCATGGTTGTGGAACACTCAAATAAACACGGGTTCTGGGCTCTCCTCCGCTGGCGTAGAGGAGAGCACAGAACTAGGCAAGGTAAGGAACTCCGGGGTGTGGCTGATCTAAGTTGCCCGTCTTAAGATACCTTTACGGTGAACAGCGGGCATCAGCCCGCTTAGTACCAAGAAAACAGCAGTGCGCGTGGAACGCAGTCGGAGGAGATGCCGGCTGTTGCACACACGCGACTCGAGGTTTTCGGGTCACAATTCCCGCCCAGGCCAAGGAAGCCTTCCATCCCTTCGGGGTCGGTGAACTGGTGCCAGGTTTGTCTGGCAATGGTGGACCAGTGCCGATTTTCTCCCATTTTCGCCAAGGGAAGGTTCTTTTTTCGACAACTGACCACATTTGGCTTCAATATCGAGTAACGTAAGTTCTGAATGGAATAAATGCTCCACTTACATAAAATGGATTAATGGTGGTACAAAGAAAATGTTTATTTGATTGAATGACCATGAAATTCCTCTCTAACTATAATGAGATCCGCTGCCTTGCTTTAAGAAGCGAAGAGGCGAAAATTTCTTAAGTAAAAAGTCGAATTGTAACCTTTGAGGTGCAAAATTAATATAGAACCTTAAGCTTCAATATAGGGGCTAAGTGATGCGCTTAGCAAGAACAGCATGAATACACACGGAAATCATCAGAATTAGTTTTCGTAAATCTAGGTAAATGATATGATAGCAGTTTAGTTGAACTGCTGAAGAGTTGGGATTAAAATATCAAAAGCGCATGAATTTTCTACTCGAAATAGTGACCCTCGTTTCTAATCTAACTTTTTTTTTAAGACTTGCACGGACTGCCTAGTTCATTAGCCTAGTCTAAATGGAAGTCTGTTCGACAAGCATCTCCTAATGTGGCTAAGAAGCTATCTTTCAAGATTTTCGTGCCCTTCACTGCGTCATTGTAACTGCATTTGTCTAGACGTTCACACAAATCCCACCATATATGCAAATGAATACATATTCGCTCGCTACTTTATTCTTTCGAGGCAACTTTGATTATTCTGTCAATAAAAATTACACCACATAGCTGCTTCAAGCTACACAGCGCGAGCGAATAAGAGAGCAAAATATACATTCAGCAGCAATCCATTTTCGATTGAAACCCCGTGATTTTGCTAGCAAATATGTCAGTAAAAGCAAAGAGGAGGAAAGCACCTACTTCACAATGGGCAATAGTTCCTCGCCATTTGGTCCCGCTGCTTCAAACATTACTGACGATGGAAGCGCCTGAAAAACTGCAAGTAGAGTTTGTACCTTCCTTGGTTACCAAAGACAATCATAAATGCATTTGCTGCTATGGTGTTTTGCTCTAAAGTAGTGGTATTTATAGGGCAGCCGGCCCGTGCGCGAAAAACGAACGGTTTTGGTTGAGTTCCGGACTGAGCAAGAGAAGGAACTCTCGGACCTGGCCGATTTTGACACAGGTGTGGTAGGTGGATAACATCTGTATGGAGTTATGAGGTTCTTTGTGTGACCACGGGCCCGCTGCCCTATAAGAACTAGTTCACCTTTGAAAACTCGATAGTCCGTTATATTCATGGAAAATCGAAGCACAGCCTATGTATTTATTTATTCTGATCTCACACATCAAATGAGTTGCCCAGATGTGGTTCCGAGCTTCGGCATGTTACTCCACCCAGCATTCTGGTTGCAGTAATAGTTCTGGCGCTACCTTTAGTTTCATCTCTGACGTTCAAGCAGAAGAACTACGTAGCCCTGATTTATAGTTGCGCCGCTGCGCTGCGCGTCACCACAGTCGGAATAGATATCGACCGGGCGGCGCGAAAAATCGATATCTATGGCGACCATCACGCCGAACTGCGTGGCAGCGCAAGTACAAACCATGCCTAAGGACCCGTTTATAGTTCGATGCCGAGCGACGCGACGCCACGTAATGTGGCCATATTTATTGAACGACGCGATCGATCAATTTGGCCACTATGCATACCATCGCGTCTCTCGTCGTCCGAAGTATAAACGGGGCTTAAAGCGCGTTTTATACTCCCACCGCGCCCCCAATTTGACGCGCCGCTGTGCGATTGCAGTTAAAAAGAAGTGAGTCAGCTAGTCTTGAGACTACAATAGTGCTACCATTTTGCTACACCCTTTTTGTTCTGTTGGTTGGGAACCAAACGAAAAGGGCGTAGCAAAATGACTCATCCCAGTGTGAAATCTCCCACTCCACACTGAGTCTGCCGCAGCTGATCGCGCCGCGCCGCGCCCTTCCCTCCAGCGGTGCGATTCGCCGAATATCGTAACCCGAAATTCCGTCAATGTGGTGTTTTGAGGCGGAGGAGTATAGCCGTGTACACACTTTGCAGAGGGCAGTGGGCAGTGGAATGTAGGCGGAGCTGGTCTCGCACACTGCGGTACTGTTCGACTGCGCCACGGCTGCACGCAGCGACTGTGAGGAATGCCCGGGTCATTCCTCGCTGCCACTGCCGCTGCGGCCGCTGCCGGCAGCACTGCGGCAGCGAAAGTGTGCACACCTCCTTCACTGCGGCCTCCGCTGCCGCAGTGTGCCTCCGCCCCTCCGCGCTATGCTTCAGTGTGCACGCGGCTTATGAAAGCGATGCGGTGCCGGCGAGCGGCGCGAAAATCAATAGCTATGGACCTGTTCATACTTCGAGCGATAAGAGCGACTGGGGCGACGGACGTAGTGTGGAATACGTAACTATTTAAGAGCGACAAGAGCCCGGTCGCTCTTGTCGCTCGAAGTATGAACTGGCCCTATGTCAGACATCACGCCGCGCCATGCGGCGGCGCGAGTGTAAAAGGCGCCTACTGAATTAGACGGTACCCCAAAGGGCTTGGAGCAACCCTACACTATACTCTCAAAGACTAAACAAGACGTTTAAATACGGCTCCACTTAAGCACGTTCAACATCAACTTATCTTTACGGATCAATCTTGCAGCAATCAGAAGCTCGAAGAGGACTTAGGAATTCTGACGTCTACACCATTTTCAGACGTTTTCTGCGCATTTTTCAGCTGTACGCTATGGAGAGTACCTCTCTTGCGACTTGTTTATTCTTGACCGGTTTTCTAACCACAAGACAATGAGAAAGCTATTCAACATAATGATGTATAAACGCTCAACACCAGTGATAGACAGACACAAAACGCATGAAACAAATGCACTGGTCACAATGCGGACAGCGTATAAAACCTATAGGCTCCTCTGCCCAATGCTGCCCACTGCTTGCTTGCCTCTCCACGTCCATCAGTTCATCTTGCGGACCCCCCGTCTTCTTGTTCTTCCACCACTTCCTGCTGTTCGTCTTCGTCAAATTTTAGTTGACGTGCTCCGAAGACTTTGAGTATGCTGGCCATCCATTCGGCCAGCATGTGCCGTTTAGGTAAATGGATTCACACACCTCGTTTCTCACTTTAACCACCTCCGATGTCACATCCCGGTCTCTTTTGAAAATCCGAGCAGGATGGCTTTCCCCGAGGTAATTGGTCCATGTACGGAACCAGACTGTGAGAGCCTGTTTATACGCTGCCCATATTGTGCCCAGTGGTGCTTCGTGCACTATGTACCTGTGTATCACTGATGTTGAACATTGCTATATCATCATGTTGAATACAACAGCATTCAGCTGGAAAATTAGGCATAAATACGTCTGAAAATGGTATAGTCAGAATCACCAAATCTCAACCAGTTAGTTGAAATGCAAAAATGCAGCAGCGCACAAGAACCAAACCCCCGACCTTCCTTGCATCAAGCAACCTCACTTCCACTACGTTCCGATCCGCTTGTCGGCAGAGGCATCACAGGTATACAAGACCCCGCAAACGCATGCTGTGCCGTATCCCATTGTGACCCCCTACTCCTTGGATTTAACGACTTGGCAAAAGATAAATACATTTTTATACTAATTGAGGGGTGACGATTCTCTCTATACGACTCGCTCCCTCTGTTCAGACACAGACCTTTCGCTTGTTAGGCCCAAGACGTCAAGAAAGTTTAGCTTCGAAATTAAAATTGTATATATCAGAACTCCGATCTACAACCTCTACTATGCAAGATACTCACTGCACTCCTGCTGATGCACCCGTAGGCTTCTTCGAGATCACAGTGCGCTAGATGGCCACAAAATTGCAGTCTGGCACCTTATATTTCTATACGTATTTCGCATGTACCTCTATTCCGCCTTTCAAAGTGCCAAAGAAAAGCGCTTTCAGCATTCCCTACCTCCCCGCAGTCGCGGTGCAGCAGATCTTGCATACTTGTCTTAGAATTGCTATCAGTTCCCACACTGTTAACTTTTCTGCTGAATTTTTGAGATAAATCTTACAAAACCCAATCAACAACCTACGCTATAAATTAAAAAATCAGAATAAAGGAATCGCTACCCAAGAAGTATTGTGTACTGTCATCAACTGCGCTTATATTCCAGCAAATAAAAAAGCTACTGCAAACCACAAGCCCAACATTACAACATATTTTTCTTCCACGCTTTCTACATGGCATTCTTCGTCATTATTCGATGCTGCTGTTTCGGGGCCGCTTCCAGCAACCACGCTCTGCGGACAACGCAGTTCGTAAATCTATGAAAGTTGGATCCTAGCTTAGAAGTTCTTCAAAAGTCAGCAAAGCACTCACGGCGTGAAACTCGTCGTTGTAACTGAACGGAGTCCCTAAAACAAACACATTTTGAGCACACAACAAATAAAGGACGCCTACTTAGCTTGAGAAGATGCCTCATTTATTTGCGTTGTTCCACGGATTAACAACGAAGTTACTCCAAGCACTGATTAAACCGGTGGACTAAACCTACAATTTGAAGAAACTTTTTTAATTGTTAGATGGTGTATCCTGTGTCACATAAGGTTTTGACGTGGGCCGTTATCTCGTAGGATGTTGTGACTTCACGTCGCCTTCAGAGGCCTGAGCGTGGTGCTTAGCTTTAGTCTGCGCTCTACTCCACCAAACGCTTCAAATACCGGTCTACGGAGAAAATGCCCGAATCTCACGGCGCGCGTTGCGTGCGGAGAAAATGCCCGCAACCAGGGGAGAAAATGCCCGCGACCAGGGGAGAAAATGCCCGCAACCAAGGGAGAAAATGCCCGCGATCAGGGGAGAAAATTCCCGGTTGGCGAGAAGAATCTATTGCACATTGTCATGCGGTGAATAGCAAAAGCGCCGTAATAAAGAAAACAACTTTGAGCGGTAAGCACCACTTAGGAAACATAGAAAACTTTGAAACTGTAGAAAAAACCGTACGTTAGGAGAGCCTTAACGGGACGTATCGTTATTATTGTACAATGGTCTACTTCCGCAACGTTTCATTCGTATCAAGGCTCTAATAAGAAATTGATCGCAAAATTTCATGTTCGAAAAACACTTTATATTTCGAGAAGGTGCCCTGAAAGATTTTTGGCGAGGTGCTACACCGTAGGTTCTGGTCATTTTAATAACGTTTTTGGTAAAACCTATGTTGCAGCTAACCATTGCCCGCGACCAGGGGAGAAAATTCCCGGGTTGACGAGAAGAATTTTTTATTTAGATATGTGGAAGTATCAGAAAAAGAACAACATTGCGAAGCAAAATAGAAGTATAAGAAAACTTACATACTGAAAAAACTTTAATTAAAAAAAGCATAACAAGTGTTTACGATACCAATGGTGTATCAAATGAAAATCACTTGAAAAGCAATGAATGTTCAAATATCTATGTTCAAATCCTGTTTTATTAAAGAAGGAAAAGATTGGTCAAAAATGAACACTTCATCAGAAAGACTCAGCGGAACCTCAGTAAAACCTAAAAACCATTTTGTAAATAAATTCCCAAATAAGTACTGCCATTTTTCATTTTCTACTTCTCATGGCTTTGAAGTACTGTACCTACTATCACTCCATGTGGCGTTCACGTGGCTCAAAAACAAACTCAAATATTGAGGTGGCCTACAGTTCCGCAGCTCAATGCTTCGAAAAGTAATTGTTTACCAGGTTCCGTTGATGTGCTTGTTTTCTAGTTTTATATGATAGAAATGGAGATCTGGACGAAAACTATTCTTTCGCTCCTTTCAGTGTTTTCAAGTGTTCTTTTCACATAAGACACCGTTGGTACTAATCTAACCATTGAGCATGCCTGTTGTAACGAGAATCTTTCCTCACATTCTCCAAAGCTTCTCTATCACGGTAAGGCCATCAAGTCGGCTAGGGAATCCAAATGATGGCGCAACAGTTCCAATTGGCACGCCCACGATTTCTCATGCCCTTTACTCGACGCCATGAGAAAAATACCGTATCCCTGTCCACGTGATTACCATGTGTTTTGTTGTTGTGGTTGTTGTAGTGGACCCTATCGAAAACCGTTCAGTGGCCGCAGATATTTTCTCCCCCGGCTGCGGGCACTGAACCCCTGGTCGCCGGCATTTTTCTCCCCTGGTCACGGGCATTTTCTCCCCTGGTTGCGGGCATTTTCTCCCCTGGTCACGGGCATTTTCTCCCTTGGTCGCGGGCATTTTCTCCCCTGGTCACGGGCATTTTCTCCCCTGGTTGCGGGCATTTTCTCGCACCGAAACAGACGCGGCGCGGTTCGGGCATTTTCTCTCGTAATCTCAAATACCCCACTTTTACACCGACGAACACAACAGAGGCCAAGTTGGAGAAAAAGCTCACCAACTGCATCCGCGTGAGGGATCGCCCCACTGGTGAACTAACGCGAGCGAACATTGGCCCTCGCTGTGGATCCAGTTGATGAGTTCGTTTCACCCACTTGGACTCTGTCGCATTCGTAGGTGGAAGTCCAAAATGCTAGAGTACTTGGGGCGCTTGGTGGAGTAGAGCGCAAATTAAAAGCTATCAAATTAAACCCTAGCTCAATTCAAACCCGCACGAGGCCTTTGAAAACAACGAAAGGTAAAAACATGAGGCCTTGCGAAATAAATGATTACCCCAAGACGTTGTGTGGCGCGCAACATTAACTGTCACTTACATCTCGAGACTTCTTGAGGAGAAATTTGGACATTTTTCAATTGTATTATGCCCGCAAACTTTTCCAATGTGAAAAAAAGTTGATCGAGTCCTCAACTCCATTGAGATCCGACATGTCCATCTTTGATGACATTTTGCGAAAGCCACTCTCCCAAGCACCTCCCTGCACAGAAACTGACCGAGATTTGGAGCATCGCAAGGAAGTCGACGTGACAGCTTGATCGGTGGTGACCTAGCCAACTTGAACAACGAAGGCGCAAGTGGAAACGAGTCTAAAAACCGAAATGTCGACCTCGTGAAGATGTTCGGACAACAGGCAGCGGTAGACGCAACCCACATTGGATGTTGAGTGGCTTACGGACTGGAAGGATGTTGACACGCTTGGTGCTACTCGTCACATGACTAGTACTGGGCTCCTTTTCGCTCGTATCTAAACAAGGACTTCTGTTCGCTTTAATCCACTGATTTAAAAATCATGTGTGACTGACCAGGTGGGGGAGTCTCGTCGTAATGGAATCGCAAACTTGAGTAGTTGTGATCCCCGCCTGAAACAAACAAGTCAGCGGTATAATCAGTGCAATATTTGTGTGAAAATCGCCTTAAAACTCCTTGTTAAAACAAAAATTCGACGGAGAAAAATTGCGTGCGTGCTAGGCCAACCTCTCCGAAATTCTGCTTTAAAAATTAGAAAGTGAGCTTATCCATAAAACTAAAAAAGTAGGCCTAATAGCTTCAATTGTCGAAACTGTTGCACCGGAACCTTAATGAGAGAGTGCCACTCGCTGTTATGGAAATAATAGGATGTAATAATTTCTTTCCAGATGGCCTTCAAAAATAGCAGATATTTTTCTAAATATCGTTAAACATCACAACATTTCCAAGGCCAATGCCTCTATACTATCCTAAAAATCCACGTTCCACCCGTTGCCCTTCTATACCAAACCTGAGAACTGTCGAAACTGAAGCTAAGGGTAGACAGTAGACGTCGGTATGAATGTGCTGATCCCGTAAGAATGGACCGCTTACACTGTGTATCATAACTATAGATCCATCCTAAAAATTTCCAGTACCGAAATTCCACAACCTTCCGTCCGAATCACCATATTTGTCGGGTATACAAAATTTGAAGAAATTTAGCCTTCCAGTAATTTTAAAACTTCGTAACACATCTTAGCCGTGTGATAGTTATGGGCACAGCTGAGAAAGTTGGTTGGAATAGAAAGCGTCGAACAAGGGATTCAAACGACTATAATCGGGAGAGGTTGACCAGTCTATTGAATATCAGAATCGCGGTGTACCATCATTTCAACTGAAGACAATTTTTTCATCTGGTGGTGTCTCTGCCGATCCCGATTCCAACGATTAGAGCAATACTAGGAAGTGTGTATAGTAGTATTTATACAAGAAATAGTGAGCTAAGTAATCAATATTGGACAAACTACTCCGCACTGAGTGATAATGACATGGGGTCGAAGAACTAGCTGTTTCTTAGCAATGCTTTTGTATTTGAAAAAAAACTAGCCCACAACACGAAAACAGCTTCTCAAAGTTCTGAGTGTTTGAAGCAATACTGAACCAGCTCTAAGAAAACGCTCCCAAAAATCCATTCGTAAAATCCGTCACAAATTAGAGCTAGTTACGATAGAGATTTCGGTTGCGGCTTAGAAGTGCCGCTCTTGAAAGCGGTCCCTGTTATCTGACGATTATCATTTTTTGCAGTCCTTAGCTATTGTTACTTTTAAGTAGGAAAAAATAATCTCTTCCAAGTAAACCTATAGTTACGAGTACGGTCTTTACGATCAAAATGCGTTGTTACACGAGTTGAAAAAATCTTATGGATTCAAATTCCCTGAAAATTTAACACACTGCATTCTTCCTTTCCCAGATGAGGAAAATGCGCGTTTAAAACGTATTTCCTCCGATGCAGAGGGCGTAGTGGCACTCTTGGAGAAGGCTTGCATCATGTGTATCCTCAATTCGCTCTTCGTTGGGGTTTCCCTACCAATGCACCCATCCCAGCGCCGGTGAATCAATAAAAGACTTGTCTGGGAATGGTAAGGCACTGAGTTATTCATGGGCTAGCCACCGCAAGTCATGGGATGGGCGAAATTCGCATTCAAACTGCATCCACGACAACCCGTACAAGTATTAGGTTGTTCGGAAAATCCTTAGAATGATGTCGAAGAGTGATGTTTAATTAGTAACTCTATTATAAACCACCGGGCGCGTGTAGCGCAGTCGGAGGAGGCGCGACTGTTGCGTGCACCCGATACCAGGTTCCTGGTTCGGATTTCCCGCCCAGGCCAACCAAGCCTTCCATCCCTCCGGGGCCGGTGAATTGGTACCAGACTTGTCTGGGAAGGATAGAGCGCTGACTTGCTCATCGGCTGGCCACCGCAAGTGATTGTATGGCCAAATACGCATTCAACTCGCCTCCACGACATTCCGTAGAAGTAGAATGCGCTGGCGCATCCCAGAAGGGACTGAGTAACGCCGTCCTTTATCCTTATCATTATCCTTATTACAAACCACCATAATATTCACCATTAGGGTAAATCTGCCACGCCCTCATATATAATGTTTACTGAAACACATCTTAAAGCATACAACTTAAAAGAGATATACGAAAGCTTACAGTGCTCACTATGGGCAAACAGATTTAACCACGGCAGATACCTGATCATTAGATGTTGCCTGAAAAGTATAAACACAAACGAAAACTGACCTATCGGAGAAAAGCCGTGACATTCCGCAGACGTGCTAGAGACTATAGCCGAAGATGTGCTTGCAGATCCAAGGTTGCTTTCCTGTTCCTGCTAGAAAAAACACATAATAAGCTACAAAATTAAAAATGTAAACCTCTTTCAAGACTGATTTTTCTAAATAAAAGCGGCTCCCTGCCAACAGGGGGACTCTTGGTAATTCTTTGGTCCTGGTTCTATCACATTGCCGACATAATCAACCTCTTTATTCCAACGATACCAATAAGAATTGACCCAAACATACCGGCTTTGCTAGGGGATCACTTCCGCTATCCATACATCCGGGCTCGCTCGTATTACTAAAAGTATTCCTTTAGAAAGAAGTAGCATTTTTTGAAGATACAGTTGAAAGCGGTATATTCTATATTCCAAACGTTTCAGAGCATTTCGCATAGAAAATGCCATCAACTAGAGGATTAGTTAGAAATAGAGGACATCGTAAGTGAAAGGATTCAAGACTCTCAAAGTTCAACTACTGTATACAAAGGAACTCCAATGTGGTTGCTGTTTCTATTACATCGATGAGATTCTAATGATGAGTGACCTAAAACGGGTTATGAAAGTAAGAATGAAATAAACTACAACAATTACTAACTCGCAAAATTTGTTTATGAACTGGAATAGGAATGCTGCGACCTAGGTTCACAAATTCTTGCTAATTATTTATTTATTTATAACTGCACCTCAAGTGCGCTCAAAAAAACGGGGAAATAACAACCAGCAGTCATAATCTTAGCAACCTAATGAGGAAACAACAGTGTATAATTAGGAAGCTGAAAATCAAGCAGCCGGTTTGCTTGAAAGCTATAAAAACGCTGACATCAAACACCGAATTCGGCAATTAAACAACTGCAATTCTGTTAATTGCCAAACGTCTAATCATAGTGGTTCATAAAGTTCACTTACTTTGAACCCTGAGGAGTACCCGAGTCCGCTTTCTGAGTCGAATTCCTTTGACTCCTCCTCTCAGCGCGTTTCTTAGCCTTCGCCAACACATCAATGTATGAACGTGGCAACTTGTCGACGTCATCCTCATTGTCACTACTGAAAAAAGGAGATAAACCTCTTACTGCTCGGGTCCTGTCATCCCAAGTTTCAAAAGCGAGACATTTAAATATATTTAGCGCTTTGCTTGTTCAGAAAATCCTGCGGCATCCGCTTGACGTTGCAGTTTTCAAACGAACTAGAAACAAGTAAATCGAAAAGCTTCTTAGGATGTTTAGCAAGGCTCGTCGACAGAAACCAATACCTTATCATGGAAAGGTCTCAGGCGTATATCTGAACGGATAAAACAATTACCACTGCGATAATCTTCACTCCTCGAATTGTAAAATGGTAAGTTTCATTTTTGCGAAGTTCTTGAAGCCAAAGAGTTGGTGGCCCAGAAAGATTAGTATGGATTCGCATAGTTCCACATAGAGATGCCTTCCAAGCATCGAATTTGAAGAAAAATGCAAAATTCTGCAAGATCGAAGAACCGTACGCCTGAATCCGCTCCTATGCCGCAGTATTTTTGCATTTGTTCTGCAAAATCGATGTTTGGAAGGTGTTGTTTTGTGAAATTGTGCGATTTGCTATGGTAAATTTTCGATCCCCTAACTGGGTAGGTTCAAGGGCTTGAGCTATACTGAGTGGAGATTCTCGCAGTGGTATTCCCATTCTCCGTTCAGACATACGCCTGAGAGGCCCTTTCTTGGCGAGTACAAGCTACATAGAGCAGACCAGCATGTTGCTCAAATAACTGAAGGAGGGGCAAACCCACATGGAGCTGCACTGCCTTCTCCGAGGTCGCAGACACACTCCTGTCAGACATGCTCCAAATCTACATATATCGTTGCCTTACCTGCCATATCAGGGCGCATAGGTCTTTTCACCCAGACTCACCGAAACGTGGTCTATACATCTAGCCGTTACAAATGTACATGAATTAAACTAAACACTTTCACCGTTATCGCTATTTATTGAGAATAATATTTAAAACGAACGACCGCCTCCAGTCCAAACGCTGCACGATGATGTTCGGAACTAATTCATCCTTTTGCAACAGGCCTTGGCCAAGCATTCCGGATTGAGCGCTAGCTAGGAACGTATAGGGTCTTGGTTCGGATCACGTGCCCGAAATCTCGTTCATTCCTCATCTGGGGTTAACCCACAGTGCGTGTGGTTAACGGTAAACTCTGGTGATCCAAATTTACAAGGCAGCAGTCGGCATTCAAAGATGTTGCGAAATGATAAGAAGGCATCAATTCAAACCTTTCTTCCGTCGAATCTTCTGATATCACTGGTATGACAGGAGGTGTTGGTTGCGAAGGTTTGGAAGCTTTCAAGAGAGGGGACTGCTTTCGTTTGGTTGGCAAAGGAACGTGAACCTAGATAGTTATGTATTTATTATGTATTTAGAGTTACTTAACCACTATGAAGTGAAGCTGAAGAGTTACTTTTGGAGGGACCACCTTTTCAGGTGACGCCTTCTCTGCAACACGTGCCACGATATTTGCTGTTGGCGACCAGTCAATCGGCTTCTTTGTCCTCTTCTCTAAAACGTCCAGACGGCTAAGTGAAAGAAAGGCTTCCGGCCAACATCGATTCATCGAACAGCACCACGCACCTCTTTTTGACTGACGAATCTTTGGGGTGGTGCAATTTGTGCTCGAAGTGTGATGCTGGTACGAAGGGCCTACTATAGACTCAGCTGGGATCCACTCGTCATAACGCTTGTTCCATCCTTGATAATGCACGAAGTACTCTTTCGACGCGCAATTGACATGCACAACCTGAAACGGAGCCGCTTAAAACGCGTAAGCTGAAACGGCATCAAGATGACGCTGCCTTTGCTAATTTAAGAGCACGAGAGGTTTCCAGGCATCAAACTTATTACCCAACACTGGAACCCTCCTGGTTTTAAAGACGCCCTCTCGGAATCGAAGGAACACAGATGAAATGGGAACAAGAACTGTGGAAGCTCCCACGGAAAAGATAGTTTCAAAACCCATTACATGTTCTGGAATTAAATCGCGTGCAATGCATTTGCCTACACTTCAAGCAATTTGACTTCAAAATTTGCCAGAACCATCAGTCTCCGGTCGGTTGAAAAATCGTGTTGGAGGCACTTCACACACAGTCAGACTTGAAATTAATAAAACGGAAAATATTGTTGACGGTCGAAAACTCTTTAGTGAATAGTTTATCTCATAGCTGCTTTGAATGCAAGTGTTAAAATAAGTGGGGTATAGATTTCATGGAGCTGTCCCTTAAGACTGTTATAACTTCGCCCTGCTGATGTTTCCTCTGTGTGGCCTCATTTGAGAAACCACCTTCCTAAATGTATTTCGTTCCACAAAAGGAGATTCAAAGTGCGGCCGACACATGGACGAAATAATTTCTTCCTGTGAGATGAAGTCACACTCGAGGATGCACTACCTCAAATACTATTTCCACGCACCGAAAACGGGAAAACCACAGCATACGAAATTGCTGAAACAATGATGGGCAACAGCTTCGCAAAATCGATATCTCCATGCGGAACACTATGCTGAGAAATACACGAATACGAATAGTCCGCTGAGAGGCTAGTTTTGGTGTTAACCTAGCTATTTCTTTTACAAACCGTTTTTAATAACGTACAACGGTTCGCTAAATAATAGCACAAGAATTAGATGTTATTCTGCTTATTCACTCCACTCGTTAATTCAAGTTTTGTAAATAGAGACTATCGCCTCTATAAATATTAGGCTTTAGGTAGTAATCTTTATGAAGGTCTTTATGAAGATTAAATTTATGCAAGCCTAGAGTTCACAAGGCCCTCTTCATAGACTTGAGCCTAATTAGGTAAGGATATCATCTCCAACAAATCTTCCCCACTCCTCATTATCTGTGTTCCCATCGCATTTAACTTTACAACCTGACTGGGGGACAGAACTGGAACCTGTATTGAAGAGAAATGATATTATCTCAAGAATTTATCTTCTTATTTATTTCTTTATACACACGAAATGTGTGAAACAGGGAATAAACGCAGTTTTAAACTATAACTTTTGAATAAGTAGTGTGAATACTACGGGTTTCATCGAATTTCTACCACTTCTGAATATACGTTCACATCGGAACAATTCAACGCCTCAGATTCTCAACTACCGTGACAGTTAAGGCTCTAAAACCTCACGGACTAGTTCAGGTCTTCAAAGTCACTAAATGCTGTAAAATTTTATTCGCATTCCGAAATGAGACACACATTAACAGGTAATTGGCATGGGCAATTCAAACTTAGTCCAATAGCTGAGCCAGTGGGATACACTAAAACCCTTACAGTTGGCATTTTCTACTATTTCGATCTGCGAAACAACATGCATTTCGTGCGTTGAAACGTATGGCTCTGAAAACAAATAGAGCGACGACGTCGAGTAAATGTTGAAGAGGATCTGGCTGTGCTTCGGCGTCGAAAATTACTGTCGTAGAAACAATAGCGCTAAGTCTAGCAAATTAATTCTAAAATGACGAGCTTAGTGCTGCGTTACAGTTTCCACGGCCGCTCTACAGATTCTGGAAACCTTCACCACACTGCCATACAACGATAAATTCAACAACACTTAAATGAACACTTTCGGAATAATATGAAACAGTACTTCAAATCCGGCGCAAATACAGCTAACCTTCATAAAGATTACTACCTAAAGCCTAACATTTATAAAGGCGATAGTCTCTATTTACAAAACATGAGTGGAGTGAATAAGCAGAATAACATCTAATTCTTGTGCTATTATTTAGCGAACCGTTGTACGTTATTAAAAACAATCAATCCGTTATTGACTAGCTTGCCGCTGCATTACTGATATTTTCATTAATAGTGCCGAAATATCTTAGTGGTTTTTAACGGCTGTCTTATGTAGATGTTGTAAATATAAACACGAGCAGAAAATCAAGTTTGGTTCAATACTTTGTGACGTCACTTTCTCCGGAGGAACAAGCACACCTCATATGGGTGGATCATATCAGCAGCCACAGGCATATTCGAAAGTTGCAACGAACTATCTCTTAGCACGGAGAGCTCTCAATGCATGGATTTCTAGGCACAGAAAATCTCAAACATAATTACTTTAAGGATAAGCGGTTTCTTTCTAAAACAAAGCCCGAGAATCTATTGGAGATGCAATATAGATTAAGGGGAATCACTCTCGCGCTAAATATATGCATTTTAGGATCAATTTTTACTACCTTGAAAGCCAATACAACTAAAATCGCTATTCTCAGTATATTCTCAAGAAACGGACAGTATAAACATGTACCTCATTCAGCTAAACTAGAAGAAAGCAACACATTTACGGTATTTTTTAGAAACACTTCGAAACAAGAAAAAGGGTGCTCCATTCTTCATTCGTCGGCTCTATTCGATTCGGTTATTCTTCATTCCTCAGATTCTCTCAACTCGGCGCAATGTGGCCGGACGGGAGGGGGGAGGGGAGTAATCACCTTGTATTCAGTGGTTGGGGTAAGAAGCCACATGAATGCCCAACTGTTATACATCAACTGTCTAGCTCAGCTCATTATAGAGGTAGAACTGAGCAAAGCTGCATACAATTTTCCATTTCGTGAAAAGTAGAATGTCTTCCCCCGAGCCACTTAGCACGTTTCATTCCACTGCAACGCTATAGTGTCAGAAAGTTTGAGTAATAGCGCGAGTGTTGCACAGCACTTTCTTCCACAAGAATTTGTGGTTCTCTTTGCCTCCATCACTGTGAAAACGTAGAATCTAGACAGAAAATGTCAAGGGATGTACTAATCGTTTGGTTGCGTCATTGTCACTTTCGAAATAGCTTTCTGTGTACTTGTCGTCCAATCTTGAACATTCTTTAATAAAATTAACCAAAACAGTAGTAGTGGCCGTTCAGTTGGTTCGAAACGTAACGTAGTCCAATAATACCACGCTTCCTAAGTGGACTGAGCCTCATTTCCCCAGAAACTCTATTAATTTTACCTAAGAACTTTCAAAATGAGGACACTATGCGCAAACGCATACGTTATAACTACAAACATAAATAATATTCTTTACAGAAGGACGCCTAAACCTGTCGTGGTTAAGATGAAGCTTTCAGAAGTGAAAGAAATGCAGGATGTGCCCCCTACACTAGTCCTACACCTTCGCTGTTTCGTGTGACACATTTTATGCCTCCTACATAGCGTCCTAAGGCCCAGAAGTGATGATGGTCTCTAAAGATCGAGTATTCGTTGCAGTTATTTGAGAAATAATACTATTTTGCTTCTTTTACACAGCAAATGCTCCATTACTACCACTGTTGATACGGCCAAGTCCTCGGACCACAACACTATTTCCAACGTCGCCACAACTTTCAGGGTTGGGGAAAGGGGCGTAGGGCAGCAACTTATGTCTCAACTGGCCCCTGCGTTGAAACCAAAAGTAACATTGCTAGTGGCCTAGGACAACACAGCCGAAACACACCTTAGCCTCGTACTCCCTGGGATTCGAGCCCCATACGCATCTGACGAAGTCTCCGACGCTGAATTCCATTCCGATGTTCCAATTTCTGGACTATACTCTTTGAGCTGGTGTTGTTCTGGAATGATTTTCGAATGAGGCAAACTGACAACGGGAATGAACACCGCCTCGATAAGACTTGAGATAGCGCGGATATCGCGGTTCGGTGAGCGGAAAACGGCGGCAAAAATCAATAGAAAGCAGGCGTAGCTGGGCGTCTCTGTGCGAGCTGTTCAGCAACGGGACGACCGGATGGAGAAGGGCAGCGGGCGATGAGTCCTTCTGGGCACGGGCAACTGTGTCGGTGTACCTCCGGGGTGAACCTGGCGGGCGAGGGCCCCGTCGTCCGGAGCCGCCTGGCAAATCGCGCGACGGAGGGCGCGGCGCCGCGTCTTCCGTCCGCAGAAGACGGCATGGCCGGCAGTGTGTAAGGGGACGTTTTTAGACGATTCTTAGGCTAACTTCGGCCGTAATGAAAGCAGCGCCGGGTTTAACACTGGCAATCTGATGCCCGATGGGCTGCCAACGGCCACGGCCACCATGGTCTGTGGAGCTTTTTTGGTCGTTTAGCTCGGACTGCGCCTGGAAGGCTGGCAAAGACGAAGACCGAACCTGGACGGCCAGCCGCCCTCGCTGCGCGTGGAGAGTGAGAACTCCGCCAAGCAGTCCGGTGTCACTATTACCCACCTGTTAACACGAGTGTCGAGTATCGATCGGAAACCTGGTCCCTAACCCCGTGAAAAGCCCCTCGCCAAGCGGGGCCAAGCTTCTCGAACAAGCTGTCCGGCGGTCGTCATGCGAGGCGTCTTAGCATCGCATGGGCGACATATCGGAACAAAGGGCCGGCCGGAGGGTCACGCTGCACCCCACGTACGAGTTGCGTTTTGGAGCAGCGCGCAGCCCCTGTAATTGGCTAGGGCAGTGGCGGCCATCCTGAAGGGATTCCCGAGAATCCTACGAAGCAACATTCTGCCCAGAGAAAACCAGCGCTGGGTTTAACACCGGCACTCATTCTGGTGCTTAAAGCACAAACGAGTTCCCACAATCAAAGAGAAGACAAACAAGTCCATGGCACAAGTTCTTCATGAGCGCAGCACTCACCTTTTTATATAATAACACAGTTGTTTACGAAAGGTTTAAGGTTTTCGAGGAAAATCGGACAGAAGTCTTACAGTTAGTATTATATTGCGCCACACGAGGTTTTTGGGTGGACGCCCTCATTCAGCAGCAACTGACGTTTTCGACGTTCCGTCGTCTTCTGAATAGCTCTGCTGAATAAAATCGTCCATAAAACCTAAAAACCACAATACAATCCCATACTTACAGTAGCAACATACAAAGATTCAAAGGAGAACTTAGAAGCTACTAGAGAAAAGGATTAACATTCTCCGCTCTACCGTTTCCCCAAATTTACAGTAAGCTCACATTCACAAAGGGTAAACGATAAAGGTAGGTAGGTGTTAATTCTTCGCCTGGGCTCAAGGGATTTCCGTGAGGCTTGTGAACTACTTGTTGGCTAGAAGCTCGAGATCGATATTAAGCTACCATAATGAGGACGTGATTCGTTTTTCAGGTATAACCACCGTAATGGCATGTAGTACATACAATAAAGCGGCAAAATACTGCGCCAGGATCAATTTCATTTCCAGCCGGTCACCGTGAATGGCTTTGCCTCTCGTTGTTAACCCCAGGTAAGTATATGTGAGCAATGTGTGTTAGATGGGGTAAGGGGGGGGGGGCGGTGGGTGCGTTGGTATGATGGTGACTTTCCTTACTCGTTTTTTTACTACAGTTTCACATTTCAGCGGAATACCACAGTTGAGATGGACTATGGCTAGGAAAGCGCATCATGATACCCTTCCGAGAACTGTACTTTGAAGAAACCTCGTCCGGGAGGAAAGCCTATCCCCGTCTAACCCGCAGACCAACCGCATATTTATTGTAAATGCTAAATGGCACTATGGTGCACAGAGCTGCAAGAAAGTTTATCACCGAAACGTCAATAAAAACTGACATGAGGCTTCAAACCTATGAATCAAGCGAGCTGCCAAAATGACGTATAGTAGACCATCCATTTTGCCTCCTTTACCTCCATGGCAAAACCCGTACTTCGAGTTCGCAGATGACGTTTGGACTACCAAAAAAGAAGGCAAACCGGTATTCTGAGCATTCGAAGAATAGGTCGACCGGATCCTTGTTGGGAGCCAATCGAAAATCGGCAGCTGCGTCATGCACGTGCGAAATCACTCCGCCTTCTAGAATTCGTCCGAAATCCATCATGTCAAAGAGAAGCAGATAACTCGGACAAGCTCTAGGGAGTGGAAGATGCAGTCCAAGTTTGCCGGACCAGCCATAATCGGTGAAAACGCTCCCGTCTGCTATATCGCTCTCGAACTTCCTTCGAAATTATTTTAGTGCTCACACCACGAATCAGATACTGGGCTCACGAACAGATTTAGGGAAGAGTGTGTTGCGTCATTTGGTGGACCCCAGCTAGGATTGCATCGACTGGAATGGCGAACAATTATGCGCTCCTTTGGATTAGGATTGATAAGAGGTCTACAAAATTGCTGGTACTGTAAGGATGGAAAGCAAGGCTGGCAAAGCCTGTGCGCAAAATGAACTACCAATCGACTGTGGGTGGCTGCTACATGGCACCTCTTGCCAACTGCGCAAAACGAGTATCCCTGTTGGAGTGGCTCACGATTGTCTTCGACTACGAAAGGAACTAATTGTGACACCCCTACCAATCACTGGGAACACCTGCAGTGACCTAGTAGGAGCAACTTACTAGGCATGGCGCTGGAGCGCAATTGCAGCGTCTGCCTCGTCCTGGGGCTAACTTCTATAATTCCAAACAAAAGTGGGTCATATAAACCCATCCATAACTTTTTTTTTGCTGATGAGAAGCTTCACACAAGAGTGGGGAATCAATACAGTTTAGAGACTTAGCAGTACAGGCTACTGCAGGAACCGCGTTTTTAAACCCACTGGTTACCTGGACTTCCGGAGGACCAGAAATACAATGAGCCATTTTACTGCAGCCTCTAATTTGGCCAGGTGATCCAAGCCCGGATTGGGTGCAGCACATCCGGTCCGTCGGGGCACGGGTAAAATAGCCCCAAGGCCGGTGCAAATGCACAAAATGCGCATCCGAACACCTAGAAACGCGCCTTCCAGGTACACTGATAAGACTAGGTTAGGCACACTCATACATCGAACTACTGCTTTGAGCGAGTCTAGACCCTGCTGTTCAATTCGAAGATACGTACTAAGAACGCTAGATAAGCGACTCATAGATGCACCCACCACGAAGCATCGGTGAACAGAACGACCGCAATGCGACCACCACCACCTCCACGGCCGTGTGTCCGCTTATCATTTTGGACGTGCGAAGTGCAGAGCGCTTCGCCATGTGATCTCAAAGCACATCCACCACCGCACACTGTGTCTTGGTCGGAGATCTGCTGCTACGTCTGCGTCTCGATAGCATCTGTTCGAACAACAGCTTGCACACAGCGTCCCAGCTTGTAAATCTTTATTCTCAAACTCGTCAATACTGGAATTTAATAAATATATCACAGACACTTCGACTGAGATAGTTACTTCGTCTTAGAGGAAGTTCCACAATGAAAGCATACAAGTTAACAGCATTCACATTAAATGTTAGAACACTAGCAGCTAATCAACCCAAAAAGTAAAACTAGACGAACTCGGGGCTAGGCAACGAGTAAAAATGCAGTTAGGCCATGGGGTTAGCGGTCATCAGTGCAACATCAGAGGCCACCATCTCCTTGACGATGTCCTGAAATCACCATATTCGGTCATTGAGAATGGGAGGAAATCTAGAAGTGAGCTTCTCACCTCTATCGGAATCTTAGCCTCCCATCCCAGCTCATTTTTTGCCTTTGTGGCATCTCCCAGCAATGTCTCCACCTCTGTTGGACGGTAGTACTGAAACAATTGTGATGAATTTTCAATAAAATTCGAACGCATCCGTGACTCAGGGAATTATACAACTCACCTTGGGGTTCACTTTGACGCGAACAGTGCCCGTACCCTTCTCTTTCCCTACTTCGTCGATTCCTTCGCCCTCCCACCTGAAAATGTGAAAAGTTAGCAATGCAGTCACCTATACTACACTGTAAAAAAGCTGCTTTCTGTTAAATCTGTTTCGCTTTCAGGACAATTCTTCCAGACGAAATTCAGTATGACGTGTCCAGTTATCGTGGACGTTTGGAGAACTGTAGTCAAGGGAGGTGAAGAAGAGTGAAGAATGTGATGAAGAAGAGTGCTGCAGGGAAAATTGATCATGGTGGCGGTGATTTAAGAGGGGCTAACACCCATTGAGGGAAGAGAGTGAACTAATTTTATTAGGAGAGGAAGGAGACGATCGGCAACTACACCTTCCAAAATTCGCTGATACCATACCAATAGAAATAGTTGTAAATAAGACCGGTCACTAGCTAATCAAAGCGATGCTGTCCGACTTCGGCAGTGATGTGGAGATATTGAACTACACTTAAGCTTTTCGTAGACGACGAACGAAAAAATTATTGTTGCCTCATTCGCGCTCAACGGAGCGAACACTTCAGAACGCTCCAGCTACGCATATCTAGATTGCGATTACCAAGAATGTTGAAGTAGTGAAGAAGACGAAGAACGCTTGGCTTCATCATCTATTCGATTCCGCGTTCCTTCAGCACTGATATAAGCCTCACAGACGTAGGCATACGAAGGCAGAAGATGGTCAGAGAGGAAAAGAACGAAAGCACGGTGCACGGAGTAGCGCAGAAGCGAGAGGAAGTAAAAGCCTGATTGCCCAAGATATGCTCTAAAGCTGACACGATGTTACTTAGATCATGTCGACTAAAATTAGGTGGCGCTATCATGCAAACTGCTTCTAAGACAATAACTGAATGTGAAATGATGCTGTTTGGTTCGTACGAGATGCGTGTAAATCAACAAGCGAAACGAGATGGTGTAGACGATGAAAAGGTGAAATGAAATTCGTTCGATCTTTGATTGTGAAAGCAAATTTTCTATTGGTGGCAGCTGCTGGTTTACCAGAAGTCTAATTTCTGACGTCATAGTCACCATCTCGAGAAAACCTATAAAAATGGGATTTTTCCAGTACGTTGTGCTTCAAGAACTGGTGGCGATGTCCGTTCCTCCACGTGGTGCCACTGGAAACTGTTCGCCATGCGAGCTAAGCTAAGCACGGACACTCGATTGCAGGCGACAGGCCCTTGTGACAGGCCGGCCTATGGAGATCCCATGTCACATCACATGGTTGATGGCGTTAACTGTTTGTCGAGATAATGCTACGGCGTCCGCGGGAGCCGACGCGCACTCGCAAAGCCCGGCGAGTGTGAGAAGTATGCGAGGGTCCCTGATGCGAGGACGGCATCGGGGGGGCAACTGAGCAAGTCCAAAAGTCCCGTAACGTAAGCAGGACCCGCGTTGCTACGCTGAATGTGGGTACGTTGACGGGCCGCTCGTGCGAGTTAGTAGAAGCACTGGAGCGAAGACGAATCGACTTATGTGCGGTACAGGAGACGAGGTGGTCCTGTTGCAAGTCGAGGGACATAGGCCGAGGCTTTAAGGCCATTCTGTGCGGCAGTCCCAGGACCACCAGCGGTGTTGGTGTGGTCGTCTCCGAACGTTTCCGAGATGCGATTGCAAGCGTGGAACGTTTCAGTGACCGCTTGATGAAGGTCGTTGTTGCTGCTGAACAGCGTATGTATCATTTCTTCTCTGCATACGCTCCGCAGACAGGCTGCTCCGAGCGAGCGAAGGACGAGTTTTGGACCCTGCTTGATGAGAAGACAGCAGAGGTGCCGCCAGAAGACGCTGTCGTTGTCGCAGGTGATCTCAACGGCCACGTTGGGACTGCGAAAGATGGTTACAGCTGTCATGGCGGTTTCGGTTATGGAGCACGTAACGCTGATGGTGAGCGAATTCTTGAGTATGCGGACTCGCATAATCTCACCATCGCGAACACAATGTTTCGAAATCGTGACTCCCATCTCGTGTCTTTCTATAGCGGGAATACCAAGACACAGATTGACTTTATCCTTGTCAAGCATCGCGATCGAAGGCTGGTCACAGATGCGAAGGTTGTGCCATACGAGACTGTCGCCACGCAGCACCGTCCGCTGATCTGCACACTTAAGATCGCCCCTCCGAGGCTGAGGCAGGTCGAGCGATGCGGACCATCAAGGATCAAGTGGTGGCGGATGAAAGAGAAGGACGCAGCTGTTGTTGCTCGTATTCGGTTGCCGACGGTTACCAATGTTGAGGAGACATGGAAACGTGCAACCGATTCGATACTACAAGCTGCACGTTCCGAACTGGGCATGACGAAGCCTGGACGGCGTAAGATTGAGAAGCAGACTTGGCTGTGGACTGACGACGTCAAGGAAAAAGTCAAAGAGAAGAAAAGACTATATCACGCTTTTCTCAGCGACAAGACAGCCGACAATTGGTGTATGTACCAAGAAGCGAAGAGGGCGGCTAAGAAGGCTGTTGCCGTTGCAAAAGCTTCTCATTATGAGTATGTCAACGAGAAACTCGAGACGCGCGATGGTGAACGACAACTTTATCGGCTTGCCAAAGCATGCCATCGCCAGAGCGAGGACATCGAAAAGTTCTTTGGCATCAACGATGAGAATGGCCATCTGCTGATGAACCGCAAAAGGGCTATGGAACGATGGCATGACTACTTCGAGAGAATTTCAACAGTAGAATTTGCCCATCCGCCTATCCCTTGCGTCCCTCCTACGCACGGTCCTGTGCAGAAAATCACTGTGGAGGAGACGGAAGCGGCTTTGAAGAAGATGAAGCCAGGAAAAGCTACGGGCCCTGACGACATAGCGGCCGAACTATGGAACTCGAGGTGCTGGAATCCTGCTGAATGGTTAACGAAGTTTTTCAACCAGGTTGTTGCGGAGAAGAAGGTTCCTGGTAGTTGGCAGCAAAGCACGACGATCCCGATCTGGAAGAAGAAGGGCAGTCCCGCGGACTGCACAAGTTACCGTCCAATCCGATTGCTCTCGCACAGTATGAAAATATTTGAGCGAATTGTGGATGGACGTATTCGCGAGATCGTCCGGCTTTCCACCAACCAGTGTGGCTTCGTAGCCGGCTGTGGCACCATCGACGCCATTCATGCTGTTCGTCTTCTTGTGGAAAGACATCGCGAGAAACAAAAACCGCTGCATCTTGCTTTCCTCGACCTGGAGAAAGCATTTGATCGTGTACCGCGTGAGGTCATATGGTATGCCTTACGACAGCACGGTGTCCCTGAAGAACTGATCGAGTGGGTGCGCATTCTTTACTCTTGTCCTAAGAGTCAAGTGCGAGCGCCGGCCGGCACATCCACGGAGTTTCCAATCTCCGTCGGTGTTCACCAAGGTTCCGCGCTTTCCCCACTTCTTTTCATTGTCGTAATGGATGCCATTTCGCGAGACCTTCAGAAGCCTGCTCCTTGGACGCTGCTCTATGCAGATGACGTAATGCTTGCCAGTGAAGACAAGGCCGAGCTTGAGCGACAAGTGCAAGCTTGGTGTGACCGCTTGGCGGCGTTCGGGCTCAAGCTAAACGTCCAAAAATCTGAGTACTTGACGACAGACGTAAACGAGACTGGGTCCATTGAGATCAATGGCACTGCGCTCGTACGAGCGACACATTTCAAGTACCTTGGATCTGCAATTGCGTCTGATGGTAGTCTGACGTGCGAGGTGAACTCACGCGTGAGCGCAGCGTGATCCAAATGGCGCTCAATGACAGGCGTTCTGTGCGACAGAAAGATACCGGAGCGCTTAAAATCAAAGATCTACAGAACCGTCGTCCGACCAGTAGCGATGTACGGTGCTGAGTGCTGGCCTGCAACGAAGGAAGTTGAGAGCCGCCTCAGCGTGATGGAGACGAAAATGCTGCGCTGGACGGCTGGTGTCACGCGTTTGGATCATGTTCGCAATGTCTCCGTACGTCAAAGGTTTGGCGTCGCTCCAATTGCTGACAAGCTACGTGAAGCTCGCCTACGGTGGTATGGCCATGTTCTTCGTGCGGACGGCGACACCGTTCGGAAGATTGGCCTCAACATAGATGTGCCCGGAAAACGGCCTAAAGGATGACCTAGGCAACGCTGGCTTGATACGTTGCACGTGGACTTAAAGGAAGCTGGTATCCACCCCGATCAAGCGTTTGATCGTGCGAAGTGGCGTCATCATACCAGAAGAGCGGACCCCGCTGCTAAGCGGGACAAACGCTGAAGAATAAGAAGAAGTTGTGCTTCAAGAACTGAACAGCATCATGAAACGATCCTAGTTTACCCAGACCCCTTCAGAATGTTCTATGCAGCCAGCTTACATGGAACCAATAAAGGCGACAGTTTGAACGCATCCTGCTCGTACACGGCCGCTGAAGGACAGCAATTAAGGATAAAAGGATAAAGAACGACATTACTCAATCCCTTCTGGGATGCGCATTCTCCTTCTACGGGATGTCGTGGAGGCGACATGAATGCGTATTTGGCCATACAATGACTTGCAGTGGCCAGCCGATGAAAAAGTCAGCGCTTTATCCTTCCCAGACAAGTCTGGTACCAATTCACCGACCCCGGAGGGACGGAAGGCTTGGTTGGCCTGGGCGGGAAATCCGAACCAGGAACCTGGTATCGGTGCACGCGACAGTCGCGCCTCCTCCGACTGCGCTACACGCGCCCTAAGGACAGCAATTAAGGGGCACTATTACCCCAAAAAGTCTGCTACCAATATGTTGACCCAATGTGAATGAGACAGGCTCTTCCAACCTCGACCCTAATAATGTCCACATTTGTTTCGCGCTGCACATAAGGTTGTCGCTTCCTAGCGACGACATCAAAGGCACCTTTTAGGTGGCCATTTTTCTGTATAAACCCCTATAAAGTACCACTGAGCAAATAACATTCCTTTTCAAGAACCGCAAGGGAAAATTCAAATGTTGCACTGGGTCGTGCAGATCTATATTATGGTTTCCATGGGCAAACAAAAACGGATGACGTGAGAAACGAGATCCAGAATCTGGAAGCTTACTCAAGCTCCATGCCGATTTCTTTGAACGCTAGATTACAAAACTGTCGAACGGTGGTCTGTTTCCCGGTAGCGATCACGAAGTCATCAGGCTTGTCGTGCTGAAGAATCCTCCACATCGCCTGAAAATTCAAAAATTTGACGGTGATTCTGCACGCAACGAAAAGGTAAAATTCAAAAACGGCCCACCTCAACATATTCTCTGGCATGGCCCCAATCGCGAAGAGAATCGAGATTTCCGAGTTCAACGCATGTTTGTTGTCCTAGACTGATCTTCGCAACAGATCGAGTTATCTTTCGAGTAACGAACGTTTCGCCTAAAATGATGCAAATGGAATGATTCATCCTACAATAACATAAGAAACATGTACAATGAGTCATCAGATAGACAGGACTAGGGTTTGAAGGAACTACCCCATTATTTTGAAAAACGCCGATTGAAAGCACCCTGTTTCACATGCTCCTGCTACTGCAATCTCAACCGTTTTGAATGGGTTCCATACTACCACGATATAGAAGCGAGCGAGATCTCGGCTAACCCGGCTTTGTTATGTTTCAGTCTAACAATATTCTGGCCAGGAAAGGGTATTGCAATATGAGGGGAGGGCTGTCCTTTGCACCCCGAATCCTGGATCTTGGTAGGGGTTCCCACACAAGTCAAGTAAAGGTTCCCTCGGTTGGTGAATCGGTACCAGACTTGTCCGGGTACGACACAACACGGCTGGCCACCAGAACCGCTATGTAGGCCAAATACACATTTAAACTAGTCCGACCCAAAATAATGGCATACCTGAGCGAGAACACTGAGCAGGAAAAACCAACTCACTGAGCGAAACACAGCTAACAATCTCTTCACCGCTACTTTCGAAAAAGTGAGATTCAACAGGTGGCTTCTGTCAGGGTATGTCGAGCTTTTCCTCCTTCAAACAGACCTTTCTCGTGGAACGGTTCCACAGTTTCCAGCGAGGCTGTTTCCGATAACAAGAACCACCGTTCGATCAGCCGCACCTGGAGACTCGGCCGAAGGCTTGTAAAGGAATGAACTGGATGAGGAGGTGTCCCTGGCGAGAAGAACGCCTGATCAGGCGACGTTTTATACAGGGTTTAAACAGGGTTCGATCGCGTCCCTAGGGAGGCCCCAAACGGAGGCTAATGCTTCCTAAGACAACCACGAGGTTCTTTCCTGAAGGGCCAACCTTCCAAATGACAAGGCTTCATAGGCGCAGGGAAAGCTTTATATATAACAGATAGCTGTTCATTCCCTATCGCTGGCATAAGACGGCACAGCACAAAGCAGTACTAATCCAGAGCTGACCTCGTCTGGGGCTTTCGTGATTAAAAAGAATGCCATTGCAAGCAAACATGTTGTACGCTTCTCGGTAGTTGATCACGATCCAGTACGCATACATCTTTGCCACCGCTGAAACATGGTGATGAAGACGTCCCATGAAATAGTAGTCAAGTAAAGTCCGCAAAGAGATATGCTACCATAAGGCGAGCGTGGATAAAAGGGAGTGGTTTCCTTCTGAGGGATTTCCTGAACCTTTCCGTACAGCTCGGAAGTCGATGCTTGGTAGAATCGAACCTGAAGCGTAGCTGAGCTGAATGCTTTCCACGGCAGGAGGCTGAGAAACCTTCCGAGTCACTGAGCATACCTTCTCAGTCAGACCACATGCGTGAATGGCATCAAGTAGCCTCAGCGTTCCAACCGCATCCACTTCAGCTGTATACTCCGGCAGATCGAAGGAAACCTGAACAGCGCTCAGAACATGATGGACGAATTACCGAAAATGGGATTGGATGGCACGCTGATGCAAGAGTTACCTTGACGTGAGATTGCGCCGCAAGATGGTACACCTCCGTTGGTTGAATTTTGGTGATGATTTTTATTAAGCAGGACGAATCAGTCATGTCACCATAGTGTAGGGCAAACGAGCTGTCACCTGAAAGAAGCAGAATACATTTTGAAGGAACAGCATACAGCCCTGATCAGGTTCTATAAGCCTTCTCCCATAAGCAAGATTCAAACTTCAATCTGTGCATCCCGACAAATAGGCTACAATATCGATGAGGCCACGTAAACAAGAAAAGTGGATCATCTACTGTCGCACAGCGACTGCATTATGGAAGTGTGATTCTTGCAAGGAACAGCAGGAACTGACGGCGAAGGTTTTCAACGTGAAGTGTTGAGGACTACAATATTGCCAGGAGCACTGTAGCGCCATATACCTAAGGTCCCTAGGACCCTGGGAAGGTCAGACATGGCAAAGAACCGCACCACTATTGTCTGAACTGATAAAACAAAACTGTGGTCTGGAACTGTCATGAGGTGCTCGGATAATCACCTGCATAAATCTTTGAGGTGCAGTAAAACACGGGGCGCTCGAAGAGTGCCTCCTCGAGACAGCGCCAGTAGATCCCTTATACGCACCATCACCGGCGTACCTTCAGTTTTTGAAGTTGTATCGTAATCCGTAAAAAGCGCCGCAAGCAACGCCCCAAAGTGAAGCTCCCCTGTGCCAGAGTGGCTCAGCAGGTCCTCCGCGCGAAATGATCAAGAACATCACGTGTTTATCGAACGGGGCAACACGCTCCTGGCCGTCTTTTAACATCCCTCAAGAATCCAGTCGGCTACGGCCATCGCCGTTTCCGTGCACTGTGCACTATAGCCACTTCACCTAGCTTCCGACGTGCCCAAAACGACAGCTTTCAAACACCGTCTCCTCAACTGTTCGTTGTGCTATACTGAGCGCATATTCATACCGCTTGCGTGAGACAAACGCCTCCAATGTTGTAGAGAAATGACTTAGAAAGTAATCGAAAGTCTTCGCAAACCCATCACTACTTTCTTAACGTGCTTGAAAGCTTCGAACCTGCTTATTTTTTGCGGCCTGCTGTGCAAGTCTAGAGGAAATTAAAACCCTGAGACGGTCACACATACACTCCAATTATAAAAGGATATATATATATGGTAATGATATCTGCTCTTAGTTAGGGCAAAGCGGTGAGAACAGGAAATGATACCTCACGCACGTTTCCTTGTGTTTGATCTCGATTCGATCTGCAACGACGCCAGGCACATCTATATCGTATCTAATTCAGGTATCCGTTTACCACTTGTGGTTGTTTCATTTACTCTACTTACGCCGGTTTATCGTTCATCTTGTTCCAATCTCACCATATATAGATGGGAAAGGCATGAATCACTGTCTGTAGCAGGGGTGTGCGCTGACTTGCGGCCGGTAAATTTTTTACCGCAAATTTTTACCGCGGAAATTCGCCGGTAAATTCCGGTAAATTCGGTAAATCCGTTAAATTTTTTAAAATTTGATATTAAACAAATTAACAACTAGTTTTAAGCGGTGGGAAGTAAAAAAAGCGAAAACTTTTCACCAAAACATCGTCACGTTCAGAAAAACTACATCTTCATTGTATCATGCATATGTCATTCTAAAACAAACAGCGCCATAAAAGTATACTGCAACAAATAAAATCCAACAACAAACTCTAACAAGTGTCATATGTGCCTGTTTCCTCTCAATGAGCTCATGAATACCTTCTCGTCCCCAACAGCAAGATCTTCTGTGTAATGAAGTGGTGAGGCTCACCCTGTAGGACAGCACTGTGCAGCGTCTTGTGTTGTGCTAGGCTATTTCTGATGTAATTCGACATACATACGCCGTTTTAGCTAGGCGGATAGCCACTGAGTACATGTTGACCCCCCCCCCCCCCCCCTCCGTGCCAATTTGCGCCTACAACCATGTTCCATATGTTACCTATGATACTGGCAGGTCTACAAACGCATCTAAAGAACCTCGCTGAATACCTGGAACCGCCTAGCACTCAATTTCTGGGGTTTAGCACAGAAGATAAGGCTTGCTGTCTGATGCGAAAGCTAACATCACGCACACGGCTTCTCGATTGAAGGTAAATATGATAAAGATACCCCTATTTCTGGTTGAGATACTCAGGCAAGTCTGTGTTTCACCATTCCTGGGCATGTCTGGCACCAATTAACTCACTCCACAGATGGTTCACTACCACTAAAGGCCGCCACAGACTTCTGCGGCGCCGCTCGGCGGCGCCGCTGGAGTCGAGCTCTGCGTCTCTGCCCTATGGTTAAGCATAGGGCAGCGGCGCCGCCGGTGCCGCCGATGCCGCCGGCCGGCCAGCGGCGCCGCTGGAGGCGAGCTCTGCGTCTCTGCCCTATGGTGAAGCATAGCGCAGCGGCGCCGCAGAAGTCTGTGGCGGCCTTAAGTGAAGCGGGCTCCCATGGACCCACGAGAACCCCGCTCTGTGGTGTAGAAACCACGCTCCACTGAAGACCGACGAGCGAACAGTTCACGTGCAAAAGTGCACGGAGAGATGGGGGCGAGTAGCCCGGAGACTTTGAATCTCAGCGGGTACTATCGCAGTAGAGCGCGTTTTTAACACTGGAGCGCAGCATCTCCGCCTCATTATGTGGTTGTGGATGTTTTAATGGGGTTGAGGACCACGAACGGTAATAGCACGTTATCGGAGAAGATAGAAGCAATCGCTTCTAAACTGAGATCGGTAGCATGTTTCCTTTTCCATTCGATTGATAGGAACATGATTTTGCATGAAAAAAGTCGTTAAATTTTCCGGTAAATTTTGGAATTTACCGAACATTTTCGTTAAGAGAATTTTTCGCGAAAATGCCGGTAAATCCGGTAAACCGGTAAATCGGTAACCGGTAAACGCACACCCCTGGTCTGTAGGCAATGGTCTCATGCGTCGTATGCAGTGCGGAAGGAGAATTGGCCGTAAACAGGGCTCCTTTGCAGGCCGCCACGACAACCGGTAATAACATCTGAGACTTGTTGAAGGCTATTTTTGAAAGTCGCGTACCATGTGATGAGATGTAGAGAGATGGCTTTGTTGCATACATTTAAGTTTTCTTCTCCTAAGCTGCGTTGTTTGTTTTCCTTCTACGCTTGATTGGCATTAGCTTCTCATATATTCTCCCATTGTGGCACCATCCCGTCCCACCCATCACAAGGTGAATGTTCCTGTGCGTTTATTCTGCTGAGTTGTTTCACTTCATTTATTTGTTTTGTTTTTATATTCTCTTACGTTTATTTTGTCAACTTGTTCTACATGTATTGAAATGGCGAGGCTGATGTGCGGGTTAGGCAGCACCGTACGAGCGGAAAGGATCCGTGTCTTGCATTAATTCTTTACTTATTTTCTTCGATGAACAGCCACAGGACCGCCTCATCCTCAGTGGAGACCTTTCTCGTTCTTCCTGTTCAACATTTCTTAACTATTTAGTGTCAAAATGAGCTACTTCGTTTGTTTGATAGCAGCATGCGTTGAGTTAGGCTGCAACCTCTGGCTGGATTCGCACCTGGAACATGCGACACTTCCCACCTGGATCAGCGCGCATAAGGTAGCAACCTCTGCTAGATGAGTTCCGGGATAGCGGAGTGCAACAAAATGTTTTCGATTCGGAATATTTAGGCTGGAATAGTCACGCTTATTAAGGAGGCTATACCGCGAGATAATCTGCGGCTCTGAGCAGGTCTGTCATGCCCTCGATGGTGGTTGGCAGACTAAGTAGACAATCCGCATGGTCACAGAACTGTCGAAGGAGAAGACTGCGCATAAATTTTACCTACAGTCGTTCTGAGATGGTAGGAACCGCCTGCTACGTCCTACACTGGCTTGTTAGTTATACTGGGCCAGGCACGGATCTGATAGCTACATTTTCCAACGACTACGACGCTAGGAATGTTTCCTTACCCAGTATAGGTTCCGGAGAAGCCCTGGAGATGTTTTCCTGCGATCAGAGCTGATTGAGTCACTTGTCCATCGGCAGGCAACCTTTATTCTAACGGCCAAATACGCCGTATTCCAATTGCCTCCACGACATAGGAGTAAACTACAGCCGTCCTGAGATGGTAGGATTCGTCTACTAGAATGCGTGGCGCGTCTGAAACGGGTTGAGTGCCGCTGCCCTTTTTCTTTATGCATCTACTCTATATATTATTAGGGCACCTTCCGGACATGTGTCCAGGGCCAGCCAGTATGGGAGTTGCATAAGCTGTTCGGCCAGTCACATGAGGCAGGATCTATGCTCCCCTGCTCGGGTTCCAGTGCGATTACTCAACTTTACCGGGCGAGCGGGTGCTACGCGGCGGCCGGCGATTGCGTGGCTTGTCTGCCTCGCGCGCGGGATTCCGCAGTGAAGTTGGACGGCAAATGACCGATCGGTAGCGAAAGGGATGGCCAGTTACACCATACGTGAGTTTTACCTACTAGGTGCGGCTACCGTAACTTTCCCCTAGCGCAAACGATGAAAATGAGGCGCAATCTTTCCGGAGTTGTTTATTTGATGCCTTCTTGTAGAGTGAAGAAATCGAAGACTGAGGTATATAAAGCGAAGACACACCGCAGGAGTGCAGCCGGGAGCGGGAACGCCCCGTTGCTCCTGCCATATTTGAGGCAACCAATCATGTGCCCTGCCTGTGCAGCTGAGGATCTGTTCATACTTCGCGACGGGAGCGATTGGTCGGTCAGGCAAATCATAAGCATCGATTTTTGTTGGGCCATCGCTCGTTAAAAATCGACAGGCATGATTTCCTTGGCCGACCATCGCTCCGTCGCGAAATAAGAACAGGCCCAGCCGATGCCTGATTGGCTGCTATGCTTGTGAGGTGGGGGAGGGGCAACGACGCATTTCCGCACACCTGCGCTGATTGAACTGGGTCAAATGAGCGAGATGACTCCTGTTCTACTATATCGTCTACTGTGATAGCCTCTACTGCTACCGAGCCCATACTGATAAAAGAGAACCTTCCACAGGTGTTCGAAAGACAGTTTTTGAAACTCTCTACGCATTCTCCTTCGATATTTAGATCACCGAGACTGGTGAGTTTATTCCTGAGCTCCTGCTATGCATTAAACAATTGACGAAATGCGTCTGCTGTTGAGTAATATATTGGACTGTTACGGTTTCTTACAGATTTTAGGTGTATTTTCGGTATCACTGCAATTTCTTCGAAGGATGCTCCCTTTCTCAAGAGCACTGTCACAGCTCGCAATAGATCGTTGTACACAATTCTGACTCGTTAGCGCAGTCTATAATCACAGTAGAGCTGCAGCTGTACTGTGTGCCGCGTCGAGGTCATATAAGTGTAGACATTTCACAACGAGAGCTTTCAGAGCGGCGGTGAGCTTTTGCGATGCAATTTTTAAAGGATGTAGGGTCCCGTGTGGGGAGTCCAAAACCATAATTACTTTTTTCGGAATGCTCTTCTGTGGTCGAAAAAACTGTGTGGACGCGTGAGCGCAAAGTTCATGGCGCTCTGCTGCCACCCAGTTCGACATGCTCGGTTCGCGTAGTGGTAGCGGGGTCGCCTCTCGGGCGCACGGAATGGGTTTGATGGTTCGGCCCCCGGTGTTCCTGAATGTTTTTGCACACATCGGATCGTTATTATTATAGGCTTGCGTGATCACAGGAGTCAATATGTGCACGATTAATGCTTTTAGTTTCGTCAGGTCCTCCGCTCACAATCCTTCTTGTCAATAGCTGGGCTGGATTTATGGACCACACCAATGTGCTGTCAGAGGTGCCCAATGGAAAAAAAGTTCGCCTGATGACCATTCCAGCTGGTGCAACCTATATCTGCCAACCGTTGGATGTATGTACTTTTTTCGGTTGTTCAAGCGGTGCATCCGACGGGGGCATGATTGTGTGATACAGCATCACTCGGAATTTGCTACACACAGAAGAAACAACATCTTGAAAGTAAGTAAATAGCATAGAACAGAATACGAACTCGATTCCATTCGCACGCATTTGTTCGATTGCAGATTATAAGTCATTCCCGCCTGGTGCAGTCATCCCGACTGGTGAACTGTCTGCTCTACGTCTGCGTACTATTCTTGGTTCTACGACCACCTCTTCTATCACTTCGGCTCGACTCTCATTCGCTGACGTCATGGCACCAAAAAAGAACACTGCTGAAGAAGCGCCCTCATGGCTGATGCCGGTGTTGAAGCGATGGGACGAATATTTTGAACGGTTTGATAAGATGTTTGAACTTTTCGTCAAGATGCAGGAATCACAACTTTCAGTTATTAAGAGACTTGACGCTATAGAGGCTAGATTCGCCTCAGAATCCCAAAGGTATTCCGATCCGAGGTCTGCCTTGTATAGCACTTTAGTAAAATTTAAATCTGACACCAAGCTCGTGGATGCCAAAGCGTGCCGAATTACATGGGTAGGCATCGGTGAGCAGTCCACCGATGCCGCCACATGTGCGTTTGATAAAGAAGCTATTAAAGAGGTGGTGGAGACCTCTGGCGACGATCTTATTTTAAACGAATTTAATAACGGCAGAATAACTTTTCATCGGCATCCAAAGCTCAAAAAAACAGCAAGCGGCTCTAGACCTCGTATAATAAAGATCTATCTAGGCTCTCAGGAACTTAGAGACAGGATGCTGGCGCATATGAGAACGGGAAGGCAATCGCTTACAAGAAGTTACGTCCACTCCTATGCCAGAGCAGATTATACTAGAGAGGAACTGGAGTACGATCGATCATTACGCAAAAAAGCAGGTATAATGAACAACCAAGAAGGTAGGCTTTTATATGTTGTGAGAGACTTGGCCATCCACAAGCTGAGCAATCCTCGCGAATTGCCCAGTACGACGCAACAGCCAAGCCTCGCTTCCGCTTGCTGAATCTGTGCCAGCGCCTCGTTCTCCATCTTCTCCGGCGGCCCCCTTCTCTTCACAATTGTGCTAGGGCACAAGAGCCGCCAGTACGCAAAACACAACCGCCTTCACACATGACCAACTACAGATACAACCTATCACTCACGAATTCTTCCTTTTCAACGCGAGATCCATTGTCAACAAACTCCCTGAGATGAACTTTCTCTTGCAAAAAATGCCCAGTGGTTTGTTCATAACAGAAAGTTGGTGCAAACCTCAAACAATTCACGACGCGATTCTCAGTTATGACTCTAGATACTCAGTACACCGGTGTGATCGCAGAGGTGACCGTACGGGGGGCGGAGTGTTGGCACTTATTCACAAGCGAATACCCCACCGACTTGTATACGAAAGAGACTTCTGTAGCGAGATACAGCTTCTAGTTTTGGAAATTAAAGCAAATAGTGGTAACATACTACTTTTGCTTTGCTACCGTAGCCCTTCGTGTGCCTCCAACACTTTTACTGAGTTCACAGATTTCCTTGGCCATGCTTTCGAAGAGTGGAGTAGTCACATCCTTCTAATGGGCGATTTCAATTTTCCAACCATTGACTGGACCAGTATGGGCCATAAAGGGAACATCTCAACTCGTTCGTCCTCTTTATTTCTTGACCTTGTTATCTCGTGGGACTTGAAGCAATTGGTAAACCGACCTACACACGGCCTAAACATCTTAGATCTTCTACTTGTGTCACAGCCTAGTATAGTTGAAACGGTACGCGTCCTCCCACCTTTCAGCACTTCCGACCACAACAGTATTCTTTTTACCATTTCTGATGCGATAGAAAGTAATGCCCAAAAATTTGTAGAAACCAGAAAGTTTTTCAAAGGTGATTACATTTCTATTATTTCTACTCTTGCTCAAATAGACTGGCTAGCAATATGCAACTCCTCTACTAACGTCGACATCTTATACTCTAAATATGTTGATATATTTCACGATCTTATAAGAAAATACGTGCCACTGGTCAAATACAGTACTGCTCGTGAAAAATATCCAAGGAGTTTAGTCCTCTTGAAATCTAAGATTGATCGGTTACATTCTACTGTCTCTTCTTTGAGGGATGTCAAATATGCTAGGCTATGTCGAAAATTCAAACGAGCGGTAGCTAGACATCAAATAATCAAGGAGAAAAGAATTGCACGTTGCGGTAATTCAAAACGGTTCTTCAGTTACTGCAGAAAGAAATTGAACCTGACTGAATGCATCCCAGATCTTATTGCTGACGGGACTTATATTAGCGATGATAATCTTAAGGTCAAGGTGTTCGCTGATTACTTCAGATCAGTTTATAAGCAGCCTTGCGACACAGGAATTAATCTGCCTTCTATGACTGATTGCGAGCTGAACTGGATAGATATCACGAACGACTTGGTTTACAGTGTGCTACGTAGACTGCCAAATAGGCATTCCACCTCACCAGATGATATACCATACGTGTTTCTTAAAAAGGCGGCTCTAGGTCTGGCTTCTCCATTATCTCTCCTTTTTAACAGACTTCTCCTTTATGGGCAGGTACCAAAATTATGGAAAGTTGGCCTTGTACGTCCAATTCACAAAAAGGGCATTAAAAACGACGTTGCTAATTATAGACCTATCTGTCTGACCAGTTCGGTAAGCAAGGTTATGGAGCGCATCTTACGCAAAAATATCACTAGGTATCTAAGTGATAACAACCTAATCCGAGAAGAACAGCATGGGTTTCTTGAGAAGAAGTCTACTACATCTGCCCTTATTTCCACTATACCATTGTGGCATAGGGAAATAGACAAGGGTAATTATGTATCTGTCTGTTATTTGGATTACGCAAAAGCTTTCGACTCCATCTCCATTCCGTTGCTAACTAAAAAACTGTATTCTTACGGCATAAAAGGGCAATTGCTAAATTTTTTGCGTTCATTTCTAACCGATAGAGTCCAGTCCGTAATAATCAACGGCAGCTTGTCTCCTTACTATCGAACACCAAGTGGAGTTCCACAAGGTACATGCTTAGGTCCACTTTTGTTTATAATCTTCATCAACGATTTACCTTGCTCACTTCCCTCAGGCTGTTTCTGCAGCATCTATGCTGACGATACCAAGATATTCACCGTTAACGACTTCCAAAAACTTCAAAGTGCAATAGATGCCGTAGCAGACTGGTCTAAAGCTTGGTCACTAGACATTTCTACCCAAAAAACCGCCGTTATGAGGCTAGGACGTAGACATCCCAACATTTCATTTACCTTGAAAGGAACCACCTTGAGCTGTGTCGAAAGAATACGTGACTTAGGAATTGTTTACGACAGCACTCTCAATTTTGAAGACTACATTCTCGAAAGGATAAGGAACGCGCAAAAGTGTTCGAACTTCATCCTAAAGGCTTTTAAGATGCGAGATCCTATTTTGCTTTTCAAACTGTTTAGTCTTTATGTGAGGCCGCTGTTAGAATACTGTTCTCCAATATGGTCACCGCGCAGTAGTACACTTATAGGCGAGGTTGAAAAAGTGCAAAAGAGTTTTACGTATCGCTCGTTTTCTAGATGCGGACTGCTTCGACTTTCTTACGAGGAGCGGCTATCTAAGCTAAGCGCAGAGTCTTTAGAGTTCAGACGAAAAATGACGGATTTCGCCCTCATGTATAAGTTGACTACAAATGAAATCAGTCTTAACATCTCAGATCTCTTTGAGATGGCACCGAGTATTGGTAGACTGAGGAGTCACCCTTTTCGCATCAGGCCTGAAAAGCCTAACACAACTAGCTATGAGAACTCATTCCTCATAAGAAGAGTAGCGCAATGGAATACCTTGAACAACGACTGCTTCATATACAGAAACTCACATTCTTTTCGAAACCATCTCGCCCTTTTGCTTAAGTCCCAACCATCTGGGAGTTCCTAGGTTAGACACACCATACAGCACTACATCCGATAGTTATATCCTATCCCGAGCTACGTATTAGTACACCTCAGCAGTCCTTATCTTGATCCACGTGGTGTGTTTCAACGCACTTGGCTGCCGAGGTGCACATGGCCTAGTTACTGCGGGCGCCGCCTCCACGCAAAAGGTCGGGGGTTCCAGTCCCCTCTCAGTGTGTCGACCTGCCAAGACTTTATTTATGGATAACGACGGACAATTTCGTTGCACGTCCGGCCTTCTTCCGCTGCTTCCTGTTCGCAGCGTCGCGTTCCTTGCTGGTCGATACAGCTTGCGGTGGTGGCACGGCTGCTGGTCTCCGTCCGGTCGTCGCTGTAGTCCAACGTAGAAGGAAGAGTGCATGAGACGTAATTAGCCTATATGCGGCCAGTCTTATATCACGTCAGGGAAGTTTCTAGAGAGATCAGCGACTGGATCATAGAAATTGACCCACAACTTCGTCAGAAACTGGACCGTTGTCGTCGTGCTGTATTTGAAGATTTCAGGTTGTAATCCAACATCATGCTGCCACTCGCGCCAATGCAACGGAACTCTTCCAGCTAACGAGCCTACCATGACAATCTTCACAACAATTGTTTCTGTGCATTTCATTACACACGGAATTGTCCTTCGCTATCGCTGCGCATATCTCCAACACCTCTACTACATGCACAAATCGCGCAATTTGAGACATTTTCTTGGTTCCGATATTTTTGATATTTGCCTGAGACATTATACATCTTGAGTCTTATATCAGCTACATGTCAGATAAAAAGTGTGTGCAGGTAGGTTGGCTTATGACCTCCCATCAGGGCAATCCTTTGGGGTGCGTACCGTCTTTCATATGCCAGCATTAATAGGGTCCACCCCACACAGGTTGCAGCTAGTTTAGCACCTATGGTTGTAGTATCGTAAGCCCCTGCTCTGCACTGTGTTCCTTTTTTTCGACCGCTCTGCCTTTACTACTTCAGTATTCAGAAGGGAAAGTCTACATATCTACTTGCGCGGTTTGTACGTTAGTAAAACACTCTTTTTCTTCTCCTGCAATTGGCTCACTTTTTCACAAAATGTGCTCTCTTCCCCTAACTTCTCCTTCTTCCTTCTTTCCTCTCTTTTTTTTTCGTTTTTTTTTTTGTAGCCGATTTATCTGGTTCCCCTTATGTATTCCCTACCTCATTGCATCATGTGGTTTAAATTGGCATAAATAAATAAATAAATAAATAAATAAGCCAGACCAACCGCAGTTCTGCGTTCCCGTATTCCGCCGTCTGGCATACGCTTGGGTGGCGGCCGGATTTGTTTATGATCACCCGAGGCCCTTCTCTACCGATTATGCCTTCGACGAAGAAGAAGTAGTGATGCCTTGTCAGGGAGAGGAAGATTGTTCATCCCTAGCATTTGTAAGATGCTGCTGGTGTGATAAGCGATTATGTTTTAAATGTTTCACAGTTCTGTATCATAATTGTTGATTATCATTGTCAACAATAAACATAGTTATTTCATGTGAGCAAGAAATTTTTTTATGTTAGCGATTCAATAGAATGATGCAGTGCAAATAGGATCCATTGAGGTAACTCAAATGAAAGCCCGAAAGGGCTAGGTTTCCTTTTTTACGAAATACTAAAAGCAATAGCCGCGCACAAATTGGCTCCTGTGGTCATGCAAGCACGTAATAATAACGATCCGTTGTGTGCAAAAACACCGGCGGCACCGGGGACCGAACCATCCAACCCGCTCGTGCGCCCAAGAGGCGACTCCGCTACCACTACGCCAACCGACCACATCGGGCTGGGTGGCAGCAGGGCGCCATGAACTTCGCGCTCACGCGTCCACACGTTTTTTTTTCGGCCACAGAAGAGCATTCCGAAAAAAGTAACTGGTTTTGGACTCCCCACACGGGACCCTACATCCTGTGAAAATTGCATCGCAAAAGCTCACCGCCACTCCGGAGGCTCTCCTTGTCAGGCGATTCATTAAAGTAATTCTCTTAAGCCCCTTTTATACTTCCATCGCCGGGCGACGAGAATGGAACGGAGCGATGCATCCCATCGCGTCGCGCTGTTTCTGGTCACGACGAGCACTCCGAACAGCCTGCTACGCGGTCACGTGATCACACACAATTGCGTACCTGCATTGAAATGATTGTGCACATCTACTGCAAAGGACACCTGGAGCGGCAGACCGTGCCCCAACCCATCGCGATCAACCGCATCGCGCCGATTTCGGGAGCGACGCCACCCAGCCGGAGTGAATCGCGTCGTAAGGCGACGGAGGTATTAACTGGGCCTCAGGCTCGACGGATTTGTACACATCTGGCCTGCTTAAGCACAAGACATCTTCCTAGATGTCTAACCTTCGCAAGCAACACTCCAAGCTCCGTCGATCTACTCTTCTGATTCGAAACAAACTGGGAGTCGAGTATTTATCCCTCCTGATTTCCTAATTGTGAAGCGGTAATGGTACTAAGCGGGCTGGTGCCCGCAGCACACCGGCTAGCTATCTTAAAACGGGTAACTTGGATCAGCCACACTCGGGAGAGAGGGAGAGACCCACGTTGTACGCCTCTCACATCTGGCAGCTCTACACAGACGAAAGCAGGCATTGCTCGACTCCTTCGGTTGCAATACGTATGCATCTGTACTTGGGGTTTTCATTTCAAAAGTTTTTGGGTAAGTATTCAAGGGCGGAATGGCGTTCTACCCCCCCCCCCGCCCTTTAAACAGAGGCGTGGCAAATGTCTGCGTCTCCACTATCTCGTAAGGCAGCCACTGGACTCTCGAGGAAACACAGGGGGTTGGAGGTGGGCGGGCCAGGGGGACGAGGGGATACAACGCTCGACCCCCGTAGTCAAGGTTTTATGGAGCGGAATGAGAGTGAGCCGCCCAAAAAACGCTATGCTACACAGGTGGAAATACCAATCCACTGCTGTCTCACCGCCTGCGTCCTCCCTGCCTAGAGATCGATCCCACTTGCGCAGGTTCGTACATATCTTTTCACTTGTCAGACATGAATACTATTGTCTCGAGAAGTATCTACCACTATACGTATAATTGAGTTAGCTCCCTGCCCTGTAGATGATGAGGCGTATCTCACTCAGGTTGGGAACCTGGCTGAGATACGCCTCGTGGAACAGCGCGTAATCTCATTGAACCCCTTGCGACGCCTCCGCGTACCTCGCGCGGGCAAGGTCTGCCGTTCAACATGGGGTGTTGTTACGGCAGAGGTCGCGTAGCCTCCTCCAGCTTGACGAACGGCATCTGCGCGTGTTTCTGAGTGCCTGAATCCAGAAGACGGCTTCCCTTCGCCGCACTACAACCTTCTGGAGTCAGAAGAGGAGACACTGTCGTCCTACGACGAGGGATCGCATTCAGAACTGAGCATGAGATGCTGCTGCAGCAGAGGAACCGCAGCCTCCTCCTGCTTGACACAACGGCGTCTGCGCGCGTTTCTGAGTGCCTGAATCCAGAAGACGGCTTCCCTTCGTCGCACCACAACCTTCTGGAGTCAGAAGAGGGGACGCCGTCGTCCCACGACGAGGGATCGCATTCAGAACTGAGCATGAGATGCTGCTGCAGCAGAAGAACCACAGCCTCCTCCTGCTTGACACAACGGCGTCTGCGCGCGTTTCTGAGTGCCTGAATTCAGAAGACGGCTTCCCTTCGCCGCACCACAACCTGAGTCAGAAGAGGAGACGCCGTCGACCTACGACGAGGGGTCGCACTCATAATTGAGCATGAGCTACTGCTGCAGCAGAGGAAGCGCAGCCTCCTCCTGCTTGATACAACGGCGTCTGCGCGCGTTTCCGAGTGCCTGAATCCAGAAGACGGGTTCCCTTCGTCGCACCACAAACGTGTGGAGTCAGAAGATCGAAAAGAAAGGAAGCAGAGGTCACATCGTCGTCGTACGACGACCGGCCGCATGCTGAACTCAGCATTATCCCATGTTGAACGGAAAAGTTTACCCACGACAGGTATGCCTCTGCGTACCTCGCGCGGGCAACTTTTGCTGTTCAACGTGGGATATTGCTGCATCAGAGGAACCGCAGCCTCCTCCTGCTTGACACAACGGCGTCTGCGCGCGTTTCTGAGTGCCTGAATCCAGAAGACGGCTTCCCTTCGTCGCACCACAACCTTCTGGAGTCAGAAGAGGAGACGCCGTCGACCTACGACGAGGGGTCGCACTCATAATTGAGCATGAGCTACTGCTGCAGCAGAGGAAGCGCAGCCTCCTCCTGCTTGATACAACGGCGTCTGCGCGCGTTTCCGAGTGCCTGAAACCAGAAGACGGGTTCCCTTCGTCGCACCACAAACGTCTGGAGTCAGAAGATCGAACAGAAAGGAAGCAGAGGTCACATCGCCGTCGTACGACGACCGGCCGCATGCTGAACTCAGCATTATCCCATGTTGAACGGAATACTTATTCGGGCCAGGTACGCCTCTGCGTATATCTCCCCAGTCCAGTATTTTCTCATGGTCAACTGTACGTGGCGCACGACAGAAGTCCCATCTGAAAATTTGGTTAACACCAGGACTCAAGTCGATACCAAACGTAGTATAGCACTGAGGTGCTTCAGTAAATGTTGTCTTTTTGTTGTTCTGTTAACAAAATTGTTCTGAAGATCACACGTGCTTTTTGTGCGAAAGTATTTTCTGAGAAAAAAGCGCAAACCTATAACCCCGCGAAGCGAGCAAGTGCGAGACACGCCGTTAGGCGTGTCGTAGCACTTGTTTTACATAAATTGGTTCCACAGTTCGGCTTCTGCAGTAGGGTTTCGGTTCGGGAATGACTCTAGATGATTAGTCACCCGGCAACTCGGCCCGTAGCCTAAATCCTGCCCCGAAAATGTGTTCTGCACATCAATACACTCCGTTTTTGGGTGGGATACCGCGTCGGTGCAGGAAACAGGATAAGTGAAGTAGCTCCCTGACTAGGATTGATCCAAGTAATGGCTGTAAAATGCGGCACTATTGTACTTTCACAACTCGTCGAGGAGAGGTCGAAAAAATTTTTTCGCCCAAACTTCGGTTAGGAGGGTTATTTGGGGTGCTGATCACGAATCTGAGATCCGTTTTCAAAATTACGGCCGATTACAGTAGGTTACGGTAGGTGCGGGTGACTAAGGCTGCCAAGGTCAAGGTCACCGATTTCGCCCAAACTTCGGCTAGGGGAGTTATTTGGGGTGCTGATCACGAATATGACATCCGTTTTTCGTTTTACGCCTACCATAACCTACCGTACTCCAGCGTAAAACGAAAAACGAATGTCATATTCGTGATCAGCACCCAAATAACCCCCCCCCACCCTAGCCGGAGTTTGGGCGAAATCGGTGATCATGACTTGGCAGCCTTAGTCACCCGCACCTACCATAACCTACCGTAATCGGCCGTAATTTTGAAAACGGATCTCAGATTCGTGATCAGCACCCCAAATAACCCCCCCCCCCCCATAGACGAAGTTTCAGCGAAATCGGTGACCCTGCCTGGACCACCCTTGTTAACGGTATGGGTGGCCTCCGATCGAATCGTGAAAAACGGATGTCAGATTCGTGATCAGCACCCCAAATAACCCCTAAGCCGAAGTTTGGGCGAAAATTTTTTTTCGACCTTTCCTCGACCCGTGGAGTTGTGAAAGTACAATAGTGCCTAAAATGCTTCAATTGAATAGTATATCACAAGATCTTGAATATCACAAGCAAAGAACTATGCGCCATATCTCATCATCAACGATGGTTGTACAAGTGCTCCGACACGCCTAAGGCCCCGTTTATACTTCCGACGCCGAGCGACGCGACGCACGTATTGTGGCCAAATTGATCGATCGCGTCGCCCGATCAATGTGACCACAATACGTGGCGTCGCGTCGCTCGACGTGGAAGAATAAACGGGGCCTAACGTATCGCACTTCCGCGCTTTGCGCGACTGCAGCATCACTGATCTATGGAAAGTAGTTTTTGTAAAACATGAAATTCGCCAACATATTGGACCTGGTGCGTACTTTATCGGCATCAAGCCGTTCACCATTTCGGTATCTTCATTATAGACATTCTGCACCAGACCGGCTATTAACGTCATTGGTTTGTGCTGCGCAGTACTTCTGTACCTCAGGTTGCTCCTCCGCAACCGTTCTCATGCTCAACAGCTAGCGTTTCCAGATATCGTTGACATGTCCTCCGAAGCCAGGTGATTGTATTGTGTGAATCTCTTACTACAAGCTAAGAACTACGCCTTACTTCGTCACCATCTATATGTACTGTCGAATGTAATTGGCACAATAAATGAATGAAAAGATCCCCTTAAAAAGCGAGGCAGACCAAGGCCGCCGAATGGGGGGGGGGGGGGGCGTGGCGCAATCTCCAAGCATGGAGGGCGCAGACGGCGAGGCAGCAGTGGATTCGTGGAGCTGCTCAACCAGTGTAGTATTATTGCACTCGCCCCCCCCCCCCCCTCTACTCCACCTTTTAGACGTCCAACCCGATGCAAATGTTTTGTCCAGACGGCCAGTCGTCCAATCCCTCTGCACTCTTGAGCAATGTGCGTACCGACAGGAACTTAAAGACTGGACATGGTCGAGCAGCGCGTGCCGTCAACACGCTGGGCCGCTATCCCAGTTGGGTGGGTGAAGAGATTTGGCTAGGTCCGCCCTGGATGTGATAGAGCGCAACCTAGGACAACATCTTAGGGCCTGTTCATACTTCCGACAAAGGTGGGTCGCGACGAACAGGTCCTTACTGGGGTACCACGTGCTCAAACTGTTACCGTAAGAACAGTCGTTGCGGGACAGCCACGCCTTTGTACTTTGTGCTGGCGCCATGTCAAATCCACGGTCAACCAATAATGACGCTACGGAACTACGGAAAATAAGATTCATATTGTTTGAGGCGGTTTGCGGCGCAGCATTTTGGGAAGGAATGCAATTTGCCGCTGTAGTAGATGGGTAGTTACTTCAGCGTAGCCAAGACTGGCACAAGTTCATGTTTCGGCTTACATTTCGGTGCTGTCCTCTTCTTCAGGGACTGGAAAAGTGGAATTCATTCGAGAAACTACACAACAGTATGAAGCCTCTTTTTTCCGTAGCTCCATAGCTCCACTATTGCTTAACCGTGAGTTGGCCTGGTGCCAACACTTCTCTGCGCCCATTCAACTGGGATAGCGCATCTGGGGCCAGTAGTAAACGCTACTTCAGTTTTGAGCCACAGTAGCCCTTATTCGCTGTTGTTCAGAGATAGTCAAGGGTTGATTAGCTCTATGCCACAGAAGGTGGTCGAGGGTCTCAATTTGCAGGCTGCTGCGATGTGGTGCGGTTTGTTGACCGAAAACTCACCGCGATGAGTCACAGGATTGCTGTAGAGATGCTCGATACGTGCGGTGTTGAACGAAGACGATCGCCGGATGACGCCGTGCACCGCGTAGCCTTTGGAGAGCAACAGTTCGGCCAGATACGATCCATCCTTAAAGACAAATAGTTTGAACAACGGATTGCCTTCCCTAGCACAAATCTCCACAGTAGCAAAGGCACTGGATCACCGGGAGCGCCCACCTGTCCAGAAATTCCGGTGATCAGTGCGACCTTCCTCGCGCGAAACGCTGCGATCTCGGCATCGGAGGCCATGCGGGAGGCTGTGCTGCTGTCTCCGAGGCACGCTTCGAGCCTCTGCAATGCAGGAACTGTGAGGGAGAACTACATCCACTCCCTGACAGAAGCGAGGTCATGACACCCCGCCGGCTTTAAAATGGGGTCAAACAACAGCTGGTAGACAGGGACCGATCCTGTTGGATATCTACAGAAGACGATCTACGTTCTTCGACTGCGACTCGTAAAAGACTCTCTCGAAGGGAAATCGAGTTCACTTTCACGCAGGCACGATCCTGGGGAGCAATACGGGCTGGGGAGGGGGACTCTGAGGACGGTCAATTGTGACCACATTCTTTCGTATGCAGTCCTGGTGTTAGGGGAGGGACTTTGCTTGGAAAGCGAGATGTTCTATACTGTATATCGCGGCTGTATATCGAAAACATCCAGGCCAAGCAGGAACCGCCTGTCTCCCTCCCCCAAGACAAGACTAAACAAGAGATCATACGGCAGTGACTGGAGCGAAAAGTGGCTCGGGGGTCACAATGTCAGGCAGCCCCATACGACATCCTGGGTTGCACGAAATTAAAGGCCTTACACAGCGCTGGTGTGCTCTACCCAGCAGTGAACCGATCTAGGTCACTTCTGTATTTCGACATTCGGTGCGATCCCAACAAGGGGGGGGGGGGATCACCTTACACATCCATTTAAATAATAGTAGAAGTGGAAACATATGAGCATAATTTACAACGTAAGACAGTCACTAGACTCTCGAGGTAGCCCAGCAGGTTGGGGAGGAGATGGACACGCCAAGAAGACGGGAACTCACGTCAGGGGTAGAATTCACGTATAAGGTGGACCCCCCTCTCCATTGGGATTACGCCCAACATTCATCCGCCCTTTTACCAAGGCGAATAACCACTCAAAAGAAGATCACCCCATGCAGCCTTGCACTGCCATCGGTCTACCAGAAGTCTATAAGTCTAATGGCGGTATTTCCTAACACTAGAAGAATTTTGTTCCATGACTTCCTTTCATACATTTTTGACGTTTTGATGTGCCTATTACGACGGTGCATGCCCCCAACCTAGGGATTCAGTGGCTGCTTCAAGGCGTGAGGACGTTCTCATGCAATTTCAAGAGAAGGGGTGGTGGGCGTAGATGAGAGGCGCTATTTTCCAGCTGTATATGGAGAATCGACCTCGGAACATCCTCTTCTGACTACGTAATCAACCACAAAGACGTTCCTGAACACTACCGCTCTTGGAAAGTTCTGCAGTGACCCGCTTTTTCTACCATAGCGTGCAAATCTGTCTTAAGGGAACACGGGGTGCTCCAACCCTGCTGCTTGTGCGCAGCCCTGCAGCTTATCCAAAGGGCTGTGGTCAAGTTGTGGGCAACAAGAAAAGCGAGGGCGCCAACAGTAACTATGGGAAACGAAGAGCGACGGCGTACGGCAGAATCGAGCGCAGAATATCGACTGGGGCGCGGTTGTTGGTGTGAGATCGCCCGTCACATCACCCCGGCTGCGCTAGGAGTTGCGGGGATCGAGCGTTCTACCCCCTCGTCTCCCTGGTCCACCCACCCCCAACCCCCTGGGCTTGCTCGAGAGTCCAGTGGCTGCCTTACGAGACAGTGGATACGCAGGCATTTGCCACGCCTCTGTTTAAAGGGGGGGGGGGTAGAACGCCACTCCGCCAGGAGTTGCTAAGCAAGACCAGAGGTCCAAGGCTAGTATATAAAGGGGGTGTTAAATCACTTGCGGGATGTGCTAAGCACCGTGTCCTATAGTGGACATTGTGGACGCGATTTGAATGCGTATTTGGCCTGTACAATAGCTTGCTTTGGCCAGCTGTTGGAAAAGCTAGTGCTTTTATTTCCACGAGGGACCCATTCAGTGACTCTGGAGGGAGGGAATGGTTAACCTAGGTGAGGAATCCGAACTGAGAACCTTGAGTCGGGCTTCACGCGACAGCCGATGCCTCCTCCGACTGCGCTACGTGGCCAAGCTATTACACAGTATAAAATTCTTTTCCCCACCGGACCTAAAGCTAGTTGAATATACGCTACTCTACCTCACTGATAATATCCATGGGAGGAGCATTAAACGAAGGTTCGCCTGAAGACAGTGACGAAATGAATACCTGTGCAAGTCTAGAGAGGGGGTCACCAGTATAGTTGTGCTTTTGAGAAAAATGTCAAGCGACAAACGAACGAATAAATCCGATGCCGAAAATTTTCGAACGAATGAATGAACGAATTTATTTGATGTTCGAGTTCGAAAATTGGAATTCGAAAAATTTCAAGCGAATGAACGAGCGAATTTATTCGCTGATCAATTTTTTCGAATGATCGAAAATCGAGTAAGGCCCATTTTCGTTTATTCGACTATTGGAATAGTCGATTAATTTGTTCGAATCAGGTTTTGCGCTTGAAGACATAGAGCTTATCCGATATTCGAATAAAACTAGTAAAGTTGAAATATTTTGAATGACATTCGAAAACGGCTCTCTTTCGATGTTCGAATTCGAACGAATACTCGAGAATCTATGGTAGAGTACGATGAGGCTGGGTACCTGGGATCTGTCCATTGGTCACGCTTTCAAAGTTTGACGTTGAAATTTGAAAGGTATAGCTTATGCTTGGCCTGATAACTCCTGATTGTTTGGACCGTTTTAGGCGAACCAGCCGAAATATCATCAAATAAAAATGTGATGGCCTTAGCAAATCAACAGAAAGACTGAATCGCGCTGAAATTAGCAGAGTCGGACATGGCCATTGGTTTAGCTATTTTACATTTAATTAGGTATACTGTAGGAGAGGATGTACTGGTATACAAAAGGTTTTCCTGATATTCTTTATTTAAAGCAATGATATGCAGCTATATGCAGCTATATGCAGCAATGATATGCAGCTATACTCTCCCTTTTTTGTTCCTAGCCTCATCATTTTCAAACAGCGCTTGCGTGGAGTAGTGGCATGGAACATTCCCGCCCGGTCGGCAGGAGGTGCTGGTTCGAGTCCTGCCCGCCGCTAGAGTTTTGATCGCAGCAAGACATCGTTGTACTTCGATACCAGCTACTTGAGGCTTAAAGAAACTGAATTGACTAAAAATTTTCAGTTGTTATTGGTTTCTTATGACCTCTCATCACTTCCATGATAACTACCAAGAAAATGTCGCGGCGAAAAGGACTGTCTAAAAATACCTGCCAAGCGAGCCCTTCTTTCCCTTCCTGTGCCATGGTTCCTAGTTTTTAGCCCACAGGTGAACATGGATGGCCCTGCCGTGGGGGCCATCTACTGACCAGCTGTGTCAACAAGTGCTTAAATGGTCTGTGCACCCACCTCCGTATTATCGCCGGAGTCGCTGACGCCTGGCATGAGAGTACGTGGCGGCGGAGGATCGGCGGCGGTGGGGCTCGACAGGTGAAGAGCCTCAATGAAGGAGTTCAGCAGAGACATGGATGGCGGTCAGTGGTGAAGAACGACGGTGGCGAAGAATGACTGATCGGGGCGGAGATCTCTGGTGAACCAAATACACTCTGCACCACACTCGATTCGATTTCATCTGTTCGAAATGTCATGGAACGCCGACGGACAGCCAGCACGAGGCTGCAGTCGTCGGTCGGCATCGGGGGTGGGAGTTATAGAGTGTTAAGTGGGAACGATATCCTTTCAGTGCATGGAAGAGTAACAAGAGAACAGCTGAGTTCCGTTCTACCTCTGGATAGAAATTTTCAAAGACTCATTTAAAAGGCGTTGCCCGGATTCTGCAAGGATCTAATAGCCTCCTCTCGCTTTTCTAGGCGGTACGGAGCTTTCTTGGTTTAACTGTTAGTGTTCTCGTTACAGCCGTTGACCAAGACTGTTAACCAATTTTTACGGTTCAAAGGTTAGTTGTCCATTTAAGAGCAGTGGTGTCGGGTCCCGTCTCTATCTTCGTCGAGATTAGCACCCTGAACTTTGAGACGTTGCTTGAGCTAGTAGAGTTGTAGTTGTTTTCGAGTATTCTAGGCTCTGAAGAAGGCGAAACTCGCCGAAACGTAGGCAGAATAAAAATTGGATAACAATCTTAGTGAACGGCTTTTTACAACCGCCTGCTTTTCTATGCGTACCGTTGCTGCAATATTCATTTAGCCTCTCTACAACTACTGACTATGAGTTTGCTACGATCTCAAATCTTATAGAAAAGATTCCTAAACATTTGGAATTTGAAAACACTCAGACTGTAGGACATGTTTTTGTTTCTGCCCACTGTTGTTTGTTTAAGGCGCACAACTTGTGCAATAAATGAAATGAAATGAAACGGTTAGAACAAGAGCACTAACAGTTAAACAACGCTATGCCAAGATTCCACGAAAGTCGAACTTGAGCTTTGCTTTGAGTTTGAAGTTCTGCACATAGCCATACTGTCATAGATGACTTCTCATCACTGTTCAGCATCGTTGACGCTCCAACTTTTGTTCGAATGAAAGCGGTGGTATCCAGGTCTTGCATGTTTGCTTCAGGCGGCCCTGGTCCTTCTGTCCCATTAGATATGGGAATTGTGAAGGATATGAAGAAAAGTTGTGGCGGGCACCGTGCTCAACACTGCGATCGCGGTGATTTCTGGCAAAAAGTACAGGAGAAACGATTCGAACGTCTGGCTCCTGGTCCTTACCAGCTGATAAGGGGCAAAATAAATAGCTGAGGTTGGTGCTACTAAACTTATTTCGAGATATGTCAAATATTGTCCCTTAGAGGCATCGCGAGACACTTTGAGTGCATATTTATATTTAAGTACACGTTTGCGATCGACAATTGCGACCTTTGTCCATCCGAAGAGATTGTAATAAACGAGGGTAAGCCCAATTGAGGAGGTAGGAGGAGTGCACCCCATCTATCGGAGAGAAATAGTTGAAAAGGTTTATAAATAGAAGCACCGACAGTTAGAGCCTATCTAGAGCAAAGGATAAGTCGATGATAGCCTTCGTCTACTGTGGTCGGGCGCGAGCTGCTCATTCAGTACGAATCACTTGTTTCGATGGTACTAGAATAGGGTTCTGGTGCAGGTCTCGCCCACGTCTTGGCGAAAGTAGGCTTAGGGACTTGTTTCAAGAATGAAGAATGCAGTGAGAGTGCAGAGCTCCGCCGATTTCGAGAATTTGGCCATCCAACGCTCGCAAGTCCTGCAAGTTAAACTGTAAGCGTGGAAAGGAGCAGAGCTTCAGGAGGTCCCCTCTCATTACGCCTATGACAGGGCGGAGCTGGTCTCCACCTGTATTAGAGACCCAATCGTTTCCGCGTTGGGATCCTCGTGATGAGACAAAAATCTTCTAAGGAATTCTGCAAAACTATGTAGGCCTTTCATTTGTGCGAACGATCCAGCAATCATGTCGGTTTTATCCACTCCACGTTCGACTGACTAGCATGTAGATGTAAACATTTCTAGGAACGCCGTGGTATATCGTCTGAAGACGCAGGTTGCACTAAAAACAATACAAATCATTTAAAAGTGTAGATCCTCAATTTTTTAGAGCTTTTTGGTGATTAAAACGAGGATTGACTATGTTGAATTTAAAATAGGAGTTACAGCTGAAGGAGCAAATCAAAGAGACCAAACCACATTCAAGTAGAGCACCTCCAGTAAGCACAAGGATAAAAAACGGCGTTACTCAATCCCTTTTGGGATGCGCCACGAATGCTACTTCTACGGGATGTTGTGGAGGCGATTTGAATGCGTATTTTGCCATACAATAACTTGTGGTGGCCAGCCGATGAACAGGTCAGTGCTTTATCCTTCTCAGACAATTCTGGTATCAATTCACCGACCCCTGAGGGATGGAAGGCTTGGTAGGCTTGCGCGGGAAATCCAAACGAGGAACCTGGAATCGGTTCCACGCGACAGCCCGCACCTCTTCTCCCTACTGCGCTACAGACGGATCCCCCTCTAGACGGATCTCCAGTAAACATGCAACGCAATTTTGGCAAGATGAATTTTATACCGAAAATGAGATCTTCACCTTCAAGGGAGGGAATGGAGAAGCAAAAACTGTGTATCCCCTGCGATTAGGATAGATCCGAAGATTCTACTAATGTTTGTTTCGGCTAGAAAGGTGGTGTCTTAGCAGAGATACTTAAGAGTAAATGTGGCGGCTTCAATCCGACATTATTTTTGGACCAACCTAGTACCACATAGAGCACAGCATTTTTTCGTTCGAGAGTGCGCCTAAAAGTTGATGCTTTCCTCCTGATAGAAAAGTCCTGGTAGGAAAATTATTAACATTATTCTACAAAAAGAGATATGCATTACTGGTGAAACGTTTCCCAGGATACACTCTTATCGGAGCTGACTTCAAGTTATTATTCTTCTATGCCTTTTCTCTAATCCTTTCTTCTTTAGTATTATGTCTCTTACCTACTCGTTCCATTAGTACTCTTCCCTTTCATTGACGCTGCACGGGAGGAGTGCAAAACCAAGTCCGAAATAGTGGCAAAACGAACCTTTGACATCCCTCTATGGACAACCCTTCCTTTTGTTAGGTTCGAACCGGTCTTGGCCCAGTTTCAGGGCTTCAAGTTCCGAAGCTAAACGTTTTTCGCAAAGATAGTTCTATTCCAGGAAGTAGGCTGAACAATAGAGAGGATAAGACGAGGAGGAGAAGTGACTAAGAAGGCGAAGAGTGCGAGGAACGGTGACCTGGAAACCGGACGAGGTGTTGCAGCCGGGGTGATAACGTGGCAGGTGGCGCTGCTGATCGGCCGACGGTGTTTGCCGTGTGGTCGACACAGATGCACTCCGTACATAGATGATCTGGCTACAGTCACCGAGCCTGAGCGGCTTGTTCCTGGCCATTGTGGCGAACAAAGGCCGGGCATTCCGAAAAACGCGGGCAGTCATGAAGCGGCACATGTAGCGCGCCGTGAGGAAAAGCTCATACAGGACATGAGCCGTCGCACTGAGAACATCAGCCAGATACACACCTTTCCTCTGAACCTATTTATGACGACTGAAAGTGGCGATAAGCATGTTCGGCTACATATGCTCTCCACCTTGGGTTGCGCCACGCCCTGCCCTTCTTAGATTCGTCCAAGTAAAAGGAATGCCCTGCATATCGTTTTTGCCAGATTCTGTCGGTTTATGCCATATGGCATAAACTTACAGAAATCCCTATCTAAGTCGCTCAGCGACCCACCATCATTAACCAACAGTGATTCAAGAATTCTAAAGAATCGAATTCTCTAAATAATTCCTACTCTTCGTAAACTGACAATTGGGCCCACTTAACAAAGTGCTTATCTTCATAGCTGACACCCACAAGATGTATCTGCTTTCACAAAAAACGTGCTATGTTAAAAGTGCAAATTCATTACCGCTAGCTATGGCGCAGTTGAAGAAGGTGCCGGCTGACATATGCAACCTACATTTGGTTTTTGGTTCGGATTCCTCCCCTGTCAACCAAGCATTCCACCCCTCCGGGGTCGGTGAATCGATGCAGGGGTTGCAAGGATCAAACACTGATTTGCTCATTTTCCGGCTCGCGCAAGTCCTTGTGTAGGTCAAATGAGCATTCAAATCGCCTACACGACTTCTTGTGAAAGTAGAACCCGCGGCGCCTCCAAAAAAGGATTGATTAAAGCCGTCCTTTATCTTCCACGTGCAACCTTCTAAAGTGCTTAGCTGGTTTTAAAGTGCGAGAAGCTTTGGAGAGAGTAGCAGGTTGTGACTGCGTTATGTGATCGTCCAGGTTCTCGACATTGTTACCTAATTATGTTTTATAAAAAGTATGTTTTACTGAACGTGGACCTTTTCTGAAGACAAATGTGCTGCCTCTTTCCGTGTATAATAGGCCATGGATCCGACACCGATTCAGATAATCCGGATGCGTCATTTTTTTAAACCATAGTTAAATTATGGTGCTAACAATGGAATTTTTGAAAAACCCATACCTTATGATTAGAGCGATTCAGATAGGGATGATTTTCACCAGATCGGATTTTCGGATAATTTACATATCTGATTTTGATTTTTTCTCAGAAATATGATGTCATATCAGATTCGGACATCCGATTTGAGATTGAGAGATAAAAAAATAATTTGGATCATAAGAAATTCCCTCTTGTTAAAGCTACTCTTACATGAACCATCACAAGATGCGGAGCATTTCACAGATGCCGTTATTCGCATCATCCTTTCAGTCGGGTGTGAAAAAAATAACGGATTCGTATAATTCGAATTGGCGTCGGATCCAATGTCTAGTGTAAAAGGGTAGTAATTTGGGCAAACTGGACAAAGGATAAAGGACTGTGGTACCATGCTCACAGATCTTGCGACATAAATCATCAGGGTAGATGATGGCATTAATCAATCCCCTTTAGGATGCGCTACGCGTTTTATATACTTCTACGGAATGTCGTGGAGCCAATTTGAATGCGTATTTAGTGTATACATGCAATGACTCGCGGTGTTAGTCGATGGACACGTTAGTGTTTTGTACTTCTGAGACTAATGCCAACCCCGGAAGGTTGAAAAGCTTGATTGGCTTTGGCAGAATGCCCAAGCCCGAAACTTAGAATCGAACGCATTCGACGGCCACCTCCTCCGAGTGCTCTCCACGCGCTCATAGACTGCTAACTATCCAAAACTAGTTATAAAACGGTGAGCCAGAAGTAGCGCTCAAAAATCTTTTATCCTTAGTTGTATTCAACGCCAACCATATTTTCATCATCGTATTTTCTGCATGGAGGTGGAAATGCATCAGACTGAGCGAGCGTGGGGCGATCGATTCCAAATTTTTGTAGAAATTAGGTGCCTCACTTACTGCTAGTTAAAAAAATGCTGCATAATTTGAATATTTTGCAAATCCACTTGAAAGCTTGGCAGACTCCTCAAATGCACAATGTCATGGAAATGGCATCCCCACTCCCGGCCAAGTAACCATGACGATACGCTGAATGAATGCGCAGAGCAATTTGATGGTCCGAAAGAATTATGCGTCTTTGCTGCGAATAAGCTGAAGAGCCTTGGTGCAGGCATCTTGCCGAATGAGTGGAAGTTTTATGACGATCCTATATGTTAACGCAATTTTTGTGAGATTCTGTGTGAACAGGGCTGAGGAGCAAGGTCCACTCGAGAATGGTTTAATGGACATTATTCCGGACTACACGTACGTACCTTTTCTGCAACGCAGACGTCTGAACAATGTGCCTGGCCCTACATTAGCTGAAAGAGGTAGGAAGGAGCGCTAGGAGCGCTAGGACCATGCACCAAGGCCTTCAGAGATCTTCACGCATCAACACTGCACCCCTTAATCGTCCCGATATCAATACTGACACTCACCTCAACCAGTCAGTGATCAAGGTTAAGAAGAAGTGCAGAAAGTTATCGCACTGTGGCAGAACTCCATGCGGCATGCCCAAGGACTCGTAGGAGTAGGTTCAATAGCGCTACCCACCCGACAGGGTAAACGGCGATTGTTAGTTCCTTCATCTCTAAGCCACTCAGTGTGCTGATAGCCTAGTCGTGGGAGGCCTGTTGGGAATCTTCTATGCCAGTTTCTTTTTCCATTGTTCAGTCTGCAAATTCCGCTCGTTTTCACTTTTTTCCTTGAGTCATCCAATTCACCGTGGTGGTTTTACCCTATTCGAGTTATAGCCTCTCGTATTTATACCATATCGGGCTTTGCTCCTTTAATTTGTGTATTTTAAGGTGCAATAAATAAATACATCACATCGGGTTACAAAATCATCACATGTGTATGATCGAAAATATCTCGAGAAATTCCAGAAAATTACAAGGCCGCACCATCCACAAAAACGCGTAATGAGCAATAGATGTCTAAAACAAGATATGGACATGTTAATGACATTTTCATCATCACCTATAAGTAGGTTGAGCTCCTTAAGAAATCAGTACGTGAAGAAGTTTAACCTAACCTGAGACCTAATAACTCTGGGATACAATCTAATCCTTCCTACTCGATTATTGGTCAGTGGCACTCCAAAACTCTGTAGGGTCTATTAAATGCTTGGAAGCGAAAACAAAAAACATGTTTCCTTCCGTTGTATGCAGAATGCTTGCTAGAAATCTTCAACGGTTGCGCCACATTTTCGTAGTGTAGTCACGAGAGTAAACATGCATACACATCAAACTAGCAACGGGAGAAAGTGACATGGTGGTTGCTGGCTTCCACAGCACATGGTGGCCATGTTTCCTTCCACTGCATGCATAACTATGTGAATCGTGTGTATATTTTATGGTTTTGCAGTGGATGCTGGTGTCTATGTAGTCTCCGACCAGTGCAAACTGATACTGATACGGGAGCGACTAGGATCGCTAGCGTTCGCACAATTAGCAATTCGGGAATGCTACAGACGCCCACATATCTTAACGTCGCTTCCAACATTTGTCTGGAATTTGGACCGTTTTTAGAAAAGCACAAAAGGAAAAATATCAAAGCTTCTACACAACCCCTGTGATTCTATTAGGACATCACTGGCATTCATGGTACATGTAGGTGGCGACCGAGAAAGAACTTTTGAAATATGTACTCTGATTTTGTCGGTTTCTACCAAATTGGCTTCATTGACAGGACTCGTAGAGTAGATTAAGTGGTCTATTGTGCAGAGTTCATCTTTCTCGTTCGTTTTTTGCTATAGTATTTTTGGGGCTCTGCGACTCAGTAACTGGGCATTCACGGCACACAGGATGGCTCAAAAGCTTGAGCACTGTTTGAATAGGTAAAAACGGATAAAGGACGGCGTTGCTCAATCCCTTTGGAATGCTCCACGCATTATACTTCCCGGGATGTCGTGGAGGCGACTTGAATGCGTATTTGGCCATATAGTGACATGCGGTGGACGGCTGATAAACAATTCAGCGCTTTATCCTTCTCAGGCAGATCTGGTAGCATTCACCGACTCCGGAGTGACGGAAGGATAAGTTCGTTTGGAAGGGAAATCCGAACTTCCTAAAACTTGGATCGGGTGCATACGGCAGCTGGCTCCTCCTCCACCTGCGCGAGCTCACGCCCAACTCTGTTTTATGGGCGAGATCTCACTAGACTAGGTGCTCACTGAAGGTCGATTTTTGGGCATTGCGCAGAAAAACTCGCTTAACATAGAACACGGTAATAATCGTCACTGGAAAAATGTCTTCTGAAGACGGGCTTACGTCAACAATGGCTGCTCGATATGCAAAATTCAGATCTAACAACGGGTAAGTTGTAAGGGAAACGTCGCGTCTGATGAACCCGCTGCAGTACATGACGAAGTCGAATCATCGCTGGGCTGGTCACTTACTTCGACAAAAAGACGACAGATCCCCTTGCGCTCCTATTCAATCTGTCTTTGCTCTTAGGAGAGTTTCCGCAGGTGTGGAAGGAAGCCATAGTAACAGTCATCCCAAAGAGTTCTAGCACTAATCATCTAAGTAATTTTCGTCCGATTAGTCCTACACCAACAGCGGTTAAGGTAATAGAGAAAATAATGTGCGAGAAAATTCAAACTTGGCTTAACAAATTCAACGTTATTCCTCGCCAGCAGCACGGATTCTTATCTGGTGCCTTGCCAGCAACCAACTTAGTTGACTCGCTTTATGATTTCCCGTATGCTATCAATAGTGGAAAATTAGTTGATGTGATATATCTTGATTTATCTAAAGCGTTCGACAGGGTATGTCATAATACACTGCTTGATAAATTGGAAAGGCTTGGGATTGAGGCAAAGTGCTGAACTGGCTAAGATCGTATTTATCAAATAGAGGCATGGTTAGGGTAAAACAAAGCTTATCCGTGAGGTACATATGCCTGTGAAAGCGGTGTCCCTCAAGGAGGTGTTTTGTCTCCTTTGTTATTCATGATTTATACCATTGATATTCCTCAATTCCTAAGAACTTCTACTGAGATTAAAATGCAGCTCTATGTTGATGACGTCAAACTACAGGGTGCGCCATAAATATGGTCACTTTTTCGCGCGTCATTTTTTGTATTTGTTTGTGAACGTTTTTATGTTTCCATTGTTTCTTCGGATTCTACGTGTCATCTTAACCGTATATAGTGTTTTTTGCATCTCCACACTGCTTCTATCAGAAATGGTGAAGCCTTGTTGTCAAAGAGGCGCAATCTTGGATCCGAGAAGGGCAGGACTTTCTGTTCCCAACATCGCTCGTCTGCTGAAGCTGCACAAGATGACAGTCTATCGCTGTGTGGAACGTAACTCTCTCGATGATCGTTCCCGACCTGGCTGCCCGGTATCCGTAGCTACGAGCAGTCTTTGGAAAATCGTGAAAGAACAATTCAAGTGGAATCCAGGCCGCAGCATGAGAAAGATGGCATCCGAGCTCAACGTATCGGCTACGACGATGAAGCGAATTGCTAAGAATGAACTTGGACTATACCCCTACAAGTTCCGTCAACTGCACGGACAAACGCCTGCACAGATGGAAGGAAGAAGAAAAAAATGTCCAAGACTCCTCGAGCGGCACGACCACTGCACGACGCTCTTCACTGATAAGAAACTTTTCTCAATTGAGCAACATTTCGACCGCCGAAACTCGCGGTTATTGGCTGAAAGTGGTGAGGATGCAGACACCGTTAACAGAAACTCTCATGCAGCTTCCCTTATGGTTTGGGCCGGAGTTTGCGCCACAAGATGGACACGATTGGTTTTCGTTGAAAAAGGAGCAAAGGTCAACACCAATGTCTACGTGAACGACATTGTGATGAAGGAGTTGCTTCCCTAGGCTCCAGAACACTCTGGAAATACAACATGGACCCTTCACCAGAACGGCGCACCCGCTCATAAGTCCAAGAAGACTCAGGAGTGGTGCGCAAGGAATCTTCCCAACTTCATCCCTGTTTCTGGATGGCCGAAAAACTCGTAAGATTTGAGTGATATGGATTACTGCGTTGGTTCATTCTAGAGGGTGAGGCCTGCGCTAAAAGGCGCACTACGACTCGAGGATTGAAATCTTCACGGGAAAAAGCATGGAGGGAAATTCCGCAAGCAACCTTGCGTGCCGCCATTGAGTCCTACCCTAAGCGTCTGAAGGTTGTCATTCGTGCCAAGGAAGATCATATTAGATGATATCCATTTTGCGTGTTAACTAGATTGTTAGTAAAATGCTGAGGAAGTTTCGCTATTCCCTGACAAATTCCCCGTGAGTAATTCGCTTTTTATTGAGTGACCATATTTATGGCGCACCCTGTACACCCCGTATGATTATAGGAACAAAGCCGAAGTATTAGGTTGTCCCATAAGTCCCCGCCGTTTTTTCAACGGTTCATTGCGGATTTCGTCGGCTGTCTCTTGCATAGCGCTGCATAGCTTTCGAGAGAGAATGATTTGCTCTATCAGAACTTGTATTGCATTTCTTTTTTCATCATGAACTTTGTCAATTTTTAGGTCGTTAAAGTGAAAAGCGAAAAAGTGAAAAAGTAGCCATTTGCGCACTTGTTCTCTCCGCTTAGGTTTATAATTTTTTGCGCAGTTTTTATAGCATTTGGAAGACAATGTTCTGTACTACAGGAATATGTGTTGGTCCTATTTTCTCACTTGCCCTTTATTTATTTTTAGGCCTTCAAATTGGGACGTCCGAAGGAGGATGGATGGAAAGTATTAAAGTAGGTAAGTAAGTAATAATCGTCACATTTATTCGATAGATGTGTATTGTATAACCGAAGCCACAATAGTGATGATACGAAAGAAAGTAAAGCTACGAAAACGGCACCTCGTGAAGCAATCAAGACCTCAAAAGCCTCACATAAGACTTTGGCACAGTTCGATCTTTAGGGTGACGAAGAGAAGGTCACAACCTTGCTGACTTAGTGAATTCCAAGTTCTCGAATCTCGCAACTTCGGCATTCTCAAGATGTACATTTTAGTGTGTTCTTCTGCCAACGAGGTTTCTAGCTGGAAACGTTATTAATGCCCTGACGTTTCGACGCTGTCGCCTAAGCCTAAAAGCAGCTCGATGCGTCAGATTGGTGTTCTACCCGGCCAAGCGCTCCACTCACGCTAGCATTTTTGACATACAGTTGAAAACACACTCAGAAGACATCGAGTTGTCAAGCACCTTACTCAGTATTCCACCGTCGGTGTGCAGCGGTTGCGCTACCACCCTAAGTCAGTCAGTAGCAAGTAGCGAATGGAGCACACTGCACAATCCTCGTATTGTCACAATATCAAGTACAGTGTGCCCCTCAACTCCCTAGTGGTCGTTCTCATAGCTCGCAGAGCGGTACAAACAGGGGATCATTTGTTATGGCTAGACACTCATTGCGATTGTTCATTGCTGGATTTTTGCAGGAGGTGAATGGGAGCAACGACTATAATATCGAGTGTAGGGTGTTGGCGTTCGAGACAGAGATATCGTCTAGAAAAGCTCTCGAGGCATTCTTGATAGTGTAGTTCAACTGTAGGTCAAAAATGCTAGCGCGGGTGAAGCGTTTGGGTGACCAATCTAACGCTTCGAGCTGCTCCTAGGCTTCTGAGGACAACGATAACGTCGAAACGTCATGCCAATAATAAAGTTTCCACCTAAAAAGCTCGTTTGCAGAAGAACACACTGAAATATACATCACCTGCTGACTTAGTTCATAGAGTACTAATCCTGCCCTAAGTAGCTAGAATACCTTTGAAAACATCAACGACCCTATGAACACAAAAACGGCGCCAAGGAAATGGAGCACGTTGAATGGATTTCCAAACGCGACAAACGAGACGAACAGCGACAGAAACTTTCGAAGCGTTATGACCATGGTCACATTCAGCGACGTGGTGAGAGCCGTGAGCCGATAGACGTTGTTGATGCAGATGTATCTGCAACGAACGGAACTGCAATGTAGCGCTTAGCCCCCTGAAGCAAGATTCCCGTGAAGTCCTGCAACAGGGGTGTGCATAAATAAAATCCTTTCGTAAATCGTAACTACGAAAAACTCGTCGTAAATCGTAAATCGTAAACCGTAAATCGTAAGAGGTGCCTGACTTATAATCAGGGATGTGCGGAAATTTTTCTGGAAAAAGCGGAAGACGAAAGACGGAACGGAAACACTCAAAAATGGCCGGAAACCGGAATACGAAACGCGGAAACGGAAATGACACATGTTCGCCATTTTTTCAAAAGTGCATCTGAAACGGCGTCAGAAGCGGCTTCTATTGTACCTTTGCTCGCTCAGAACTTTGCGAGCAGCAGAATCTTCAACAGGTTAATTCTAATCCTCTTCATAACATAACATAGCGAAGCATGAATTTATAATATTGCTATGACAACCCTTTGGCTATGGCTAGAACCATAAACGAAAACAAATTCAGGGTCTTATCTCACTATTCCTCACTATTTCAGCACGCAGTCACTCTGCTGTTTCCATATCTAGTTCCTGCGACTGAAGTCTAAAACTAGAGCAGCCAACTAGATCATTTTGCGATCAGGAGAGAGATCCCTCTCATATTCTCCCTCTGTGGCATCACGAACGACGTGGTGACTGCACAGATGTCTGCATACTCACATTAGCGGTTACATTGTAATCACCAAAACTATAATAGTACTAAGAATTCATTCTGGGATCTAAGATGGAGAACCTCCAAAATTGCGTTTTTGCGATGCATTTTTTATAGGATGTAGGGTGCCGTGTCGGGAGTCAAGCCATAGGCAGTTTTTTCGGAATGGGCCCCTGTGGTCGAAGAAAGGCGTGCGAAAACGTCAGCGCGAAGTTCATCACGTCCTGCTGCCATCCAACGAATGCGGGGGGTTGGCGCAGTGGATAGTGGCGCTGCTTCAGGTCGCAGGTCCCGTTCTTCTGCGACGGAACATTTTTTGCATTTCATCTGACTGGTTAAGATTTGAGAGGTCCTGACGCCTACACAATTTTTGGGCGTTTTCTGCGCATCTTTCCAGTGTGCTGGGGAGAGTAACTTTCTTGCGGCTTGTTTATTACTGATCGGTTTTTAACCAAAAGGCAATGGGAAATGTATTCAACATAAAAGTGTATGGACGTTCAACACCGAAACACCAGTACTACACAGGCACAAAGTGTATGATGCAGAAGACATTTACCTTCAGAATGTTGTCAGATCAAAAGGAAGGTCGTAGACACTGAGGCAGGAGTGAAATCGCTTCATAAGCTTTTCAATGTAACTGAAGAAGCCCATATCGGCTGGCTGAATCTGGCCGATGGCACCCGAATGCATAGTCTGAACAATCAGTCTTTAGTCAGGCTATAGTAACTTAAATCGCCACGTGATTCGAGAAGCCGGCACATGAGCCCTGAATAAAAGTACAGCTATGGATCATCTGAGGGTCGAAGACATGCTCAAAGAAAGTGAGCATAGTAGAATAGCGTAGAAGTACAGCATGCTAGACTCTTTCTCAATGCCTTTTGGTTAAAAAAAGGTCAGTAATAAACAATCCGCAAGAAAGGTCCTCTCCACACCATATAGCTAGAAAAAATGTGCAGAAAACGCCAGAAAATTAAGTAGAACCTCTCAAATCTCATCCACTCAGTTGAAATGCAAAAATCTCTCATCGCAGAAGAACCGGACCTGCGACCTTGCCCGCCTGATCAACGCCACTATTCGCTGCACCAACTGACCACATTCGTTGGGTGGCAGCAGGGCGTGGTGAACTTCGCGCTCACATTTTCACACGCCTTTCTTCAACCGCAGAAGATCATTTCGAAAAAATTAACTATGGTGTTGGACTCTCTACACGGGACCCAGTCCGGTAAAAATTACATCGCACAAGCTCACCGCAAGTTTGGAGGCCCTCTTTGTAAGATGATAACTGGATGACTGATTAGTCATGATGGATCCACACTTCCACAGGAATATTCAGTCTATGCCAGTCCATAAGCTCCCTGATATGAAGGTGACACAGCTGGACAGTTCCTAGATGGTTCTCGAAGTAATAGTTTTTTTTCAGAATTCAACAGGTCACCCTAGTCAATTAAAATAACAGCTCATGATAGATTGTCGTGAGGCTTCGTTTAAAAAATGAATTGCATAATACCATATAGATCAATATCATTCATACCTAATAAAACTAAAAATTGAATTTTCACTTTTCATCAGGGATATGGTGTAATCTTGGAACAGACAGGCGCATGACACAACCTTCACTGAGCCCTTTGCTTCATGATGCTACGCCATATGCTTACAAAGTTTCTGTAGCTATCTGTAACTAATGGATCAAGAATTTTATGAACATTCAAATGTTGAGTGCATTTTCCTAACATACAATGCAGGCATAGCCTTTGCTGGCACATTAGTTTTGGCCTGTACTCAGCCGTTGCCATTTTTGAGTGTTTTTTGGTAGTCTAACTTCAAGAACATTAATACTAGAGTTGTCCAACAGACTTCTCTCACAATTATACGAAGGAGAACTCTTTTTAATTGATTTTGATCTTTCTAATTTATAAGCTGATTGTGTTCAATAAAAAACTAATGTTGGACAGTGCCCATTTCCGTTTCCGCCTTCCGGTCAAAAAACAGGCGGAACACGGAACGGAACGGAACGGAAGAGTTCAAAATGGCCGGAAACCGAAATTCGGAACGCGGAAACGGAAATTCCGCACATCCCTGCTTATAATACATCTAATTTCCTTTTTTGCTTTTATGTTAAAGCTAATCGAAGCTAACTGTGTTTTATTGACAGGTTTTCAGCTCGAGCTGGACATTTTTCTAATTAAGATGAAAGCCATTGAAATCAACTTTCACCTTTCAAATCAAGTCGGAAAAGTTTTTGGAGAACCAAGATAAACTGCTTGTTCAAAAACGCTATCTTAAAAGACGCCTATACAGGGTACCCAAATAAAAAGCCTACACTGCTTGGAGGATCAAAAATGTTTGTCATTCTACTAGCCATTGGTTTGCATATAAAACTATGACTTTGCAACTCCGAGTAAACCAACAATAACCATTCCATCCAAAACCAAAAAATTGATCGCTGGTCATCTCGACGAAAGCAGTATTTGCACAAATAATCCAAGCATCCCCTACTGAGTGAGCGCATGGCACACTTCTATGGTATGACACACCTTAAGTTCTAAGCCTTTCCACATTTTAAATTGTACGCAACAGCATTTTTGTAGCAGACGGGAATGAATTGTATGACGATTGGAAGAGTATGATCACACTTTTGGACACTCATCGTAGCCTTATTTTCGACTTAAAATTATAAAAGAAGATATTTTTGTGGCATTCTTTAAAAGTAAAGTAGAGAAGCAAGGGGCAGCTTGAATTGTAAGTGGATTAACTGATTCGTACAAAACATTTAGAGGAAATCGATGGTGGAGAAGTCGGAGGAGGATGGCTATCGCGTGCTTCAGAATAGGAGTTCTTGATTAGAATCCTATCACGGGCAGTCAAGTCTTCCATACCTGCTGGGAGGTGAATTGGTACCTGATTTGTCTGGGAAGGAAAAAACACTGACCTCTACATCGGCGGCAACCGCAATTCATTCTATGGAGCAAACCCACACTCAAATGGCCTCTACGATATCCCACAGAGGTAGAAAGATTGGATGGCGCATTTCAAACAGGGACTGGTTAACGTCATGCTTTGTCCTTTATCGTTTTTGAAGGCAACCACAACGTGTGAACGGAAGATCGTCGTTGTAACAAACGCTATCGTATCTTTTGCCCGGTTTTTAGCATTCTGAACGGATCGCAGAGGGCGAACGCAACAGCCTCAATCAAACCACTGAAAACGAGACCAAAAGTGTCAAAATTTCCGCTTTTTCCACTCATGAAAATGTCAGACGTTTTTCTTAAGGCGCACCTCATATGCAGATTTATTCCACAACCTCCAATCAAGTCCAATATTCCTTGGTGGCTTTGCATGAGTTCTACTCGTGTGCATTGGACAGAGTCGTCTATGTGGTGAACATGTGGTGAAAAAGTTGCAAGTTGACTAGGCGGTGGTTGCAGCATAGGATATGTTTCAGCAGTTGATCATCTTCATTCCAGTGCAAGGAGAATTTTCATGTCTTTCTGTGGACAGGAACGAAATGCTTTCAGGTCGTTCGAATGTGAGATGTTGTGATAGAGTGTGGTCAGAAAAAAGGCTAGCCCCGTTTCATTGCCTGGAATTAATACGAACGACCTATCCACAAAGCTGCGTTGTTCTGTCACAGCACCACAACGGAACATAAAAAGTAAAAAAGAAATAGCAGTGGGCTATAGGGAAGTCTTTAAAAGTGGGTACATCGTCATAATCCGAACTGTATTACGTTATGTGGACGTTTGTCATCCGTGGGCCGAAGACCACATTTACGAAAATTTACGATTTACGACCCAAAATGTCGTAAATCGTAAATCGTAAAAAATTTGCCAAAAATGACAGTAAATCGTAAAATCGTAAATCGTAAATCGTAATTACGCACACCCCTGGTCCTGTTGCTCGGACAAACCTTGGGTCAATTTTGATTGGGACCCAATGGAATCTACAGAATGACGGACAAAATCACGTCGTCTGGTCTAAATTGTACACGGGCCTATAAGTAAAACAACAAAAGCTCGTGTAAAAAACACTATCTGCACATGAATTGTAAATTAAGTTGGTGGTGCAGTATTATTCATAGCTACCCTCTTTACTCTCTTCAGGCTCGAGAAGAGCCTTCAGACGAGTGAATAGCATTGCAGGTCGTGTTGCAACACCTCTTATAGACTTTTATTCCTCATTCGTTCCAAAAAATATGCTAGACTTCACTTTTTTCATTAGCTTCCAGAACAGAATTTATACCCCAAGAAGGCAACAAAATAAAGATGAAAGACGTAAATTGGATGAATTCGATAGCTGGTCTTTTGCAGGAATGAAGTTGGATAAATGAACGGGAAACCGCAACCGCGTCCTTCTCTTCTTGTCATTAGAAACTTCTCTTTACCGCAATGTGCATTTTGCTTTTAAAGAGCTCCGTTGGGGTCAGTCAAGATGGTGTTATACAGTTGTGGCAACCAAACAGTGGTTTTGTCTTTACTGATTTCACATCTTTTATATAAACATCTGAAGTGTAGTGTAGTGGAGACACATGTTCAGAAAATGAATCGTAGAAGATGGATAATTGAATGAATAAAAGCGCATCCAATATTTGCGTACCATCAGGTCTCCTAGAAGCAATACGAAGCACGCTATTATTAGGTTGTCCCATGCGGAATGTCGCTTACATTGTCGCCTTCCTTTCACAGTTATTTGCATCGGTTGTGAGCTCACTTAGAGTTAGTTTTTTTTACGGCGTTTCATCTTCTACATTTCCTATTTTTCCTACTTCATTCCTTCACCGGCTTCTAAAATTATAGCCTTCAGGGTGCAATGGACCAGAAAATGATTGTGCGCGTGTGCCCGCTCTACGACTTCAAATTGAAGAAATCCACTGCGGAATCGAAACGTTCGTTGATAGCTGCATTTGGCGAAGATTTTGTTTTCAAAAGACAATGCGAAAGGCGGTTTCAACGTTTTGCCGCCGGCGATGAAAGTTTTGAAATCGAAGAGCATGGAAGACAACCGCCTGCGACATATTCTGCTCGATGCAGCATGCCTTGGCTGGAAAGAAGTTCGCCGACTACAACGAAATCCGGATTTGGGTAACCAACTTCCTCTATTCGCGGCCAGCTCTTTTCTTTAAAGTCGGGATTCAATCTTTGCGTGTATGTTGGGAAAAGGCTAATGATAATTGTGGAGAATATATTACCGAATTAATTTTGGTTTTAATTCCTTTATAGGTGGCGATGTCCGTTCCTCCACGTGGTGCCACTGGAAACTGCTCGCTTCTGCGAGCTAAGCCAAGCACGGACATTCGAATGCAGGCGAAAGGCCCTGGTGACAGGCCGGCCTACGAACAACCCAATGTCACATCATATGGGTGTATGTCAATTCATGTTTTTCGAGATAATGCTACGGCGTCCGCGGGAGCCGACGCGCACTCGCAAAGCTCGGCGAGTGTGAGAAGTATGCGAGGGTCCCTGGTGCGAGGACGACATCTGGGGGCAACTGAGCTAGTCCGAAAGTCCCGTAACGTAAGCAGGACCTGCGTAGCAACGCTAAATGTGGGTACGTTGACGGGCCGCTCGTGCGAGTTGGTAGAAGCACTGGAGCGTAGAAGAGTTGATTTCTGTGCGGTGCAGGAGACGAGGTGGTCCTGCCGCAAGTCAAGAGATATAGGACGTGGCTTCAAGGCCGTTCTATGTGGAAGTCCCAGGACCACCAGTGGTGTTGGTATAATCGTCTCCGAGCGTTTCCGAGACCCGATTGTAAGCGTCGAGCGCTTTGACGATCGATTGATAAAGATCGTTGTCGCCGCTAAGGAGCGACTCTTCCACTTCTTCTCTGCGTATGCTCCGCAGACTGGCTGTTCCGATCAAGCCAAGGATGAGTTTTGGAGCCTGCTTGATGAGAAGACGGCAGAGGTACCGTCGAAGGACGTCATCATCGTCGCTGGTGACCTCAATGGGCACGTAGGCGCTACGAAAGACGGGTACAGCTGCCATGGTGGATTCGGCTATGGGTTGCGTAACACAGATGGTGAGCGTATCCTTGAATATGCGGATTCGCATAACCTCACCATAATGAACACCGTGTTTCGCAAACGCAACTCCCACCTTATCTCGTTCTATAGTGGGAACACCAAGACGAAGATAGACTTCGTCCTTGTGAGAGATCGTGACCGAAATCTCGTCACAGACGCGAAGATCGTGCCGTATGAAACGGTCGCCCCACAGCATCGTCCGCTGATCTGTACTTTGAAGATCGCTCCTCCGAGGCTGCAGCAGGTTGAGCGATGCGGTGCTGCAAGAATCAAGTGGTGGCGAATGAAAGAGAAAGAAGCAGCTGTGATTTCTCGCGTACGGTTACCGACAGTCACGACTGTCGACGAAACTTGAAAGAAGCGACCGACGCAATACTTCAAGCTGCGAGGTCAGAACTTGGCACTACGAAGCCTGGACGACGAAAGGTCGACATGCAGGCATGGCTGTGGACGAACGATGTGAAAGAAAAGGTTCGAGAGAAGAAAGCGCTTTATCATGTGTTTCTCGGCGACAAGACCGCCAATAATTGGCAAAAGTACCACGAAGCGAAAAAAGCTGCCAAGAAGGCTGTGGCCGTAGCAAAAGCCACTCATTACAATTATGTCTACGAAAAGCTTGAGTCACGCGATGGCAAGCGGTATTTGTACCGACTTGCGAAAAACCGTCATCGCCAATCCGAGGATATAGAGTTCTTTGGCATCAATGATGAGAACGGCCATCTTCTGACAGACCGCAAAAAGGCGCTGAAGCGATGGTGCGATTATTTCGAGGGAATTTCGACTGAAGAGTTCCCTCATCCGGCCGTCCCTTCTGTGGCTCCTATCCACGGTCCCGTCCACAAAATCACTGTGGAGGAAACTGATGCGGCTCTGAGGATGATGAGACCGGGCAAGGCGACCGGTCCAGATGACTTGCCAGCTGACTTATGGAAGTCGAAGTTCTGGTACTCTGCTGAGTGGTTGGCCAAGTTTCTCAGCCAGGTTGTAGCGAAGAAGAGGGTGCCTGATGTTTGGCAGGAAAGTACGACGATCCCGATTTGGAAGAAGAAGGGCAGCCCTGCAGACTGCTCAAATTACCGTCCGATTCGGTTGCTCTCGCACAGCATGAAGATCTTCGAGCGAATCCTCGATAGCCGAATTCGCGAAATCGTCAAGCTTTCCAGCAATCAGTGCGGCTTCGTGGCTGGTTGTGGCACTATCGATGTCATGCATGCCGCCCGTCTTCTGGTAGAGAAGCATCGCGAGAAACAGAGGCCGGTGTATCTTGCCTTTCTCGACTTGGAGAAGGCCTTCGATTGCGTACCGCGTGAGGTTATATGGTACGCCCTACGACAGCACGGTGTTCCCGAAGAACTTGCAGAGTGGGTGCGAATGCTATACTCTTGTCCAAAGAGTCGTGTGCAGGCGGCAGCAGGAACCTCGACGGAGTTTCCCATCTCTGTTGGGGTGCACCAAGGATCTGCGCTTTCCCCACTCCTCTTTGTTGTCGTAATGGATGCCATTACGCGAGATCTTCAGAAGCCCGTCCCTTGGACGTTGCTTTATGCTGATGACGTGATGCTCGCCTGCGAAGACAAAGGTGAGCTCGAGCGAGAGGTGCAAGCTTGGTGCAACCGCCTGGTCATGTTCGGACTCAAATTGAACGTCAAGAAGACCGAGTATTTCACGACTGACGTAAATGAGTCCGGCTCCATTAAGATTAACGGTACTGAGCTTGCACGCACTTCTGTGTTTAAATACCTGGGATCAGCAATAGCCTCTGATGGCAGTCTGATGGTTGAAGTGCACTCACGCGTGAGTGCAGCTTGGTCGAAGTGGCGCTCGTTGACTGGAGTACTCTGCGACAAGAAGATGCCAGAGCGCTTAAAGTCGAAGATCTACAAAACCGTCGTCCGGCCGGTAGCGATGTACGGAGCTGAGTGTTGGCCTGCGACAAAGGAAACGGAAAGTCGCCTCAGCGTAATGGAAACGAAGATGCTGCGCTGGATGGCTGGAGTCACGCGCCTGGACCGCATCCGAAACGAGGCTATCCGGCAGAAGTTCGGTGTCGCGCCGATAGCGGACAAGATGCGTGAAGCTCGTTTACGATGGTACGGCCACGTTCTGCGTGGAAATGAAGACAGCGTCCGTAAGATAGGCCTTAACTTCGTAGTGTCTGGAAAACGGCCTAAAGGGCGCCCAAAGCAGCGCTGGGCTGATACGTTACACAAGGACTTTAAAGTAGCTGGTGTCCACCCTGATCTAGCACGGGATCGGGGAAGATGGCGACATGGCACCAGAAAAGCGGACCCCGTCATGAAGCGGGACAAACGCTGAAGAAGGAGAAGAATTCCTTTATATGAATTTAACTTTTTGGTCTGAAGCGACATTCCGAGTGGGACACCCGAATACAGGGTGCGCATTAATTATGGGTCTCGGTGAAAATTTGCGGATTTGAACCGCGAACGAAATTTTTTCTGGAAATTACCAGGAAAGTTCTATGTACGTTCTTCGCATTTTATACTATGGCTCATCCGAAGAGCGCCACCATCACCGGTCTGCACCACGATGGTTATGAGTCGAAGAAAATTGCTCATCTTCCATCTGATTTCCAGCGATTAGTCCGAAAGACGATTGTACGTTTCGAGGAGCTCGAAAGTACATCGGACGGGAATGTACGAGGTAGAAAGGCTTCTGTTGCCACTTCTAATACCATAAAAGGATTCGTGAGAAAATTCGGCGGAATCCTCGCCGCTCGATGAGGAAGATGGCGAACGAGAAAGGCATCAGTGCTATCTCTTTGAGAAACATTGTCCGAGAAAAGCGAGGGCTTCGCCCTTACCGATGGTAGGCGGCCCAAATGTAGAACGTGTGGCTGAAGAGATGCAGGAGACTTCTGGAGCTCTTCACAGATGACACGCACCTGAGCATCGTTTTCAGTGACGAGAAAATTTTCACAGCAGAATCTATTGTGAATCCAAAAAACGATCGGATCTTCGCAGGAGATAAGAAGCAGGCCATTTCTAGAGGAAAAGTTATCGGAAAAAACTGCATATCCAAACGCTGTTATGGTTTGGAGTGCGATAACCTCAAATGGGAAGACGCCATTGGTGCTCGTCGATGCTGGAGTGAAGATCAATAAATAAATACACTTGAAATCGGTCCTGAAGAAAGTTTTGAAGCCACGGTCCAATTCTCACTTCGAAGACAAGCCATGGCGCCTTTAACAAGGCTAGGCTCCTGCAGACAAGTCGAGTGGCCTCCAGCAATGGTGTTTGCAGGTTTCATCGCTCACGAAGAATGGCCATCAGATTCATCAGATCTGAACCCACTTAACTACTTGGTCTGGTCATTTTATAGCACAAGATCTCAGCTACAACATACTAGAACTTGGGTTCGCTCAAAGCTGCGCTCACGAAAGCGTGGTGATCTTGATGAAGACTATCTGCGTGCCACCTGCGATGCCTTCGTGACTCGTCTGAGGCTGCATACCAGGGATGAGCGGATTATCCGTTATCCGTTATCCGGTTTCCGGGGGGTTTTGGCCTATTCCTTTTGTTGTTCGTTATTCGGCAATTTTCGACCGAATAACGAACAACAAATTGGCTGATACCCAGGTTTGGGCGTGGTATTGTATAGCTGTGTAAGCTTCACAATCATAGGAGTGATCGCGAGCAACAATAGAGGGCATTTAAATCTAGGAGGTGGGTGAGTTCAGGCACTGGTGACGTAGTTGGAAAAACGTCTAACTTCCGTCGATTGATTTGTTCATGAGCTTATCACCACAAGCCATGTGCAGACCAAGAATGCATACAAGCTGCCTTGATAATATTACTGGCGGTCACAAGTGGAGGGCCTGGCGCATCTCAAGAAGAATTGTTTAGTGCCGAATTTAGCGTTCTTTTCCACGATCGCAGTATGTAGGTAGCATTCGGCAAAGGTATTTTAGTTTTTACTGATAGACTGTTGTAACGCATTAAACACATACCGCTGAGCAGTAATGAATACAAGCAAAATGGGCACAGGTTCAATCTAAATGGGTGGAGAAAGCTACGCCTACAAATCCTGCAAATTGTTGAGATTTGTTTATAGAAACGCTTTTCTGAAAGCATTTTCTGTACGCTGGTACTGGTGGTACCTCCGGTGTTAAGGAATTGATCAAAATAGTGCAATTGAACTGTACTAAACTGATTCCCCGCTGCGCATGTTGGAGCTTCATTTTAATTTAAGATTGCTTTTCAGGGACACTCTACTTCTGCTTTCCTAGTTTTCATATCTCTCTGCATTAGGACTGCACAATGGCTTGTAGTGGCTAGCCTGTGGAAAGCTGGTATTTCACCCATCTCATTCCACGTTCTTCTTAGATCTTGGGATACTGTCGAACAAGAGTATCGATCCGCGTGAAACCAAGATTGTTATGCAGACTTTATTCGGCTGAGTCGGCTTAGCATAGAAAAGTCAAGAGGCATCGGAGGAGCCATTCATCCAAGGATCATTCTGTTTAGTCACAGTCTTAATTCAAAAAGAAAACCTGACGATTGATCACTAAAACCACCCAACAATGGAAACTGGCAAAATGAGGGCAGGTTGTTCGATGAAGACAAATGTGAGTGAATAAGAGGTGAATGAGTTTCATATCTCTCCCTCCAAGGGAGAGATGTGAATGTTTCCATACGGTTAGTGGGGCTGTTTTACGCATCCTTCGCCTCGTTCTTCCAATTCGTTTTAAACGGCAAAAATATGAAAAATTGTAAATCGTATTATGGAAATGTGCTTGGATGAACAAAGTCTCTCCTCATCTTTTCCAGACTTAAATTAAGGTGATCATAGCGAAACATCAGAAGAGTAGAGTTTGCAGAACAGTTTTAGTTTCACAGCTTGGTGGTCTTGCTATTTGTCCTCCCTGATGAGTTTGATAGCAGTTCGTGGAACCTGGTGAAGGAATCGTGGTTCGCAATTCGAACTCGGCATCGGTTTGGATGGCAATGAAGAAGCGTTTCTTTTACTGAAGTTTCGTGAGAATCCCATAGGGCTTTGTTAAAGCGACTGCACTATGTTAAAAAAAACTCCATTAAAGTCGTTAGAAAGGACTTATAATTTGACAGCAGTTGCGTTCCATGTCTGATGTTGAAACTAGAGCAGTTTAAGTCCAGTTTTATTTTTGTTGTTTGTTCGTTATCCGTTTTTCCGTTATCCGGCGATTTTTGGGCAAAATTATCCGTTATCCGTTATCCGGGTTTGAAAATTTTGTTATCCGCTCATCCCTGCTGCATACGCGCAAGAGAAGGGAATTTCGCATAAAGATTGTAATTTTTGATTGTTAAGGTCCTTACTGAGGAGTGCGATGTTTTTCTCCGCGTTGAAGAAATTGTGTTACCATGGCACTACAATTGTTTGAGGCCCATAATTAATGCCGAACCCTGTAGGCGTTTTCTGAATCGCTCGGTTTCGAGGAAATTGTCTTCAAAGGGAAAGGTGGCTGAATACCCAGCTTGAATGACGCGCTCTAGCTACGTCAATACATTTTATTTTCTACTCTCTTCTCCTCATAGTTGAGTCATCGACTCACTTGCGATCTGGTAGAGCTGTCCCTGTAGTTCAAAAAACTAGACACTGCATAAAAATAGGCTACGCATGCGGCTGAATATTGTATTCAGCTCGATGCAGCTTTGTGAACGATCGGCAAACTAACAGCGTTCTTCAATAGTAACTCAAATGCCCTCATTTAATTTCACTTGAAATAGACCCTGAATTGCCCTATATGGTATTGTAACACTGAATGTTCAATCACAATCTTCATGAATTTAGCCACTTTGGAGTGGGAGTGCACAGTGGACCACAGTAGCATAGGCTGTAGTTCTACGTGAGGGTACATACTTTCTCATAATACAGTGCATTTCAAAAGTATGTAGCCACCTTGAATTCAATAGTTTTATCCTTCGCCTTTGTTTTTACGAACCGGCGTTTGTCGCATTCAATTCCTCGTAGTCGGAAATATCTGTGTTGCTTTTTTACAGGAAAAGCTTGATCTCTAGAAAAAGTAGATCGTTTTTGAAATTTTTGGTTTGTTTCGAAAGTATGTAGCCACTCTCAAAAGATACGATTTTTATTAAAAAATAAGTACTCAACTGGACCACCATTACTTCTTTTTACATTAAATACGCTACCACGCATACTACTGACAAGTTTCTGGATCACTTCGTGACCGACGTTGTGCCAGGCAGTCAAAGTAGCTGTTGCTCGCCTGTTATTCAAGTAGACCTTCCGGACCAAGATGCCCCACATGTTCTCCATTGGGTTGCAGTCTGCTGAGCAAGCTGGCCATTCCATCACTCGGATTCGATTACGCTGGAGCCAGTCTGCGGTCGATTTGGACACATGAACTGCAGCGTTGTCCTGCTGCAGAACGTGTGTCTGCCGTTTTCTCCCCGTTAGCAAGGGCAGCAGGCTGGACTCCAGTACAGCTTGATGCTCTTGATTGTCCTTATGACATGATGAAAATCTGAGCCTCAGCTTTCTGCTACTGCAGAAGCCTGCCCATGTCATCCGCCTCCGAAGTTCCGTTGAGAGGTGATGGGAGCCTGTCGTTGATCTCTCCAGAAATACCGGTAACCATCGAGACCATCCAGATCAAATGTTGTCTTGTCTTTGAAGATGATCTAAAGCAATAAGCGTGTGAAGTTCATGACGTCGACGAAACCAGAAAGCTCCTACATTTTTCCATTGCGTCGCAATGTTTTTGCGGGCAAACTCCAGTCGCGCCTGCTTGTGGAAGTTCGTGAGATGAGGTGCTTTCTGCATGGTCTGTCTGAAGATGTGTTCGTTCGATCGAATAGAACGCCATATCGTTGTTCTTGATGCAGATAGACCCGTCTCAGCGCGAACTTGGTTGACGCTCCATGTGGAGTTCGACACCATGCGGCTGATTCGTCGACGATTCTGGCTCGAAATCACACGCGGACGACCCGGTATAGGTGAAGACCGATAACCATTGGGATTTCGAAGGAAGTGGTCAACACATCTTGCGAACGTCCCAGCTGGCGAGCAATGACCCGGTTGTCAAGCCAGCATCCTTGAGCGCTTGGATCTGGGTTTATGACAAGAACTTTCGAAGAACAGGTCAAGCTGGCTATTTATGACAAGAACTTCCTGCCAAAAAGCGCGCAAATTTGAATAGGAGTGTAAAAATTCCCGATATCCTGGAGTGGCCACATATTTGGAAAGAAACAAAAAAATCAAAAAAGTCTGGTTTGGCTGGAGATCAGGATTTTTTCTGGAAAGAGCAATCTAGCTATTTTCGTCTTCGGAGAATCCAATGCGGCTAGCTCCAGTTCGTAGAAACGAATACGAAACGTGAAATTATCAATTTCAAGTTGGCCACATACTTTCGAAACGCAGTGTAGTAGCTGCAGCCATGACAATTTATTTGATGGCACAATGACAAGAGCTATAGTTGCTTTATGCGTTTGAAAAATGCTCCCAATAGGGCAGCGTAATATTGTTGCAATACTTGTGGGCAATCCCGTTGCGGTTGTTCGACAGATTTATTAATTTCGTTGAGTGAATCATAGAAGAAATGACAGAATGAGATATAGCCAAGCGAAACCAAATGCAAAAAACATGCGGGTGAGAACGGAATACCCTAAAAAAGTTCATTTTTTCGAATGAGCAGCTACTTCGACTGATAGACAGACACATCATGAAAATTCTGATTATCACCGATAAAAAGGTTTAACTCCCTAAGATGTAAGCGAGGAAGTTAGACCTTCACTGCGACCTTGCAACCGCGGTATGTAATCTAAGTCGATCTGGGGCCGGATTCATCAACGATTTACGTAACTTTAACGGAGAATCGTAACCTAATCAGGCGAAATGATGAGCGATAAGCCGCGCTATCTGAGCTTCTAACGCGGCTTATCGCTCACCATATCGCTTGATACGCTTACAATTCTCCGTTAAAGTTACGGAAGTCGTTGATGAATCCGGCCACTGTTCTACTAATCGTAAGTGGTTTTCGAAAGAACGCAATAGGATCTAGAGACGGTTTCCTAGTAAGAATTTTGAACAACATGATTAGGTCTGCCCTTTTTCTTCTTCTGCTTATACTGGGTATGCCGAGCAGCTTTGCCCGCATGGAATCGTTAGACATTTTATATTAGGTCGTTGCATATGAAATGACCGATTTTGCTACCTCAATTTCGAATCGATTTTTTGTGGCTACGAATGATCCCGTTTCAGGCGCTGTATATAGTTTCGGAAAACGCGGAATGTCCGCTTTATTGCTGTTCAGAGATTTTAAGAAACGAATATCCCTTGCCGAGTTTTTGGTGTCGTTTTTACAGTATTAATCAGCGTGATATTCGGGTGTTCTACTTATATAAATGGAAAAGTGGGCACAACGCCACGGCCGCAGCTCGTAACATCAACGCTGGATTAGGGAAGGATTTCGATAATGAACGCACAATTCGCCGCTGGTTCGAAAGGTTTTTATCTGGAGAAGGAAGTTTCGAAGATAAAGACCGAGGTAGGTTGCCATCACTCCTTAACGGCGACCAACTCAAAGCCATGGTAGAAGCGGAGCCGTATTAAACTGTGAGAGAGCTGGCACCGCATTTTAGCGTTGACGGCAGCACTACCAGCCGTCATTTAAATGCTTTGGGAAAAGTAAAGGAATTGGATAACTGGATCCCGCCGAACAGATCGCCGGGCAGATGCTGAAGCGCCACGACACCTGTGTTTCATTAAGGCTGCGCAATCTAAGGGGGCCTCTTTTGGAGAGGATCGTGACATGCGACTTAAAATGGATCCTTTATGGCAATTGTCGTCGCACTGCGCAATGGCTGGACAAGAATGAGAGTCCCAAGGATATACCGAAACCTAGTTTCCATCCAAAGAAGACCATGGTGACCCGGCATTTAGATCGTCATGTGTACGATAAAAACTCAGCAACCAAGATGCTGTCAAAATGACTTCTTATGTTTTATTAATTCTCGTAGTCCTTCTTCTTCTTCTTCTTCTTCTTCTTCTTCTTCTTCTTCTTCTTCTTCTTCTTCTTCTTCTTCTTCTTCTTCTTCTTCTTCTTCTTCTTCTTCTTCAGTGTCTCTCCCGCGCTTCGTAGCCGGGTTCGCTATTCTGGTGTCATGACGCCACCTCTCCCGATCCAGCGCTAGATCAGGGTGGACACCAGTTACTTTCAAGTCCATATGTTACGTATCAGACCAGCGCTGCTTCGGGCGCCCTCTAGGCCGCTTTCCTTTTACCTCGAAGTTAAGGCCTATCTTGCGGACGCTGTCTTCTTTCCCACACAGAACGTGGCCGTACCTTCGTAAGCGAGCTTCGCGCATCTTGTCGACTATCGGCGCGACCCCGAACTTCTGCCGAATAGCTTCGTTTCGGATGCGGTCCAGGCGAGTGACTTCAGCCGTCCAGCGCAGCACCTTCGTCTCTATGACGCTGAGGCGCGTTCCAACCTCCTTGGTCGCAGGCCAACACTCAGTATTAATTCCCGTAGTTCAAAATTTATGAAAAGATAGAACGTTAAGCTATTGTCGCGTTGGAAAATATGTACTAATTGTAATGGTGCTATTTCGTTTAATAAAATTGCTTCCACGTAGAGTTATGATCTGTCAGTTTTCTGCCAAATCAGCCATTTCATATGCAACGACCTAGCAGCACCTCATGAGCAACTTACGTTGTTTAGTTATTCTCAACACTTTCGATAAAGTCGATGCACTTGTTTTGGCAAGGGTGAAAAATCGAAGTACCAAACTCCATAATGGGTTTTACGTAGCACACAGGAGAGCACAAGGATTATGCATTTTCAGTACCTTGAATAAATCGTGAGTGAGTGAAAGACCTACTGTAGGAAGCAGATTCCTATGATGTAGCACCAAGCTGACGGCAGCAGTAAGCCAAAGCCAAGCACAGTCATTGGAGGTGTGCTGTTCACCGCATGGAGCGCATCGCCAATCTCACCGCTAAGAAGAGCGAAACCAGGAATCGAGAGGAAATGCTGAAACGAGGAACACCTCAGAGGTTGTTTCGGGTACGCTCCCTCTGTACAGTGCTCGAAAACGATTTCCTTTCGTCGGAAAAAGACTACAAGACGCTATAAACCACCATGGTGGCATAGCAAGAGCTACGAGGTATTTCCAGTTACTCTTGCTGTTCGGATGTCACAGCAACGAATCCTATTGATCCACTCTGATAGAAACAATGGAAGAGCGAGACTAAACGCCGAACAATAGCGCTCACCACCATGAACATCGATTCTTTCGAGTGCTTGCCATGCTTCGCATACATGTCCTCCTGGCACACTCCAAGGTAGGCGCTAAGCATCAGGGCCGTCGTAAGCAGGAACACACCTGGAAGTCTCATGAACAGAATGTGGCGAGAATTTTCGGAAATTTTTTAGTGATGATCTGGGCTGTTTCAATGTCATTAATATTCGACTTGAAGGACAATATTCGCCTCGCATATACACGAGGATGGTTATTTTTATCTGATGAGGTGAAATCGTGACAATTTCCGTATCCAAATTACGCCGCTCCAAAGCAAGTGGAACACGAAGCGGAAACCGGAATTCGGAACGCTGATGTCGAGACTCCGATCATCTCTGGTTGTGTCCCATTTCAGTCTTCAGAACCTGTTTCAAAGAGTACACAACTAACAAAGGATAAAGTGAACATTCTGATAAAGCGTAAACTACAAAAATGGAAAGAAACATGAGATGAAACATGAAAGGAAATGCAAAAATCAATACATATGCCATTTTCAGTCGAATCGGACACTTTTCAAATCAAATTGACACTCTTCTAAGCTAGCCTTAAGACTTTAAGAATCAAAGCAGGCGATTCCAAATCGAAATGGCCTTTAGGCAGATTAAACTACAGACTCAATAAGACGGTTTGAATAACTTTAACTGAAGAAGAATTTGGTATAACTTTCTTCGAAATCTTGTAGTTCACCTGCCCCAGTGAGCGTAATAATTTAATGAAATTTGTATTTTTGAGAAAAATAAAAAATTAAATTTTGTTTTAAAGCGTAACAAGACAACAACCCTAGACCGCATAAAAACAGATCGCGCCATGCACTCGAAAATCTCATCGCGATTTTTATTTGGTTGATAGTGTAAATGCTGCTTCTTAAGCATGAAACATCAAAATGTGTCACCTTCACAGTTGTATTTGTTGTGCCGTTTACATGTGTCAAACTCCATGCAAATAAATTCTGCCATCAATCGAATAAAAATCACGACGTCTTGGACGGGGACATGGCGCAATTTCATATTTTGGCACTAAAAATGGCCGCCTAGCGAGAGTGTTGGGCGAGAGCCATTACCGACTGGGTTGCGCGAGATGCCAAGAGAACTCCAGGACGCCCACCAACGCGATGGTCGGAATTTCTCGTGAAAGCTCTGAATGAACGATATGACGCTCTTTGTGTCCCTCGAGCGAGGATGATCCATTGGAGCACTCTGGCACGCGACAGGGACGAATGGAGACGCTGCTGGCGCTCGCTCAGCAACTCGATGATCAGCGGGACAACAGGTGATAGAAGTGATATTGACGGTAAGTCACATGGAAGCTTAAACGATAAAATGAATGAAGGCCTGCGTTGATCAATCCCTTTTTGGGATGTGCCACGCATTTTTATTCCTTAAATGTTCGTGGGTACTGTTTGTGTGCGTATTTGGTCCATACACTAAGCTGCATGAGCAGCGCATGAACAAGCGCCATCGCCGCTCACTTTCACTTTTTTCGAACAAGTCTCCTACAAATTCACTGACAGGGAATGTTGGAAGGCTTATGGTCCTTCCAGCCTTCGGTGGCCGGTAACTGAAAATTGAGAACTTCGAATTGATTCGATGTTCACAAGAGAGAGGGTGCATTTCTAACTGCGCTGGGAGTCTGAAACAAAAGATGCAGAAAATGGAAACACTACCAGACATCTAAAAAGCAAAAAAGGACATGGAAAATACAAATACAAATTCGAAACGGAGTGTTTTTGGTCTGCTATAGTTATGCAGTTCTGAAATGTTGGTTATTATAATTATAATTGTTTAATTACATCTCTATTCGTACCATCTTTCATTTTACTATCTTACTGCATATCACTACGTACTGCGTATTATAATAGATCCGGATGAACAAAGTAAAGAAAAATGGGGAAAATGAATGGTATCGATCCAAGATGCAAGAACTTCTCGTTTTCAGTTCTTAACCCTTTTTTTTGCCCAAGGGCGTGTGGTAACCAAATCGCAGATGGCGGCTGCCACACGTAGCCCGAATCGATGGTTCTTGGTTCGGATCCCGCCCAGGCCAACCAACTTTCCATCTCTCCTGGGTCGCCAAATTGATGAAAGACCTGTCTGAAAAGAGAGGAACACTGACATCTTCTCCGACTGGCCACCACAAGAAACATTTTAGGCCAAATACACATTAAATTTGCCTCCCTATATACCATAGAGGTAGAAGGCGTGGCACCTAAATAATTGGAAACATGAATTGATTAACTCCGACTTTTATATTTAATTTTGTTTCTTTCGTTTGTGTTCATGCAATTAATAATAAATAAATTAGGACCTTAGGACAGGACGATTTGGCGTACCAATGAAAAACGGCTGTATGCCGAAGTACTGTGGAGAATCCTGATTCGTTGGTCTGGATTTCAGCTCGTAGCTAGCCAACGTGAATATGACAATGCCACAAGTGACGATAATCACAGAGGCGACCTCCTTCCTGGAGTAGAAACGGTTTCTCAGCACGAATCCGAACAAAATGTTCGCCAATAATGAGCCCTAAATCAAATGGTGAATGAGTGCTGGTTAACCCACAGTCTTGTATACTTTTGACATGGTTTCACTATCACTCACCGACTTGAAGATGATGAATAGCGGAAAGTATATGTTACATTTCATTGCGTAGTTATTGCACAGATTGACAATGAAGAATATCACAACGATCTTGAGATAGACCCTAGAATTAGTGGAACTTCAGAATGGACAGCAAGGCACGACAGAGCAAAACCCAACGACTACGGACAAACCGTGTAGGAATGGCTTGCTTTACAGTGAAGAACCTAGAATGGAAAATCAGTCCCTCCAGAGAAACGAAGATACACGTCGCCAGCGTGAACAAGTTCAGACTGTTCTTGACCTCCCTAAAATTAAGGTACGGCAGGGCGAAGTATATAAGTAGTACTGTAATACAATGAACGTAAATAAATTTCTCTGACAAGGGAAGGATCTGATGCGTACGTCCGAGGGGGAAAGCGAATCATATAGGGTGAACCTACGCCCCACAATTAGTTTAAAAAGGGGTTTCTTTTTTGCCAAGTCGTTGAACCCAGGGAGTAGCGGGTTGTTGAAGTTACTATGGTATCGGCGGCACGTTGCCCTTACGAGCATTGCACCGGCGACCGCAGTTCCCGCATGCAGGTCGGGCGCAGTGGATAGTGGTGTTGGCTCACGCGGGTAAGGACGGAGGTTCGGTTCTCGTGCACTCCGTGTCATTGCATTTCAACTGACTGGTTAAGATTTGAGCTGCCCTAACGTCTACACAACTTTCAGGAGCATTCTGCATCTTTTCCAGCTGTGAAAAATAACTTCGTCGCGACCGGTTCATTACTGACCAGTATCTAACTACAAGGCAATGGGAAATATATTCCCCACAAAGATGTATGAACATTCAGCACCACTGATACGTAAGCACAAACTGCATGAAGCAAAAGGACTGTTCACAACACGGGCAGCGTACAAATGCTACAGGCTCCTAACAGTTTCTTTCCCAACGTAGACCAATGACTTGGGGAAAATCTTGCTCTGGCTTTCAAACAAATCAGGATGCGACGTTGTATAACCAACTTTGAACCAGGCATATGCAACAGGCTGAGAATGATACAGGCTTCAGTAGACCAGCGACACGACCTCCAATGCCATTACAACAGATCCGATACTTCTCCACGTCTATCAGTTCTTGCGGATCCCAATCTTCTTCTTCTTCCGTTGCTACAGCTGTTCGTCTTCGTCAACTCCAAGTTGACGCGCTTCGAAGTTCTTAAGTATGCTGGCCACTGACCATCCATTCGGCCAGCTTTCTCCCGTCGAAGGCTCCTTGTCTAACGGTGGACTACACTTCAACGTGAGCAGGTGGATCACCACTTGAACATCGGTTGGTGTTAGGTCTTCGAAAACCTTAAGTGGACCTCTGATTTCCAGGTGACATGTAAAGGTGAGGGAAAGAAGGTATAGATCGCTGTGGATCCACAAACCTTATTTCATATTTTAACCACCTCTAGGTATTCAACGATGATACCTTTTTTATCGGCTCCGTTCTCGCGTTGAAAAGCTGGTTGCCTGCCTGGTTTACGCCGTCACATCCCGGTCCATTGGAAAATCCAACTAGGATGGGGTTTCCCCGGTCATTGGTCCATATAGTGAAACAAGCTGTGAAGAGTCTGTAGCTTTTACACCCTTTCCGTCTTGTGACCAGTCCTTCTGCACATCATGCACTTTTTGTGTTTATCACCTGTGTTGAGCGTTCATACATCATTACGTAGGATACCTTTCTCATTACCTTTTGGTTAAAAACCGGTCAAGAAAATTACGCTACACAACATACAACCGGAGGAATGTGGGGAAAACGCCCTAAAATTGCGTAGACGTCAGGGCCCCTCAAAACTCAACCAATCAATCGAAACACAAAAACACCACAACCCAAGAGAACCGAACCCCCGATGTCACACGCATGAAGCAACGCACTACCCGCTGCATCTCCAGCCGCTTGCAGGCAGTGACATCGCGGGCCGACAAAAGACCCCTAGGGCTAGTGGGGCGCCGATTCTACAGTAACTCCAAAGACCCCTACTCCTCGGGTTTAACAACATGGCAAAAAAGGAGCACATTTTTATACTAATTGAAGGGTGAAGATTCTTCCTGTATGACAAACCATCCACGTTCAGACATACGTCTAGATCCCTCCCTTGTGAAAGTGTTAGAAATAAAACGATGGGAAACTACTGATTAGGCAAGCGCCTCCTTAACGCTGTACCCACCTTTGTAGAAGCTCTACACCGGCCTGGCAACCGATGCATCCAGCAAGCGTTCCAGCTATTGCCTGGGTAAGCATAGTATTCGGATGTACTAAAATATCTACTCAGATCATTGGACTAGAGCTCCAACATTGCTGGCAATTAAAGCAAAGTCAAAAGAATGGAGAAATGAAATCCAAAGACGGGCAGGCCTATGCCGTAGTTACTCGCCTTTTTTGCTAGGGGTATTTGCCTAACATTCACTGATGTCATACACTCCAATCGGACTGAGGTTTTGAAAATCTGAAATGGTCATGAACTTCTATGAATTTCAAAGTTATTCGAATCAATAAACTAAACAAATGCAATCATGACGGTTTACGGCGAAAAATCTAGAACAAAGGTGCAAAACGCAATGAATCTGATAATACTCATTGTTAGACTAGAGAAAGTTACCGGAAATTAATTAATTTATTTATTGAAACTTGGGTAACCACGCAAATAACGAAAAATAACAATCCATTTCAGTTTGAAATTCCCATAATCCAGTGTCGACAAAGTTGGTCTTGCATGAGGGCCCGTTTATACTTCGACGCCGAGAGCCGCGACACCACGCATAGTGGCCACATTGATCAAGCGAAGCGATCGATCAATTTAGCCACTATACATGTCATCGCGTTATAAGTTCTGCTGTAGGAATCCCTGCCTTCTACTAAAGTTTCCGGAGGGAAGATTTACCATACCACTTGCCATCCTGTTAATCATGGCTAAGTCCTCTACGGGCGCGTGTAGCGCAGTCGGAGGAGGCGCGACAGTCGCGTGCACCCGATACCAGGTTCCTGGTTCGGATTTCCCGCCCAGGCCAACCAAGCCTTCCATCCCTCCGGGTCGGTCAATTGGTACCAGACTTGTCTGGGAAGGATAAAGCGCTGACTTGTTCATCGGCTGGCCACCGCAAGTCATTGTATGGCCAAATACGCATTCATGTCGCCTCCACGACATCCAGTAGAAGTAGAATGCGCTGGCGCATCCCAGAAGGGATTGAGTAACGCCGTCCTTTATCCTTATCCTTATCCTTAAGTCGTCTACACTTCTACGTGGAAGGGTACTGTAGATTTTCTGCTGGATGGAGTGATGTTCCGATCGGAAAGCGAAAAGTACTGACGTTTTCATAGAATGGTCACTGCAAATCGCTGTAGAGGCCTATTACGAACATAAACAGCCTTTACGATCTCGCGTAGAGATAGAACGTGTGGCGAGTCCCGAAGAGGATTAACGCCGTTCTGTATCCTTTTACCCTAAGACCAGTAGTCAACATCACTAACAAGGGAACTGTCTGCATGTACGCCGGAACGGCAAGAGCGGGTACTTTAGGGAGAACCCCCGCCCTCCAAGTAGTTACAGAGCATGTTTTTTTTGCCGAATCCTTGAGGCAAACGAGTACGAGGGTGTAATGGTTAAGGGTCCGCAGACCGAGCTCTTCACGGCAGTGCAAGCTCCCGGTGTCGTGGACTGGCTAGCGCAGTGGTAGAGGGCCCGCCCCATGTTCGTGAGGTCTAGGGTTCGGTTCCCACGCTACGTCGTGTTTTTGAACTTTTACCATAGTATGGGATTTTCATAGAGATTTCCATATCTGAACTTGTTTTTGGAGTTTGCTATGGTAAGATGTTTTCATTACTTATTATTTGTCGACATCTCGTAATTCACCAGCAATGTCCGAAATATGCCAAATGCGATTATATATGAAATATTTATGAAATAACTTCACCACCAATGATACACAGGCACAATGTGCATAAAACAGTAAGACTGGTCACAGTATGGGCAACGTATGAAGGCTACGGTTTCTTCACATCCTGACCCATCACATGGGCCGAGGTCTTCCGGGAATGCCATTCCACTTGGGTTTTCGAAGCAACCAAGATGTTGGTGATGATGTTGGTGGTGATGCTTCATTTTCTTTTTTTCAAAGAAATTTAAAGCAGTGGCTAGTACATTCTCTGGTGCGAGATTGCCTCACAGTTCCTGCCCAGTGGTACTCCGCTGCAACCCAAACCTGGAATCGCGATACAATCCACTTTCCCCAGTTCTCAAAGTTGTATAGGATAGCAATTCTAATATAGCCAAACTTTTTCCTTCGAAACAATCTGTCCTCCCGAAAGCGTGATAGTGCCTTCACTCGTTAGTGGTGTCGTGACTCCGGCACATTCCTCTTCTGGTTGAAACTCTTGGTTCTCTTCTTCCACTACCTCCAAGTTCTCCACTTCGTCGATTTCCAGCTGTTGCAGTTCGAAATCCTGTAGGACACTTGCTATCCTTTCCGCCAGCTTCATCTCGTCTCTCGAAGGGACAGTATCCAGTGGAGATCCGCACTTCAGTATCAGTATGTCAATGACCACTCGAGGGTTAGCAGTCATTGTAGAGTCAGTGTTGGCGGCAGCAGCTCACCGCGCGACTTTGTAAGCATAGCAAAGGCGACAATGTTGATCGAGGTGGTAGGTCAAGATAAAGATCATGTGGTCCCCTCCTACACTGTGAGTACACTGGTGGCACTCACCTCACCGACACTAATAAATTGCATTTGAGGCAGTTTTCTGGCATTCTGCCGCTGTTTCATATTGTTCCTGTGTCAGAATTTCTTACATTGACAATGAGAACAATTCATTGGAGTAAAAGTTTCATACAAAGTCGCATTTGGCATATTTCGGACATTGCTGGTGACGAGATGTCGACAAATAATAAGTAATAAAAACATCTTACCGCAGCAAACTCCAAAAACAAGTTCAGATTTGGAAATCTCTATGGAAATACGATACTATGGTAAAAGTGCAAAAACGCGAAGTAGCACGGGAACCGAACCCTAGACCTCACGAACATGGGGCGGGCCCTCTACCACTGCGCCAACCAGCCCACCACACTGGACCCTTGCGCTGCCGTGAAGAGCTCGCTCTACGGACCCTTAACCATTACACCCTCGTACTCGTTTACCTCAAGGATTCGGCAAAAACAAAACATGTTCTGTTACTATTCGGAGGACGGGGATTCTCCCTATAGTACTTGTTTTTGCCGTTCCGGCGTACTGTTCAGACAGTTCCCTTGTAAGAGTAGTTGGTAGCAAACGATGTATACTATTTTCCTATTGTAAAGCGTACCCATCAGCCAACATATTCAACTTGCAAGTGTTCTAGACTGTTAGACCTCACTTAGGTCCAATTTTCCTGTAAACAGAGCTGGCTCTATGTACCTGAAACTAAGAACGCACCTTCCCCTGACAGCCTGGGATGTTTCAATCGTAAAGCCTCGGACTTCATCTTGAAGCCTTACGATTAGTGGATTAGTGCATTAGTGTACAGCCATATTGCTCGACGGCTATTATGTTTTTGTCCTTTTACTGGTGTACTTGTGTTTTGTTATTGTTTTCTCGTGTTTATTACGTTTGCCCTAATCAGCATATCAAAATTATCCTTATAGATAAGGATGAGATTTGTTCATGGAGACATCTCAGAATTTTTCCAACACTGGATATCGTGGACAACGTCACAAGAAGAAACACCCGTTTAATAGATATCCTGATCAATAGAGTGCTATCGACAATAAAGGATAAATGTCGACGTCAATCAATCCCTTTGCGGGATGCGCTAATCATTTTGCTCCCACAGGATATCGTGGACGCAACTCGAGCGTGTATTTGGTCCACGCAGTGAGTTTCGGTGACAAGCTGATACACATGTTTATCCTTCGCAGGCAGATCTAATACCATCAGCGATCCCGGATGGGTGGAAGGCTTGGTTGGCCTGGACGGGAACCCAAACCAAGAACCTTGAACGGGGGTGCACGCGACAGCCGGCGCCTCCTCCGACTGCGCTACCATGAGCCATAAGAATGGGACAGTAAACAGCTCGTTTCCGAAGAAAAAACTGCCAATAAAATAGAAGCCGGTCTAATGATTTTTAACGTCAGCCGAGTTAAGGAACCGAACTATGTCAAAACACATTGATAGCGCCGTGGCAAGCCTATGGTGCGGCATTTCCGCAACCTTCACGTTGATTAATTCATAGACACATTTGCCATTGATGATTAATTACACGATAGACATAATACGTTCGTAGATTCTCTCATAGATGCGCTTATGTGGTGCATTTTATGTCGTTCATTTACATATGTACCTAGGAGCACTACATAATTGCCGTAGAGAGATCATGAGACGCTTTACATTCGTCTTTGTCAATAAATCCTCCTCTGAACCATCCGATCAGTTCAACTACTGCCAACCCCTTCCTCGTTCGACGTCAGCTCTGTTTGCGTGCATACATAGTACATATCGCACATTAGTAATATCATACTCTATAATAACGCGCTAAGCGATGAGTCATCCTATCGATCGGCGCCGCCGCAGAAACTAGCAGGGGGGGGGGGAATGGGGAGGGGGAAATTACGACACGAAAATAGCGAAAAATACCCAGACGTCTTCTCCCCGCCTGAGAACTGTGACCCTGGGGCAATCGAGGTCGCTGAACACGAATCTGAGGTTTGTTTTTCAAGTATTGATGGCCATCAATCGATATTGATCAAGCTATCGAGCTTTTTGTGGATGTCGTCCAGGCAGTCCGAAACTTTAGCCCTGAGGGTAGTCGAAGTCGCTGAACACGAATCTGAAGTTCGTTTTTGAAGTAATGATCGCCACAAATAGATATTGGCCAAATTACGGGTAACGAAAATAGCGGAAAATACCAAGACTTCTTCTCTACCTGCCTGGGAACTTTAGCCCTCGAGGTCGTTCAACACGAATCTGAAATTCGTTTTTAAAGTTTCGATTGCCATCTATCGATACTGATCAAATTACGAGGCACGAAAAATAGCAGAAAATACCCAGACGTCTTCTACGTGTCAGGAAATTCAGATAACGTGCCTGGGACTCAAAGGACGTGCCAAAGTCTTCGCTCAACGTGTTTGGGGATTCAGGTAGACGTGCCGAAGACGTCGCCCATTGTGCCTGAGGAATCAGGTGTGCAGAAGACGTCGTCCGCTAAGGGTGGATCATTGAGGGGGACCAGTATCAATAATGGGGCCGTTTCACTAGGGCAGAACCAGTACTGAGGAACTAATAGATCGCCCTATCATACTATACACTGTACGTGCTGCGAGCCTATGCTACTCCTAGGTAGGGAAAGAAGCTGTACAAGTAGAGCAGCTAGCTCGATGTGATTGTCCTTAGCTTAGTGATACTGCAACATCGCGCGAAGCGCGCAAGTGCGAGGCACGCCGATAGGCGAGCCTCGCAGTTGTGATAATATAGGAGAGGTTAGTGTAGCTCTCGTCTAATATTCCATTGTTGTCTTTTATGTGCAATATTTATTGAAAATGATCTGCACCTACGAGAGCCATTGCTCGTGTTCACAGAATGCCTCATTTTTAGTTTAACAGGGTGAACCAAAATAAAGTGGACCAGATTTTTTATCATAATTATAAAACAACCAACATTTCGAGAAAACGTCAACTAAATTATAACAGTACAAACATTAGGGCATATCATCTTCAAGTGGTTTCGAAGTGGCCTCCCTTGGAGCGGATGCAGAGAGCCAAACGTTTCGCGAATTTTTCGACGATGGGCCGCAGGTCATCAGGAGACAACCGTTCCCACTCCTGGCGCAAGGATGCCTTCAGGGACTCGAGACTGCGGTGTCCTTTGACGCCGAGCCTAGCCTTTAAAATGCCCACACACTGTAGTCCATCGGATTCAAATCCGGAGAATACGGCGGCCATTCCGAAGGCGTGATGAAGTCGGGGAAATTGGCCTTGCACCACGCCTGCGTACTCTTCGCACGATCTGCGGGTACAGAGTCCTGTTGGAACGTCCAATGGGCATCACCGAAGTGCTGGTGGTCCCAAGGAAGAACTACGGGCTCAAGAATGTCTCGCTGGTACGCATCTTCCTCGATTTTCACTCCTTTATCCACGAAAACCAGGGGTCTTGCCGCTGGCGCAAATTCTGCCCCAACCATGACAGATTGTGGGTTTTGGACGATAGCAGAGGTGCTTGGATCCTCTGTAGACCACATCCTACCATTTTGGCTATTATGCGCCTGCTCCGCGGTGAACAGCTTCTCATCCGTGAACAGAATCTGTTCCCATGCACGACCTGCGGTCCATCGTCATAAAATTCGCGAAACGTTTGGCCCTCTGCATCCGCTCCAAGGGAGGCCACTCAATGAAACCACATGCAAATGACGTACCCTAATGTTTGTATTGTTGTAATTTAGTCGTCGTTTTCTCGAATTGTTGTTTGTTTTATAATTATGACGAAAAAATCTTGTCCACATATTTTGGTTCACTCTCTAATTGTAAAGAAATGTATATCTCTTCAGAAAGATGAGCGTATTAACATTTAACACTCGTATTAATTAAAGCGTACAAAACTTTTGTTCGTCCTATTCTCGAATATGGAACCTGTGTTTTCTTTCCTAGTAAAAAAGCTATTGTGGAGAGACTCGAGAAGGTTCAACATAGTTTTACAAGAAAAGTATTCATTCGAGCTCTTGGTTTTACATATAACAGTATACCCCGTGGAACAGTAAGGAATAAGATGCTCAATTTGGATAGTCTACATCTGAGGAGGAGGCGTAACGATATTTTGACGGTTTACAAAATCATTAATGGCGTTGTCGATTTGAAAGTTGGAGATTTTTTCAAATTCGTTGCCTCATCTACCCGCGATCATAGCACCAAGTTATTACTTGGTAACCCTAAAACAAGCCTTAGAAGATCGTTTTTTGCATTTAGAGCTGGCTCAGATTATGTGAAATTGTGCAAACAAATGCAACTATCTAAATCCTTCCCCGCTTTTAAAAGAGATGTGTACCGCTACCTGCGAGGGAAACACTAGTTGTTAGTCCTCTTTTTTTCCTAACCTCTTAAACATCTTAGATATTCAGCTTGTTTGAGTTTGTTTTGTCTCATGACTTTGTGTTGTTATCTCTACATGTGCTTGCGCATGTAATAAATGTTAAATGTTAAATGTATCATCAAGAGATAGTACGGCGCGTGTAGCACAGTCGGGGAGGTGCCGGCTGTCACGTGCACCCGATACCAGGTTCCTGGTTCGGATTTCCCGCCCAGGACAACCAAGCATTCCATCACTACGGGGTGGCTGAGTTGGTAGCTTCTTAAGTTCTTTGTTGTTCATCGGCTGGCCATCGCAAGTAATTGTATGACCAAATACGCATTCAAATGGCCCCTACGACATTCCATAGAAGTATAGTGCGTGGCTCATCCCAAAAGGGATTGAGTAGCACCAGCCTTTCTCCTTTATCCCTTATCACCAAAAGAGCAATCCCTTCATCAACAACGAAGTAACAAGAGCTCCCGAATCTCTTTCACAAAGCAACACACAGTAGATGATCAATAGGCATTTATTAGAGCGTATGAATAGAGTAAGTCATAGAATACATCACAATTCTGCTGGCTGCACAAAGTCGAATAGAATAGGGTTGACGTAACACAGGCCACTGAACCAGTAAACATGACGCTCCGCTCCAGTGTCCTCTAGCAAGGGGATTCAGGTAATTTCATCTCAAGTATACAAGGGGAGAAGGGGAGACGGACACTGAGGGAAGAGGGCTACTTGACAAAGTCGATCATACAGGTAAACGCATAGCAACAAACCCGACTGCCGCGCCCACAAAGTCTTAAGATTGAACACCGTGATCCGTTCTGTGACACTTTGGCAAGGTTCTGCTGATTAGAGGAGATTCGATTCAGAAGACAGTCTCCAAGTACAATAGGCTTCCACATAAAACTGGACATAACCTAGAAGCTCTTAGTTTTTGTTGCTTAATCATGCTCCTGGAACAAAATAAGCGAATACAACCCATGGAATTCGAAACGGCGCTGGAGAACTGAACCATTAGAGAACTGTTGTATGGGGGGGGGGGGGGGGGAGGGATTCAGACCGTTGGGGACTTGTCTTAGAAGGGAGCAAATCATCAGATAATCGGACAAGTAACGACAAGAAGGGGCCCTTAAGGTCAGTCGAGCAGGGGAGAAATGGCCGATAGATAACACTCCAGTCCATGCGAAGCATCGAGACAGAAGAAAGGGCGGATCAGACAGGGCAAGTGCGTTCATACCTACAGCTAAGCGCCGGCGCGTTCGATTAGAATAAATAGAGCTAACAGAATATCACAGATGGAGATCCTTCCCGCATTAAGTACATGAGTGCGGGGAGCGAAGTCGTACGTTGTAAATTATGTAACCGAAAGGGAAATCGATGCTTCTTTACAGATATTTCACAGAACTTGCTGCTTCTCAAGATTCTAGACGAGGATCAGGCTCCTCAGCCAGCAGAATGAACGCCTGATTCAGCTTTTCTTCAGCATCAGTCATTCCCACGTCCGCATCATGATCCGGATGATGAATGGAAGGCTCGAATTCGACCACGCTCTCTCGGTGGCCGTTCGTCGCCGACTCCTGAAATGGACAATGTTTCGTATTCATTTGCCTGGAACCAAACTACCTCACAATCAGAAGATCTTAAGTAGACATATAGTTCAACTTTCTAACTGTTCAATCTTACCATTAGTTATGTGTAGTCGGACAAGCATTATTAGGTAAGAACGAAAACTTTTTGCAGTTTCCGACTTCTAAACCCGAATGACAATAACTTCATTTAAGGTTACCCAGCTAAACTAAAGTTGAAACTTTGAATTTATTACATTTAGATCATTTCTGCTAAAGAAATCTACCAGCATTAGATTACTGTTATTGTTGTTTTTTGTTGTTATTGTTTTATTACGATTGCATAAGGCAATACGTTAGAAAACGAACACAGAAACAATCACGAAAAAAGGAGCACAGGGACAAAAACATACAAACAGTGAGACCGCACTTACAAACAATCATACTATTCATCCAATTTCAGGTCTGAGCAACAAACTTTCAGCTCGGCTTCTGAATTGTCTCGGTGTTAGGGAAAACTAAAGGTGCTTAGAAAAGTTCAGGTATAAACTACCTGCCCTACACGTGAAAGACATTGCTCGTAAGTTGGTTCTCGGCCGAGGTAGCTGTAGCTTAGCGGAGCCACCTCTTGAATGCGAAGTCTTCATCTTAACACGTTGACGACAGCGCAATTTTCGCGCGTCGGGCCCGCAGGACCACGTGTATTGCGCGCGTATGACACAATACTACGTCACCTTAGCTTCGCATAAATTGAATTTTCAAAATCCACACCAGAACGGATCTGATATCCGTTCTCGAAATTTCGGTTTTGTTTTTGCAATATTCCCTACATCTTTTCTTTTCCGCAATGAGCTTTCCTCCTTTCTCCATTTTGACGGTCTAATTGGAAAATAATTGTTTTTGATGCGGAACTTAGACTGAAAAATTCTAGAATTGCCATCAGAAGTCGTCATCATGAGCATGAGCATTCTGGGGCCGGATTCATTAAAGTTACTGTAGTAACTTTGATGAGTCCGGCCCCTGGATGACAACGTCGACGAACTAAACGAAAGTTTTGACGACTTGTTGCTCGACAGCGATCTTGAAACATCCGATAGCATGAAATGCGACTACATGGCTCTTGCTGTGGTACCTGACTCCGATCAATCTGATTCTGACCTCCCAGATCTTTCAGGATAGCTCGTCGATGCCATAATAGGTTGCCTCTGATATATTTCCACCTAGCCATGCCACTCTTAACTTATCGTAATCCGACGAAATTCGAGAAGCGGATGTCAGAATCGCGACCAGCACCTCAAATTACCTCATTCAGGGAGTTTGGACAAAGGTGGTGACAACACTAGTTACCGATATGGGTGGGAAATGGTCGTAATTTACCAAATGGACATCGCCACTGTGTCCAGCATGTTAAATAGCCTCCCTTGGTAAAGTCTGGACGAAGGTAATGTCACTCTGATCGAAATAATACTGGCGCTCACCATTGTGCGACATTGTCGTCAACGTGTTAAGGAATCTACAAGGCCCGGAATAGGTGGTAAGGTATAATAGCTTGTGTACAATACATGTCAAAAACCCAGCGGCGAGATTCTAGGAAGGGTAGTCCGAGATATTTATTTCTGATTGATGCCTTCGGTACACATGAATATACGAAACTCTCTATTCTATAAAGCTTCCAGGTAAAGTTGTTCTGTACTTTCTCTATAGTATAAATGTCCTTTTTCTTGTAGGGAGCAAATACGGACATACTTGATTCAACAAGAGGACGTACATAAGTCTTGTACACCCTAAGGAGAACAGATATATTCCTAGTGACTAATGCTTTAAAGATGTTATATGTTCGTATCATAACCCATAACATAGCCACCTTTTCCTCCAATCAACCACAAATCTACTGCATTTTGAAGCACACATACATCCCATGAGCCTGCATAGTTTTATAAATCTTTACGTCATCAGCATCCACCTTTGTGATGACGTTCCACTGCTGCATGACATCAGGAATCTCTGCGGTGAAGATGTTGAAAAGCAAAGGGAAAGGACTCCGCTGTGGGACTTCACTGACTACCCGACTTACCCTTGAAAATGAAGTTTATTTTGACCTGAAATGTTCGTCCGGTGAAGTATTGAGCAACTCATTTAAGAAGGATGGGGTGAAACTTGTATCTCTCAGTTTGAAAATAAACTTTTGGTGGGACATTATCTCTGCTAAAGAAATCTACCAGCAACAGTTCTCTAGTTGTGAACGATTGGGCAATTAGAGCACATCAAATTGTCACACCATTTTTTTACAACATATTTTTTGTACACCCTAAGATCCTTATTTATCGGATCAGGACAAATTTTCCACAGATGTTTTTTCTTTGCTTCTAGATTTTCATTAGGATACACTGGTCTAATTTACCAGCTTGCTTCCTGAATTCGACTGTGAACTATGTCAACAAGAGATCATCAAATACCAAAATTAATCATTTGAAACCCACCTAGATGCCTCACGATGGTTTGAGGAGGCTAGTTTTGCTCCGCTATCCATTTTGTGTTATAGGTCATGGCCCACACTTCGTGGTACATAACAACTCTTTTAAAAAATGCTCTCCCCTTTCACACTAAGGAAGAGAAACGAGGGGCCAGATTCATCAACCGCTTACCGCCCACTAACGGTGAAAATACCGCCAAACCCAATGCTAACGAGTGTCATATCAGAGGGTTGACGGTATTTTCACCGTTAGAGGGCGGTAAGCGGTTGAACAATACGGCCCCAGGAGTAACCACTGGCAACCCATTTGTCAAAACGCCAGCCTTTGGGAGGCTAACTGAACCTCTTTTTTTTCTTTGTCAGTAAGCGACTCAGCAGGATGTCTCTTCATACATCAATTACTGTATTAAAAAAATCGTTTCGGCTTTGCTATTAAATATTTAGTTTTCTGAACGATCATCATTTACTCCGAATAAGCCCCCTTTCTCTGTCGAATTGTCTCATGTCAGCACTTTGAGATTTTTCTTCGTCTGCCATCTGCTGGGGATCTGTTTGCCTATACATTACCATCATTTTGTCCTTTTCCTTTAGTAATTCCATATCACTGTTGTTATGTTGTTTCACTGATAGCTCACATTGTAACGACACGGTATCATGCATTAATAAAATAAAATAAATGTTCTGCTAAAAATAGATGGATTAGTGAATTTAACTGGAACAGGCATTCTATCGAATGTCGAATTGAATTTTAGAAAGCCGTTAGAACTACAACATGGAAAGCGCAGACGAGTGCGAGGATGGCTAAGTGCGGAGTGGTTAGTACTCGATCTTCGAACACCCGGGTAGAGATGAACATCCACTAAGGAAAACTTGCTATCCTGGAAGCATTCACCCCAGCTACACACCACACGCAACAATCAGGCACACTTACTCCGCTGAACACATGCAGACTCCTCCACAGCTGCTTAGGAATCGAACTTTGGGGATTGACGAAAATTTCACGGAACTTCAACACCGCACGCTGTAACACAACAAGGCTAAGCAGGAAGCATGCAAGAACCAATGTGTAGGACAAAGGAAATGTTTAGCTGAAAATCTGACAGTAAGTTGGTTAGGATAGTGCGAGACAAGGTGCTGGGTGAAATGAGAACCACAACACACTTGAACATGCACCTAGGAAAGTTTTGATAGGGGCCGTTCACACAGCCTGCATGGGGAGGATAAGACGCACCGACCAATCAGGGTACCGACCGAGCACGCCCCTCTGGATACAACGCCCATTCGACGGCTGATTGGTGTGTGCGTCCCCACTCCCCATACAGGCCACATTAGCGACTTCGTGAAAGCAGGTAACATGCAGGGACTAACTACATGGTGCCGGATTCATCAACAATTAAACCTGCGGGTTAGTCGCTAATGAATCCGGCCCATTGTCATGCAACTGCTAACTGCCAAAAAAAACTCCCGAGCATTTAATTTACCGGGACATCAAGAGAAATCAAACAGGGAAACATCGCATAGAATAGACGGTACAAGTCGACTTCTTGCCCAACCTGGGCAGACAGGAGCTGCGAGGAAGGAGGCGAACAGGATAAACAACAACCCAGACATAACGAAAAAAGCGCCGGCCGCTTATCTGCACGACCGATGCGAAAGCTCGGTTCAGAACCCTTCAGTAGACTGGCTGACGCCATCCTCGCCGCTCCTCCTGCCCACATATCGGGCAGTAAGTCATTTTTTATCAAACTAATAAAGGTGGCGTTGGAAAAGTGCACTTACCGTCAATGGCTTAGGTCCAAGCTGCGCTTCGGGAACGGCTTCGCTATCATAAACCGGAGATTCTCTACCTTGCGATTCACAGTCCTGAAATCGAACCTGTTACGATAAATAACTGGTGAACTTCAGCATGTAGGGACTATACTTTTCTCTCGCAAAAATTTCGAGTCTTCTAACGGTTTCGATTACCGATATTTTTCGAGTATCGGAATTCGAATACATTGGAAAACAGTGTTTTTTGAACATTCGAATTAGAATTTATTCGAAAAAGGTGATTTTTTAAATATTCGGATTCGAATATTCAATTTCGAATGAAAATCTTTCGAATACCTATTGTAATGCGTCATTTGAGAATAAGTATAGTAGGGACTCAACACCAGGCCACGGAAACACAAAAAGAGCAATATGGCTGAACACACAAAATTTTGTAACCCAGTGAAGAGGCTAAATTCTTGGTTTGATTACGTAGCTCGAGATCAACGTTTAACGATAAGTTTTCGACCCATACGCCCTTATTCAGGTGTAAAACATGGTATTGCATTTCCTAAACACCACAAGGATCAAAACACTGCAGACCTGTGGCCTATTCATCAACAATGAAATACGCGGGTAAGCGAGGTATAAGGGGTAGGGGTAAGGTAAGGGATAGAGATGAAAGCTATATCGTGGGTTTCTCTATCCCTTATACCCGTGGGTTAGTCGTTGATGAATTGATGAATCCGGCCCCTGGAATCAAGAGAAGGTATACACGCTCGTCTCTAGTACTTCATTATGAGGTAATGAAGTTCTAGAGACGTTAAGTTATTTATAGAATGAAGTTCTTTGATTGCTTATTTTATGCTCCAACAACAAACAATACGTTTGGGACAAAAGTGGCCACCCACAGTCCATCGACCTATAAACAGCTCAAGTACTTCTCCAGCCCTTCATTTTCGGTCTCAACCAATCCTCTTGTTCATCGCAAGTCCGTAGCGCTCTCATTGTTGTGTTTCTTAGGAGACGCAATAACATGTTCTAGACTTAAAGAAGGGCTTGTAGCCCCAAATGTTGCTAATAAACGTTGGCTTCGACCTTCGTTCAGAAGCCCAGAAACTGGAACAGCCGATCATGAAGCTCAGGGAACCAGCAATTTTGAGGCATCAGTGCGAAGTCATTGCAAAGTTACCTGCAACGCTGAGCAGTAGTGCAGCATGAGTACCGCCAACGCTTGAAGCCGTTCATCGAGTCCCTCAAACGCGGCACTCGGCTTGCTTTCCGATCCGTCCTTTATCGCTGCCGTGCGACCGTCTTTCACATCTCGCGTATTGCCAGTTGAATCCTGTCAATCTGAAATGTCAACAGCACGATTACCCGCGACTTTTGGGTGAAAATGGACATGCCACGCTAATGCCTAAGCTGTTGAAGATTCGCAGATTGGTATAGATCTAGGTCAGGTAGCTGGAGATTTGATAGACCTGTAGCTAGTAGGCTGAGAAATTCAATTTATAAGGGGCTAACGTCCGATATAAGAGCTGTTGGTCGCTAAATGCCATGGTCGCAGTTTCAGGTTTACTGGTCTAAAAGCCCAAAGCATTTTGACATTATCAATACCTTCATCCTCTAATGAAGCCAATCCCTCCAAAACTAGAATAACGCTAAACATCGCGTATAGCTTCAGCAACACACTAATGCGACCAACAGCTATAGTGCACTCTTGAGACGGATACCTACCTGCTCATTGATCTTCGCCTTCCGCTCTTCTCCCTTCAGACCTGCGAAAATCTCTCTCCCGAGCACCTTCGCATTACTGATCGTTTGCTCGTTGTACGCATTTCCCGGCTCGTAGTAGAGACTGCGAATGAACGGCGATCCTTCGAGCGTCGGCAGCACATCACCGAGACAGTCCTGCAATCAAGTGCCATGCTCTCATTGGTCAATTCACACTTCATACGTGCACCTACGGTACCTGGATGCTAGCCATCGGACTCTGCAGCTCCTCCGCGTCCAAAGCGGTGCCCGCTGACGATTCAGAGATGCACGATTCACGATTTCCAGAAAAATCCAGATCCAGCTTCGACGTCGTCTTGCCCTTCCTCCAAGACGAGAACTTCTCCGTCATCTTATTCTTCAGCCTGGCACGCCGCGACGTTAGCTCCACATCTTCATCTGCAACTGAACCTCCCTTAATGGAGCTTCTTCCTCACGTTACACTGAATGCTTGCTTACTTCTCGCTACAGCAGGCTGGGTAGTCTGCGGTGTGGCAGGGATGATGCTTGTCTGGCATTCAGCTCGCTGTTCATTGCTATCCATATCGAGCTAGAAGAGAAGGATGGCCATTTCTTGCGCATAAAAATAGCGAACTCTGGGGCTAGTTAAGGGTCCTCAGTAAGTAAATAATAAGGATAAAGATAAAGGACAAACCATCAACATCGAATTAGGCTCAACATGACGGCTCTCCTTCCGAATCTCTTAGCAGAATCCTCTTTTGGCCTATATAGTAAATAAATCGCTGCTTCGTTCTCACTAGAGCTGTCGAGCGACCACACCAAGATCTCTTCTACCCATGGAATTTCGGGTTAGCCTCGGTTCGGAATCCAGAAGTTCCATAGCGCACCTTACACCGCGGAATCTTGCAGATTGCGCCAAATTCATCGTTTATACCGTAGCCCTAGAAGATTTTCGTTACCTCATTGAAATCTGCGTCTCCCTGGCTAATCGTATGCGGCACACAAGCGATTCCAGAAGCGGCTCGTTCGACGCACTTGTGATGACATATGACGAGACAGCGTTGACACCGGGATGCGCTCTTCAGCCAGATCTTTCCTCGACACATCGCGCACATTGCACTGCCTGAAGTTGCTTCCCTTTAGGACTCTGAGATAAGGAAAAGGAAAAAGGACTTGCCACTCTTGCTGCTCCACGGTTTCCAGTCATGCTGAACGCCCGGAACCGCGTTCGTAGGAGCAGTTCGTAACTTCACAGCCTCTGGAGTCTCTTCAGGCCGCACTTCTTCGTCGCTAAAACCACGATCTTCACTACGAGTTGAATAATTGATGCATAGTGAAGTCGAAGTTGAGCGAAAACACACCTCTCCTCAATTCCCACGCCTCCAGCCCCATGCGGAAGTCCACCAGGGAAGAAACGGAAGCCGAGGGTGACGTCACCGTAGCACAAACGGGGATCATGACCAGCATGACGGGAAAACTCGGTGGACATTCTAAACAAGGGAAACAGGTAAATTAAAGAAATTACGATACGAAGTCAATCACAGAAACGCACGACTCATTTATCGACTGTACTCCTGTGGGTGGCTTCAATGGATACACTTCTCGATGGCAATTGGACAGCGTCAACTGACAATCGTCCAGAATTTGAGGTATGTACAGCGACGTCTGAAACTTCGAACCATGAACGGCGTTCGAGTTCATGGTGCATGTTTAATTACCGTATTACTTTTTAAAATAATCTTGTTCGTTAACACGATCGCGCGTTTTTCGCGTGTCTGGCGCTTGGGACCAATCGATTTTTTGCAACGTTGAGAGTTGTTGGATAATTGATGCCACTACTTATCGAGAATCTCAATAAATCAGTAACCAAAAATTGTTTTCGTGCACAACGCTTTTTACTACAGTGTCTAAAGATAAAGTGCACATTACACAAAAATGTTCCTCTGAGTGGTTTGAATCCAACCAGAAAAATATTAGGTTGTAACGAATTAAATGGCACTCTCTCGCGCCATTTTTTGGCGCGTCTTTACGCGTTTGATCAAGAACAAACCGTAACATGTGGCATATCATTTAGAAGCGCAAACTTTGCTCTACCGGCGAGTACCAAATTTTCTATGTAAAAGTGGGAAAACTTTAGAGTTTTATTGGCTTTTTTGCAGATGGACAAAAGGGTAATCCGAGGCATTTACTTGTATGAATTCAAGCTGGGCACTACAGCTAAGGAGGCGGACGAGAAGATCAACGCCGCATTCGGTCAAGGATGTTCCATAATTCGGACGGCGTATCGTTGGTATCAGAAGTTCCGGAATGGAGATGAGAGCTTGGAAGAACATGAAGGTCGTGGGAGGCATAGTGATGTTGATGAGGACAAGCTGAGAGATGGGTAGAGGAGGATCCACACAAAGGTACCAGGGAGATAGCGAAGGTTCTTGGCGTCAGTCACAACACAGCTGCCCGGCATCTGAAGGAAATTGGAAAGACCAAAAAGCTGGAAATATGGGTGCCTCACGAGCTGTCTGAGGAGCAAAGAAACCGACGATATGAGATCTCGTCCGCACTGCTTCTACGGAACGAAACGGATCCATTCCTTGATCGCATCGTAACCTGTGACGAGAAATGGATAATGTACGACAACAGGCGACGATCGGCACAGTGGCTGGACAGCGATGAGAGCCCCAAGGTTTTTGCGAAGCCGGAATTGCACCAAAAGAAAGTAATGGTGACAGTATGGTGGTGTTCGCTGGGAATTATTCACCACAGCTTCCTCCCTCCCGGTGACTCCATCACGGCAGAGAAGTACTGCATTGAAATTGAAGAAATGATGAAAAAGTTGAAGGATATCCGGCCGGCCTTGGTAAACCGAAGGCGAGTTCTCCTTCTGCACGACAATGCTCGCCCATGTAGCACGAATGACGTTGCAGAAATTGAATGAGCTGAGCATTGAAACTCTACCACATTCTCCGTTTTCCCCGACCTCTCCCCAACAGACTACCATTTCTTCAAGCATCCTGGCGACTTCTTGGTAGGGAAAATATTCAAATACCACCAGGATGCCGAAAGTGCCTTCGAAGATTTCGTCAATTCCAGAACTTCTGATTTTTGTGCTACTGGGATAAAAAAGCTTGTGTCACGTTGGCAAAGATGTGTAGAAGCAGAAGGTTTTTATTTCAATTAATAAGCTTGCCTACAAGCCGAGATATTAATTGTTTAATTTTACAGTGGTTCAGTGCCATTTATTTCGTTACAACCTAATAAATCACAAGGCTGTGACACGACATCGTGTCACGTGGTCGTCAAAGTGTTAAACAAGGAGGCACCGTCCAACAACGAACCGTAAAGAGATTGAGCCACTAAGATTACAAAAGTGGGGATGGGACATTAAGCACACAAACTTAGCTCTCGATCTGCAAGTTTTCACGCTTCACCCTTCCCATGGACACTCGTCACCCTTCATCTGTAGGTCTACCATCGAGCTAGTGGGCCGTTCTATAGAGGTGGAATTCCTGTGGTATATGGAACATCTATCCCTTCATACGACCTCAGTGATAAGCAGTAATCATCTCAATTGTGCAGTGCGTTTGAATAGGGATTTGTCTGAATAATCTATGTTCAGCAGGCGCCTAGCAAGTTCCACAGATGTATAGCGTTGTAGCAAAAAACGTTGGAACACTCACATAACCCAGCAGGATGGGCTTCGGCGGCTCAGGATCAGGAACAGATGCCGCCCTCGCACTACTAGGCGATGCTTCAACGCTGCTGGGTCCCGTAGGTGTTGACGGCAATTCTTTCGCATGAACGGTTATATTCAGATATCTGCAGGATGTTTTCGACGGAGAAGCCGAAGACGTTCCATCCAGATCGTAGTGCAGCGATTGGCCCCAGAGGACATTCTAAAACATGGAATTGGTTAGCGAAGGGAAAACGGTCTCGAATAAACTGCTGAAGAACTGCGTCTGACCTCTCGGAAGGAAACACATTTTGTGGTCCTAGATCTAGCAAAACCGACGGAATTCGTGGGCGAATCTTGTAGACTCAGAGTCGACTGCCCTTGCCGGACCGAAGGAGAGTGACTGAATCAAGAAGCTGCTTGATTGCCACAGCACCAGTGAAGATGAGGAAAAGGCTCAAAGGGAACACCAACTTCTTGCTCTTCTTTCGCTTCTCCTTCTTGTCCACCACCTGCATTTCCACAGGGCTTCGCTTTCCAGTCGACGGCAGAGGGGACTAAACATACGTTCTCTAGAATAATATCTAGTGTCGCCGAAATCTTCGCTCCATTCTCCGCTAAAGGACCCAAAGGTCACAACCAGAAATGTCGATTTATGTCGCTTGAACGGCCATAAAATGCTCACTTCTTCAGCTACAGAGATGTCTTTAAGGTTATTCCAATCCACATAAGCGCTCCACTGGCCCCTGATATGTACGCAAACTGGAGAAGAGCCGCTTAATCAAACAAAGTCAAACGTGCACCTCAAGAAGGTTTTTCTATGCTACTTCTGGGGCTCGAATGCAATGCTGCACTACGAGCTGCTGCCGCAGGGTCGCACGGTCACCGCTGGCATTTACGCTACTCAGCTCCAGAAACTCGCAGAACTTATTCGGGAAAAGCAGCCGAGACGACCTTCAGGGCGCCTTCTTCATAATAACGCCTGGCCCCATGTAGCTAAAGAGACCCAACGAAAAATCGAGGAGCTGGACTGGATGACCGTACCCCATCCGCAATATTCTTCTGACATACTCCCCTCAAATGACCACTTGTTCCCCTGCCAAAAGCCAAAAGGCTGTAATGGCTAAGAAAAGATCCAGAAAGTTTGAAGACCCAAGTGGGGACGGTCGCCGATTTCTTCGAATACCGGTCTCCCAGTTCTGGGAAAAGAGATCGCTGACCTACCGAGCAGGTGGACCACTTTGGTGACTAACAATGGTTATTATGTTGTTGATGGATATGTATTGTATGCTAAATAGAGAAATAAAGAAGAAAAAATGAAAACCCTATCAAGACTTTTCGATCAACTTTATAACATGATGCTTTATGACCTACCATTCCAGGACCTCTTCTCAATCCTGAGGTTATCCTAAGAAACTAATTGTCGCTTCAAATGAACGACAGCTTCATAAGGTCATATCGCTATTCACTACTTAATTTCCCCAGTGAGCAAGCACACAGGGGTGTGAAGTACCGTCTCTATCAGCACAGAGACGAAGAAGCGAACAGATCGCTTTTCAATACTGCTTAGCAAATTCGTGGTTTGCGAATGCATAACCGCCGCCAGACCATGCTGTCCCAGTACTGACAAACAAATCCTCCAAATAAATGACAAATGCTCGCCGAAGTGCGCCCTAACATGATGACCACACACCTCTCTGTCAAACTCAACCGCCCCGTCCAGATCACCAGCATCTGCACCCATCTCCACGTTGTCGGCGGATGACGGCGTAATCGGACGGCGCTTCTGCATCAGATCCAGCACCTTGCGTTTGCTCGCCTGCAGTGCAACCTGAACCAATGGATCTTCGAGAGCTGCTAAGGAGGCTTTAAGATCCAGAAAATGGACGACAACGAATGATTCGGCAATCAAGGGAATTAACCCACATGAAGCCGCTGTTTTCTCGTGCTCGCTGGTCGATTACGGGCCAAGCTGCCACCTTCGTCGTCAACATCGTCCTCTGTTCGTAGCGACAATGATGACGCGAACGAACTGATACTCTCCGCCTGAAGTAACGAAACTTGCCACTAACTAGCCTTCCGTCCAAGGACAAAAAAGCATGCTATACCCAATAGGAACCAAGCAAATACGTCAGAAGTAAAGAAAACGTATTGCCTAATATGCACGAGTTCTCAAATAATCGGATGCGGTTTTTCAAGGCCCGGATAAATTGCTCATACGGGTAATTGCAACTATGAAAACACCTGCTTTCCGGCTGATTCAGATAACACCAACTTCTGTCGGGTCGGACTTGGGATATCTCGAAATCGGATGAATCCAAGGCCATATACATAGTAACGAAACTAGGGCATAGAAGTGGCCAGAGTTAACGAAAAGGCTGCATACCATCAGGCCCTCCCTCTGAGTTGGCAAGCTGGAGGCTACGCTCTGAACTTCTTGTTCGACCATCGCCATCGTCATTCCAGGTGTTAGCGTATCGTCTTTGGCACGAGGGGTAAGCACACTTGGTGTGATAGTGCCATTCGTCTCAATAAGGTCATCAATAGGTGGCAGCTGAAACACAGAATATTGAGTTTGAAGCATTATTTATTATTTTATTTCATTCATTTGTGGTTAGTCGCAATGTCAGCTAACCGTTGTCGAGTGAAATAAGAAGTCATGGAGTGATCACCAAATAGTGAGATGTTTCCCGGATTATAAGGATAAGGATAAAAAGCGGCGTTACTCAATCCCTTTTGGGATGCGGCACGCATTCTACTTCTACGGGATATCGTGGAGACGATTGAACGCGTATATGACCACACAATGACTTGCGATGGGCAGCCAACCGACAATTCAGCTATTTATCCTTCCGAGACAAATCTGGTGTCAATTAACCGACCCCGGAGGGATGGAAGGCTTGGTTGGCCTGGGCGGGAAATCCGAACCAGGAACCTGGTATCGGGTACACGCGACAGCCGGCGCCTCCTCCGGCTGCGCCACACGCCCCCTTATGTCAAACTATTCTGAAAGAATGAATGGTAAGCGAAGACCTGCATAAGAAACTTTCTGATCGAAATTCTCCAAACCTCTAACTGCAGTCAACGACGGAGAGCCCAAAAAGCTGTCTCTCTTCAACATTTCTTTCGGAAACTTTCAAAAGAGACAGCTCTTCCTGCAGAACAGTGTTTTTCATCAAGCGGATAAAATTTATACCATTTTTATGTCAAATTGGACACTTCTCAAATCAAATTGGTAACTCTTCTAAGCAGCTTGACGCTCTTGAAAACAAACTGATCATCTTCCGAAACAAAAAGTCTCCGTTATCAACTCAGAAGCCCTCAGAGACGGTGAGAATAATGTTTTGGTCAACGAAAATTTGATATAGCCTTTTTCACTGTTTAAATAACCTGCCCTGTTAAATTGGCAGGCTGATTGAAATTCTAAAAGATTTTTTAACTAAAAACTGTGGTTTAAAGTTTATTATAAAGACAGAAGGACCAATTTTTAATGTAGCAAAAGAAAAGATCGAGCCACACATTCGCTTAGCTCGCTTCGACTTTCATTCGAATGATAGCAAAAATTCTGTTTGTGAGGAGTTGCACACTTGTGTTCGCTCGCTTTTTCATTCAAGCATTTACGCATCATTCGAATGAAAATCGCAGCGAGCAAAACGAGTGTATGGCGCGATCTCCTCTTGCACTACACTAAAAATTGGGCTTTCTGTACTTATAATAAGCTTTAAGCTGAACTCGACGAGTGTATGGCGACGAGCTAGTAACAATTTAACTTTAATAAAGTAACAAATTGTTGTCATTCTTTACTCTAGAATAAGCTTCAAAATGCAATTTCCATAAAAAATGAAAATTTCGTAGAATTTCAAACACCGCGTTCAGTTATTGTTGGGACAGGTGAAATAAAACATTTCAAAAAAGTTTTGCCAAATTTTCGTTAAACAAGAAATTACTCCAATCTTCCTGGAAGTCTCTAATTTAATATGGAAAACGCTCGTTTTGATTTGGAAATGTTCAGATTGACTTCAAAAGAGTAAGGCTCTTTTAGAAGAGTGTCCAATCTAACGTGAAAATTGTATAAATAATCGCCGGCGAAATCATGACCTGTGCTCTTGAAAGGTAGTCAACCGCTGATTTTACATCACTGCTCAATGATGACTTTGAACGAAATCCACATCGTTACCATCAAAACGGAAAGAGTTCCGTGAAAGAATCGCATTCGACAACTATCCGGCATGCTGCCTCCTTGCTGTAATCGAACCACTGCCATTCATCTTCTCAGCTCATCGCAGCAAAAAGGTGTGGTGAAAGATTCGCCAGTCTTACACAGCCGTTCGTGCTGTAGCACAGTCGTAAGAGCAGACAGGAGGGCGTCGTTTCTCCGATAGAGACGTCGAATTCCTCGGGTGTACAACGCAAACCATACCGTCTGGACTTCCATGGCAAAGAAACTTCCAGCGCTGTAAGAGCCCAACGACCTTGTCCTGCATCAGCCGAGCACACATGGTGGCACCATAACGGCGGCTAACATTCAAAAAAGAACGCCTAATGTGGAGAAATCACTCCAGGAGAACCGGCGAAGGACAGCAGCACTCCGTCACCGTCAAAAAGTCGCGTAACCACTCATTGCGCGTCGAGTGTATAAAGAAATTGGCGGAACCCCTTCGTGTTATTGCTCCACATTCATCACCCCCTTCATCTGCATCTGCAGCCGACACTCAAAACCCCGTGCAAAGTCTGCTACCATCGGAACCATCAGGACATAGCGGCGCATGCTAGAGAGACGTTTGTAGAAGTGCAGAAGCGTTGAGTTCAAGGGAGGTAGAGAGTAATGATAACTGCGTAAAAGGTGTAAGACTTGTCAGTTACAAACGACCACTACGTCGCTTTTCTCTTCCTCTTCTCCTGAGCGTGTTAATCTCGTGCAGTTGCAGGGTCCACTATTCTTGTGATGACGCCACCTCCTAATGTTAAGAGCGACGACTGCCAGCAGACTTCGGCAAGATCTTTTATGAGGATGCCCTTCCGCTTTATTGAAGCTCTCCGTGGTCGTTTCCCGGATGCTTGACACTCTAAGGCCAACCTTATGGGTGGTTCTCCGAAGTCCACATAATGCGGCCTTCTCACCTAAGGAACAGCCCCTTATCTTCAGCTGCTTTGGAACTGTGTTCATATCTAACTCCGTATCCTCGAATCAACCCACATGCCCACCCAACCATTCTCTTTTCACCATCGTGCAACGGAAATGACTCCTGGGCGTTACTAAAAGTCCATCAGTCATTTCTGCAGACAGCTCATCTTTACTCCTTTTCCGTTGATCATCGATTGGACGAAGTGAGCAACAGCAATGTCTCCATCCATTCCTATCGCGGGCCGTAGCACTCCAATGCACCTCCTCTCGCTCGAGAGACAAGAAAAGCGTCATACCGTTTGTCAATGGCTTTTACCAAGAAGTCAGAGCAACGCGCTATTGGACGTCCTGGCGTTCTCTTGACATCCTGCTGAACCCAATCAGTTACGACTCTCATCCAGCGGTGTCTGCGAAGAGCACCACGTAACCGGCTCACCTATTCTTCGACGACTTCGCGCAGGCAACCGTGTCTCAGAGCCTCGATCGTCAATGAAGCCCTGCACTCCGGTCGGAAGCCTCTCGAATCGGGTCACTCCGAACATTGTTCCCCGATTCCCGTTTCAGCGGCACTGACCGTATTCGCTTCCTGCTTTCGCACGGCCCAGATCTGCGAGACGCGCACTAGCACAAAAAGAACAGCGAAGTCGAATAAGTGGACAAAGAGCATAGCATTTTTCATTTTCTTGGTCCGTAGAGAGTAGAGAGTTACCGCTTCATGTTCTCCTCTTCTTCGGCTTTGAATATTGCACCCAACGCCTTCATGGCCAGCTGAAGTAAGTGCAAAAGCAGCCTTATGCACTCTTCTATAAGGCTACAAAAAATTCCACTCAACTACCTCCATTTGACAGGGTTGCGGTGATTGTCAACATATCAGAGGGCCGACCCACCCTGATAAATCGGGTGGTGGCAAGTGGCCTTACGAGGTGTAGATGTTGCGGGATCTATCCTAGCGGGATGGAGCACTCCATTCTGTTGGATAACGAAGGTAAAACTGGAAGCGAGCCATCTCACAAACGCGGCACAATGAACTGTCCTAGGAGAGAGCCAGCTAATGTGATTGGAAGAACCTATCCTGTTGGTGATTACTCCGCCTCCCTAGCGATGCTCTGCTAGAATATATCCACGTTGCATTTAATCAGACAGCGCCGGTAGTGTATTGGGGCCTCTTAGCAGGTGGTGCCGGTTCGAGTCCGGCCTACCGCTAGGGTTTTGACAGCAACGAGACATCTTTGATAACTTACAACCTCAGTACCTGCCACTTCCGTCATGAAGAAACTGACTGGAACACTTTAATAAATTTTCCAGTCAAAAATAGTAGCCAAATTGCTAGAAGGCAATGGCAGTTACAGCAGGATACCAATATAGCATCCCGAGACCAAGATGTGGAATAAGAACACGTCTGATACAAACAACACCGGCCGTATCATTTGGTTTCTGGGTGGAAACAGCACAAAAACGCCTTTTCCGCCGGTTTTTGATAGCGCCGAACAAACCTCTTGCTTTAAAAATAAATATATTGCATAACTGGAAGTCGAGTGATCTAACCCTAAAGTGAAAAAAACGCCCAGTGAAGGTTTCAAGTGTTGATTCGATGAGTTATGTTCAAATTGTGACCCTTTAGATGTAGTTATCTCCCGCGAGGGAAAGGGCTCGAGGAGCCAACCAGAATATAGGTCAACATTTTTACATTTATAGGGCGTTTCCTCTTCATCGGATAGATCGTTCGAAGCTGCTCGCAAATATCGGATTTATCCTTCAAAGCACGCAATTTTAAAAGCTGTCAAATACCGACGGAAAAGTTTTTTTCGCCCAAAGATCACGAGATACGGTTGGTATTGTAGGTTTGAGCATGCAGCGAAGTCTTCTACGGTGTGTCCTACTTAACACAAACATCACCTGGATAACACCCGAACTGATCGCGAGAAGAGAGCTCTGTCTGTTCACTTACCATGGGCTCGTTAGTCGGTTCGCTTCCCAAAGAGCTAAGCGTGTAGACAGACACAATCTCGTCCTCGACACCGCCGGACGTCGATGAGCACACCGATATGGAGTCGAGCGTCGAGGCGATCAACTGGCTTTCTGACCTTAAGCGGGAGACGGTCAAGCGTCACTATCGGGTCAGGATCCATTGCTCACCTCGTCCTGCGCAGATCGGTGCTCGCCTGGCTGATAAGCACTTGCGGCACGCGATCGCTCTCCGTGCGCAGCACCGATACTACCGTTGGGCGGTCGAAGTGGGCATCTGGAAGTACTGATTAGCAGCGAAAGACAGCAAATTTTCCACTGATTCTTTCTGATCGAAAGCATCATAAAGCTACTGATGTGATTCAGTAGTACTGCACTGCCTCAAGGTGGATACGAAAACGAATTCAATCAATTTTTACCATGAGCATGGCCAGAATTAGTACTACTGTACTAATGGGTTCCCTAATCGACTATTTTTCTAGCAAAACGAAGCGCTCAGGATAAACTCGACAGATAAGCTCAAAGTGGAAGCCAAAACAAATAAATGCTAGCATTAGTGAAACTTTTTTACGAATCGCCACGCATTTTGCTTTAACATAATATCATACACTCAAATTTTAGGCTGACCTTGAGCGGACAGCCCATCTGGAAAGCTTTACTTTCTCATAAATTTTCCACTGGTATAAGTCAGGAGAAATGGAGGCTCACCGTTCTATATCTTCATGACATTGTCTGGATTTGTATCAAAACTTCCAAAATGCACCGTTCAGCACAGCTGAATCAATGGTGTCCACCCAAGCTTGACAAACTAACTTGCCACCAGGTGGCGCTTCAAGTGTTTAAATGATAGTTATGGACAGCTATTAGGGTGTCCAGAAAGTATCTGCAGAAATACGGCAATGTTTTCAAAATAACAGAATTTTTTTATCAGCATTTTATTAATCAACCAAATAATTTCCATCAACATCGCTACACTCCGCCAACGTTCCACAAAACTTCGAAATCCTCTGGCGTTGAAATCCGGCGACTTCGAGGAAAAAAAAGCTCGGAGGTCATTTTCGAGGTGGTTACGATCTCCATAACGCTTCCCTTCCAGATGATGCTAAGTGATCGAAAAAGGTGGTAGTTGTTTGGGGCCAGAACTGCGCTGTACGGTGAGTGCGGCAAAACTTCCCATCCGAGTTCCAGAATTTTCTGAGAAGTCGTCTTCGCGATGTGTAGGCACTCGTTGTCGTGCAGCGAGCGAACTTTGTCGAGTCCGGGCTGTTCCTTGCGCATCTTGTCGGCCAGTCTCTGCAGTTGGGTAGCGTAGACCTCGTCAGAGGCGGTCGTGCTGCCAGGCAGCAGCTCGAAATGGAATATACTCCCCTCCCCACCAGACGCCCAGCATGACTTTCCTCGCATGAATTTCATCTTTTACGAAAGATTTCGGCACTTCATCGCGTTGGCACCACGCACGTTTAGCGTCCGTCCAGTTGAAGGTGCGGCTTCAGGAGAGCAGCTGAGTGCATATGTCCAGACGTCTTCGCCGATTGTCGTCGGTCAGTTCGTGTGGGAGCCGTTGACCGAGTTTTTTAACCATTCCAAGAGATGGCGGTCCATTGTCCACGGTGGATCGGGAATAGCCAAGAGCTGCAGCAAAATAACGTACGCCTTCCTATGGATGCTGCTCCGCCAGCTTCCTGAGTTCATCCAAAGCTATCGTTGTCGGTCGACCAGAGCGAGGCTTATCTTCGACACTCCTGCTCCAGCTTCTGAAGCGTTCGAACCAGCTATACACAGGCCACACAGAAGGAACTTCAGAGCCGAATACACGACACAAGTTTCGATAGGCTTCTGCAGCGGAGCGCCCAGATTCCAACTCCTAAAGGAGTACGTGTCTAATATGGGTAGACAGTTCGGCCATCGTACAGTGAAGTAGGCAAGGGAGACGGAGCTGGATATGCTATTCAGATACAGCAGGATAGTGTCTTTATATAGCACTTAAGTTGAAATCTTCAGAACATTCTGGAAGAAATCTGGAACATTGCGAAGTTTTCTGCGGATACTTTCTGAATACCCTATTACTTAGGAAGTTACCACTTTCGCCCTTTTCAAAATCATGCCGAATCCTCAACCTATTTCAGGCCACATACGCCTTCGTTTCCACGTCGACCTGTAATCTCGCCCAGCTCCCAACCCTAAGGAGTCTGGAATCGATCGTCACGCAGAATGAGAAGTGTGTCTTCTACCTTAGCTTTGCAAAGCAACCAGTCTGGACGGGCCTGGCGACCCGGTGCCGGCCTTCGTTCGGCGAGATGTGCACGGGGAGACTTATCTTCTGACCTTTTGAGTCTGCGCTCATGGGCCACTTTACTGGAATGCATTTCCCAAGAGAACGGTGACGGACCCCAAGGAAAGTGGTGAGCGAAATCAAAGTAGTGGGTCGGCGACTCGCCCTTATTCGGTCGCTCCGCTTCAAGAAGGTGCTCCTCTCAGACAGTACAGCTCCCCATCAGGCGAAAGTGAGGATGGATAAGCTCATTCAGAGGGATATCACCACATCCCTCACCCACTGTATTCAACGGAGCTCACTCCATACGACTACTACTATTAGGTTGTAACGAATTAAATGGCACTGGCTCGCGCCATTTTTTGGCGCGTCTTTACGCGTTTGATGAAGAACAAACCGTAACATGTGGCATATCATTTAGAAGCGCAAACTTTGCTCTACCGGTGAGTACCAAATTTTCTATGTAAAAGTTGGAAAACTTTAGAGTTTTATAGACTTTTTTGTAGATGGACAAAAGGGTAATCCGAGGCATTTACTTGTATGAATTCAAGCTGGGCACTACAGCTAAGGAGGCGGACGAGAAGATTAACGCCGCATTCGGTCAAGGATGTTCCACAATTCGGACGGCGTATCGTTGGTATCAGAAGTTCCGGAATGGAGATGAGAGCTTGGAAGAACATGAAGGTCGTGGGAGGCATAGTGATGTTGATGAGGACAAGCTGAGAGATGGGTAGAGGAGGATCCACACAAAGGTACCAGGGAGATAGCGAAGGTTCTTGGCGTCAGTCACAACACAGCTGCCCGGCATCTGAAGGAAATTGGAAAGACCAAAAAGCTGGAAAGATGGGTGCCTCACGAGCTGTCTGAGGAGCAAAGAAACCGGCGATATGAGATCTCGTCCGCACTGCTTCTACGGAACGAAACGGACCCATTCCTTGATCGCATCGTAACCTGTGACGAGAAATGGATAATGTACGACAACAGGCGACGATCGGCACAGTGGGTGGACAGCGATGAGAGCCCCAAGGTTTTTGCGAAGCCGGAATTGCACCAAAAGAAAGTAATGGTGACAATATGGTGGTGTTCGCTGGGAATTATTCACCACAGCTTCCTCCCTCCCGGTGAATCCATCACGGCAGAGAAGTACTGCATTGAAATTGAAGAAATGATGAAAAAGTTGAAGGATATACGGCCGGCCTTGGTAAACCGAAGGCGAGTTCTCCTTCTGCACGACAATGCTCGCCCCCATGTAGCACGAATGACGTTGCAGAAATTGAATGAGCTGAGCATTGAAACTCTACCACATCCTCCGTTTTCTCCCGACCTCTCCCCAACAGACTACCATTTCTTCAAGCATCTTGGCGACTTCTTGGTAGGGAAAATATTCAAATACCAACAGGATGCCGAAAGTGCCTTCGAAGATTTCGTCAATTCCAGAACTTCTTATTTTTATGCTACTGGGATAAAAAAGCTTGTGTCACGTTGGCAAAGATGTGTAGAATCAGAAGCTTTTATTTCGATTAATAAACTTGCCTACAAGCCGAGATATTAACTGCTTAAATTTACAGTGGTTCAGTGCCATTTATTTCGTTACAACCTAATACTTCACTAGTCTGCAGGACTTCATGGTCCGAAAAGACACAAAAACCCAGGCCGACCTCGAGCACCACATCCAGTAGTGGATCGATACCATCTGGAAGGATGGGATCAGGAGGCTGGTTGAGCGATGGCAGCAAACCATCGCCCTTGATGGTGAATACCTCCCCAACATCACTTATGTGTGAGTTATAAGAAAAAAAAAAACGTTGAATTTCGCTTAATACTTTTGCCCGAACCCAACGACACCGACCGTAAGATTGGCCTGAACGTTGAGGTCCCTGGAAAGCGGCCCAGAGGACGCCCAAAGCAACATTGGCTAGATACGTTGCACCTGGACTTGAAGAGAGCTGGTGTGCATTCTGATCAGGCATTGGATCGCGAGAATTGGCGTCCCCACACCAGAAGAGCGGACCCCGCTGCCAAACGGGGAAACGCTAATGAAAATGATGATGACTTTTGCCCGACCCTAATAACATTTCCCACACAAGTTCCCCTGCAATTATGTGTGTTGTTTATATCACCTTCGCCGACAACTGAATGCAACAAGTCTCTCAAGTCAGTATCCTCATACCAGCAACGGGAACGCAATTGGAAAACCAGGGAATTTCATTTTAGGTGCTGGATTCCAAGCTAAACACTCAAGAGGATCTCGGATATTCCACTCCGCAGAATTTTCTAAAGCTGCCAATCCTATAAGAATTACCCGAAGCAGTTCCCTTCTGCGTCCATCTTCTAACAAACCTGAGCAACATAACGTTTCCAGACTAGTACATGCTGGTAGATACTAACCTCGACCAGCTAAACTGAACTGAAAACGTGCTAGTCACAAGTGAACAGCTTTTTGCACGAAACAGTTCCGATCCCCTCTCCAACCGGTCACCTTACATGTGGGCAGCTTGACTTATATCATGGAAGACAGTTTCGCTGCTCCACGCGAGTCAGCGAACGCTGTTCGCGCAAAGTGGTTTTCTCTGACACGGTGACGCCCTGACGCCATCAATTCTACGGTGCTTTTCTGAAACCGTCACCTCGTTAACCAGAAAAAGAAACGGAGCTGCTCCATCAATCAACTGCAAACTGACGGAACTTACAGATCGATTACTGCAGCCATTTTCCCAGCTCAGTAAAGGTTCAAGCAATTGAGACAACTACCTGAGCCGTATGGAAGAGTTTAACAGTTCTTTAGAAAAACTGTAAACTCACTTTGAGAAGAAAGCTTACTGACAGGACTCCGTCCCTTTTTAGAGGGTCTCGTTCTAATATTAATTCACCAGCAATAAATTTGTAACGGAATCACATACTTATTTTCTAGATGTGGAAAATTCCATGTGGGGCTGCGACGATTAATTTTCTATAGTCGACGCCAATCGAAAGAAATTTCAAACCCTGAGTATCCAATAAATTTAAGGCTATGACTCGCGGTTTTTAGGATCACAGTGTTGTCTGCTCTTCACCTAGAGGTTTTTAGACCGTCGTAACCAGACCTCTTTAGAAGCTAAACATTAAGTACGCGACTCTACGGTCCAACGTCATATAGTCGATTATTTTTTTAAAATCATTTCTCACAATGTTGCCACTTGTCGCATAACATAAAATCGATAAAATAGCTTTATTCACTAAAATCTGTTCAGAAAAGGGAGCGTCCAAACTTCTCCATGACGTTGCCGTCCTCGAAGAACACTCCGCCATCTCTCGCGCAGTATTTCGGACACACTCCACGTTCTCCGGGATTTCCGTCCGATCCAGGTGGTCCAGGTAGTCCAGGCACACCATCTACACCAGGTTTTCCTGGCGGTCCCGGCAGTCCTTTGATACCAGGCTCGCCGGGCTCTCCATCTTTACCTGGTGTTCCTGGAGGACCAATAGAGCCAGGCGGTCCAGGCGGACCTGCCTTGCCTGGAGGCCCAGGTTTCGGCTCTCCTTTGGGACCGGGTTCACCTGCCGATCCCTGCTCGCCAGGTGGTCCCATTGGGCCCTGATTTCCCGGCTGGCCTTTCATTCCTTGAGGTCCAGTAGGTCCTGTCGGCCCTGCTTCTCCTACGGGTCCAATGGGCCCAGAGCTTCCTGGAGGTCCTTGAGGACCTGGTGGTCCAGGCGGACCCTGTGGACAAGGCTTGCATGGTGGAGGGGTGATCGGCTCACATGGAATCTGTGGTGGATGGCCTGGGTTCCCGGGCAATCCAGGCGCGCCCGGTTTGCCAGGAAGCCCTGGTCTACCGGGAGGGCCAGGAGGTCCGGGTGGACCAGCAAGGCAGCAGCTACTGCCACAGAGAATGCCGTACGAGGAACTGAGGTCGGCTTCGTCATCAGCGGCTCTGGTAGAACGGTTTGAGTAGGGCAGGTGGTAGACCTCGGACCAGAGGTCCTTCGCAGACGCTTTGCACTGGACCAGCTCTGAGTTGGCGTTGCGTCGAACATGGCGGGCGTAGTTGTAGACGATCGGCAGAGTGACGCAGATACAGAGCACAGCGATCGCCGAGAAGGTGACTGCCGCATAGCCGACGAACAGGTAGGCCCTTATCCTCGACTCGACCTCCATGCCGTATCCCGCTCCGTAGTCTGCCACGGCTCTTATTTATAGGCACACAACAGGTTCTCGCCACCCGACCTTTTTATTCTGGCGCGCAAGTCACACTAACCTTCGCTCCGACATTGTTTTCAAGTGCTACGGTTACGAAGAGATCGTCAGAGCTATGCCGAAAGACTTCACTTCACACACATTTTGTGAACCTCCATGAAAAAGTGTAGCACAAACCGTTGGAGAAATTAACCACAGAGCGTATGTTGTTACAGGATGTTTTGTTGCGATCAAAACTCTTGCGCCAGGCGGAACTCGAACCTTCTGCTTTCCGGGTAGCGATGTTCGCCTTACACCACCGGCGCTGTTTGACCGCACGTAATATCCGCGATATCCTCGAGGTCTGTCAGCACCCACCATGATAACGGGATGGGCCGGCCGCTGATATCAGTCTGGAACCGGTTATGCTCAAGACCTTACTAGTAACAAAGCTTTAACACATTTGCTTAAGCGTGGAGCGGCTAGTAGAGATGCTATATGTTGTTATGCCTCTCTATCAGCCGCTCCAGGCTTAAGCAAATGTGTTGAAGCTTTGTAACTACAGACCGTTGGAGAAATTAACTGTAGCTGCAGGCATCGCTCAGTGAGCTCCACACCCACTAGATGACAGTGTACACTGAGAATTCATTACGATCGAGACATACAAGGAACGTCTATGAACTTACCACAACGATTATCAACAACACCTCTATGGTGTTGTAGGGCATCTAACAAGAAGCACAGAGGTGGCGGTAGTTTTTGCTGCTGACCACTGGCTGTTCAAATGTAGCAAAAAACGGTATCACTTCAGTACGGATTGATAGGGCGCCGAGTGGATGGTGACGCGGACCTCAGGGGGTCGAGGGCTCGACTCCGGAGGAGGTGCGCAAACTGCTAGGTGAAGTCTACCTGTTTTTTTGCAAATGAGGAGGACATTTTAGCCTCGGTAAGGTACCATATCCGTTTCCTAACCCCGCTTTCAATCTTCTATCAGATAAGGAAGAGGCTAGCTCTTCGCACAAAGTCACGTCGTGCGTCCATTAAACGATGCTGTCCCGCTGAGGAAGCTCTCGTTAAATACTATCCCTACATGACCCCTGCAATGTTTGTCACCTCATTTGCGAACACGATCGACAAGTACTCCTTTGACTCGGCATCAGGACATGCTCATCATTCTTCGGATTTCCATAGAAACGTCATCCTATTCTCGCAAGCTCCACTAATTTTACTTACTGCTACCAAGAACAGCATATTCTATCCACCTCTCACTATTGTGGTCGTTTCCTTGTGCATTTCTTCCCGATCCAACTCCCCTATATTTCAGCGAGGGGGTGGCATAGCAGATTAGAGGACTTGTACTCCCTCGACTCGCCCAAACATTCCGGGGGAGGTTAAGGGTGGCGACGAAATAGGCGCTAGTCAACACCGATTTTATCCACCGCTAGTTGTCGATTTTAACCGTTATGGCTGACGTCTAGGACACAGAAGTGAGTGAGGGAAACAACTCAGAGGGGAGCATCCGGGTGCAAGTTGCAGCATCCCGGAGTTCATCTGCTCAGTTCGTTGCCCTCGAGCACATAATATAAAAAAGTGGTAGACAGCACCAGCTAAAGGCATGAACACATGGTGCCTCCCTCGTCGCTTTCCAATCCGCAAGTTGGGCAATATCTCCCTATATTAGGATGTACATTTATATATGCAGTGCAATTGATCATTGAGTTCACCCAAGGCTTCACCTTGTAATCTGTAGCACAGCCTGCAGGAGACGATATTTCCCACAAACACCTAAATTTTGTCTCGACTTGCTCCCAGGTCACTCAATAATTATATCCCTCCGCCGACAACGGATGAAGGACGCGTATTTGAAAAGAATGAAGGTGACTTCTTTATCAGCTGCCCATCACAAGTCATTGTATAGGCCAAAGGCGCATCCAAACTGCCTCCGCAACAATACCATAAATGTACAGGGTGCGTAAAAAGTATTGACGCACTAAACTTAAGCGTTATAAATGACAACACATGATAAAATTTAACAAGTTTATGTACAAAATGTCAGCAATGATCTAGCGAACAGAACAGCTTCACTTATATTTTATATGGGCTTTTTTGCTGCGAATGCAGGGGCGAAGACACCGAGGAAAGGCACTGACGGTGCGCCGCAAGTAGTCCACATCGATTTCGTCCCATGCTTTGACCAGATCATCCTTCACTGACTTCATACTTTTGTAGGAAGTAGCGCAAGCCTTGTTCTCCAAAACCTCCCATAAGTGTAATTCAGCGGATTCAAATCCGGTCCATACAGAGGTCATTCATCTGCCGAAATGAAGACCTTCAAGTTGGTGCGGCGCCAGTAGTGAACAATCCTTGACTCTGCGCAGGAGTCTAATCCTGCAGGATGACATACGGCTTACTCTCGAGGAGGGATTCGAGCCAAGGAACCAGGAAATTTTTAGGACATCAATACAGGAAGTTCTACTGATTGATCTCCCCTCCTGTATACACGAAAGCGAGAGGCGCTTGTGATGAATGCACAAACCATGATACTGGCCGGATGCGGCTCCCCTGCAGCGAAACTTCCGCCAGAATTAGCACTTTGGAGGTCCTTGAAGAGTATGTAACACTTATACAGGTTGAATGCGCAAAAGTATCAAGTCACTGAAGGTTAAAGCATAGAACGAAATCGACGTGGACTGCTTGCGGCGTACCGTCGATGCCTTCCCATGTGGTCTTCGTCCCTGCATTCGCAGCACATTGTTAGCATTTTGTATATAAACTTATTAAATTTTATAATGTATTGTTACTTCTAACGTTTACGTTTAGTGCGTCAATACTTTTTACGCACCCTGTAGAATGCGCGGCGCCCTAGGTATCCTCAGTTCAGTCCCTGGACTAGACTTTCTTTGGACAACTGACAACTCTCAGAACTAGAATCATTCGAGAAGAATCTTCACTGCTGCAGCCGCATGCACAGTATCTGTCATTCGAGCAATCTCGGCTTCGAATACCCTCTTTTTTCCCTCCACCACATGCTAGATATAAACGGAAGAAATGGGGTCAGAACAGTGTGCGCTCTCCAGCTAAAGAGAACTGCTGAAATTTGAACTGATTTTATAAATAACAACTATTTATTCTTTGAATCGGTCCCTGTTTTAGAAAACATTTCCTCTAATTCCTCAAAATCTCAAGTTCTCGAATGAATTGCGAGTTGTGCTCTCTGCCTTACTACCACGAGCAAACTCTCCTAATCCTCAGTACGAGCTTCTCGGCATGTGAAGAAGCAAGAGGGTTCGCATTCGCTGGTTCGCCACGTTCAGTATTGAGAGACTGAGTCAAAAGTTGAAGTTACTGCCAAGAGAAGCGCAACTCTACAGAACATGTCGCTAACAGGTTATACTTTGACGTAAACACTGATGACATGGAACTTCAGCTCGCAACTTTTAGCGCTGATGTTTGATCAGATAACAGAAGCGGCTGGCTCCAGAGAGGTGTCTGAAATACAAAGAACCTTCGCCTCCATTCTCCTGTTTGTTGATGAAGAGTGACATACGGCAGCCGGTTCATTAGAACAAACACGTGCAAAACTGTTACTATTTAGGGAAATGGTGAATGCCTCATTGTTTAGCACAAAATTGCGTTGACCTTTTCACTTTTATTTAATGAACTAGCGTGGCCGGGTTTAAGGTTAAAAAATAAGTTCGAAATGGTAAACATGGTAATACAGTGCGTTTCAAAAGTATGTAGCCACCTTGAAATTGACAATTTCACGTTTCGCGTTCGTTTCTACGAACTGGCGTTAGGAGCATTGGATTCCCCGTAGACGAAAATAGCTAGATTGCTCTTTCCAGAAAAAAAGCTTGATCTCTGCAAAAACTAGGCGTTTTTGAATTTTTTTGTTTGTTTCAAAAGTATGTAGCCACTCCAGAATATCGGGCATTTTTGCACTCCTATTCAAAATTTGCGCTCTTTTTCGCGGGAAGTTCTTGTGATAAATAGCCAGCTTGACCTGTTCTTCAAAAATAACCACTATGCCAGTCCGTGGACGTGTCCTGATTATCGGGGAACAAGCTCAGATCCGAGCGCTCAAGGATGCTGGCATGACAAACCGCGCCATTGCTCGTCAGCTCGGACGTTCGCATGGATGTGTCGACAACTTCCTTCGAAATCCTAATGGTTATCGGTCTGCACCTGTACCGGGTCGTCCGAGTCGTTGATTTCGAGCCAGAATCGTCGACGAATCAGCCGCATGGTGTCGAACTCCACATGGAGCGTCAACCTGAGACGGGTCTATCTGCATTAAGAACAACGATATGACGTTGTATTCGATCGAACGAACACATCTGCAGACAGACCATGCAGAAAGCACCTCATCTCACGAACTTCCACAAGCAGGCGCGACTGGAGTTTGCCCGCAAAAACATTGCGACGCAATGAGAAAAGGTAGGAGCTTTCTGGTTTCGTCGACGTCATGAATTTCACATGCTTATTGCTTTAGGTCATCTGGATGGTCTCGACGGTTACCGGTATTACTGGGGAGATCAACGACAGGCTCCCATCACCTCTCGACGGAACTTCGGAGACGGATGACATGGGCAGGCTTCTGCAGAAAGCTGAAGCTCAGATTTCCATCATGTCATATGGACAATCAAGAGCATCAAGCCGTACTGGAGTCCAGCCTGCTGCTCTTCCTAACGGGGAGAAAACGGCAGACACATGTTCTGCAGCAGGACAGCGCTGCACTTCATGTGTCCAAATCGACCACAGACTGGCTCCAACCTAATCGACTCCGAGTAATGGAATGGCCAGCTTGCTCACCTGACTGCAACCCAATGGAGAACATGTGAGGTATCTTGGTCCGGCAGGTCTACTTGAATAACAGGCAGTTCAACAATGTTGGGAAGCTGAAAACCGCTATTTTGACTGCCTGGGACAACATCGGTGACGAAGTGATCCAGAAACTTGTTAGTAGCATGTGTAGCAGGGTATTTGATGTAAAAAGAAATAATAGTGGTCCAATTGACTATTAATTTTTAATAAAAATCGTATTTTTTGAGAGTGGCTACATACTTTTGAAAAAAAAATTCAAAAGCGATCTATTTTTGCTAGGGATCAGGCTTTTTCCTGTAAAAAGCAACATAGGTACTTCCGACCACGAGGAATTGAATGCGACAAACGCCGGTTCGTAGAAACAAAGGCGAAGGGTAAAAATTTTGAATTTAAGGTGGCAATATACTTTTGAAACGCACTGTATTCAAAAAAATGTATGATTCATGAAGGCGTCTTCAAGAAAGTTGCACTTCCTTGGACCATTGCCCAATATTGGTTCTCAGACAGCAAAGAATAGTTCATTCTACACTCACACCATTATTTTCTTTCTCATTTTACTCTCTGCCACATTTTACAGTAAAAACCAAGACTAACGAGCTTGTAGCCGGTAACCAAAGAGTCCATAAAGTTATCACTAAAGATATTCCATTTCATAAAAAATGCACTCTCAACACCGACACGTTTGATCGCACGGAAACGCGAATGATCGGTCATACCCAATTGTCAAGGAACCAGTTCACACAACCACAAAACGCGACGAAGGTCACCAAGAATGTGGCGGGACGATGCGCCAAGAAGAGCTGGAAGGCGTTCAAAACACAGAGAATGGGGGAGGAGTACCAATCGGATCAATAAATGAGTTTTTTTAAAGTTTTTGCCCTTTAGAGCCTCCGTCCAGTAACAATGCACCTATCTTCTCATATAATTCTACAATCATACATGAAAATATCAAGAAATCTGTTCATAACACAAATAAATTCTTGGACTCCTTATCAACCAGTTGCTGGATTTTGAAAGCCACATTGATAAGATCCGAACCGCAGCACACTTCAGGATTTGAAATCTCTTCAAAGTATTGAAACAACGAGTAATTTCGTTTATGCTCATCTCTAGGAAAGTACATTAGCCTTATTTCGAGTGTGGAACTATTACTTTCTCCTCAGGAAGTATTCTATATGTGGAACTGAGAAGGTCCGTAACAGTTTCACCTCGGAAGTTATTGATAAAATCTAAGAGATATGACTATAGATCAGTCCCTAACTTTGTTCGAACGATTAATATCGATTGTATCCGATTGTTTGGGATTAGACGTTTCGAATTTAGGAGCAGAAGAACTGATTTGATTACGCATTTTAAAATACTGCATAGATTCGTCCAATTAAACAAGGACTTTTGAGGCACGGTGACGTCCGAAGTAGGAGAGACGATGTCAATCGTCTTACCTAGACCTAGGACAAATTAATGGTTCGATTCTTCCATTGAGCCCTCACTGATTAGTACAACCATATCCTCATGGCGTACCTCATGGTCTTCATCATTCAAAAATGGGCAACTTCACATCTGGAAGGTAGACCAGTCGTATAATACGACTCTTTTTCCTTAAGCCATCGTTTTTTATGATTATGTTTTTTCTTTTCCTTTTCTACCTTCACGTTTCTCACGTTTCACATTAGCTCTTTTGCTTTTTCGCAGTTTTTCACATGTAGCCATAATCACGCGTGATAAATAAAACAGTGAATATCACAAGGGTAACGTTTACGCACCATTAAGTGAATGGCTACTTATCCGAACATCTAAATATTCAAAGTTAAACTCAACAGTGCAAACGTGATAGTAACATTAACAGCAGAAAATTGCAGGCAGGACGGTAGTACGAAAAAACTCGTAACTTCTCGAGCGTACCTAAGCTAGTGAGAGAAGACGCGACAGAGTCTGTGTTGGTGTTAACCATCGAAGCGGCAGAGGCTATATTGGAAAGGCTGTGGCGACGTCGAGCTGAAAACGGTAGTGTTATAGACCCCAAAGGAAACCTTTCCCAATAAAATGATGGTGTAATCCTTCATTCAAATCAGCAGCAGCTCCACCTCGCGGCTGGACCACTTCCTACGGCTTCTCTTCAGAATTCGATCGCGAATGATCGGTACTGGTCATTGATCGGTGGTGGTTATTAGTTGCATTATAATACCGTACCTTAACGTCATTCCTACCTCAAGCGGCAAACTGTGCCGTAACATCGATATTATCGAGCGAGAACGATTGGTAGGTCAACAGTAGTTAGAAGTTTAAAGTCATTTCGATGGTCTATGTACTTGAGTCGTTCGATATTGATCTGTTTTAGATGCTGTTCTCATGTTGTGAAACAAGTCTAGCATCGATTGGTTTTGCGCTGACACACGGTCGGAACAACAGACAAATTAACGCATTCATGCCAAGGGTAAAGATCAGTGTTAATCACTTCTGGACGCGCCACGCATTACATTTCTAAGGGATGCTTGGCTACACAATGATTTGCAGAAATAAAGCCACTGATAAAGTTAGCGGCTAATCGTTCCAGACCTATATGACACTCATTCAAGAATCAGTAAACGCAAACCGAATAATGTTCTAACACATTTGCTTAAGCCTGGAGCGGCTGGTAGAGAGGCTATATGTTGTTACAGGATGTTTTGTTGCGATCAAAACTTGCGCCAGGCGGGACTCGAACCCGCATCTTCTGCTTTCCGGGCAGCGATGTTCGCCTTCACCCGTATCACGGGTGGGTGCTGACAGGCCTCGAGGATATCGCGGATGTTACGTGCGGTCAAACAGCGCCGGTGGTGTAAGGCGAACATCGCTGCCCGGAAAGCAGAAGATGCGGGTTCGAGTCCCGCCTGGCGCAAGAGTTTTGATCGCAACAAAACATCCTGTAACAACATATAGCAAACCGAATAGGTTCGACTTGTATGGATCAGTCCCTGAAGTTCTTCGCATTCCTCCTCACCCGTTAAGTTGATGGTTTTCGTTAGGCCCATCGAATACGAATACGTACCATATATGAAAAAGATAATATGAAATCTTTTCATATACCGTAGGACATTCACAATCGACAGCATGCAGAAGAACACCAAGAACATCAAGATTTGGTCTACACAAGCCGAACCTATTCAACCTGCATTCATCGAATCTTATTGAGCAAACTGCGCTTTCGTATCGCGCACAGACTACAAAAGGGCCCTAACGAATTGTACTGGCCCTTTCGTTCGAGCGTTCAAGAAGAAGGTGCAATAAATATACCACGAATCTCAGCGTAGTAGCACGGTTGGAGAAGGCGCCGGCTACATTCGATTCCAGATTCTTGGTTCGGGCTTCCCACCAAAGCCTACCAAGCCTTCCATCCCTGCGAGGCCGGTGAATTGATAGAGGCGCGTCTGGGAAGGACAAAACACTGATGTGTCCATCGTCTGGCTACAGTAATTCATTGTACAAATCAAATACGCCTCCTAATTGCCTCGACGACATACCGTAGAAGTAGAAAGCGCAGTGCATACCAAAAGGATAGATTAACGCCGTACTTCATCCTGTATCCTTTAGGAACCCGTAAAAAGAAAGCAGACGCTTTTGTACACTTGCGAATAAAAAGGGGCAAAGGCGCAAAGAATGGCATAGAGTAAGAAGCTAAAGAAAAACACGCACTATCGGATCCGGGCGAAACACTCCTTCGTTCCGGAGTTTTTGCACGCGGTGAGGCAACTTCTCCGAGACATACAAACGGCTCCTCATTCTCGCCTGTCGTACCAACAAGAACGTCGGGATCTGAAATATTGACTGACAATGAATTTGAGAAAACTCTAATACCGCATAAACTCTAATTTAAAAAAAAACATCTATTTTCCCATATTCTTCGCTCCTGTCCTTATTTTCTACGTGAAAATTCACCTTTCAAAATGTCATCATCGATGTCATCAAGATTCCGATCGACCAGTACCAGTAGGTCTCCCAGAGTTTGCTGCAGAAAGCGATGAACTTGCCGCTCACTTCGAATCGGAACGTTGTTTATGGCCAATAAGGTGTCTCCTAAATCATTCGTGTATCGTCGGATACTTAACCGATAACCATGACGTTTAGTAAATGTGGTGATCTACACACCAATGTCCTACTTGTGTAGCTCGAGGTGAACGTTGCGTTAGAGTGTGCCACGTATTTATGTGGTTTTATCGGATATTTCACAGCCAGTCTGACTGCGTATCTGTTCCACAAAACAACTGACAGTGGTCAGGAGATAGAAACTGGGGCTTAATCCTTCGCAGACAAGAGTACAAGATCCGCTGGGAAAGGGAAATGTGGAATGCCACATGGTGGGTCTAGGCGTGAACCAAAGGTAAATTTGCCGACCACGCCATATACACGACAATTGTTCATGTGATTAGTGCAACACGAAGACAATCATCGCCTAATTTAACACCATATACCGACGCTTAGAGCCCTCTTCAATCTAGTTTACCTCTCACAAACGATTTCAATTCTGAGTGTTTTACATAAAAATAGCTTTCTCGTTTTTGCACTCATTTTAAGTCCTGGCTTAGGTCCAGGGTCAAGCGGCTCTTGGTAGGGCGATCGGGAGAGGCGCTGGCAATCGCGTTGCACCCAACCCCATGTTCTCGTCCAGGCCAGCCAGGTCTTCCATCACTCCGGGGTAGATGAATTACCCTTTCCTGGAAAGCGTAAAACACTGGCATGCTCTCCGGCTCGTCACGGTAAGCCATTATTGACGAAATACCCATTAAAATCGCCTCCACAAAATCACGTAAAAGCAGAGTGCGTGGTGCATCCCAAAAGGGATTGAGTAACGTCCTTTATCCTTTATCCTTATACCTTAACCCACTACAACGATGTTATTCCTAAGTCAGAAAACGTTAGAGAGCAAACTAAACTTTGGTTTCAAGGTGAACCCGAACTTTTATCCCTAGACTTATTGGTTAACGACTGCCAATCACGCCCTATCAGTCCAGCTGTAACCTAAAATGACAGACATATTCAACATACTCTCACCAGTGGTAAATGACACTAGCTGTCGAAATGTGAGTACCGCAGATGGTAAATACACAGAACTGTACCCATGTTTTCACCTCTCACCTCTTGACTTGTTCTCTATTATCATTATTGTTCAGTTCCAGTGTTATCGGCCGTTGTCTTAGCTTGAGATTGTATCTAATTTTTTTAACCTATTATCATTACAAATGGAAGTAATATCCGCTCCGAAAAGCAGAAGGAGGCGCTCCCGCAAAAACCCAGCGTTTTGTTCACAACTGGTCACCGTGAAAGGCAGCCTTGACCTTATCGAATCTATATGAAACCATTAAGCAAAATAGTTACCTGGCTTGAAGGCGGCCTTATCAGCTAGACTTCCCTCCTCAACGATCGCCACACGAACTGGCCTGTTTCCGCTAGCATTTACAGCCGTCTGGAAAGAGAAGCTCGTAAACGCCCCTTGGTGTACCCAAAAGAGATAACTCAGTCACAATGAAGCGATATTAGCAGACCCGACAAAAACGGAAAAAGTAGTCGAGTAAAACACGAAAAAGAAAAAAGAAACTAGCACCTTCTCGAAAACAAGGCCGATGGGCGTCACCATATCATGTCGCGAAAATGTTAGCATTACGTTTAACGAATGCGCAACGTCAGTCACGTTTTGTAAGAACGGGCGATAATCTGAAATACAGAATTCATTAAGAAAATAGACAAGTTCGTTCCGTGAGCCAAACCACTGCTGACATTTCTAATTCATCACTAAAAACTAAACGAATTTCTCGGTACATGTCGCGTAGGTGAGCAGCATTGGTAGGTGGGAGCGCGCCAGCCAATGATTACCAAGCAGAGCACAGACCGCACACATGCCAGCCCATCAGGGTACCAACTGTTCATGATCTCTCTGAATGGCATGCCCATTCAATGCGGTCTGATTGGTTTAAGCGTTCCCACCTACCAATGCTGCTCACCTGCGCGACATATACCAATTTCTCTTTTTGCTAATAAGACTGAAGGCGCGACGAAAAAAAAAAACAGCACAAGGAATTGATGGCGTCAAAAGCATTTGTCTATAGCAATAGAATCAGGTGTAAATCTTCATGTAAAAATTATTTAAACTAAAGATGTTTAAAAATTATTTAAAATAAAGAAAAATGAAATATTCAAAATAAAATGTCTGGCTACAATAAGGGGAACTATAAAAATACACCAGCTTACCTAAAGTGGCCGTGCAATAAACCGCATAGCAGCTAGGATCCTTCTCAAGCAGGCTTGCTTTCAAGCGAGTTCCTTGCAGCACGGTCACCTCGAGGCCGCCTTCGATCTTCACATGCATGAAAGCACCTAAATGGAGCACATTGCATCTGGAATAGCACCAGAGGACACAAACACTTACTGAGCGGTGGGGATGGTTGAAGAAAAGGATTTGGAAACAGCGGACGATAGCGGATCTTATAATTCGGCCATACATGCTTCCGTTGCAGCGCCCTTCGGATGGATTCTTTGATTAGTGGGATAAGGCGCTTAAGCTGATGTCCTTGGATTTGGGAGCTGACCTAAACAGATCACATCCTAGCAACAGAAAGAAAGTCGAAAATTCCCTGACGCCTACCTCGGTTGCGAGTTCTGGAGTGGAAATAAAGGAGAAAGTCCAGTGATTATAAGGTTTCCTTGAGAGAATTACTCGAACCATACCGGCAAGTTTCGATAGCTAGAACACAGCGATCATAAGGAATGGATCTAATAGAAAGCACCAACAACCACTACCTTTACTGATAAATTCGCCTTCTTGCCAAATACTGTGGTGACATCGATAGATGTCTCAAAGCCGCCCGTGTAATCCATATCAATGAGGAAGGTGATCTTCTAAAAAATCGATTAGGATACACGTTCCAAATCAGAACACGAATGCCTTGCACAACAATGGTAAAGTGTGCCAACTTCACAAAAAGTACCTATTACACCAGGGCTGGTCAGATAAACAATCAATAAAATGTTGGTGCATTCGTCGGGCTTCGCAATACTTGTTGAATTATGTTTTCTTAAGTGCATGGAAAAATGGAACACGGGTTCATCTTGTACCCTGATCATCAACGTCTTCTATTCCTACTTGGTCCGAAAATTAATGGCACATTGGTCGTACCTATCTGATATCTCCCTTCGTATTTTTTAGGAAAAATTCACATTCAAAATATCTCCATGATCTATTATCACTGTAAATACTTCTCAATGGTCGAGATATCGCAGAAGCTTAGAGCGTAATGCAATTCCCGAAACGTTGATTAGCGCCAAGCTTTATACGATTCCCTCCCAATAAAAAGTGTGTCTACATAAGTGCGCTGCTCCTTTTTATAGTCTGCTTTGCCCCACAACATTCCAAAAATCGAAGTGGTAACATAAGAGTGTAGGAAACCAAACCTAAAACGGAGGTCTTCCCACATTTGCATTCTGAACGTACCTCAAAAACGTTCTTGTCCTCAGACATTTCCACATTTTCGACTCGAACAGCGTTGATTCGTGGGAATTTCGTCCCCAGTGACAAGTCGCGTATTCGAATTTCCTGCAACGGTGAAATTCTAGCGATCCTATGTACTCAACTATCAAACGCGTTCAATGGTTGCACTAAAATCTCGGTAGAAATACACGTTTCTTCCATTCACGCTGGGCCTCAGTATACCTCCACCACTGTCGAAGGGCTTTACCAAACTTTTGTCAGTCCAAGTACCCGTTCATTTGAGACACAAAGAACGAACGTTAATAGTGCACCCCTGATGGTTTTGACACAGACATGTACTGCTATACTATAATAATTGTAATCATGCTTAAAGAACATACTCTTATTTCTATAGGCAGAAAAGGATTAGTACGGTCCCAGTAAATGTGGTACATTAACTAAATGCAGCTGTAATAAATTTCACCTGCCTCAGCTTACGTTATCATAGCAGAAACCCTGAAACATAGCATGCAAATGGCCCCGTTTATACTTCGACGCCGAGCGACGCGTATAGTGGCCATATTGATTGAGTGACGCGATCGATCAATTTGGCCACTTTACATGCCGTCGCGTCGCTCGGCGTCGGAAGTCTAAAGGGGCCTATGAGACACCCTCATCTAGCTTCCCTGCTACACATAATCCTTTCATACTTCCGAACACTCCACGCTTTTTGGATGCAGAATGAAGAGCCTAGTGCAATCTCACAGCAGTCTGTCTGGCTTTGATGACAAGGGTAAGCAAACTTTCGGCTTTACAACGACGTGCTTGTCAAAAGCAACATTCTCAAGTAAAGCGACAACTGACGCTTGATAAACAACCAAAAGAAGAAACAGCTAATTCATGACATTTACAGTACTCAGCCGAACTTACTTGAATAAGGCGACCAGCTGCAGAACGAGTACTGATGTCATTGAGTTCTATTTGCAGGCGCTTGTGGAACCATCTGAAACATCGACAATGACTGTGGGTCCGATGAACTCTTGTTGCGCTCAATACCTAAAAACCGGAAGTTTCCGACAAATACTGATATTCTTCGACCTAGCCTTTTCACGACAAAGTTGAATATCAAACATAGCCACAGACGACTATTTCAATATCAATACCACTCGCCCTATTTACAACTAAAAACTCACGCGAAAAACCGAGCGAACAACGGTTAATAAGAAACAACACTGGAAGGACGTTCAACTGTTCAAAAATGTGTTGAAGAGGGAGCCTTTCCCTAAATTAGAGAAACTGAAGTTGCCTACCTCCTAAGTAGTCGCGTGTCTTTGTGCTCTTGAAACAACATGTGAAGGAAGACCGAAATTGAGTGGCACGACTCCCATCGTGATATGCCTTGACCGTCGTCGCCAGTTTTCAGGAAGTCACGAAGTTCCTGTAAAAAACCGTGTAGCCACTCAGGAAACCATAGTAGCTCTCCTTATGCTCCGTAGACCAGTCGTAGTGATGGCGAAACTACTTCAGCAAAAGATAATAGTTGAGGAAGCAAGAAGGAATTTGGGTGAAGGAAATAAACTCAACCAAAAGATGAATCGAAATGTTCTGAAACGTTGATAAACGTCGTCCATTCAGTAGTGTTTCAGATGGTGCTTAATGCATGAAGAGGGGTCAACCGCCGCATCAAGGTTAGATGGCTAATCCTGTCACTAGTCCTGGAATTGCATACGGAACGGCTTGCCATTTCCTAAAGTTAACTAGCTCCAAGGTGATAGAGAAGTGGTTACACAAACAGTAGTCCTTCGAGGATCTAACCATAAGTGTTGAAATCGAACTGACTGTCAAACAAATAACTAGAAAAATACGAGGGTTGATAAATGAGCACTGCTGAAGTCCCATCTACATGATCTGACGCTTTTTAAGTGCCTTCTGCAACTAGAGGAAAGGGAGAAACAAAATTAGAGGAAAATTCAAAAAGAGAAAGTTGAAAAACTCATTGCTCTCAGGTAAAGTTCCCCGTAAGGCGCGCACGAAACAGATACAAAAATCAAATTTGAAGTCTGTAATAACAACAGAACATAAGCCCTTGCGAGCAAGATGACGTAACGCTTTTGGATTGGTGCGGAAAATACGAAAATGAATAGAAATATCTCTCCAGAGCTATCAATGATTCCCCTTTTTCCTTGATCTCCGTAAACTTGGAACTCGGCATGTTTAAATAGGGCTCTAAAAGCACCATCAAAGCTTCGAACACATGAACTCCTAGCATGTGCCGCCTAGCTGGGCAGCTTCCCTAATCATTTGGTGGGGAGATTTGTGGTAGCCGGTATCACGACCTTTCAGAATGAGAATTTTGAATCTGTCTCTTACTTGAAAATTGACTCAGATGAGAAGTTCACTTTGATCTTTGACTTCGCATGCCCTGATCAAGGTGGGAAGGGCCGAAATGTTAATCCAAGTAACACAGTGCTCTAGGTCTACTCTAACTCACAGCGCTAATAACTATGCTCAATAAGCCCATCAAAATTCATGTAAAATCGATTAAGGTAATTTTAGCAAATTTACTCATGCCCTTCTATCAACTAGCGAAGCTTGAAGATCATCCCCACCTTCCTTTAGACCTGGACCTGCAACATGACTGTTGAATTGGCTATGTGGTCCATATTCCTGAAAGCCCCGTCCCGTAGAGGTCGAGGTGATCCTGAGTAATCGATATCTGCACACCAAAGACCTCATAAATGGATCACATGGCAAATTCAAGCTTTTTGGGCTAATTCTCTATTCTGCAGTTGGTATTTGTGAATATAAACTTCGTAATTCATCTCTGCGTAGAATGTTGTTTTAGGGACATGTCTCTAACGGTGTAGTACACACAATTACGTTTTTTCTTTCGAGAAACGTCTTCTAGAATGTATTTCTACGATGCAGTTGAATGCTTTGCGAAGTGTTTGTCTAGAGATATACCCTGCATACCTTGGTTACTCGCCCCGTAAGAATTATTTAGTTTCCAATTTTAAAAATTTCACATCAACGATAGTTGCGATAAGCTTGAGGTGGAGCTCATTAGAAAGTCGAACACAGAAGTACGTCTGCTTCGTTTGTCGAGCCCTGGTCGCCTCCACACGGGAATCTGTCGCAGTCGATACTGCACGGGACGCGACGGGTGAGACAGCGAGTGGTGTTTGACACCGCAGGTACTGTTGTCACCTGTACGCCCAGTCGTGGCTCCCACGATCAGCAGATGGGAGCGCCCCTCACCCCACATGCGTGCTAGAAATCCATCCCTAACCTACATAGTAGAGTATTACTCCCGGATCAAGATTCCGCCCAGTTATCGTCATAACTCTATACCGTCAAAGAAATGTGTGCACGGACAAATGAGAAGTTTATAAAGCGCTTAGTTCTTGCCAAAAAACTATTGTACAAAGAGATAAGTGAAATAAAGGCAAAAAACGAAAAGCTGAAAATTATAGAACAAAACTCACTTTTGGAATTTCGATAGGACGATATTGGTCGATGAATGCCGGCGGCGGCGCTCTTGGACCCCATGGATCGATCACAAGAATGAAGATGATGAAGAGAACGAGAACAGCGCCGAATAACGTTCCTAGCAGGAATGATAGCATTCGATCGCCAAACACCCGTCAACAGTGCGCTCTCGCTCCGCCGTGCCTGTGTACTGACATAAGGAGCCCTCGTTGGGCTGGCCTGCAAACGCTATTAAGAACTCGTTGGTCGTTCCACTAAAATAAAAGACGAGAACGACGCGGTGTATCAATAATAACGATAGCTCCGATGTAGTTCTGAGGTATGAGTAAAAAGGAACGACAATGGGATCTCGCTCGTATAGCGACAAGCATTCAAAAAAGAGCAATTCAATGCCTACTCAACCCCTTCTCAACACAATATTTTGCCGCACGTTGTTATGAGGTGGAATCTTTATCAAACAGGAGCTTCTCATCGTTTTCAGCGGCCAATGCATCAACCGCAGAGGCTGATTCGCCCAGTAGTCCAATAGAGACAATTCAGCATTTGTGGAAAATTCGACTGGCCTCTGATGACGACGAAGACATCAGGCCCTGCTAGATAAGAGCTCACTTGAAAATCTCGGGTGGCGAGATATAAACTGAGTAAGAAATTATAATGCCGAGGTTTGAAGAACAGAAGAGTGAAAACTGCAAGTGAATGCATCTGAGAGTGAGACTGGAGACGGAGATTTCTGACAGAACGAATAAAATATCTCTATAAGGGTTGACCGCATTTTGATCTATGCTACCCTACACTGTGACTAATACAGGCGTCGTCAGCTTCGACTCAAAGAGTTGAACAACGTTACGGTCAACAGGGACTTATACAATTTGAACCTCTAGAATTTGATGATGAAGGGCATTGAACCCATCGAACAGTCCGACCACGCGAGAGACACTGATCCATCCAAGTTTTGTGCTAGAATTGCTAGAGAAAAGTGCAGGGTGCGTGAAAAGTGTTGACGCACTAAACGTAAATGGTAGAAATAACAACACATCATAAAATTTAATAAGTTTATATACAAAATGTCAACAATGATCTAGCGAACAGAATAGCATCACTTGCATTTTACATGGGCTTCTTTGCTGCGAATGCAGGGACGAAGACGACGAAAAGGCATCGACGGTGCGCCGCAAGTAGTCCACGTCAATTTCGTTCCATGCTTTCACTTTCAGTAACTTGATACTTTTGTGTATTCAACTTGTAAAAGTGTCACATACTCTTCAAGGAGCTCCAAAGTGCTAATTCTGGCGGAAGTTTCGCTGCAAGGGAGCCGCATCCGGCCAGTATCATGGTTTGTGCATTCTCAAACGTCTCTCGTTTTCGTGGATACAGGAGTGAAGAGAGATCAGTAGAACTATCTGTATTGATGTCCTAAAGAAGCAACTAGTTCCTTGGCTCGAATCCCAACTCGAGAGTAAAGGCCTCCACACACTTCTGCGGCAACGCCGCGGCCCTATCCTTAATCATAGGGGTGTGACGCAGAGCTTGCCGTCGGCGGCGTCCCTGAACTATCCTTAACTATAGCGGCGAGCGGCGTTGCCGCAGAAGTGTGTGGGGGCCTTAAGCCGTATGTCTTCCAGCAGGACTAGACTCTTGCGCAGAGTGGAGGATTGTTTAGGACTGGTGCCGCGCCAACTTGAAGGACTTCATTTCAGCAGAGGAATGACCTCTGTATAGGCCGGATTTGAATCCGCCGAATTGCTGAATATGGGAAGTTTTGGAGAACAAGGCTTACGCTACTTCCCACAAAGTACGAAGTCAGTGAAGAATGATCTGGTCAAAGCATGGAACGAAATCGACGTGGACTACTTGCGGCGCACCGTCGATGCCTTTTCTCGGCGTCTTCGCCCCTGCATTCGCTGCAAAGAAGCCCATATAAAAAAACAGGAAATGCTATTCTGTTCGCTAGATCATTGTTGACATTTTGTTAATGAACTTGTCAAATTTTATAATGTGTTGTTATTTCTAACGTTTACTTTTAGTGCGTCAATACTTTTTACGCACCATGTACTAGTTTTCGATTCTAGTCCCGAATATTTGGGAAGGAACAAAGACGCGAATTCAGAAACGGGCCATTCAAAATCAATTCAGTAAGAGCGCGAAAACGCAACTGACAAGCACAGCTATCACATTAGGGTCATCAGCGCGAACAGGTGGCGTATAGGGATCATAACCATCAGCACGAACAACGTTGCTGACGATCATGTCTGCTGCGGTGTGCTCAATCCGAAGGAGTCTACAAATATGGATAATTTCTGTGATATTTTCAGCTGTAGTTCCGAATGGTCTCACATGGTGTCATTCGTAGGTTAGCTTCTATACGAGCAGCCGTACAAAGATGGTTTGGTCTACAACAAGAAGCTCGTGAAATACTGACCTTAAAGGTTCGTTGCTAACAAAATGATCTGGTAAACTGGTCGCATCAAAAACCTCAGACATTAAGAGAACTCTCGAAAAGAATTTTCTCCAGAGCTATTCAAATTCAGAAAAAATGCGGCTTCGTATGAATGCCGCACCGGGTGAACATTAGATGTTGAGAACAGCTTTTTCAACAATCAGGAGAGCTTGAAGTAGTAACAGTTAACGGGCAGAGGAACCTCAGCATCAGGACACAGCTCTCTCGACAGATGACGTTGAGCAATCACTTAAGAGAACGGATCGTGTTACGAAGAAACTACAAGTGCCCAAGAGACACCGCATGGTGGGATAGGAAACGAAAACGGCGCGCCTTGTGAAGAAGGAATACTAACGAGCTTTTTGCTCCATGAATGCACGTTCATTTTGGCCACAGCTGATCACGAAATGTCGAACGTCCCTCATCTGTCGTCCGTTGACGTGATTCACTTGTTGCCAGCAAATCATACCGGACAGCACAAACAGACCTGCGCTGAACAGGGTTCGAGCGCGTGTTGTTACACCCGTTTTTTTTTTGTTGAATACATTAAGTACATCAACTTGCATCACCGGAAGAGGCACGAACGCCACCTCTATGAGAGAAAGAACAATAGCTTAGGATGCAACTGCTTTGAAAGTTGATAGATAACTCATATTTAAAAGAAGTCGGCATGTATTAATAAATTTATTTATTTTACAGCTGCACCCTGAGTGCGCTCATAAAAAAAGCAAGGTAAAAAAGCAGTCCTGCACAATTATAGTCAACAACGCTGATCAACAGATTAAAAACATAAAATCATTATGCACTGCTATTTCGTATTTTTTCGTAATGTGCTACCATTAGAAACTCAAGTACAAGGAGCCTGCACAATGAGTGGTCATAAAACAATGAGAATAAAAGTAATGTGTCCATTTCATTTAATACAATTAAATCAAGTAGTTTGATTGTGGGGTATCCGTGCAAATCTCGGTTAGTCAATATCTATCAAAACGATAACACATCGATCTCCTTCAGAAGGAACAGATGTAAAACGCCGAGCAAGGTTTGTGGCGCGGTGGTTATCCCTTAACCAAAGAAATGGAATAGGGGTTAATGCACTGAGCTGCTTGAGGTAGTGCTGCTTCCATCTCATTTAATCCTAGCTTTAGCGAGGGTTCGGATTTTTATTTTGAGGTGCGCCAACATTCAACTTCTACGGGATATCGTGGAGGCAAAGCAGGTACTCATTTGGCCTATACAACTATTCGCTGTGACCAGCGACGGACAAGTCGGTGTATTCCTCCTGTGAGAAAGGTCTGGTACCAATTACCTCGGAGGGTAGGGAGGGTTGGTTGGCCGTCCAACCTTGATTTTAATTTGGGTGCAACAGAGCGCCTCTTCGACTGCACCATCATCCGCCTTCCACAAAGTAAAGAAGCCAAACGAAAAAAGGAAACTAGAAAATCGAGATGAGGAGGTAACGTCGAGCAGTACACTGGTAATGCTCTATTGTATTTCTTGATAATTAATGTCGTTTCTTCTCATAGATGGCATGAATTGTATATTTTTATGTAATTGCGTGGCGCGTGAAACGCAGTCGGAGGAGGCGCCGGCTGTCGCCTGCACCCGATACAGGTTCCTGGTTAGGATTTCCCGCCCAGGCCAACCAAGCCTTCCATCCCTCCGGGGTCGGTGAATTGGTACCAGACATGTCCGGAAGGATAAAGCGCTGACTTGTTCATCGGCTCGCCACAGCAAGTCATTGTATGGTCAAATACGCATTCAACTCGTCTCTACGACATCCCGTAGAAGTAGAATGCGTGGCGCATCCCAAAGGGATTGAATAACGCCGTCCTTTATCCTTTAATTGCGTGGCCTACATTATTATACGCTATTTTAAAGGACAGACTAGATTATCTTCTCCAAAAAATCTAAGTGTCGTTAGTAAAAGGAAGAGGGTCAAAAATTATGTTAAAAATGGACAAACAAAGAGAGCGTTAACGGTATATTTATTTTACTTTCAAAAGGGCAAAAATGCGGTGCCAGCTCGGATGAAAGAAAAGTCTAGGCAAGGATTGCCTTAATGAACACCAGCGTCAGCGTTGGTTTGCTCGCCTTCGCTCTGGAAATTTCAATGTGCAAAACGCACCACATACTGTCGTACAATCACTTCTGACGACGACAAAACAAAGGCGTTCATCGAAAAAACCGGCGTATGACAAATCAAGAAACAGGGGAGGAGCTTGTCTTATCGAATCCCACCGTTTCCCTTCACTTACAACAGCTTAGTTACGTAGACGAAGTGGATGTTTGGGTTCCTCACGAACAAAAGGAGATCCAAACGCACTGATATATGGGTGAAGTCTGTTTTGAACTACCTCCAAGAACCCGAACTATTGATTCGAATGCCTATTGTCTTCAACCATTGGAATGGAATAAAGAAACCAAGAAAAAACGCCCTGAAAACTGGCCAATCACAAAGACATGATGTTTCTCCATGAAACGCCAGACCCCACATCTCTTTGGTAACAGGTCAAAAATTATCAGAGCTCCATTGAGAACTGATGCCGCATCCACCTTACGGCCCTGACTTATCACCACTAGCCGCTAAAAACGAGTTGCACCAGTTCTTCTTTTCTAAAAACCAACGCTTCCTCGAACATGAGATCCTTTAACATACCGAAAGATGGTAAAAAGTCATCCAACAAAATGGTCAATATACTATTGATTAACGCTTCTCATTAAATTCACACTGAACTTTTCAAGTTTCATTGAATAGAAATAATAGAAAAGGAGTGAAAATATGAACAGGAACTTACATTCGATATTTGTAGCAGGAAAAGCCTTAGTCGATAGCGATAAAATGATACATATCGCAATTAACCAACTCTCAAGATTCAACGAAACATCGTGGAGCAATGCTAATAATAAGGCCGCTTCCCACTCTCCCTACTTCCTATGAACTACTGTGACTAATCAACAGACAGGTCAATGTTTTATATATACTAACAGCTTCAATCCTATCCTATGGGAATGGAGAGCAGTGGATTCGGGAGCACCTCGAGTTGAATCATGGTTCGTTTTCCGCTATCACCGGTCTTCCCATTGATTATCGAGTTAATAAAGCAGACGCCAGCAGCTTCTCCATTCGTCCCTGTCTCGTGCCAGAGTGCTCCAATGGTTCCTCCTCGTGTGGGACATGAAGAGCTTTATATCGACCGTTCAGGGCGAAGAAGTCCGACCAACGAGTTGGTGTGCGTACTGGTGTTCTATTGACATCCCGGGGAATACATTCGATAACGGCTCTTGTCCAGCGGGTGTCTGTGAAGGGCATTACGTGGCCAGCCCATCTAATGTTCGACAATTGGCCCATGCGACAGCGTCTCCCATTTTCGAACCGTCATCGGTTCTCGGTGCAGTCAAACAAATCGTCCACCATTTCGGGTCGGGGTGAACTGGCACCAGGACTTGTTAGTGAGGACAAAACACACATCTCTCCATCGGCTGACCACCGCAGTTCACCTTGAAGACCGAAGGCGGAATTCGAGTTTCATGCACATTCCTTCATAGAGCAGATAGGATGCAACAGTAGTCAGAACTGGTGGACATCATGTCAAATGGATGGTTTTCCAACAAGCGATAGAATAAGCAATAGCAATGAGCTGACAACAATGTAGACCTACACGCCAACAATATATGCTCTCGTGGGATAGTTCAATGTGTCTTCTTGAGAAATAACGAACAACATCACGGGATAAGGTGTGAAAGAAAGCGAGGATCTATTAAAGCTGTAAGGGAGCGCCGGGAGCACCGGAAATGGAAATGGCAAAGAAAGGTGCTCTCGTGGGGTAGCTCAATGTGCTGCCCTCGCAAAATAGTTCACTTGTAGCTGTTCTGCCATTGTCATAATGCAGAGCGATGCGGCCTCCTCCCCTCCCACGATTTAATAGATTCAAAAGCGAACGATAAAATCTAAGAAGAGCTAAAATTCAACGAAGAACGCCAATTAGTAGGCAGCCAAAGTCGTTAGACTGATCAGCGCTCTAATGACTCTGATCGATAGTAGAATGACTCGTTCACACGCACGAAAAATGGAGAGGCAGAAGGTACGTCACTGAACTGGACCAGAAAAACTGTAAACTCGACAAAGTTCGTGGCAAGTAAGACGACTGGGAGCACATAGCAACGTGGAGACGACGTGTGGACAGCAGCTGGTCAATGGCAGTTCTTGCAATAATTGGAGAACCGCCTCTGTGGAAAAAGACAATCAACTATCCTGTCCCAGATATAATGGACGAAGGAGAGCCCACCACAGGAAAAAGTCATGGCCCGAGTTTAAGTCCTAACAATTGTAAGCCGGAGTCCTAAGCTCATGCTAACAGGCCTTTCCGACCTCTTAAAGTGAAATAAGGCACGGTGTAAAGCATTCACGCCACAACCAAGGAGATTGCTCATACTATTTCTGAAGGTTTAGCTGAAAGAAGGGAAGTATTTGATACGCTGGCTGTTGCTCGGCAACCTCGTTAGGCTACGACTCAGCTGTTACTGCGCGCTATCCACGTCTACTTTGATGTATGCGCTGACTGAGCGCTACCATGCGTTCACTGAAAATGGAATTTGTCGACTACAGTAGATATTGTGAAGGAATATTAGCACCCGACACCAATCTGGATGACGGACGTCAAAAAGCAAGAAAATGAGATAGTCCGTTAGAGCTTGGACTGTGGTGGAAAGTGTATTCTATTGAGAAAGCAGGTGAAGTAAAATTCAAATAACAAAGGATGTGGGTCCAAGACCAACTGATCGTCTTTCCGTAAGATTCCACTAGTTTCCTGTGCATCCGTTAAGAGCGGACAGCCGTGGAATACCCGACGAAAAACCACCAGAAGAGAGCACAGGTATCAAACAGGGTCGTCCGTAAGCACTGCAACAAGAGCTCGGTCGTATAGAAATGGTAAGAACGGACCAAGGTTAGTATAGTTTGCAGCTCCATTTGTACATACATTGCAGATTATGGAGAAGTAGTATTAATCATACATGGACCACTCCTGTCTTGATAAGAGCCTTCAGATCATGCGGGTTGTTCTGCAGGCGGAGTCGCAGCACCTCTTATGAATTTTTGTTCTTCACTGATTTCAAAGACGATATAGGACTCTACTTTTCCCCACATTGTGTACAGCAGAATTTGTCTATAAGAGGTAAATACACAAATGTAAAAAAATCTAATGATGGAGGAATATCGCAGCTAGTCTTATGCAGATACTAAGTTAGGCAGATGAACGAAAAACCGCTATCACGTCCTTTTCTTTTTGCTGTTAGAATAATCGCACTAGCAGAATGTGCATTCTGCTTCTAATCAGGGGGTTGGGCCGAGAGAATCTGGTGTTATAGTTTTGTGCCTATCGGACAACGGTGTCTAGTGGTTTTCGTTCTCTTTACAAGAAAACGTAGGGTGCCATCATTCACCAGATGCAGTGTAAAGCGCTTTACTATATTTCGACAGTTCTCTGAATAAAATTTTCATCAAAGGAGAAGGTAGCTGAAAACCCAGCTTGTGCGATCCTCTTTACCCACGCTAACTCAATTTTCTCTTCTACACTCTTCTCCTCATAACTGAACTGAGTCCTGGCTTCCCTCACAGTCTTGTAGAGCTGTCCTTGTATTAGGTTGGCCTATAAGTCCCGCCGTTTTTCACCGATTCATTGCGGATTTCGCCGGCAGTCTCCTGCAAAGCACTATACAGCTCTCGAAAGTGAATGATCTGCTCTATCAGAGCATATATTTCATTTCTTTTTAATCCCGAATTTTGTCAATTTTTAGGTTGTTAGAGTGAAAAGTGGCCATCGCCGACAGTTCCTTCTCTCCGTTTAGGTTTGGAATTTTTTGCGCCGCTTTTTAGAGCATTTGGAAGACAATGTTTTGTACTACAAGAATAAGTGTTGGTCCTATTTGCTCATTTATCCTTTATTGGTCCTTAGTTCATCAAATTGGGGCGTCCGAAGGAGAAGACTTATTTTTACTGACATCTCATGCTCTGCGGTAGGACTTTTTTGCTTGGTCTTATATGTCGTTCGGAAGAGAATGTCTTGTTCTATAAGAATTTGTGTCGCGTTTATTGGCTCATGCTGATTTCTATCGAATATCAACAAAAAGCCAAAAATAGAAAAATCACCTGCACCAACTACTCCTTCTCCTTGTTCAAACTGTCTTGCTCAGTCTTATATGACACTTAAAAGCGGATGTCTTGGTCTACCAGAACATATAATTTGTTCTTCGGCCATTTAAATTTTTGCTAATTTTCAGGCCATCAAAATGGAGTGCCAGGTCGACAAGGATGAGCACTTCCGGCCCCTTCTTCTCTTTGTGTGTCGCTTGCTTATCAGTGCTGAGCCATTCTTTACGGTGCTTCATGTTGACATACATACATATAAACACAATTTTTTCATCGTCAGTTACGATTCTGTGCAAAAATCGTCAGGCATATGTCAGGAACCAGCGAGCAACGATTGTTGCGTGCCTGCCCGCTCGCCATCATTCAACACACGTTCTCTGTAAAACTTGGGTGCTAGCGATCATAACGGTTTAGTTGTTCGTAGAGCAATAACAAATCCTGGTTGATAATTCCTGTGAAGTTTTTAACTCAACCATTGTAGTTGAAAAGACTAAATGGCAATGGGTAGTGAACAGTTTTTAAGCAGTCCTTTTAGTGAGTGACTATTCAATTTCAAAACGACTTCTCTTTGCCGAGCAAGTGGCACCTCTGCTCTCTGAGAGTTCGCTTAATGAACACTGAGAGCATGAATTTCCGCAGTAAAATGATGTTTCCTGCTTCCTACTTGCTAAACCTCCATTTCATGTAACAGTTTTGATCACTTAGAAAACGGTATAAAGCATTGAGCAGTTCCAACGCTTCCAGATAACCCGAAAATAAGGTAGTCATGTCGTTTCTCGATCACGAGAAAGTCTTGTTTGAGACAGTATCAAAAATTACACAGCAGCTGAAGGCATTATTGCGTAAGGTAGTGCAGTCAGCGTTTCGAGCTGTCACGTGCACTCGACTCCAGGATCCGCTTTCGGACTTCTCTTCCAGGCCTATCAAGCTTTCCATTCCTCCGGGGTCTGTTAATTGGTAGCAGACTCTTCTGGGAAGGATAAATAATTGTACATCGCTGTACATCACAAGTCATTGTAAAGGCCAGATACGCATTCAAATTGTCTTCACGACATCTCATAGAAGTAGACTGTGTGACGCATACCAAAAAGGATTTGATTAGTGCCATCATTTACCTGATGATTTATGTCGCAAGATCTGTGAGCATGGTACTGCAGTCGAAGTAGGCGCCGACTGTCACGTGAACTCTGACTCAAGGATCTTTGCTGGGATTTTCTGCCCAGTACTGCCATATATTCCATTCTACCATGGTCGGTGAATTCGTAAGACTTCTCTGGGAAGTATACAATAAAAGGATAAAGGACGGCGTTACTCAATCCCTTTTTGGGATGCGCCACGCATTCTACTTCGACGGGATGTCGTGGAGGCGATTTGAATGCGTATTTGGCCATACAATGACTTGCGGTGGCCAGCCGATGAACAAGTCAGTGCTTTTTCCTTCGCAGACAAGTCTGGTACCATCTCACCGACTCCAGAGGGATGGAAGGCTTGTGATTAGCCTGGGCGGGAAACCCGAACAAGGAACATGGTATCGGGTGCAGGCGACAGTCGGCGCCTCCTCCGATTGCGCTACATGCGCCTAAGTATAGAATACTGGCTAAAATAATGACCTCCGCAAGTCATTCTAGGCCAGATAAGGATACAAATTGGCTTCACAATATCCTATAGAAGTAGAATGCGAGAGATATCTCGCAAAAAGGTTGAGTAAGCCAACTTTTATTACTTACTCTTTTACCGTAGGATCCATCAGGGTACCTAGCATAGCATCTTGGATTCGACCGTACGGCTGTTAGAGACCTTCTTGATCGGAAAATAACCTGGCTATCTAATTTTCTTCTTCATCTCATCTCAGTGTTTTAGCTCTAATATAATAAAGTTTTATAAATGATCTTAGGTCATGAAATGCTTGCCTAAGGCAAGGGTTTGGAAAAGCAGAAGTAAAAAAGCGTTTAGCAGCTTCATGCAAACGGCATTTAGCCTACCAATCAAATGAACACACGACGCGTTGGACAGGTGGATAATGATGACCTCAACAGCATATTTACAATAAGATTTCCTCTTCCGAGTTCTCCAAAACTAGCTGCTGGGAGAGTTTGATTGCAAGACCACGGGCAACGGGCGACGTTCTTTTGGGACGACGTGTATTGAGGCACTGATTTCGTAGTATTTACACAACGATTCTCTAAGATTCTCGAGATTGCTGCTTAAATTGGAGATTCGAGAAGGACAAGTTGTAGAAAGTGTCGAAACTGCTGCGGAGGAACTATATTGTTAGCACTACACGACCTACCAAATTAAACACGACACACTCCAAGAAGTGAATGACGAACCTTGTAACAGAATGCAACAGAAGCCCCAAAAAACCGTCATCTTCGGGTTTTGATTACATCTATTTTGCTGAAGTGATCGTGATTTTACGGTTTGTTTTGCATTCCCGCAGTTGGACGCCCATAGCTAAACTTACATGCAATGTCACTTTCGGTTTTCTGGCTAATTTTGACTATTCTCCCAAAAAGACAAAAAAAAAACCCAA
>OX375865.1:31427351-31514229 GCA_947359475.1 Heligmosomoides polygyrus bakeri | reverse complement strand
ACCCAAAATGGGCAGAAAATCGGAAAACAAAAATTCCGTTCATTCCTGATGACCACCTATAATCATGCGGACGAAGGTAGAACCAGGTCACAGTAGTATTATAAACGGAGATGTCCAGTTTAAATTTTAAAAAATTAAGAATGCGACAACTTGTTCCAAATATCCGTGGAATAAAAGTGGCATGCAGCGCTGCCAAAAAGTGAATACATCCCGATTTAATTTAACATCTGGGCACTGCCCAGTGCAACCTCGGGCACTACTTCCACGGGGTCGATGAGTAGATTGCAGGTTTGTTAGGAAAGCGTAAAACACTGCTTCTTCTTATTTAATCTTCTGCCAACGGCAGAACTTTGCATAGGTCCTACATCCGTTACAATGACGTACACAATATCCCGCAAAAGTGGAATGTCTTCGTGACTCCTTGCTCCAGTGTCCGCCTCGGATACAGATGCACAGTTTTAAGCTGCATGGGCTCATATACATCTCAAAGAGCCATCGTAGATTGCTATCTTCCCCTGTAGGAGTGGCAAGTAGTAGCCCAACTAGAATCAGCTCAGTGTTGTCGTTCAGTCGATTTCCATTCAAAGCGACAGATTGAACAATGTAAAACACTAGGGAATGTCGAAGGGATGTCCGAAGGAATGCATCGCGGGCGACGTCGCCGCGAGGCAGTCAGCGGTGACCGATAATGGCGATCGTAATTGCACGGCGGAAGCTGAGTTCATAATTAGTTAGAACACCTGAGCACCTATGCGCCAAGTTTCACTTCATTTTTCATTTTCGTTACGTTAATAATTTGGGGAATACGTGTAAGATATACGCCAACGGTGAGTTTCTTTTAAATCAGCAGTTGGTTTTATCCGTTGTTGGACAGAAAATGGGAATTGCCATTGCATCTGAAAAGACACACTTTCTGACGACTAGGTTTAAAAGTCATACTACAACGCCGCACGTTCTGGAGAAAGTCCAAGAAGGTCGTAATTTAGGTTTTCTTATCACGAGTAACTTGTCTTTCTCCAACCATTGCAGAGTCTTGGTGAAAAAAGTCGGCTATCGCATCTAGAACCTTTTCAGCGTTCTGAATTCTTCCAGACGTTTATATGAAGGCTTACAAAATCCTATGTTCGCCCAGTTGTGGAATCAGCGATAACTGTGTTTAATTCTACAAAAAAAGGAGGCGGCGACGTTTTAGGGTGCATAAAACAAGTTCAGTAGACAAATTCTGATGAGATGTTTATCAATGGATGATAATCTGATACCACATCGTGTGTGTTTTTGTCATTCCTTCACTGGGAAATCGAAGAAAAACCTGAAGCCTAGTCAAAATGTATAAAATACTTTATAGTAAGATTTTTTGGGGGAGGGGCGGGGGGGGGGGGGGGGGGAATGGTGGTATACTGACGAAAACCGTTAAAGGAAAGTATAAGCTTTATGTTCAAGCTGCAAAATCACAAGTAAGATCATACTTTCTAACCCACATAATTCTGAAATTATTCAATTCGTTGATTGGGAAATATGAAAACCTGGAGCTGTTTGCGCAAGCCTATAAACGTCCAATTACTGGTTACGATAAAGCGATTTCTGCCGCCTTATCATTAGTACTACTGTCTGTATACAGAAATCTACTACGTTGTTCTTTATGTTCCTTTATGCGCTTGCGCTAGAGTGTGACCTTTGTTTCGAATAAATAAATAAATAAAAACACCGCCTGTTTCTCCTCCACCACGGGACCACCAAGAGACCTTCAGTTCTTTGCACTTTCATGACCTGCTTCTCCTCGACCTATTAAATACGTACAGGAATAGTGGCAACAAATGAAGTGGAAAATGCAACGGAAGTTTATGTACCTGTTTATGCGAGAGCATCATTTATCCCTCCATCTTTCATGGCACCATTTGCCAACTCCAATCCATAACAAGACATGGTGGTACCTCCACAGCACGACATCCACACCTTAAACTTTATTTTATATACATTACAACATAGGTCAACGGAATTGCTAAGTATTCGAACGTATTAAAACATAGCGTCGTCGTGTTAAAACAGCACAAATATAGATATTTTACAAATCTTATTGTGACAGGCATAAATAGTAATGTCATCGCTGATTAAAACAATTTCCGTTGTAAGTCCAACTTAGCAGTAGTGAGTTACGCAGTACAGAAGTTCTAAAACGGGAGACAGACATAGCGAAGGTGAAGCTGGGAGCCATGAATGGAAGGAATACGGGAGGAAATCAACTCGACTCGGGGCGGGGCTCAGTCCTCGCACCAGGCGTTCTCCTTGCGGATCTGCTCCTCCTCTTCGGGGGTGAAGTCGTTCTTGATGTTGAAGGTGCGACGGATCTCCTCGGGAGTTTTGCCCTTGATCATGTTGGCCACCGTCTTGCAGGTGACGTCGAGCAGTCCCTTGATGTCGAGGTAGTTCGCGGCGAGGATCAGCTCGAACAGCGTGCCCTGGTCGACCTTCAGGAACTCCACGTCCCAGCTGGGGATGTCGTCGGTGCGTTTCTCGCGGTTGTCCGAGTCGTCGGAGCTCGGCGGGTCGTCCTTGTGGAAGGTGCACCACTGCAGCACCTTCTTCATGATCGGCCCCGACACGTTGCAGATCGGGATCGGGTCGTTCGACTCGTTGTCCAGACCGAGGTCCTGGAGCATGGTGTTGATCGTGGTCGACAGCCGGATCACGTCTCTCGGCACGTCGAAGTTCTCGCCATCGTTCGTCACCAACTTCATAATCGACGACTTCTGAGAGTCCGACGTCATTGTTACAGGTCTGAATATGAGATGCTTACAATTGGAAGAAGGTGCCTTCGAGAAGAAAGCGAGCGAGCGCGAGATACTGATGACTGAGAAGCAACTTAGGAAGCCTTTACAACGATCTACATGCTGCACCACGAGTATATATGCATAAAGGAATGAGATCAAATGTTTCGAAGGCAAAATGCAAATGAACCTGTCCCATGTTTAGAAATTAAAATTTTGTGCTTCACTCAAATTTTATAGAATTTCACAAAAAAAGTTTGAAATAAAGTCATACTAAACTTTACATGGATAAAAATTAGGCGCAAAGCGGCTCGGGGAGGGGGGGGGGGGGTGTCATCTTATATCAAGTGGTAATCCGCCTTGATAAGAAGGCACACGAATACAAAATTACATCAGAAGTGGCCCAGCTCAGTTCACCACTGGGCTAACAGCAGTGCTGTGAAGTTTTTAATTTTATGCAACACAGGATGTCGTATAGGACTGCCTACCTGGTGACTCCCCGAATCGCTTAGCACCAAAAAATATTCTGTTTCTGAAAGTCTTTAGTGTGGAAGAAACTGGCTTGGATTTGGAAGATACCCAGTTTGATTTCAAAAGCATCAAGCTTGCCTAGAAGACTGTAAAATTTCATTTGAAGGGTCCAATTTAACGTGAAAACGGTATACACGGTTAAAACATCTTTTGCCATCGCCCCCCCCCAACTCGTGGATTTATCCTTCTTTATTTATTAACTTATGCCACTCCTGATCGCATTGTGAATTGTATGTATTAGGTAGCCCGAAAGTTTAGCCCTTTCTTCCGAAGCTTCAGCTTTCGTCAAACAACTGTAGTGGAAAATGGTTAAAAAGTACTGCAACCACAACTTTAAAGGAGTTTGAAAGCTATTCCTTAACCAGGGGCCGGATTCATCAATGACTTACAGCAATTCAACAGAGAAAACTACGGCCGAAATCCCTGATAGCGCGGCTTACCAAGCGATATGGTGAGCGAGAAGCCGCGTTATCTGAGTTTTCCGCTGTGAATTCTTTGTTGAAATTATGTAAGCCGTTGATGAATCCGACCCCAGGAAGGTTTTCGTAGGGGGGTGGGCACACGGGAGCTCGAAATAGCTAGGTCAACAGAGAACGAAGGATTCAGGTTCGTTTTCTGTCTCTGTCCGCTCAGTTTAGAATGGATGACTTTCGCTGACAGAAGTCTGGTGCCTCATATACGAAAGCAGAAGCAGAAACGACAGGCTTATGTGAGGAGATTGGGCTGAGGAGTTGCAAAGGACGTGGGGATAAGCAGCAGACAATCGATGCTGTTGCATTGCTAGGAAAATTGTCTCAGTAGGAAAGGACAATCGACACTCGTGCACAGCCATGGGTCAGATTTTCGCGATGGAGCACGTCGGCGTGCGCAACGTGCAACGGTCGAGGCTAACCATCACGTGCACACACATGACAGCTGGCTGGCACACGGAGAGAACAAGGAACTTCAGCATGTGGCGTTCGATGGCACATATCCTAGAAGTTCCCTTGTCTACTTCAGAACACAATATTGGACGGCAGAAGTGGATAGTTCCGTGCCGATTCATCGTAACTAGAACCAAGCTATGAAACGTATTGCAGCTTCCTAAAGTGGAAGGGGTATCCTGCATGTGTGCATGTCAACTCTCGCTTAGTTAGTGGTCACTCCCACTAGAAAATAGAATTGCGGTGAGACGTAAATACCAGTTGTAGCGACGGCTAAAACGAAATTCATCTTACTGAAGGCTTTGAAAAAAGAACCACCGTCCAGCCTAGAGGTGTAGGGGAACAGGTCCAACCTCTCTCTCTTCCATAATTTGCAGAAAGGTTTTATAATTTGTAGAAAAAGGTTTAAAATGGGAAATTTAGGCACAGATGCATGTGTAGCATTTTCACCGCACAGTCGGACACTTCTACTCATATTTTGGTTAATGTTTCGATAATTCTTCAATTTTGAGGAGCTATTAATGAACTAAAGGATAAAGGACGGCGTTACTCAATCCCTTCTGGGATGCGCCAGCGCATTCTACTTCTACGGGATGTCGTGGAGGCGACATGAATGCGTATTTGGCCATACATTGACTTGCGGTGGCCAGCCGATGAACAAGTCAGCGCTTTATCCTTCCCAGACAAGTCTGGTACCAATTCACCGACCCAGGCTTGGTTGGCCTGGGCTGGAAATCCGAACCAGGAACCTGGTATCGGATGCATTCGTGTCGCCTCCCCGACATCCCGTAGAAGTAGAATTCGCTGGCGCATCCCAGAAGGGATTGAGTAACGCCGTCCTTTATCCTTTATCCTTATTAATGAACTAGGGGAGTGGTGGCGCAGATTGAAGAGACGCCGACTGTCGCATGTACCCTGAATCAAGGTTCTTAGTTTGGATCTCCCTCAGGCCAACCATGCCTTCCACTGCTCAGGGAGCGACGAATGAGTATCAGACCAAAATTGGTTAATGCCGCCTTAAATCTTATTTATAAACCAACAGACAAAGTTTTTAGGAATAATGTTATTCTAAAATAAAATAAGATTCTCAAATTCTCGTAGCAAACAACATGGCAAGCCATTTTCAGATCCATCTGGACACATTTCGATGCGGAACAAAGGTCTTTAAAATTGGAGTAATCACGTTTTATTTGAGGCAAAATAAATCAATCAATAAAAAATCGCCACGTGTTTGGCGAACTCATGGCCAGAAGAGGACTAATTTTAACGTACATTTAAGAAAAATAATCCAACGGATTAAATTTCTAGGCATCCTGTGTAGGTGCCAATTGTTAAAAATTTCAGGGAAAGTCTACATAAATTTTTCAAACCGGAAGTTTATGTTGTTCCTTTAGCGTGTCCAGATTAATTAGAATTTCTGTCTTGAGGATATCCAGCTACATAGATCGAAGTACCCATTTCGACGTGAAAGTTGCATATACATATACGTGCCTTATCAATTCTAGGTCTGAACAAAAAGCCTAGGATTGGTCACACTGGCCTGACTTATTGAACTTTTCGTTGACGTAGGCCGTGTTGCTGTCTATGTGCCCCCATTTGTCGCGAATCAAATGGCTAGCCTCAACACAGCAGTGAACAAGATTGGATAAGACCTAATCGAATAGCCTTGGCTCTGCTGTAGAAGACAAGACCGAGTCGCAGTCGGTTGGATATTACATTACTCCAACGCAACAATACTACACCATAACACAACAACACTGCACCACTAGATTATAGTTGTGCTCGAATGACTTATTTAATAGGCATTCGAACAATTTTCATTCAATTTCAATACTCGATTTGGATTATTCAAAAAATCGCGTTTTTCGAATGTGTTCGAAATACAATATTTAGAAAAAAAAAACACTTTTCGAATATTCGAAATCGAACATTCGAAATTTGTGAGCCTTCGAAAAAATTTCGAGAGACAACTATACACTAGACCAATAATGCAGTTAGAGTGGCAGCAAACTAAACGCACAAGCTATCGTTCTCGTCAACTGTAACGTGGGCAGAAAATATCAACGTGGAAGCGACGTTATGCTTTTTTCGAGCGTTGTTTCACCATCAGTTCGGAATATGAACAGAAATGACGGTATTATTTTTCTGAGAGGAAGAGATCAGGTCCGCCAGACAGGAAATTCAACAGCTCACATCTAGAGTGAGACCTTCCAATGACGTGAGCAGTAAATGGCTGGTGAGATACCGCTACTACGCATCTGGGGACGCATATGACCCCTTTTTTGTCCTTTTGAGACATATCATTTTCAATTCGAATTGGGCAGTTGCTAAACCGGAGGAGAGCCTCTCCAAAAGGCTCAGTAGAAATTTTGAATTAAAAGATTCCCTCACGAAGTAGTGTTGTCAAGCAGCTTTGGAGGGCGAAGACGATAAAAAATCCTTGTGTGTCAACGAAAATATTGCGCCATGCACTAGTGCACGCGGCGTCATTTTATTAATGGCACTTTACGAGAAGTTGCACACAGATTTACAGTCCAAAAAAATCAGAACAAAGTTTACATAGCTTCAAATGGCGGTATTACAATAAACGTTAAAAGTAAAAAAAAAAGTATTTGGCTTGCCAACAAGCCATCTTAACCTGGTATGGTTAGTTTTTTCTTAGTTAGGCAGGTAAGTTCAAGTTTAAATTTTTAAAAAAATTTTCCTTCTCAGCAAAAGTTAGTTTTCATAAGTTTCTATGTTTTATCGAGTTTAGCTGTATTACTTCTGTAGTAACGTTACATATAGAAGAAAATTTTGTTCCCTTTTTCTCATTTCTGTTATCGCACACTTTTAATTCATTAAAGTTTAAGGGCAAAAAAGGAAAAATCACTTTCGGCAACAGCTCCTTTTCTCCGTCTAGGTTTGAGATTTCATGTTCGCCATTCGAAAGACTTCGTTCTACAAAAGCATACGGTTTCTTCGTTCGTATTGATTTCCTGTAATTTTTAGGGCAATAAAATTGTGTGTCCAGACGGCATATTTTTTGTGAGTGAGAATTTTGCCTCATCTTAAGCTATCAGGATCAGATTTAAAAATTAACCAATGTGTACATAACGGTTATTGGTCAAAATAATGGATGTCTTCTAGACACTCCACTTCAATGCTCTGACCATGAACAAAAACAAAAATGAACGGAAACATCCAACACATGTTCTTCTTGAGCAAATCATCAACTTTGGAATGGTTTATAAGATTGCGCAAAAAATCTTAAAGGTAATCAGAGAGAAGGAGCTGGCGGCGATGGTCAATTTTCTTTTTTGACCTTCCACTTTGTTGGCCTAAAACTGATAAAATCAAATTGGAAAAAAGGGGAACATATTTTCTGATAGAGCAAGTCATTCTTCGTTCGAATGGTATATAACATTGCGCGAAAGACTCAACGAAACTTAGAATAAAGTGTGAAAAAAGCACCACCAAGTCCTCGCCGTTTATTTCAAATACTTAGTTTTTTTAAATACAATAATTCTAATAATTGATTTCTTTTAGTAAAATCTGCGAGGTGGCTCATGACAGAAGCCGGCTAGATGTGTCAAGAATGAGAGTATGTGAGATCAAACCCTGATGGATTTTGCTGCGTACTCTGTTGTTTCTTATTACATCGAAAAGACATATTTTTGTTATATCTTTGGCATGCACGATGAGTTGCTACGTGGACTAATTATTCCCGCCGTGCAACAACGAGAATGCATCTAAGCCTTACTACTTCCATAAATTCCTGGTATTTTAGAAGTTATTTTCTCCTTCGAGCTCCTTTTAGCACTCAAAGTTAAAGAGAAATCTTGTAACGAAGGGTCGACAAAGTTACACAGGATCTAAGACCTCTCGGTAGCTGGGCTTTCCCTTATTATATGTACGCGACGTTCTGTCTATTAAGATTATCGTTGAAACCTGATGTGTTATTTCGTTCGAGCCCATATAAAACAGGAACACGAAGCATAAAAGCAAGTTTTGTCTAACTGTGGGTAACAAAGGGAGTTCAAATTGAAAGCGCCTTTTTTTAGGAAATACAATTTTGGAGACTTTGAAGACTTACCACTGCTCTTTGAACGGTCGCATTAAAAAAACTTGAGCGCAGACGTGTTGGCATTTTTATCCTAGCCATGGTTGTCATATGAATGACCTTTATCACTAGTCTTTATATTCTCTGGAAGAAATTGTTGCTCCGATACCCTTGTTCTTATATTCATATTTTTAGGTCAGTTGTACATGTTCTCTGTGCTCATAATTAAACTCTCCGGAAAATCTCGTTAGACTCGATATTTTAGCACTTCTCCTGCATACTGTTTCCTTGTAAGCACAGAAGTTGGAAACGTCATATAGGAGCCAGCAAAGATTACGAAAGGAATTAAAGGCATATGTAAGCTCCTGGTAGATAAAATACAATTTATTTATTTATTTATTTATTACTGCACTGTTAAAAACAACAATAAACGTTGTCAGTCAACGCAATCCAGACTAACTTCAAAACAATTAAACTTTGACAAGATAGAGATTAGGAGCTTGGGTGGCACTATGAGCTGCAAAGAGATAAGAGAGCTTTCTTATGTAGCTGCTCGACAGACCCGACGCACGCGACTGAACAAAAATAGCCTTAAAAACAACGGAAAATGATATTCAGATCAAAATAAAGTGAAAACCGAATGGAGATCGGCGTTAGTCATTCATTTCTGCGATGCACCTTGTCGTTTACTTTTGAATAGTTCCTTTATTCATAAAGACTGTTTGAAAGCATGCTCGTCTGCGCTATAACCAGTCGACAATAACTCAGTGGTATCCTTGCCAAAGAGGACGGCTATCACAAACCGGCTCAGTGTGAGGTAGCAGAAATCGTTTCGTGACACACGAAACCGGTTCATGCGAACCATATACTGTATGACATAAGATTTAATACAATATAAGTAGAGGACAAGGGATAAAGGATGACGTTACTCAATACTCGTTTGAGATGCGCCACGCATTCTGCTTCGATGCGATACCGTGGAGGCAATGTGAATGCCCATTCGACTAATTCCATGACTTGTGGTCGCCAGATGATGGAAAAGGCAATTTTTAATCATTCAGGGAGACCTCTGATACCAATTCATCGAGTCCCAAGGGATGGAAGTTTTGGTTTTCGTGAAAGAAAATCAAGAGCTTCAATTTGGTATGCACGCAACAGCCAATGACTCTTCCCTCTGCGCTATCATCCCCCAGATTTAAAGCGGTTAACCTAAAAATGCTAAAAACTTACGGACGAAACAAAAAGAAGCAAGATCGGTAGCAACACCCGGAAATGTAAAAAAAAGATATGGGCAGCGTATTTGTGCCCTCAAAATCGCTTTGTGAAGTAAGTAGAAATGATGACGCAAAAATGGAAATATCATTCCGTCATCACAAGGAGCTTAAATGCCGCGAATGTTATTCTCGCAGCCACAAAAAGTCACGAGTGACTGATAGGCATTAGAAATCCAAAAAAAAAATCGGGACGGAGATGGAGGACAGGCAGCGGACTGCTGTACAGCTTCAAGTGCAGGCTGAGGGCGGCCGACGCTCTTCCCGACCAGCGTGTCGCATCGTTCTAGCCGAAGCCTTTAATTGAAATGGGCTTTCCAGGCAGTACGCGAGAGGAGGTCTGAAAAAGGAATGGCGATCCGGTGCACTTTGTTCCTGTGTCCCGGTGGGCAAAGCACTTCGCGTCAATTACGCTCCCAGCGCCACGATGACAAAGCGTATTCGCTGGCGCGAAACTAATTCCCGTTGTGGATTCCTTGAATTCCCGGCCTTCGCCGTTTGCGGGACAGCACACTGGAAACATCTTTATAGGGGGTAAAGAGCTGGTCGTCCGGAGTTGAGACGAGGGCTAATACACGGTGGTCCATGTATTAGGCGGCGCAAAAATAATGGCCGTCTTCGCACTTGCAACGAATGCAGTCATGTTATGCACCGTTAGAAAGCGCATTTTGAGCGCTATAATGTGAAATTATTATCGTTTCTCTATCATATATCTTCGGTCGTCTGCAAAAATGCTGTCGAGACGAGAAATTCTCGTCGTTTTGTTTCACTTTTTTAGCACTGTGGCAGAGCTCAAACTCGTAGGTATTTCGAAAAGTTCGGAGAGAAGATCGAGAGGGAGAGGACGGTTATTGGAGGCTGACAACGATGAGTTGAAGGCAACGCAAGATGCCAATCGAAGAACACCCCCAAGAGCTAACATGTCACTGTCTTCTTTTAAACGACTATTTGCACTAAGGTTTCGCTAGGTTTATTTCGTTTTCATTGTTCTGTTACTTCGTCACCTGCTCTTTATACTTACTTCAACGTTTTATCGTTATAATCTCACCGCATGTGATTCCGATCCGTGCCTTGAAATTTTGAATAAATAAATAAAAGAGAAATTGCTAAAGAGCTATGCGTTGACCACGCGACCCTAGTACGTCATTTGAAGAAATTTTAAAGGCAAAAAACTCGATAAATGGTGGCTGCTCGAGTTGATCGAACATCAGGAATCTTGGAGTCTCAAAGTGTGTTCGTACCCTCTTTTTCACAACAAAAGCGATCCTTTTCTGGAACGTACAATACCGCCCGCGTCGCGCGGTCAAAAAGACGATTTGCGACGGAAAAATCCGTCGCAAACCGTCGCATGCTCATAACTCCTTTAATCTTGAGTTGTTTCAGAAACTGTTGGCACCCTTCGATTCGTCTCCACGAGATCTACAAAACCATGTATGAAACTTTACCAGGCCACCGCGTTTTCGCCGTGGGTGGCCTAAAAAAATAACTGCTGCAGGCTTTTGCGATTGGAGCACCTTATTTTTCGGGACGTGCATGTGACGTGCAGTGTTTTCGGAATATCTCAAGCATGGCGTGCGTTGTCAGTGCTCTGTCATGCCTGGAATGTTCCGAGAGTGCGCCGTGCACAATGCAATAAGATCGAACTATCAATCGAATGGGCGGAAGCATGCCCACTGGGTTTCTTTCTTCGCTTGATGGAAAATGTAAAGCTTTCAAGACTATCTTGCACCGTTTGGAGAATTTTATAAGAAATTTCTAGCCGTCCTAATTAGGAGTTGCTCCAGTCACTCCGATGAACCTTTGGAGTGCGCCGTACACAATGCACAAAACGAACGGGGAACGAACCTATCAATCGAGCGAGCGAAAGCGGTTCAAATGTCGGGCTAAACATCAAAGCTTACACTCTTTAGGTGCTCTAGTGTACACACTGACTGCAGCTTATACAAATTAAGAGGTTTTAAGAAGCGAGAAGAGACAGTGCGCCGTGCAAAATGCATATACAAATGCATAAGAGCTTTTACATATTCCTATGGGTAACACCTCTTTCGGTCCGTAACCTTCTATACATCACAAATTATTAGCATGAGTACATTGCTACGGGAGTCACCATATAATCAGTGTAGCCAGATTGTAATTGCTAAAATGGTTTTAATGGTTATTTTGTTTGTTTGTCGACTTCGTTGACGTTTAGTGCACCCTAGAGTGCAATTAAATAAATAAATATACGATAGATCCATGTTTGAAATTAGGTTAGATTAGAAATTTCCGCCCGCCCTACTCAGGAATTGCTGTACTCTGTTCCAGGGAGGCTTTAGTGTACGCTGTGAACAATGCGTATGGAATAGAGCCTATCAATGGAGTGGGGCGACCGCTCGCAAATGCACGCGCGGGCGAGTTCGTAGCGCAATAACTCTATCAAGTTCAAATCGTTTGGGCTGCAACTCGAAGACTTTGTAGGCAGTGCAAGGTTCTTGACGTGCTCTAAAGCACAACGGTGTAGCTCATGAATGGCCTAAATTACAGCGCTGCGAAAATTGCAGTTGAGGCTTGTGCGACCCAATTTCTTCCGATTTCGGTCGACCATTGGGCGAAGACACGGCGAGCCAACGGCATGCAAATGCGTAGGCGAACGGAACACCTAAGGTGCTTTAAGACGATATGCTCGCCAGCTGCCTAAACTGCCTTAGCCCTATCTGCCATTTTAGGGCGACGGACTTTGCGATTAAAGTTTCCTGCGTACTTGCGTTTTCGACACTTCCAATAGCACCATTTTGTTCACCACGAAAAGCTCTATCGAAGAGTGTCACTCTCGACCAATTTCAAAGAAAAAATCGGTTTTTTGACAGTTTCCCATTGAGGACGAGGGCGCCATTGGCCGGGCCGGCACGGACGATGACGTCATCGAAAACTGATATTTTCGAAATCGGCCAAATTTCCTCGTGCAAACTTCGTCCCAAATCATCCAGGCGGTTATTTGGGGCGCTGATTACGAATCCGACGTCCGTTTTTGAAAATTCCGCCGATTTCAGTAGGTTACTATCAGTTTGAGGGTGGTCGGATCAGGATCACCGGTCACCCTCAGTTATCGATATGGGCGGTCTCCTGCCGTAATCGCCCGAATGAACTTCGGCATCCTGTTCGCCACCCCGAATAAGTCCCCGCCCCTATACGAAGTTTGAGCAAAATCGGTGATACTGACCCGACCACCTCCAATTATCCAGAAGAATATTCAAAACCTACCGAAATCGGCGGAATTTTCAAAGACGGACGTCGGGTTCGTAATCAGCGCCCAAAATAACCCCTAGTTGCTTTTGGACGAGAAAATTCGGCCAATTTCGAAAACATCGATTTTCGATGACGTCATCGTCCGCGCAGGCTCGGCCTGGAGCGCCCCCGTCCTCGATGGGAAATTGTCAAAAAATCGATCTTTCTGAAATTGGTTGAGATTGATATCATTCGAAAGCGCTTTCCATGCTGAACAGAACAGTGTCACTGCGAGTGTCGAACACTCAAAACCTGAGCGAATAATGGTGCAGGAAACTTCAACGCTAAAACTCCGCCGCCCGAAAATGGCAGCTGGTGCTAAGGCAGTTTAATCAGCTAGGGAGTTGTGAGCACGTCGCCGTCAAGAACCTTAAGTGTTCTGCTTGCCGGCGCATTTGTAGGCCGTTAGCTCACCGCGTATTCTTGCAGGTGTCGACTGAATTTTTAAAAAATTGTGTCACGCAAGGCTAACCTGCATTTTAGCACCGCTGTAACTTTGTACAATCATGATCTGCATTGCTGTATTTCAGCGCAGCGCTAGAACATTTTGCTGCCTACAAACTCTCAAGCTGCAACTGGAAAGGTTCAAACATGACAGAGTTATCGTGCTTAGAACACGCCCGCGCTTGTAATTTAGCACAATAACGGTCGAGGTTCTCCTCGATCTTACTCGCGTATATTTCAGTTTTCCCTACTCACAGTAACACAGTTCAATTCAGCATGAAAAGCTCTATCGAACGGTGTCAAGCATAGAGCAATTCGAAGACATCGGTTTCCGATGACGTCATCGATCTTCTGCCGCGCCGTTGAGCACGATAACTCTGTCGCCTTTGATACGAAATTGTCAAAAAACCGATATTCCCAGAATTGCAAGAAATTGGTACCGTTCGATAGCGCTTTTCATGCTGAACAGAACGGTTCCACTGAGAGTGTCGAGCAATCAAGCCTGGGCGAGTAAGAGTGCAAGAAACTCTAACCGCTATCTTTCGCCGGTTTAAATTGGCAACTGAGGCTGAGGCAGTTTAGAAAGCTGAGGAGTTCTGAGCAAGTCATCGTGAAGTACCTTAAGCGTTCTGTTTGCACACGCATTTCAAGACCGTTTGCTCGCCGGGTCTTCCCGCAGTGGTCCACCGAAATCGGCAAAAATTGCGTCACATAAGCCTCACTTGCATTTCCGCACTCCTGTAACATTGCCTCTTCCTAAGCTATACCGTTCTACATTAGCGTACTACTACACCGTTTTACTGCCTACAAGACCCACGAGTTGCAGCCGAAACGATTTGAACTTGAAAGAGTTATTGCGCTCCGAACACGTCCGCGCGTGCAATTTGCAAGCGGACGCCCCCCTCGATTGAAAGGTTCGACTCTATATGCATTGTTCACGGCTCACTCCGAACGCTAGCTGGACAGCCTTAGAACAATTCCTTAGTAGGGTGGCTGGAAATGTATGATAGAACTCCCCAAACGCTCACTCTACCAGTTGAACCCATTCGATTATTCGATTGATAGGTTCATCTCTATACGCATTGCACGCGGCGCACTCCAAAGGCTCATCGGACTGACTGGAGCAACTCCTAAGTAGGACGGCTGGGAATTTCTTATAAAGTTCTCCAAACGGTGCAAGATAGTCTTGAAAGCTTTACATTTTCCATCAAGCGAAGAAAGAAACCCAGTGGGCATGCTTCCGCCCATTCGATTGATAGTTCGATCTTATTGCATTGTGCACGGCGCACTCTCGGAACATTCCAGGCATGACAGAGCACTGACAACGCACGCCATGCTTGAGATACTCCGAAAACACTGCACGTCACATGCACGTCCCGAAAAATAAGGTGCTCCAATCACAAAAGCCTGCTGCAGTTATTTTTTCAGGCCACCCACGGCGAAAACGCGGTGGCCTGGTAAAGTTTTATGAACGGTTTTGTAGATCTCGAGGAGACGAATTGAATAGTGCCAACAGTTTTTGGAACAACTCAAAACTGAAGGAGTTATGAGCATGCGACGGTTTGCGACGGATTTTTCCGTCGCAAACCGTCTTTTTGACCGCCCGACGCGGGCGGTATTGTATTGTGAGATGTGTCGAAAAATGGATTCTCTACGACGATCGACGACATTCAGGCCATAGGTTGGGCCACGGCCAAGCTCTGAAGCATATTCCAAAGCCGGCATTGTATCAAAGAAAGGTCACGGAGACTCTTGGGTGGTCAGGAGCCGGATTCATTCGCCTCCTCTTGCTGGCTGTGGGAGAAACGACAACAGCGGAGTAGTACTGTGAGAAACTCGACAAAATGCACCAAAAATGAATTTCCCCGAATTGATCAACAGAAAAGGTGTAATCCTTCTCCATAACAACGCCCGACCGCATGTTTCGTTGATAACAACACGAAAACTGCTGATTGGGTTGGGGTTTGAACCCCACGACCACCCTTCATGACCTTTCTCCTACATACGGGGCTTTTCAAGATCCTAGGCATTTTCCTGGGCAGAAATGCTTCTGAAACCAAGACGATGCAGAAGAGGACGACACAATACCAAGGGAATGCTATATCTAAACTAGCTTCTAGTTAGCAAAATTGTGTTGATTCATTTGGTGTCTATTTCGATTGAAAAGCTTTCGTTTATAGCGAGCAATATTATTTCAAAGCAGTTGTTTCAAAAAGCCCAATATTTTTACAGAGCCCTCATAGAACAAACATCCTTTCCATCAGCGGACGGATCTCCCTTGAGTTACCTTGGATGGTAACTAACTCTCCCCTGATTCGTGGCTAAGTAAAAAGTATAAAGGACGGCGTTCGATTCCTTCCCTTTCGGGATGCGCCATGCATTCTACTTTTTCACAATGTCGCGAAGGCAATTTGAAAGCGTATTTAGCCTATGAATCACTTGCAATGACCACCCAATGAACAAGTGCGTGCTTTGTCCTTACCAGACAAATCTGGTGTCATTTCACCGGCTGCAGATGGTTGGAAGGCTTGGTTGGCCTGGGCAGAAACAACCGAAGAATGAAGTGGTTCGCCGAAGACCGAAGAATGAAGTGATTCGAGATGCATACGGGAGCAGGCGCCTCCTTGTGTTACACGAGTAGTCGGGCTTAATAATGAATCTTATTCGTGACTCGTCCTTACGATATACCATAAGTAATCTCAGGAATAATTGTGAATATAAGTCCAAACTGTTAAAAGAAAACGGACTCGAATATCCTGGATTATCTACTTTCCGCTTTCTGTACATCATTGTATTAGCTTTGCGAAGACAAATCGCTAATAGTCGATTGCACTCAGGTGGTTGCTCCGCCAGAAGCTATGAGTGAGCATTTGTCCTATACGAGCTGTTACCCAAGTTATAAGTTCACCAGTTCGGAGCATATTTCCTGGATAAAAGTCTCTTTGCCATTTAATACCTTCAAATTCAGATGAACGCTTTGACACGATTTGCTCGCATTCCCATCCAAGCTTTGAAGTGCTGTATAATTTGACAGCAATAAATTCCAATGAGTATAGAAAAAGGACAGAGGCAAAAGATGTAATAAGCAATCATAAACTGTGAACAATCAGTAAGGAATGGTGAATAATGGAGGTAATCAGTTCATGATTAGGATAAACAAAACACTCTGCTTCTAGGGGATATCGTAGGACAATTTGAATGAGTTTTTGGTTTGTTCATTTGCATTTGCATTGGCCAGCCGATGGACAAGTCAGTGCATCATATTTCTCAGGTAGATCCGGTATCAATTCATCGAGTGAAAAATTCGGTTGGCCTGGAAGGAACCTGAGTCATAAATCTCGACTGCAAGTGCACGGCCCAGGCAGGCGTCTCTCGCGACTGCGCTGCTACTCCTCCTATTTTCTACACAACAAACGAACAACAAAGTAAACATGAAACAAAACAGAACCACTAAGTCTGTAGCTGGAGCTCCATAATCTTTTCGAGCGCCTACCCAAGAGTAGGTAGTAGGTGCTCGAGAATAGCGGGTGAAAATACGAAGCAGAACCTACGACGCGCGAACCTGCAAACCACGAGAAGCACTGGGCGCTGGGCGTGCAGTTCCTTGTTGTCAACAGTCGAGCGAGATTCAGTAGCATGTCAAAGCAAAGGACAACTGCGATAGAGCGTGTGTTCGACCGCAAGCTCTCCACCCCTTCTACTCTCCGCCGAACTCGTGCAAGAAATACTTGTTGTTCCGGCCTCTCGAAAGCTCTGGGGATTCGAAAACTCATATACCAAGCTTAAGCATGTTATATGTAGTTTTTGTTTACTATAAAGGAATTGCGGATCTATTACAGTCGGAGAGGGACCACCGGAAAGCGAGACGAACACAAACGTGGCGTCTGCAAATAGGATACTGCAAAAAGGAATGCGTCGTTGGGCAAAATTGGTGTGTCGTCTTTGTAAAAATAGTTTCCAATTCTGTGTAGCTGCCAACGGTCAGAATGAAGTTTTCCTTCCCCCTCCCCACCTAGGATGGATCCGGAAGTTCCAGTAGGAAATATCTGAATGTTCTGAATGAGTGCAACAGTTGAGCAGTTCCTTCTCCCAAATTTAGAAAATCTTCTATATCCTCGAGTTTTAGTTCACGCGACAACTACGCCAAAACCGCTGAGGAGGTTTCAGCAGAAAGCAAAATTGCTGGTTGCTAAACCAAGGCCCCACTTCTGTAACGCTGAGCCGTTGTCTCACTGTTACAGAAGGCATAGCTGGAGTATTGGTGCCATGCAAAGCATGCAGTCTGTCCCTTGAGAATAGGTGGACTATGCTGCAATGGAACATCTTCAAGATATCTCTAGTGGTCCTTAATATTGCAAATGCAGGCGCCTCCAGGCGCTCGGTCACGTATCAGTGATCACAAAGCACCCAACGGCAAAGGAGAGTCGGATGTGAGTGGAGGTACGGTAGGATGGCAAGTTTTGAAAACACTCATAAGTTCGGACCGTCAGATTGAGAGAAATTTCATGGTCTCCATCAACATCCGCTTAATAGACGGAACATATATGATTTCTCCAGTTCTGCTAGGAAACGTTATAGGATGTGACAAAGCACTCGGGCGTTACAGAAAATTAAACTCAAATTATCCCTAGTATTAGCAAGCATAAATAAGCATGTAAGCATAAATAAACTTTGTTTTCACATAGAGAAGAAGGTTGAGACCCTGCAAGGCTAGCTGAGTCACACTCTATAACAACTACTGACACAACGGACGAATTTTTAGGTCATCCTTAGTAAGCAAGTGTTGAGATGCCGGTTCTGCACCTTGTCAAGAGCCACTATTCTGTTCGAAAGTATCCCAAGATTCAAACAAGATGGGTGCGGGTTTATCTGAGACGGATAAAATAACAGCTTGCTATGGCTAGCCATGCAGGTTATCCCTCATAAAAAATTCACAAATCAGGTTGAAGCTGTATTTTTTTTAAAACTCGCGATGGAAAGGTAATGGAAAGCCACCACCATTATCAGCTAGAATCGAAATCGATAAGAAAAATAATTTTTCTATTTTCTGTTCAATTTGTCCGAAAAATAAAAAAAAATTAGAGGATCTATCCTACTCCGGGGAGACCACATAACTAAAAAGTAGGCAACAAAATAAATTGAAGCTTACCGAGCGGCTCCTAGACAACGAGCTGGAACCTAAAAGAAACCGAAAACGAGCGAACAAACGAAAAAAATAAAAAATCACCACGGTTTACAACCGTCTCGGCGGACAAAGAGCGACGGAATGAAGGCATGCCGCGTGTTGGCCACCGGCTGACATGTTATAACCAGGATCTAACATGGTGGGGAGGGCGCATGAAGCCGCATGCCACGTGCTGACCGCTGCCTGACATGTTATAACCAGGATTTAACATGGTGAGGAGGGCACAGAACTTTGCCTGTTTACAACCGCAACAAATGTAATTTTTTCGTTTTTTTTCTTCATGACTTTTCTTATTTAGGTCTCATGTTGTTCTGTAGGAGCCGCTCGGTAAGTCTCAAGTGGATTTGTTACATATAATACCTTTTAGTTATGTGCCCCCGGACTAGGATAGATCCAAATTAGAATATCAATTCTGTATAAATTCCTCAAGAAAGCAAAGCTCGGGGCGAAACAATTGTTCCTATGATGCTCCAGGCCCTCCACTTCTAGAGAACAGCATTACCTACAAGGCGTCTTTCAGGCGTCCTTGGTCTGCAAATGGTATGAGGTAAGAAGTCGATGAACAGTTCAAGGTTAATAGGTTTCACAGATCTATGGCAAAAGTTCAGTAAACCCGGAGGGACGGAGCTTAGACATCCATCATCTGAGGAAAGTCCATTGAGGACGTGTAATGCGCAGTGTTTTACGAAAAGATAATGTGGTTGCTGGGAAAGCGTCGATCTTCTATATAGACGTTGTTTAAGCTATCCGTAGCTGGGTCAATTTCAAGAAATCGAGTGAAGTAGAGAGCGTCTGTGTGGCATCGACAAAGCCTGTTGAATCAAAGTAGTAAATAAGGTCTTCACTAGAAAGGCTAAAGGTCGACTTTGGACTGAATCCTTCAGAATGGTCTACGCAGTTCACTTCTACTTGGAGGATTGGAAGCACTCTATGTTTGTATTGGGTCTTCATAATGACTTGCGCTATGAACTGAAAGCGTTAACAGTTAGGATAGATGGCTCGACTGAAGATAAGTAACAAGACAATAAACATAACACGCCTAAACACCATGGCCTAAGCGCTTGCTGGTTGTTGCCTACACGAAGTGGAGAAGTGAATTAAATTTTTTTGAAAAAGTGTGTGGAAGCTGTAAAAGCCGTGGCTCGAAAGTGAAGCAAAAACAAAAAATAAAAGAGCAAAGTTTAAGGGATGAGGGGTGGCTGTAATCAATCCTTGTATGGAGTGCGCCACAAATTCTGCTTCTATTTGTTTATTTATTTACTGAATCCTACACCAGAAATGCGACTAAAACCACAAGCAAACTAACAATTTACCAGGAGAGGGATTGATTGATGAAAATTTGGAAAAAACAGGAGTAGGTGAATAACATATTGAGAGCTGGTTCCCCAGTAGTAAGAAGCGGATTGAAGAACAAGACCTATATTCTATAGGATATTGTGGAGGCAAATTGAATGCGTATATGGCGCACACAATGAGTTGGTATGGCCAGCCGATGGACGAGCTAGCGCTTTATCCCCCTCACCAATTCGTCAAGAAGGGAAGGTTTGGATGGCTGGAGCGAGAACCAGGAATATCGAGTCAGGATGTGTGTGACAGCAGGCTCCTCTTCCGACTGCGTCGTCACGCGCCCCATCAAAAGCAGACCAACTAGCTAAATTCATACTGGAGCGCTACTCCTTGATTAAATCAAAGGTCGCTTGCTTCCTCTTACAGTTCGTTGTGTATTTAATTCTAACAAAGTACATATATTTCGCACCCTTTCTACTATTTGAATTACTGGCTCATTTATTATTGGTTTATTGATAAACAACCCACACAAGTTGAGTTAGTAATTTAGTTTTCGATATACTAATAGGCTATTCCATTAGGATAAAGGCCTTAGTGGACTGACGTGTAAGATTTAGTCACTGTATCCTGTCAGTGGCGTAGCGCAGTCGGAGGATGCGCCGGCTGTTGCATGCAAGCACAATCGAGGTTCTTGTTTCAGGTCCCGTTTAGGAGAATCAATCTTCCTTTTCTTCAGAGTCGGGGATTGGGTACTTGACGTGCGTGGAAGAGATGAAGCCGATGACTTCGCTACCAGCTGACTCGCAAGTCGTTGCTAGGGCAGATAAGCGTTCGAATCGCCTGGGCGATATCTCGTAAAAGTGGAGTGCAACGCGCACTCTAAGCATGGGCCTACAAGCGCCTTCCTATATTCCTCATTATCCCATGTGCGGTCGCTGCAGAATTTGCACCTAGTTTCCATGGTAACTTACTCTGTGTTCTACTCAGCAAAAGTTATAGGTCACCTTGCCATGTGACACATTTTCATTATTGTTGATGGTTATGTGCAAATCTTGAAGGGTGATTGGCAAATGGTATGGACGAAAGGAGACGGCGACGGCTACATTCGAGAACTATTACGCAAGCACATCGGGCTTCGTTTTTATCCTCCGCGTGTTGAAACTCTTTCTTATTGACGCGGACATAGTGTGACACGGAGGAGAGCGTATATGGCCAATCTTCACTTTATATGGCTGCCGGTTCCAGCATAACGACCCACCACGTCGCCATTTCGTTGGGATGATGCACATACCCAGTACGTCTTCCATTCAGACGTCTCGCGGAGAGGATACCAGCTCCTCAAGCGAATGACGATTTTGCTTGCTGAGAACGTGGAACAGCAGCTCTTCTACAGGCTGTCTACAAAGTATAAACTGCTGGTTCTTTCGTCATAACTAAGGAACGATAGAGCTGCTTATATATTATTTTTTATTAGTATAGAATTATCTCCTTTTGTGCGGATACAGACTGCGAGTCGCTTGGTGACCGCTTCTATGTATTGTGGGCCGCACGTATGTAGTTGACATCAATTACCTGCTATTCCTTTAGGATTGCTTTCAAACTGCCCAAACATTGATGAGAGCTGGACGAGACCCTTTGCTGTAAGTGGCTTCAGAGCAAGTAGTCCATTGAGTTCAGGTCCGACGAGCTTGACGGCCTTTGCCCAGGAGAATTCTGCTCAAGTGAGCGACTGTTGACTTTGATCCATTACTGGCGCCCAGTCCAGATGAAGAAGAAACCTTTTCACTTAGAAAATGTTTTTAGCCAACGTAATTGAGGATATGTTCACAAAAGAGTTGACTACTGTGAAGCCCCAACTCTTGCCTGACAATGTTCTTCCGATTCTCCATTTTTTTTGCGATTGCCCGTCACTATGTATGAACAGGCCCTAAGCGGTCCCTTAAGCGTTGATCCGGCCGATGTAAAATTTCGGCGCGAATACGTCATCAAGTTTTCTACAATAGTCCTCAAACTGAGAATGCAGGCGCTTGCAAGCGCTCGGCTAGGTGTCAGTAATCAGCAGTTATCCAACGGCGAAGGAGATCGTAATTGTAGCGCAAGTGTGGCAGATTGGCATAGAGAAAGGACTACAGTAGTGAACACAGCTTGAGGTGGTCTTGCAGAACCTGAAGCTTGATTTCTGCGTTGTGATGTTACCAGTTGCACCACTAGACAAAGGTTATCTATGCATAGTACCAGGGATGATTTGAGCTGACCTTTCGTACCCCAGGAGTGCTTACTCACACCCAATAACACTTGCTAGAACCATAATGGTGAACCCGGAAATGTTCCTTACTAAGCAGATTTCGACTCGAACCTTTAATTTCTTTTATCAAGCAGACATTCGTGCGATCTCTTCAGACGTCTCAGAACTTCCTCGAACTATTATGTCTACTCCTTTGCGGCGGCATTGGAATGTGTGAACTGCTCTATCAAGCGTATGCAACACCCTTGAAACGACAATCTGTTCTCAGGAATCATCCTCAGAAAATCGCTAACTATACTTTGTAGCTACGGTGTAGAGATAGAAACCATAAAATGATGGAAAAATCTGCTCAGAATAAAGTATTGTCCAGAGGAGTAGGCTGTGTGAATGTCTAAACGATTTTGCTATGATTTATTGAAAAAGGAAAAATATAATGAAAAAGGTCTTTGGTAGCACTGCTAACATCTATACTTCTGCACTACCCCGCACTAATTCATTAATACTGAGAACAAAGAATGAAGCTTATTTTATTTATTTATTTACTTATTTATTTATTGTTAGCAATAGCCAAGGATGTGCGCTATTGATGAGATGTGCCACGCATTCTACTCTCATCTTATCCCGCGGAGACAGTTTCAAGCCACATTTGGCCTCTATGCTATGCCCTGTTGTGGCCAGGCAATGGATAAGTCAATGCTTACACTTCATAGACAAGTTTCCTTCTAGTTCAATGAACTAACAAAGGCGAAAGGCCTGGTTGCCCGCGAAGCGAAGCGAACCGGTGCTCGATTCGCAGCGCTGCGCTGGGTTAGTTCTTCTGCCCTCTGCACTACCCGCGCTCCACCTGACAGCATCTTTCCAATGGGCCAGATTCATCAACCGCTTAGCGGCCGGTAACGGTGAAAAGTATCGCCAAACCTACTGACACTGCGATTCATCAACATGCGGTGTGGTAATGGGCCAGATTCATCAACCCCTTTGTATCGGTTACTACGAAGGACGGTATGGTAAATCCGCTGTGAGATGATACCAGCGATATCGTTGAGGAATCTGACACCTTATTTTTAAAACGAATCGATTATTACCGTAGACGTCTTCTAGAGTACCACGACATCAAACTTGCTTAGAAACTGTTTGGTGGATTTTTAGAAGAAATGCTACAGCCACTCCTACTGTAATGAAAGAAGTTTAGGTAGGTGTTTTGCACGTTTTCGCTACGCTTATGGGGTTTATCGCATATCTGGTGACGCGGTTTTTAGGAAAGGAGATTCTGATGGCTTATCTTAGACAGATGAAAATGCATAAATAGTGTATCAAAAACATTGGCAACAATGCTTTAGGAATTCATCAATGATCAGGGCCGCCCCCATCTGATTGAAAGCAAATATTTGTATTAGGAGCAGAAGGAAGCCCGATTGCGTCATGTCGCGAAGGAAGAAAAAGCAGCAGCTGAGGAAGCGAAGCGCACGTTCTACGAGTTCGCTGCTTTTCTTGGTTATCTGCTCGCAGTCACAGGAAGCATGGCAGTTAGAGAGCCTTAAGGGAAAGTCATCGATCCCTCTAAAAGTGTCCTGGAAGAAGCTCTAGCACATTTATTGATTGATGTAACATAAACGTCTAGGTATAGGTGGATACAAAATTGCATGCTGAAGGCCTGTTAATCTAGTATTTTAGTTTTTTTACGGAGTTGATATATCCTGTTATTAATTCCATTACGCCTCTTATGGCAGCTACCTACCTGGCGTTGCTGAATCTTCCAGGCTTACGAGCTATTTTGAACTTACCGTAATGCGTTCCATAGGGCCACAGGTGCCATGTTCATATACTGTGATCCGCTTGGAATTGTTCGCATACTAGTGAAAGCCTACTTTATAGGACTGTCTAGGGACATGCTCTTCGATGGTCCTCGCCGACGTACCCGCTGCCTGTCAATGGCTGGTTTATCTAATTTATTTAAACCGGCTGCCTATGAACCAACTTCTAACGGAGGCCTTAAACTCCGTTCAGGTCTTTAAAAAATCAGGCGCTTATTTTTACCTTCCTACACTTTCTTCCGCACTAAGCACCTCCCCTTTTTCTTGTTTTTTGGAATTCTTGTTGCCAGTGTTTACGTACTGATAGGTGGACGACGCTTGTTTCCATGGAAAATCCGCCTAGATTAGCCGTGATCGTTCGTCTGCTTTCTGCTGTTGTTTTTGTTTTTGCCTTATGTAGCGCGTCCTATGACGTATTCAATAAATAAATAAATAAATAAATAAATGTAGTGAATGGTCTACAAAGGCCTTTGGTGTAAGAAACTGTTCGTCTTGATTGTGGGATGGATGGATCTTTTGACATCGCCTCTCGCCTAAAGCGTACGTTTTAACCATGGCTTTCCAGAAAGATCTACGCAAAATTCTAACCATTTTCTTTCAAAACAAATCATCTAAATAGGTTTGAAGTGGGATGAACGCTTCATTGTCAAGGCTGGTGGCTTAATCAGCGAGGTTATTCTCTGGATTATTCTCTCGTTCACAGTTTTTTCCAGGTGAATAGCGGCCAGCTTCAATCGGCATGTGAAAACACTTCGGACTACAGCTTATTATCACATAGACGATGCTCATCAGGAAAGAACGAGATTCTGACATCGTTCCTGCCGAACAAAAAAAAAACATCTTCAAGCGCTTCAGTACTTTTATCTATGTAGGTCGCGAAATATCGCCAACGACCTAGTATCGGTAATACTCGTAAGGGAAAGGAGATCAGGAGGAAAAAAAACGTCCGGCTCCATGCCCATCTATTCGACTAAATCGTTGTCCCTGTTTTCGGACGTCTCAGGGACTGAGGTTCTACAAAAGAAGGGAACGATGCTTGGAGTAACACGTCTCACCCATGTGAGAGAAGGTCTCCCCAGTCGTCGAAAATTAGGTGGGCCGGCGACGTGGTGCGTTTCGCGGACACTCTCTGGACGAGAGCCGTCACCGACTAGATTCCGGGGCATGTCAAGAGAGCAGTAGGATGCCCACCATCGCGTTGGTCGGACTTCTTCGTGATAGCCCTGAGGGAACGATACGACGTTCTTCGTGTCCTTCGAGCGAGGAAGATCCATTGAACCACTCTGGCACGCGACAGGGACGAATGGGGATGCTGCTGACGCCCTTACAAGAAACTCGACAGGACGGCAGGTGATACAGGTGATTTTCGAGGTATGACAGGAGCTCCTTTTGTGGAATGTTCGGGCTTCAACCCTCTCTTGCATCGTTGCGCGGTATATAATATTTTGGGTATCGCGAGAATCAGTGCTACTGAAGACCAAAGAATGCTCCTGAACAGAAAGAGAAGCACGTATGTAGCTGGAGGGATTCCAGATCCTCGTCGGCTTCTCACGTTTTCTGGTGCGAGGTTGTCAAATGTTTTCGTGAAATCAATACATGCTCCGAACGCTTCGCAGCAGCTGACCGTTCGTGTGCACTTTTGAGCGATCACTCAGACATAAAACAACATTCACGTCAGGCCCTTCAGTGTGTGCATCAGCTGTCCACCCTCGCCGAAGACCATTGGTTCTCTCTCATTCCGTAAAGAAGGGGCACTTTTAATTACTTAAGTTAATATCGCAGCTCCATAAATTGACGTTCTAAGCAAAGCTGAAATTTTTATATCATAAGAAAAAGCGATTCGAGTCGGGACCAAGGTTTCTCAACAACAACACTTTCATAGGATTGACATAACGTCAGCAGATTTCCATTAGCCTCACGTGTTTTCCCAGAAAAAGAGCTTTACTGCGGAGATGCGATGGATATCACAATAGAAGCTGTCTGAAATGCTGCCTAGGCGAGAAATATGATACCAGACAGAGCACCAAGGCCGTGAACGTAGTAATATAGGAACAGTGTTGCTTCGTGAAATAAGAAGTGGGTAGTATGGAAGACAGGGAGTATATGTTCAAAGTGGTTAACGTGTTCCAAGAATGGAAAATTGAGCGGCAGAAATAGTAAACGCCGATGGTGGTAATTGATTTTAGGACACATTCTCAACATTTAGTTAATACATACTCCGGAAACATTTTGAATGCCTACTCCACCTAGGAATGAGCGTAGTCGTAGCAGGCGATGGCTGTTGCGCTCACTCCAACTTGAAACACGTGATTCGGGCCATTTCAAGGCCAGCCATCCGGGGTCTATTCATTAGTTCCAGACTTCTTTGGGAGGAATAAACCACTAAATTGTCCATCGGCCAGCCAATGCATCTCTCTACGTAGTTTAACTGTTCATTCGAATCCACCAGCAATAGCTTCGGAAATGGAATGGGAAGCGCATCTCACACAGAGATTGACTGAAACAGACCTCTCTCCTACCCTTTATTTTTCACCCCAAACTACACAATGCCGGTGCCAGTTCACGGACTTTGCAAAGTTGTAAGGATCAATTGACTTGAGCGCAAAATGAACGTCAAATTGCTCAAGAAATGCTCAAGAGAGATTGACTGAAACAGACTCCTATCTACTGAAAAGGTGGGCGTGTAGCGCAGTCTGGAGGTGCCGCCGTGCAGTCGATACCAGGTACTTGGTTCGGATTCCCTCTCCTAGTCCAAGAAACCGTACATCTATCCCGAGATGGTGAATTTGTACAGGCTTGTTTGAAGGATGCGATGTTGAGCTGCCCATCGGCTTACCGCCTCAAGTCATCGCGTAGGCCGTTCAAATCGCCATCACGAGCTAGCTGATGGACAATTCGATACTTTATCCGCCCCATAAGCTTGGTATCAATTCACCGTCTCCGGAAGGAATGAAAGGTTTCCTTGGCCTACGGGAATCCAGGACCAATAATGACTAACTGGGCGGGCGAAGCCGGTGCAGTTAATACTATTGTTTTTTCTATTAGCTAATACGACAAATCGAAAAAGTAACGTAACTCGATCTGCATGCAGTACAAGCATACCTATTAGGTTGTCACATAAGTTCTGTCCGATTCCGGTAGGCGTTACTTTGTGATTGTTTTTTCGTGAATAGAGGAAGTAATTGTACATAAGTTGTATACTGATTTGTAGCGCTTGCATCGCACTATAAAACCTGCTATACTGTTTTAAAAAGTCGTGAACATTGCATCGTTTAAGGTGCTGGACGGAACCGTGGAAAACATGCACTTCCGGGTAATAATGCTTCATGAGTTAAGGCTTGGCCGCAGAGTGAGCGAGGCAACTCAAAACATCAGGATGACACGGGGAGAGGACTCCGCTAACGAAAGCACCGTGTACAAATCGTACCAGAAGCTCCGTGTTGGAGGCGTGGATCTCCAAGTCGAGGACCGTTAAGGACGACCACCAAAGTGTGCTAACGGAGGTTTGAAAGAAAGGGTGGAATCCGATCCACGAAGAACTGTGCGTGGGATGGGGAGGAAGCTTTATCGGTCAGTCGTATATCCATTTCGAGGCACCTAGAGGACATAGGCAAGGTGAAAAAGCTGGATGACTGGGTGCCTCACGAACTCACTGAGGTGCAGCAGAGGTATCGTCCGGAGATCTGTTCTTCCCTTATTATAAAGAACGAAGACGATCATTTTCTCGACCGGTTAATGAACTGTGACAAAAAATGGATCGTGTACGACAAAAGAAGAAGATCAGCGCAATGGTTGGATAAGGACGAACCGCCGAAACCCCTTCCCAAACCTAGTCTTCACCGAAGAAGATCATGCTTACTGTTTGGTGGTCTACAACTGGTATTATCCACTGCAACTTCTTGAAGCCTGGTGAAACCATCGCGGCAGAGGTAGTGTGGTGAATTAGACGTGGTTCACCAAAGGTTGTTTGCAAAGCGTCCTGCACTGGTGAATCAAAGAGGACCGTCCAAAAATTAAATCAGTTGATGTAGGAAGTTCTTCCGCATCTCGCTTATTCTACCTAGCCCCGACAGACTTTCATCTTTTCAAACATCTCGATAGTTTCCTCAAGGAGAAAAACTTTTCAAATGAAGCAGGTATCGAAATTGACTTTAATTTTTCCAATCCTTCTAGAAATTCAGACTTTTTCCAAAATTTAATTAATCCTCTTGGACATCGTTGGCAGAAGTGCATTGATTGTAACGGTTTTTACTTTGTTTAATAAACGTAATTTTCTGCTGAAATATTACACCGTAAAGTTGCCGTCGAAAATCGGACAGAACTTATGTGACAACCTAATACAATGAAGAGTGCACATGGTATCAAGTTTTCAATCCTGGTCGCCACTACAGTTACGAACTCTACTCGTACACAAGCTGGATGAAAGCAGCTTAAGGCTTTAGTTACAGCTTCAGCTTCGCGGATGCTAGACAACTTTTGGGGTTGTTAGGGATTTCAGGGAAGACGCTGACCTTGTCATCTAACTCTACAAAAACCTATTTGCGTAAGATAAGATCACTGATGGTCGTGATTATGCAAAGAACCTGCCGATCAGACATCTCTTCTAAGCCGATCAGACATCTTGTCGCAGACAGAAACTGGTTTTTGAAGTAGATGGAGCATAAGACGGTGCGAAAAATCTGCGTTTACGCTTAAGCAAGCTTTGTTCGATTTTTTTTAAATGGACTGAACAAAATCGAGGCGTTCTAACAGTAAATGCCGGTTCAAAGCGCATTTTTTAAGAAATTCTGTTAGACAGTGCTATACGGAAAAGCTCTTCCTAAGTACTCACCACAGAAGAGTTATTGCGGAGAGGATCCCCCCATTAGCGACATAAATCATGAGGAATAGATGTCTCTTAGCCGAATTTAGCCATTATGGGAGGATTTAATGGCATGAAAATAATGAGTCGCCGAGCTCACTCGACTCGGCTCTCAGGAAGAAAAGCCTTTGTCCCATCCGTGGCCGCTGTTTTGAAAACAGAATTGTCTGCGAGAAATGAGACATTTTCTTGCCACTGGAAGCCGTATGACTCTGTGTTGATCAACTATGCATTCATGGGCTTCCAGGTCGTCCCAGTCTGATTAGATTCTGTCACGTCGAGCTCCTACTTTCCCTCGCCTACCGTCAGCTTCGGCATAACTTTAGATGCTACCCAATGTTAAAAAATGAGCCTGGACAAAAACTGCTACAGTGTCGGCATACGCTGGACGTCGTCGCCTTCTTCGGGAAAGCGAAACAATGAACAAGAAAAATCTGAAAGGCTTCCGCTCTCCGCGCCTAAATGCCACCCCATGGACGCGAGAAAAGTTACCGGGACTAGCTGACCATAAGAACTAGTTTAGTAGTGGTGTTGTGCCCAACGGGACGCCATTATTCGCTGTTTACTATCACGCACGCCTTTTTTTGAACAAGTAAAATAAGTGCAAGAGGTGGCAAGCACGATCAAAACCTTGCTACAGGGAGGAATCGAAGCCACTCACCTATTTCCTTGTCAGCTCTCATCTATAGTTTAGTGATGCTTATACCCTTAGTATAAGAACTCGCTCCATAACATGACGAAACGACTCAAAAGCCCTTCCTGTTAGTGGAATGCTGTGACAGACGAGGTTTTTAGGAAGACGATTTATTCAGCGGGTCTTGACGCTTCGGCGCTTCATCCTACTGGTCATCATACACAGGGTGAACATATGCCCTTAACGATGGAACCATGTCTCTGAAGACGACGGCACGTCGGAACGTCATGCCTTACTGAATAAACGCGTCCATATAAAAACCTACAATGATTATCTGACTAAGAATTCGGCAAGGTCAATGAAGCTGCTGTGACTGGAGAATTACGGTGGTGATAGGCAGATAAGGAGCCGATGACCGTCCAAGTAGACGCGATGCTCTCTGGCCATGGCAGATCGAGGTGAGGACCAGCGAGAAGCGAATAGCATAAAAGACCGCTGCAGAGAAGTGGAAGCGGTCATCGATTGCCGGGAGTTCCAACCAGCAGAGTGCACTTGCCGTCTGCGCCGTCATCAAACACATTTATCCCATTTTCACGTCGAAATGGACACTTTTCAAATCAAATTCGACTCTCTATGGCGAGCATAAGACTTCTGAAATCAAAGCGAGCTCTTCCGAATTGAAATTTATTTATTTATTTATTTATTCAAGCACATGATAGTGCGCTCAATGCCAAGCGTTAAACACATACAGCAGAACAGAACGACAGAAACGAGCTTATTCTACATTAAACTTGAGATCCTTCAAAAAGTGTGGAATAATTGTGTGCTTAAGAAAAGCATTGGCATAATGCTCTTTGAAATTTTAATTCATGGACCCAATAAGTGGACACGTTGTTCGAAATTTTGCAAAAATTTTGTTTTTGTGGGAAAAATTATGGTTTAACGTTTGTTTTAAAGAATAGGAGGGCGGCCACCTTTTAGTGTCAAAAATTGCGCCATGCCCTCTTCCAAGACGTCGCGTTCTTTATTCGATTCATAGCAGTTTGTATGGAGTTTGACACCGATACATCAAATCAATTTTGAAGGAGACAAATACTCACTCTTTAATAATTTATGTAAGTATCATTTACAATATCAATCAAACAAATATTGCGAAATACTTTTTTGCATAGGAGCGATCTGATCTTGTAATATGCTATATGCTTGCTTCTTTGCTGTGCTCTAAGACAAATTTTAAATTATTATTTTCTCACAAAAAATAAGAATTTTATAAAATGTTGGGACAGGTAAGCTGATCAATTTCAAGCAAAACTAATCCAAATTTTCCTAGAACAAAGAATTATTCTAACCATCTTATCGAATCTGTAGTTATTGAGTCTGTTTACCTACCTGAAGGCCATTTCGATTTGGAAGAGTTCGCTTTGACTTCGAAAGTCTTACAGCTGGCTTTGAAGAGTGTCCAATTTCATTTCAGAAGTGTCCAACTCGACGTGAATAAGGAAATTTCCTATTACACATATGTTCCACTGCGCAATAAAAGGACAGATGTGTCCGTAGGGATACAACAGACGCTATTTGTTCGAGACAAGCCTAATGGCATTCACTGCGAATAGAAGTGGAAGGAAATACGAAATCAGGTCGACGACGACAGAAGACACTGGCGCCTCCGGGCGCTGATTGCCAAAAAGGCGACGACGTCAGCAATATGGAATGGAGGCGAAGCGGCGCTGAGACGGCTTTCGACTGCTTGCTCAAGCCTCTAATTATCGGACGAGGAGGCGCTGAGAGCAAATATGCATGCTGACTGACCGGGGGCATTCGTCGGTGTGAACGGCGTGAAGGCTGGCACGCTGCATGAACGGCCGCCGGCCGGTCGTCTGCAGCGAGCGCTGGGACAAGGTCATTATATTGGCTGACGCTGTTTGCAAGCCGACCGGGGGAAGACGAACGAACGAATTTGATTAGTTTAGTGGGGCGAACTTCGGGAGGCCATCATCACTCGCTCTGGTCTTCGATCTGTCTCTCCGAACGGAGAGCGATAATTGACCACTTCACAAGAGAAGCACCCCAGAAGGGGAGGAAAGAAAGCTGAGCAATACTGTCGAGTAGAAGGATGATACGAGTGCATCAGTAGCAGCATCGGAACATAGGCGCAGCGTGGCAAGAAATGGATCCCGTTGCCAGGCAGTGTCCTCAAACTTCGCACAACGCAGCTCCCTTGCTCTCCCCAGCGCGGACTGAAGGACCTTTTTGGAATTTGTCGTTCTCCAAACGTTTTCGTTTCCCCTTTCGGGTGCTATAAAGGAGAGGGAAGCAAGAGCATTGGCAAATAATGTTAAAAATGAGGCATGAGCTAAAGCTGGAATCTTTTCAGAAATCACGCCTCCAAATCCTTTTCTGGCCTCCAGAGGAACGGCTATCTTTCAACTTTCTCCGGTTAGAACTAGAAGGACTATTTCTAGATGTGTAAAACGGTTCTGGAAATGAAGGACTCATTTGTTAATGAGAAGCAATCGCCGTATATATGTTCATTAAATAAGTGTCACTTGTGCACAAAAACAATACTAGAGTAAGCTGTTACAACGATGTTTTGTTGCGATCAAAACTTCTAGCGCCAGGCGGGACTCGAACCCGCACCTCCCTCTGACCGGGCGGGAATGCTCTACGCCATTATACCACCGGCGCTGTTTGATCGAACGCAACATCCACACCTCGTGGGACCCATCAACACTCACCCGTATATCGAAACTGATTTGAATCATTTCTATCTAGACCTACAGCTTAACTGGTTCCATGCTGAAATCAGTGGCCGACTCATCCCGATATACGGGTGAGTGCTGATGGGTCCCACGAGGTGTGGATGTTGCGTTCGATCAAACGGCGCCGGTGGTGTAAAGGCGTAGAGCATTCCCGCCCGGTCAGAGGGAGGTGCGGGTTCGAGTCCCGCCTGGCGCTAGAAGTTTTGATCGCAACAAAACATCGTTGTAACAGCTTACATCCTCGGTACCAGCCAATTGAGGCTTAAAGAAACTGATTTGAATACTAGAGTAGAACCAACAACACAATACACCACAACGGCGTGGTAAGATATAATAACAAAGGGAAAAACTAATGATAAGCTAAAGAACTGAAAGAGAGTAGGAAAGTTATATTTACGATCTCACGGAATGAGCTCCTTATAAACCGGTTCTTCGAAGGTATGTGGTGCAGCGTAATCCACCTTGATGCCTTTTTAGTAGGGTCTCAAATGAGCGGACTGTTCTGCTCACGAAAAAGTATCGAAAAAGAAAAGTACCGGGAGGAGCGCCGGCGGCTTGATACCACAATTACCAAACAGAATTTTGCGAAGTAGCAGCAAGTCATTAGCCTTCCTTCGAGAAGACAACTTGTGAAGTCAGAGGTTTTTATTCCTTTCGGCACTAGAAGGAATCTGGTCATAAACTAAGCCAAGCCTTCTATTCATCAACTTCCTAGTGGAACAGGAGCGCGGTAGTTGGTGCCGCGCACTTGCTGCTCGATACCAAAAGGAATGCTGATAAAGCTGTGCATTGACCCCTAATGGAATAACACGAAGATCTTGACTTCTGCTTCGGTTAACAGACTGCGATATTGCGAATGGCAGATAGCAGCTTAAACCAACATAGCCCACAAGAAGCTGGAAAAGAAACGCTGTTCGTATTCGACCCGTCTCAGCTGCAACGAACAACAGCATAAGTTTTCCAACCTCTACGAGAAGTAGAGCTGAATTGTTCATTTGTGAACTTTCTTTAGACATTTTTGATGACAGATACATACATATTGCACCTGTACAGGAGACCACTATGGGGTACAGTGCTCATGAATTGGTCTCACATAAGTCTCAAATAGTTTAAAAAGGGTTCTCGTGTTCCATATTTTGAGGGTTCCGAGTATGATGTCTGACCATGCATTCGGTAAGGCAGCGATCTTCTCAACCATTCCTCATAAGAAAGTCTGTCGTTGTACATATATATCACCAAGATCACTGACTTCAAAATCTCCATCGGGCAGTTTCCAAGGTGAAGAATAGGGTCGGTAGAGTACCTCTTTCCTATACACATTATTGACGTCATTTGAAATGTCAGGCTGCCATTTGATGGATCAGCTCCGCAAAGCGTCCTTTGCTACTTGCAGGGAAGCGCAGCTATTTACAGCGAACATTTTGGAATCGTCTCAGCAGAACAGTGGACATCTCGTGGAAGACAGTTGGGCAGTTCATTCATGCATAGAATACACATCAAAGGGCCGAGGCAATTGCCCCGAGGGGCACTGCTGCCAGTAGGATAGCACGATGACAATACGCCATTAACAAGAGCCTTTGGTACGTCCTGCTAAAAATGACTGAAAGAGGGAAAGTAGACAACCACTCAACGCATACACTCGAAGCTTTGTAAAAGGAAGGGTTTGTGGGACAGTGTCAAAAGCATAACTCTGTTTGATGTGGAAACAGAGGACATTGTAGCCATTAACTCTTCCACGACATTGCCCGTCGATGTCGCCTGACACTTTTTTGCCGCGGGGGACAATGTCCGACGACGTCCTTGGACACCATTACAAAAATAGTTCATGAAAAGTTATCAAACATTTAATAGCACGATAATAATCACTGAGACCACTAATACCTAAGGTCAAGATGGTCTATGGGAAAATTCATTGGTTACTGTTTTATTCACATCTAGCAAACAATGCAAATAAAATAATACAAATCATCGGCTTGCGGAAAAAATACGCGGCAGTCACGTAAAAATCGCTCGTGTGGAAAGGGTCAATATACACATTTTTTTCAAAATGTGTTGATATTTATTAAACAGCTAGTCACCTCAGAGAGCTGCTTGTAAATAAATTCTTTCACGGCCCTTACTTGTAGAAGAAGCCAGATCGGTTCATAATCCCTTGCAGGTTTGCAAATTTTCTCGAAGAATGGTCTGACAGTACTGGCAAACCACGGCAAGACTGAAACATTAAACAAGAGCGTGTTAACCATACTGAAACATTAAATTAGAGCGTAAGTACCGTAGTAAAGCCCATCTCTGCTTTCTTAAGGAATATGTAGGACATATGTTATCATGAGATGTTTATTTTATTTGTTTATTACACAACTTTGTTCATGCTGAATTACAACAGAAATACAATAGAATGCCGTCAATAATGATTGCTATCAGCTGCTTAGTATTGAAAGTGTAAATAGAAGAGTCCAATGAATGTTCGCAACATCTGAGGCATCGTATTATAGGAAGGTATACGGACTCATTAAGGAATTTTTCGAAAGCGTTATAGTTTGATGGAAAGGAATGCTTGTTGCGAAGCTTCTCATACAATGAGGGCGTCCTAAGAGTGAAGAATAAACGACCACAGTTGTGTTTGGCAGTGCCATACCTAAGGACACCACCTCGGGTGCTGGATGATCTCAACAACGAGAGATCTGTAATTTCAACGCGGATTTGATGGTGTACAGTTTCATGAAATGCATTCAGTTCTGCATGGCTCATCGTTGAGATATTTTTCAAAGCCGATCTTACTGATGGCCTTTATTTTGTTGATAATAAAAGCGTACAATCGTTTGTAGTTTAGGAACAGAGCTGTTTTTCTTCATTTTTCAAGCTTGGCAAGGCCAGGTCTTGTTTGAGTTTTCTAGAAAAGCGATGGTACTTTTTGGCAGCTAATTATGGAACGAATCCGATACAAGCGATCCACCTTGGATGCCACGCAAATTTCAACGGCGGAGCGAATGAATGGGGCAGCAATAGAAGCTCCTGAGAAAGTTCCAGGTAAGAATGGTAAAAGCAAATTCTCTGCGTCTTGGGATTGAAGCCGTCGTGTTTCAGTTGATATTTCGGAAACGATGTCTTTTTCGGGTCTCGGAAAAGCCGAAATCAAGCTAATCCTCCCGATAAAGTATTTTCAAGGAATATAGATGGATGAACTGAGATCGAAGGTTCCAAAAGGGACTGGCCTTGAGGTTTTTCTTCTTCGACTCCGAAGTACTTGCCGAAGCGTCCTATGGCATTAATTGTTTTATAATCTCAGTCAAGAACGTAGCAAGAGCACATAACAGTTAAACATCAATCAGTCACTTGTAAAAATTGAAGCAGGGCAGACGGCAGTATTCCATCCTAGTTGTTTTTTTGGCATCGAAAAACTCCCACTCCGTGGCAGCTTAAATGGCATCGGAATGTTTGGGGTGGAAAGCATTGGCTTATTCATCGACTCGCAGCTGTTGGTCCTTGGATAGGCGAAACACACCATCGAACTGCCTCCGCGACCGTCCATATAAGGAAGAGAGTGCGTGATGCCTCATTGTTTATTTATCAAAACAGAGATTTCTGGAATCAGCACGGAATACAACGGTGGAAGAAATCAAACCGCAAGACTTCAATTGACTCAAGAAAACCCACGTGAAGTTTGCGTCACTGACAAACTTTACCATTCCCATGAATCTATAAAAACGGAACGAGGAGCTGATTGTGAAGTGGAGCAGGCCGGAACAGTGGGCAGGGCTGTCGCTAGGTCTTGTGCCGTCTGGTTGGAAGAAAGTTTTCCTACTCAAACCCATGGTAGCACAAACCGCACATTATCGCACATAGCAGCTTCCGTTTTTCTACACAGGTGCCATAAAGGACCAGTACCATGACAGCGAAAAAGAAAAAAGACTTGACTCAATAGTGCAATGAGTGGCCATCAACTCGTCAGCAGGATTCCTGAGCAGCTTCATGGTTCTGCTAGTTCTTCTTATCTTCAGTTTATTTGATGCCTTTGAATCTGCGCTAAGCTTTCCTGGGACATATTAGGTCCACCGAGAGTTTCCGCCATTTATTTATTTATTTGTTCATTTCTCATGCTCAGAGGATTCATTTCTCCTAGATTCAAGAGTTCCTTGTAGAAATGGCTGAGTCGCCGATAAGTACCTCCTTAGAACGCGTATAGATTCAGATTCCAGATTTCCTCTAAAGTACTGACACCAGACGCTTGAAATTAGAGATAGAAAACCCTAAAATAAGGGAAACTCCCACTCAGAATAGACGATCGTTCAGAACCGCAGGTGGAGGAAATGTCTAAACGATTTTGTCAAAATTTAGAAAAGGGTTTTTGCTATAAAGCTACCTCCTTGTACAAAAAAAAATCAGGAAAATCACATAGTCTATACTCTTTGACCTTGCGGCTCGCCAGATGGGGTGACAACGGCAAGCTCTGGTTTCTTCATTTATCAGAAGATTTTTTCGAAACAATTGTGCCTACTATAGAGAATGACCAATAAAATAGAATGATTCATGGAAATTTCTGAGAAGAACAAATCGTGAAGCTTATACAGCTGCACACTATCAAGAGCTTATTCTTGCAATTTGGCGACTTATTGCGTGCATGGTTCATAATGGAATTGAGCAAGCAAGCTAATAAGGTAGAGCAGGACATGGCGATGGAAAGCTAGCAGCAAAGTACGAGCGTCTGCTGAAAATTTGAAAACTGCGGGGGCGGATAAAAGGTTCCTACCCATGCGAACGACGACTCCAAATAACACATCGCTAAATTCATCCCCAAAAAACTGTATTATGTAGTATATGAGACTCAAAGTTATTTTTCATTCCAATTAATACACGTGTTTGTGCTGTGCGTGTTTTATTGCGCTATTTCTTGGTGTCTTCAGAAGAGAAATCTTGCCGAGTCATGAGGATGTCAAAAATGCATACAGACAGTTTATGAGCTCATACTGCCAGTCTTGTTTGCAACCAGAAAACGTCTACTATCGGATTTCTTCGGCAGAGATATTCCAAGTGAAATTCTTTCAACTTCAATTCAAATGATTAGCACTGAAAGAAGCTATGATCAATTTCAAATTCAAGGTAGAAAAGACGGAAATCTCCACCCCTACCTACTAGTTATTCCAAAGAAGAAAAAGGCATTCCTTAATATTAACGGACGGAGATGCTTTCCAACATTGGCTTAGGTAGTTACTTTCCTCTCAAGGCTCAAGCCATGCGCTGTGCAACATTTTGAGCAGCGACCGTAGGTAGACATTAATAGACTCCTCGCACCACACGGCACACACATCCCACTCAGCTGGCCTATTAGCGGAGTACTCAACGGTAACTATTAAGTTGTGCCATAAATTTTGCAACATTTCTGTTTTTTCTGGAACTGAAAGTAAATCCGCTGAAGCATTATATCCTGTTTGAAATCTTGTTTCCAAGCGATCATTCTGAGATATGAATCGTTAATTTTCCTTGCGCTACTGAAAAGTTGTATTCACTAGAACGATGACCGGTGGCGATGTCCGTTCCTCCACGTGGTGCCACTGGAAACTGCTCGCTTTGTGAGCTAAGCTAAGCACGGACACTCGAATGCAGGCGACAGGCCCTTGTGACAGGCCGGCCTACGAAGACCCATGTCACATCACATGGTGTATGAATAGTCATGTTTTTCGAGATTGTGCTACGGCGTCCGCGGGAGCCGACGCGCACTCGCAGAGCCCGGCGAGTGTGAGAAGTATGCGAGGGTCCCTGATGCGAGGACGGCATCGGGGGCAACTGAGCTAGTCCGAAAGTCCCGTAACGTAGGCAGGACCCGCGTAGCAACGCTGAATGTGGGTACGTTAACGGGCCGCTCGTGCGAGTTGGTTGAAGCACTGGAGCGTAGAAGAGTTGATTTCTGTGCGGTGCAGGAGACGAGGTGGTCCTGCAGCAAGTCAAGGGACATAGGACGTGGCTTCAAGGCCGTTCTATGTGGAAGTCCCAGGACCACCAGTGGTGTCGGAATAATCGTCTCCGAACGATTTCGTGACTCGATTGTAAGCGTCGAACGCTATGACGATCGGTTGATGAAGATCGTTGTCGCCGCTAAGGAGCGACTCTATCACTTCTTCTCTGCGTATGCTCCGCAGACTGGCTGCTCCGATCAAGCCAAGGAAGAGTTTTGGAGCCTGCTTGATGAGAAGACAGCAGAGGTACCACCGAAAGATGTCATCATAGTCGCTGGTGACCTTAATGGGCACGTAGGTGCTGCGAAGGACGGGTACAGCTGTCATGGTGGTTTCGGATACGGGTCTCGTAACGCCGATGGTGAGCGCATTCTTCAGTATACGGAATCGCATAATCTCACCATTGTGAACACCGTTTTCCGAAAACGCGACTCCCACCTCATCTCATACTATAGTGGGAGCTCCAAGTCTCAGATAGACTTTGTCCTTGTCAAGGATCGCGACCGAAGCATTGTCACAGACGCGAAGATCGTGCCGTATGAGACTGTCGCCCCACAGCATCGACCGCTGGTCTGCACCTTTAAGATCACCCCTCCGAGGATGCAGCAAGTTGAGCGATGCGGTGCTGCGAGAATCAAGTGGTGGCGAATGAAAGAAAAGGAAGCAGCTGTGATTTCTCGCGTGCGATTACCGACAGTTACGACTGTCGATGAATGAATCAATCAATCAATCGATTTATTACGCTGTATAAGACAGACGTGAGATAACATCAATCAGCAACAACATACATTCCAAATTCGCTTCGTTATCAAGTAACAATTCTGAGTGCGACTAGTATGACAAAACAGCTTTAGATGCCATACGCTTGAAAGACCAAAAGTTCATTGGCAGTGGATCGAGTTCGGTCCTTAGATTAACGTAGGCGGAGCCAGCTCGCACCGTGAAGGTGTGAGATCTAATGCTGCTCTTAGGTTTTGAGTAAACTATTTTTACTCTACCTCCTCGCGTCCGCGATGAAGCAAGGCTGTAAAATGCTGATTTGTCGACGTCACAGATTCCCGAAATGATTTTAAACACCATGCAGACATCCCTTAACTTCCTTCTTGACTGGAGTGAGTGTAGTCCCAAAAAACTATTTCTGATTTTGGATTTTGGTATTCTGGAGTACAAAAAGCCTCCATAACGGATGATCACCTTACGCGAAAAGTTGTTTTGCACTTTTTCTATAGCCTCTATATCCTTCACCTTGTGTGGGGCAAATACGGTAGTTCCACACTCTACCAGTGGTCTTATATATATTTTGTATGCTTTAGTCAAAGTCTCCTTATTTTTTGTGGTCAATCCCTTAAAAAGCTGATAGGTACGTGCATTGGCCCTTCCACAAATAACTTTGTAATGTTCAGAAAAGTCTAATTTGCTATTATAAGCGAAACCTAAATCAACAACACTTTCCACGTGAGGTATAATGGTATCATGCACTGTATACCTTGTTGAGCATTCAGACCCTCCTATTCTCATGTGTAAAGTCTTTTCCGGAGCGAGGGGTAGGGCCCACTCATTGGCCCATTGAGCCACTACATCTATAGCTATTTGAAGATTTTCAGATTGACTAAGCTCTCCGTAAATCTTAAAGTCATCTGCATACTGCATGCACTTGATACCAACCTCTTGGACCTTCTGAACTAAATCAGCAGTGTAAATAGCGAATAGGACTGGGGAAAGTACCCCTCCTTGCGGGACACCGCTCAAGACTTCCTTGACCCCAGAAAACGACTGGTTAACTCTAACCTGGAAGGTTCTTCCACTAATGAATTCCTTAACCCAACTTATAAGCTTTTGGTGGAATCCCAACTTTTCAAGCTTAAAAATGAGTTTTGAATGGCTCACCCGATCGAACGCCTTCGAAAAATCGAAGTATATCACATCACAGCTTTTTTCCTCATCGAGGGCCTTTGTCCAGTCATTCAAGCACTCCAGAAGGTTGGTTTCTGTCGACCTTCCTTCTACAAAACCATGTTGGCACCTGGGAATAATGCGGGAAACCTTTAGGTATTTCCACACATGAACCTTGACGATCTTTTCAAATAATCTACAAAACAACGATGTAATACTAACCGGCCTAAAATTTTTAGGGTCATTAGCAGGCTTTCTTTTAAGAATTGGTGTCACATATGAGTGTTTCCAACGCTTGGGTATTTCTGAAAGCATCATCGATTGGTTGAAGATGTACGTTAAAGGCCTAGCTATAATATGAGCAATCTCCTTGATAAATTGAAGTGGGATATGATCAGGTGAGACTGAGTAAGAAGAGGGCCAATCATGCAATAAAGCATAAACATCAACTTCATCGAACCACGGGGCAGAAGTCATTGAAATGTCTATTCTCGACTTGAATTCAGGAAGGTTTGGCTCATCACGGACGAAAATCCTGCTAAATACTTCTGCCAGCAGTTCAGCTTTGTCAGCATCGCTGACCGCCTTGACGCCATCACCTATTAACACTGAAAAATTTTCTGTCTCTCTCAACTTCTTGTTCAAAAATTTGTAGAAGAGTTGTTTTTGTCCCGACTCAATGATCTTCTTCTCAATGCTGCGATTGTATTTCTCCAACTGTTTAATGAATTTCCTATTAAACACCTTGAATTTTTCCCAATCTAAGCTCAGCTGAGAGTGGCACGCAGTGTTAAATAGACAAGCTTTATGGTCAAGCATATTTCGAAGGTAGTTCGGTAAAGAGCTCTGAGTAGCGAATACGCGCCTCCATGGAACAAAAAGATCAATTGCCTGATGAAGAACTCCTAAAAATATTTCATATTTTTCATCTACAGAATTTGCTCCATCAAGAAGATCAGTCCACCTTATGTGTGCTAAATATTGACAAACGCTGTTATAATTGCATTTGGAAAACACCTGTCGGTATGTTACGTGTGCCTCTGTGGCATACCCGCGCACCTTAAACTCTATACTCGAATGATCACTACACCCAACCGGCGGCTTTAGGCTAACTTGTTCGATAAGATTTTTATCGTTGGAAAGAAGCAAGTCAAGAGTATGAGGACCACGGGTAGGTCCATTGATATATTGATCGAAATCATGAGTACAAACGAAGTTAACAAACGTATTACTGGGGTCGGTAGTTGAGTTCGTGTGGTTGGCCCAACCCACTTCCGGAAATTTGAAATCACCTATGAGAACAGAAGGATTTTCACAGCTCGTTATGTCACTGATCGTGTTGACCAGTTGATCTGTATACATCTGGTTGCAGGAAGGTGCACGATATACAGCTACCAGCCTTAAAGTGAACAGACCACAAAAAATGTCAGTGGCGAAAATTTCATAACTTTTGGGAACCGATTCCGTAAAAACAATTTCGTGGTTCAAGTTCTTTTTAAGGGCTACCATCACTCCTCCCCCTGCTCTTCGCGGCCTATCACAGCGTATAGCATCATTTTCAACCAGCAAATTGCACAAAATTGAAGATAGAGAGTGATGGGACTTTAACCATGTTTCAGAGAATATGTAGATGTCATAGCTATTCGAAAGAACAAGTTCAATTTCCCTAGCGTTTTTCACGATAGACCTGACATTAGCATAAAAACATTTCAACGTCTGAACACGAGGAGAGCTGTTCAATTTAAACTAATGCTATTCATGGTATCGGAGTCCCCTTTGTGCAGGGCACGTGTGCCACCCCCCGTAGGAGGAGACCCAGCCTCCGCCTGTACTGGGCCTCCCATCCCCTGAAGGCGCATATTGTCCTTCCTTGCCTTTCTCTCCTCAAAAGTAAGGGACCGCCTGATGTAGACTCCCTTAAAAGGAGAGAAACGCAAGGAAGGTGCATTACGTAAAGCTGCACGTTGATGATAACTAGAAGGCAATATAACTTTGAGGAGTCTACACTTGGTAGACTTACCCATTCTATACAGAGACATGGGAAATGCTTCCACACCGAGAAATGATAAAATGTTGGCAACATAGTCAAAATCATGACGAAGCCTATCCATTGGATTAGAAGCAAACAATTCAGGAACACCATGCAACACAATCGATCTGCGGCGTTCACACTCACTAACACTATCTGTATCATTCGCAACATGATCGGAAGTATTAATAGCCGACATTTCTTGGCTATTTGAGGTTACCGCTAACCTAGCTTCTAACTTAGCAATCTCGTCACACAAGTGCTTATTCTCTTGTCTTACTTGAGCATTCTCCTCTCTCAATCGAGCGTCGTTCTCCAAAATCGAACTTATCTGCGCGGAGATCAATAGCAACATTGTCTTGACACACACTGGCACGTCCTTACTGCTTTCCAAATCCTTGACCGCACTGGACAGCTTAGTAGCGGCATCGGTCGACGATGACCCCCGAGGCTTCTTAAAAGATGCAGAAGGCATGTCTGTTCGTAAAAGGCGAAACAACTTTAGCTGGACGACCTCCTATTGCGACCCTACGAAAAACACCTATATCGATTTCCTTTGACTGAGGGTCGCTCTCAGCCACACGCACGATTCACCGAAACAACGTCAAATTGGTCCAAAAGTCACCTGCGATGGTGGCACAGAATGACAGCGATGAAACTTCTTTTCTCCTGCCACAAGAGAAAACTGCAGTTGAACTCTGGCACAGATAGATGGCGAATTGTAGACTATTAGAATAGTTCTGTCGACGAGCAGGGCAAAAACACGACCGCCCGCCACTGGACACCGCGGTGAGCCTCCGCGCCGATGAAACTTGGAAGAAAGCAACCGACGCGATACGCCAAGCTGCAAGGTTGGAACTCGGCATAACGAAGCCTGGGCGACGCAAGGTTGATAAGCAGACATGGCTGTGGACGGACGATGTGAAGGCAAAGGTTAGAGAGAAGAAGTCGCTCTATCACGTGTTTCTCAGCGATAAAACGGCCGACAACTGGCAGAAGTATCAGAAGGCGAAGAAGGCTGCAAAGAAAGCCGTGGCTGTTGCGAAAGCCACTCATTATAGTGATGTCAACGAAAAGCTCGAGTCACGCGATGGTGAGCGGTATTTGTACCGACTTGCTAAGACCCGCCATCGCCAAACCGAGGATATTGAAAAGTTCTTTGGCATCAACGATGAGAGCGGCCATCTTCTGACAGACCGCAAAAAGGCGCTGAAGCGATGGCGTGATTACTTTGAGAAAACTTCCACTATGGAATTTCCTCACCAGGCCATCCCTTCTGTGGGTTCTGTTCACGGTCCCGTTCACAAGATCACCGTGGAGGAAACAGAAGCGGCTCTAAAGAAGATGAAGCCATGCAAGGCGACAGGACCGGATGATCTGGCAGCCGATGTTTGGAAGTCGAAGCTCTGGTATCCTGCTGAGTGGTTGGCTGAGTTCTTCAACCAGGTAGTAAAGGAGAAGAAAGTACCGGAGTGTTGGCACAACAGTACGACGATTCCGATTTGGAAGAAGAAAGGCAGTCCTGCAGACTGCTCCAATTATCGTCCGATTCGCTTGCTTTCGCACAGCATGAAGATCTTCGAGCGAATCCTCGACAGACGAATTCGTGAAATCGTCAGGCTCTCCGACAACCAGTGCGGTTTTGTGTCTGGTTGTGGGACCATTGATGCTATACACGCCGCCCGCCTCCTGGTGGAGAAGCATCGTGAGAAACAGAAGCCGGTGCATATAGCCTTTCTCGACTTGGAGAAGGCCTTCGACCGCGTACCGCGTGAGGTTATATGGTACGCCTTGCGACAACACAACGTACCTGAGGAACTTATAGAGTGGGTGCGGATGCTCTACTCTTGTCCAAAGAGTAGAGTGCAAGCTGCAGCTGGAACTTCAATGGAGTTTCCCATCTCTGTTGTGGTGCACCAAGGTTCTGCGCTTTCTCCACTCCTCTTTGTTGTCGTAATGGATGCCATTACGCGAGATCTTCAGAGGCCTGTCCCGTGGACATTGCTCTATGCTGATGACGTAATGCTCGCTAGCGAAGATAAAGATGATCTCGAGCGGCAGGTGCAAGCTTGGTGCGACCGCCTGGCGATGTTCGGACTCAAATTGAACGTCAAAAAGACCGAGTACCTAACGACTGACGTAAACGAGTCCGGCTCCATTAAGATTAACGGTATTGAGCTTGCACGCACTTCGGTGTTTAAATACCTCGGATCAGCAATAGCGTCTGACGGCGGTCTGATGGTTGAAGTGAACTCACGCGTGAGTGCAGCTTGGTCCAAGTGGCGTTCGCTGACTGGTGTGCTCTGCGATAGGAAGATACCAGAGCACCTGAAGTCAAAGATCTACAGAACAGTCATCCGGCCAGTAGCGATGTACGGCGCTGAGTGTTGGCCTGCGACTAAGGAAGTTGAAACGCGCCTCAGCGTCATGGAGACGAAGATGCTGCGCTGGACGGCTGGAGTCACCCGCATGGACCGCATCAGAAATGATGCTATTCGGCAGAAGTTCGGTGTCGCGCCGATAGCGATCAAAATGCGCGAAGCTCGCTTACGATGGTACGGCCACTTTCTGCGTGGAAAGGAAGACAGCGTCCGCAAGATAGGCCTTGAGTTGAAAGTGTCAGGAAAGCGGCCTAGAGGACGCCCGAAGCAGCGTTGGTCGGATACGTTACACATGGACATGAAAGTAACTGGTGTCCACCCCGATCAGGCGCATGACCGGGAAAGGTGGCGTCATGACACCAGAAGAGCGGACCCCGCGACGAAGCGGGACAAACGCTGAAGAAGAAGAAGACTAGAACGATGACCACTCAAAGTGAAAAAGTGCGTGATTTCATTTTCAATTAGTTCAAGCTCGGCAGCAACCCAGCGACGGGGGTCATGCATAATAAGGGAGTCACCGGCAAATTCACTCCTAACCAAATAAATTTTTGGAATTGGTATCAGAAGTTCCATTCCACCCAGAAGGGCAACAAAGGCAAACCACTCCCGGGAAGAAGAACTGCCAAGAACAAAGGGCACCTGTGCCACTTCATCAACTCGAATTCTCAAACCACGCTAGGACTGACCGCTGATCTCCACTCCTCCTAGTGAACCACTGCTTGTCGGCTGGAGAAGATTATAAGGTCGCCAATTCGCCTCATGTGTTGACGGAAACCCAAGTAAGTCGCTGTGCTTCCGACTGCAGAGAGCTCCTGCACGGGTTCAAGCGACTTGGATCGAATCGTTACCAGCGATGAAAAGCGGATGCTTCACTACAACTGTAAAGGAAGAAAGCAATGGCTGCAACTCAGTGAGCCGGGGGTTGTGACGTCAAAACCGGAGCTCCACCGAAAGAAGGTCCTGCTGTGTGTTTGGTGGATATGTAGTGTTCCAATGCACCGGGATCTGCTCCACGTAGTCAAACCATCCTCGACGCTCGCTTTTGCCAACAACTCGACCTGTTCCAGCAAATATTAGTGGAGAAAGAAGTCGATACGAGCCAATGCTTCTTCTACCAGGGCAACAGCCGACTGCTTACGGCACTTCAGACGTTGGAAAAAATCTAGGAATTGGGCTGAACCAAAATCAAGCAACCACCATGCACATCGGTCATCACGCCATCTGAATTCCATCTGCTTCGCTCGATGGATCACTTCCTCTACGGTAAACGCTTCACCGAAGTCGATGAGCTCACGGCGGTGGTACACGACTTCTGCAGGTCGAAGCCGACCAAATTCTACGGAGATGTAATCCACTCAGTTCATGAAAAGCAGAAGAAACTCATTGAGAATAACGGCAATGACTTCGTTTAGGTCAATCAATTTTCTTTTGTGGTATAATTTTATTTTTGCTTGAAGATAAATTTTGTTGCAAAATTTATGACTCAACTTAATATGTTTGAGTTCTCGATGCGCAATCGACTGAAGTGAAAGCGGTTTTAACGAAGTCAAGGTTTTTCGTCCAAAACAGAATACTGACCTCCACCGTTACTCCGAAAATTGGAGTGTGATCAGAAAGGAGGAGGCTTCGGATTTGGTTTGGAGGCTGGAGATGCCCCACATAAATTTTACGAGCTGCATAATGCATGGGTGAAATACGAGAAATTGCATGTTGTAGACGTCGACACCCTATCTAATCTGTACACTCCCTCCTACGGTCCCGTTCTTTCAACGAGCGCCTTCAATACCCGTTATTCAATTATCTTGCCCCATTTCTCATGCAGAACACACGAAAAAATCCGTAAAGTACAAAATATGCAATGGAACGCTATCGTTATCGGCTTAACTAAGTACTGTCGGTTCTAACCATAAGAGCATTTGCTAGCACTTGCGCAGTGATTGGGCACAAGCAAAGTGGTTGATAAAGGCCTATTAACAAAGGAAAGACCAAAGAGAACTCACCGAGCAAAAAATGCAAACTCGGATATATCCTACTCCGGGGGCAGATAATTAAAAAGTAGGTGACAAAATGGATTGAGACCTACCGAGCGGCTCCTAGAAAACGAGTTGGAACATAAAAGAAACCAAAAACAAACAAGCTAACAAAAAATAAAAAATCGCCGCGGTTTACAACCGTCTCGGAGGGTTTAATCACCCAAGTTTGAGACGGTTGCTGGCGCTGAGCGGTTGCACCTGTCAACACTCTGTGGTAATCACTCTGTTCGTACTGACTCGCCTACCGGGAAGAACATCTTCTGCGCCTCTCGTTGAGTTACTCATTGTGGCAAGTGAATACGAGGAGTTCTTTTCAATTGCCACCCGTGCAGGTATATTTACGACGTTCTGGTTGCCCATTTCGTTCGTTGACGTTCGATTTTCCTTTGGTCTACCGGCGGACTTGTGAACTATGGAAATCGGTGCCATGTCAGCTATATCTGGATCAACCTCGCTGTCAAAGGAGCTTCAAGAACAGCTCACTGCGCTCTCAAAATGCGTGCGCGTTCCTGTGGTGGTGAGGAAGATTATCGACGCAATGGCACGCGAGATAAGTTCGCTTCGCTACGAAAATGACCGGCTGAAGCTTGAGGTCCCCGTGCTCAGTAGTAAGTGTATGGCGAATTGTTCCGATCAGCCGGTTACTGAGAAAACGGCAACCGAGGTTCCAGAAAGAACTCCGTTGTCGTATGAGGAGGTCGAAAGGCTCCGTTCCGTCATAATCGGAGGAGTACCCGAGTTAAAGTCGTCCAATACGAGAGAAAGAGTATCTTATGATTACCAGAGCGCTTGTAATGTACTTGACTTCCTTGGTGTTGAGTGCAATCCCGTCTCCGTGTACCGTCTCGGCCGCCCTGACCAAGGCCACAATCGACTTCTTAAGTTTATTTTACCTGCTCGTGTGTTCCAACGTTTTGCAGTAGTACGAGCTCCTCGGTTGCGCTTCTTCCCTGGAGGAAGTGTTTTCCTTAGGAAGTCACTAACTCCAGAACAAAGGAAGCGGAGGCGAGAAGAACGCAATGCTAGTAATGTGAGTCGGTCTAGTGCATTGCCACCTGATTCTAGTCAGACGGGTCGTGCACTCGACCGCCTACTCCACACATGGCTCGTTCCAATTCCTGTTCCGGTAGCTCGGGAAACTGAATGCTTCTCCTCGGTCCTACAGCAGCGTTCTGAAGACTCTATACGCTAATGTCCGATCAGTTCTAAAAAACGCTGATTTTATTAGTCTGGTTTTAGCTAATAGTTGTGATATCTATGCTTTTACTGAAACTTGGCTCAAACCAAGCCATGCCACCCCATCTGTCCTAAGCAGCTTAACTCTTATTACAATATAAATAGATGTGATCGGCCTAAAAAAATGGGCGGAGGAGTCATTTTGCTCACAAGACGAAATCTTTCTTTTTCCCCTGTTTTTAGAGAATCTGTAGAAGACGCGTACGAGATACTTTGCGGCGATATTTCCTATGCTAGCTCAAGTTTTAGGATGCTATTCGTTTATAGAACGCCTTCTTGTACAGCAGCTAAGACAGACCAACTTTTCAAGGTAATGAGTGACTTGTCAGCCAACGAAAAACATGTTATCATTGTAGGCGATTTCAATATTCCTGAATTTTGCCCTACCAGTAATTCTAAATCGGCTGGGGCGTTGGCCCTGCATGAACTTATGTACCATCATAACGTTACGCAGTACGTTACAAAACCTACCAGGGACTGTAATATACTAGACTTGATATTTTCCAGCTCTAAAACCATCATTGAGAACTTCAATGTGTGCTCCCCTATTGGAGCGAGTGATCATAACAGCATTACGTTTGACATAAGATGTGACGCTATGGAATCTACCCCTGTCTACCGTAGGCTGTACAGTCAATGCAACTACGAAGTTGTATGCTCAACGTTAGCCCAGCTTAGGTGGAGGGAACTTTTTGAAACTAGTAGTAGCGTTAATGAAAAGTATGAGCTTTCCCTTTCTGTCCTCAGGGCATCCATAGAATTTCATGTCCCTCTTAAACTGGTTTCATCACCAAAAACTACCGTACTTCCTAAACATTTGCAAAACATGACATGCCACCGTGAATGTTTATTTCTAGAGGCTAGGCGTACTGGTAATTGGGACCTTTTCAATAAGTTCAATAAAAAATACATTACCCATCTTAAAAAATACAACAATTTTTTAGAGAAAAAAGCAATTGAATCTGGAAATATTCGTAGCTTCTACGCTTTCGTTAACGGCAAAATTCAAGATAACAAATCTGTGTTCTCTCTCATAGCAGGTGGTGTCGTTGCAAACTCCGCTGTAGATAAGGCCAATATGTTAGCGGACCAATTCGAAAAAATGTTCCAAAGGGTTAACAGTACAATTCCCTGTTTCTCTCTCACAAGACCGGCGGAGAATATGAAAGAAGTTCCGTGGTTTGCTGCTGATCAGCTCTATGCCTTAATCAATAAGTGGCCTAGCTCTTCATCGATTACACCTGATCTGATACCTCTACACTATGTTAAAAAAAATTTCGCCGGTTATATGCGGTCCACTGGCTTACCTTTTTAATCAGTCGTTAATGTACGGCGAAGTCCCTCAGCGTTGGAAACATTGCTTTATTACTCCAATACTTAAGAAGGAACCAGCAGTCAACCCCGAAAATTATCGACCAGTTAGCATTATCTCCGTTTTTTGCCGACTTTTTGAGAAGGTGCTTAAAGATCATATGATGAGACACATTTGTACCAACAACATTGTCTCCCGGGAACAGCATGGGTTTATGCCTGGGAGATCTATTGAAACTAACTTGCTGGAGTGTCTAAACGACTGGACGGAGGCAATTGACTGCAAGCGTCCTTGTGATGTCGTCTACTTCGACTTCGCAAAGGCGTTTGATAGAGTGTCGCATGAAAAGCTAATTTTTAAGCTAGAGAGGTACAATTTCACCCCATACTAATTAAATGGATAGCTCATTATCTTTCTGGTAGAACATTTCAGGTTAAGGTAGATTCATCATTTTCAACTGTGAGAAGCGCAATCAGTGGCGTACCACAAGGAGACGTCCTTTCTCCTCTGCTTTTCAACGTGTTTACTGCTGAGGTTCCAGACATAATGGAGCAATGTAATGTCACAACGAAGATGTACGCTGATGACGTAAAAATCTATAGGACAATCACATGTCCTTCCGATGCGTTCAAGCTTCAACAAGCAATAGATTTATTAGTGGCTTGGGCAACCGAGTGGCAATTTCCTCTTTCCCTTCAAAAAACTGTAGTTCTACATTTAAACTCAGGAATAGGACAACCTCATGATTATGCAATTAATGAGTCCACTTTATCGGCAGTACACTCAGTTAGAGACTTAGGCTTTTATTATGACAAAAATCTTGACTTTGGGAAGCACATTCGAACAATTTGTAACGCAGCTATGTTACGAACGTCAAATATCTTTAGGGCTTTATCAACTAGAAAAAAATCAATTCTCTTAAAGGTATATAAAACTTACATACGTCTCATCGTTGAATCTAGTGTATCTGTTTTCTCGCCTTATAAAAGGCGAGGCGTATTTGCCATAGAAAAGGTGCAAAACAACTTTACCCGCAAGCTGCTACTTCGCACAGGTAGTTTTCTATATAGTCGAGTACCGAGAGCGTCAAATAGAAACGAATACCTTGGACTTCCATCTCTGGAATCTCGCCGCAAAGTTCTTGATGTCTGCCTCATTCACAAGCTTCTGCATTTCACACCTGATTCCGGGCCATGCAAATTCTTTAAGATGAAAACTTCCCACACCAGAGGCGGTACTACCAAATTATGCCTGCCTCGTCCTAAAACTAGGTCTCAAGCAATGTCTTTTACCTATAGAGCGGGGAGCCTATACTCGAAAATTGCTAGAAACATTCAGTCCCTGCTATCACCCGGACAGATGAAGAGCCATGTGGAAACCATATTGTATAAGTACGATTTTTCCTGACCATGTTAATGGCTTTGCTTTAAGTTGACTTCTATTTGATTGCTGATGTATGTGTTCTGTTGATTTTTCGTTGTGTCTTCAACAAATGTTGTGTTCTTTTTTCTCTCAAACGTTTGCCTTATGCGTTCGTAATAAACATAACATAACATAAATAACATAACATAAAGAGCGACTGAATAGAGGTATGCCGCGTGCTGGCCGCCGGCTGACATGTTATAACCATCAACCATTTGGATCCGACATGGTGAGGAGGGCAAACAACTTTGCCGGCTTACAACCGCAACAAATGTAATTTCCGTTTTTTTCTTTGTGATTTTTTCTAGTTTAGGGTTCTGTGTCGTTCTGTAGGAGTCGCTCGGTAAGTCTCAAGTGAATTTGTTACATATAATACTTTAGTTATGTGCCCCCTCCCCCGGACTAGGATAGATCCTGCAAACTCTTGTGCACCAGCATTCGCTCTCCTCTACCCAAATGCATTCCGAACAACGAAGTGAGAATACCAAAAAAGTAACTGACCATATAAAAACGACGAAACGTGAAAGGGAAAACACAAAAGGACTACGAACTGCTTAACTGGTGCACGAATTAATGCAAGAGGGAAGGCTGACATTACTCTTTCGGCGGAGAGCTGAATCCGACGAGCTCAATATCTCACCAAAATAGATTCTATTCTAGGCAGATCACCATGACTACAATTATGCAACAACCTTTATGGGCAGGTATCTACATGCATATGCTTGCTCATCTAAATTCCAGTGCTAGCAATATGAGATCATCATTTTCAGTAGCGTTTGTCCCGCTTGGTGGCGGGGTCTGCTCTTCAGGTGTGGTGACGCCATTTCTCCCGATCAAATGCTTGATCGGGATGCACACCAACTATCTTTAAGTCCAAGTGCAACGTCATAGCAATATGAGATGTCGCTATTAAATACGAGAAACGAAAGTAGGGTCTATCTTAGTGAAGGGGACCCGCAGGTTGCTGCACGTTGTTACGTCCACGCCTGATTTCATTCGAGAACTCTATCTGCTGTGATGTTTTTGCTTCTGTGCCAGCGAGGTTGGTAGGTGGAAACTTTATTCTAGGCCTGACGTTTCGACCGTTTCGTCGTCTTCAGAGGCCTAAAGATGGCTCGACGTTTTTAGTGATTTGAAGGCTACCCGACCAAACGCCTCCCCGCACTGCCATTTTTGACCTAAAGTCAAGAACGGCGCGAAACTCAAGAAATGTTGAAGATGAACTCACACGACTTTCCACCACTGAGTGTGGGGAGGCGTTTGGTCGGGTAGCCTTCAAATCACTAAAAACGTCGAGCCATCTTTAGGCCTCTGAAGACGACGAAACGGTCGAAACGTCAGGCCTAGAATAAAGTTTCCACCTACCAACCTCGCTGGCACAGAAGCAAAAACATCACAGCTGATAACGATGCCGAGGTTTCAAGATGAGAGAACATGGAGTCTATCTGCTGTCTCCAAGATGTGAAGGCCCTGAGGCATATGTTAGTAAGACTGAGGCGCGACTGTACTACTTCTTTGGAGTTTCCCTCCCCACTAGGACAGATCAAAAAAATGTGCTAACATATGAGCGAGGCATGTAACCAAACTATGGTTTCATGAAACAGGTCATCTTCAGTAGCAGGAGAAGTTGAAATTGGTGATATGTATACAGAAGAGTTCAAACAGCTCCTGGAAGGGTTGTTTAGGAAGACGATGGTCGAGGCAAAGGCGCACTGATGTTATCAAAATCTGGAAATAATACTTTCCACTGTAACACAAGCGAAATTGAAGCACGGCAGAGGTTTCAATCCTCAGCGTTCTTTTAATAATTAGCTCAAATGACAGAGTTGCCCAAATGTTAGAAAAACGAATGATGCAGAATGGGAAAACAATTTTTATGGCAGGTCTGACAGTGGACTTGCTTCCGAAAAGCAAGCAAAAAGTTGTTAACCTATGTACTCAACATGTAAGGAAATTACACTAAACTATAAAACTAAAAAGGGAGCGTTAGGAATGCCGTTAAGCAATCGATTTTGAGTGTGCCATGTATTCTACTCCTACGATATGTCCTGGAGGCAATTTGGATACGTATTCAGGCTACAGAGCGAATTATTGTGCTCAGTGAAGAAATCAGCGTTTTACCCTTTTCAGACGAGTAGAAATGGATGGGAGGTTTGGTTTGCCTATGCGGGAAGCCCGATCGAAAGATGTGGAACACGTTGCCCTCCTCCGACTGCGGTACCATGCGTCTAAAAAGCTGCTCATGCGAAGATTAATCTTAAGAGATGAAGATCAAATACAAACATCTGCCATCAGATTTTATGAAACATCGGATCTTTTTTCCTTTAGAACATTTCGCTTATTTGTACCTTTGATTAAGGGCAAGGTACTCGAAATGCCCAGTGATGTATTTAAGACATATCACGACCGAAGGCTTAAGAAGTTGTAGCTTGAATTCTAAGTAGTTGCGCACCTACGCTCTTTTACTCGTGTTTTACTACTTAGGTTTTATATTGGCACTTATTATATATTTTTATGTATTTTTATCCATTGTTTTGTTGTCTGCTTTGAATGCTCATCTATATTTCGATTTTTACAGCCGTTGTTTTGAAAGCGACTTAGGCTCGCGTCGCGAAATAAATAAATAAATAAATATGACGTGGTGCACTCAAGCCGTCAGGGAGATCGGACGATTTTTGCCTGTCGGTTCTTCATAATAAGTGGAAAAACATTCCATGTTCGACTGTCATTGAATCTTTGCATGATATTGATCAGTATGATTACCCAAGTGATGCAGCTGGCGAACCAAGATTAGTATAGATCCTTTATTCCGTCTAACGCTTCGGCGTAACCGCCTTCTTCAGAGCCTCAAAGTTGGGTAATTAAACCGCTTAAGTCTTAAGAAGGCGGTTACGTCGAAACTTCAGCCGGAATAAAGGATCTATGTATACCAATCTATACCAATCTTGGTTCGCCAGCTGCATCACTTGGGTATTCATACTAGAAAAAAGGGAAAGATTTTCATGATCGTTCAAAAAGCGGCAAGTTTTTGGGGGCACGCGCTATTAGCAGAAAATGGAATGCTGGGTAACTAGCTTAACATATGCTGCAAACAGCTAGAAAATAATCAACGTCACTTTTTAATAAAACGCATGTTTAACACGCCTTGTAACTATCAGTATAAAAATGATTTAAGTTGTTAAATAGATTTTTTTGTTATAAGCGTTACTCTGTTATTTAAACATAGGCACATAATAAATACTCAATAATCATCCACGGGCGCGTGTAGCGCAGTCGGAGGAGGCGCGACTGTAGCGTGCACCCGATACCAGGTTCCTGGTTCGGATTTCCCGCCCAGGCCAACCAATCCCTCCATCCCTCCGGGGTCGGTGAATTGGTACCAGACTTGTCTGGGAAGGATAAAGCGCTGACTTGTTCATCGGCTGGCCACGGCAAGTCATTGTATGGCCAAATACGCATTCATGTCGCCTCCACGACATCCCGTAGAAGTAGAATGCGCTGGCGCATCCCAGAAGAGATTGAGTAACGCCGTCCTTTATCTTATCTTATCTCTAATCATCCACAAGCTTTCCTCTTGGTCTGGAAATTAGCGTCGGCAAAAATTCGAACCCCATTTGTTCCTAGCATACCATCTTAAAATTTTGGATTGGACAGGATATGTGTACACGGGGTGCACATTTGACGGTTAACGATTCAACGAATTTAACGAGTTAACGGCATTTTTTGTTGAACTCTGAGTTAACGACTTAACGGAAAATTTCGGAAATTTAACGAAATCTCTAACGGACTGTTTTTTCAATTCGTTTACTCCTTTTCTTATTATTCTTCACTAGTATTGCAGGCCTCATCCAAAACTATTAAATTCAGCAAGAGTAAACATAAACAATCTGTTCTAGCACATCCGTAAGAGCTTGCTCCTACTTCGCGGATGGAGCGACGGGAAGGATTTGCATGACCGACCACTCGTTCTCGTCGCGAAGTATGAACAGGCTATGGCGAGAAAGTACTGAGAAGATGTCCAATGCCAATTTGTTTGGCTTTGATCTATGGGCTTACCCCGTGACGTTAGGAACAGCGCGGAAATATTTTTTTGTTTTACTTTCATCGTCTGGTCCCCTTATAAGATCCGCCTATCCAACTTGACGCTGCTTATGCCAAAATTCTTTTGCTCGCCACCTGGAACAGTTGAGACTTAGAGAACATTTTCGGCCGAATGTTAGAGAACAGAGAACATTATTTAGAACGTTATTTAGAACGTATTCTAAGCAATTTTGAGAAAGGCGCTAACAACAAAAGAATTTGGAAAGCTACTTTTCCTGAACGTTAGCTTTCCACACATAGGATTTTAATTGCATTTCTACAGTACCGGACATGCCGCTGCGTCCAACAAGCACAAGCGGCGCAAAGGATGAGAAGCGGCGCGAAAGGACGCCGGAGAGCGCCGTTTTCCGCTCGCCACGCGCCGCGTCTGAGGCAAGTCGTGTTAGTGCGCGGCGTCCTCAACTTCTGGACGTTAGACTGAATGAAGGAGCTTATCCATGCGTTCGGACGAGCATGGCCTACTGTTTGGAACTAACTTCCGGCATGACGCGCGCTCTGAACAATGCATGTAGGCCGGCAGAATCAAACGAGTGGGCGCGACCGCTCGCAGAGTGACGTTAGGCTGATGGGCTGATGGAAGGAGCCTATCCATGCATTAGAACGAGCATGGCCTACTGTTTGGAACTAACTGCCGGCATGGCGCGCGCTTTGAACAATGCATATAGGCCCGGCAGAATCAATCGAGTGGGATCGACAACCTGTAGAGCGAGCGACAGCTTGAACAGTGAGCGCATGGGGAGTTTTAACAAAAATTCCTAGCCTTCCTACTCAGGCATTGCTCTAGGACTGTCCAGCTTGCATCTAGAGTGCGCCGTGAACAATGCATATAGAATCGAACCTATCAATCGAATGGGCGCGACAGCTTGTAGAGTGCGCGTTTAGGGAGTTTTATCAGAAATCCTTAGCCGCCCTACTCAGGAGCTGCTCTAGGACTGTCCAGCTTGCATCTAGAGTGCGCCGTAAGCAACGCATATAGAATCGAACCTATCAATCGAGTGGGCGCGACCGCTCGCAAATTGCACGCGCGGGCGTGTTTGGAGCGCGACAACTCTGTCACGTGTGAACCCTTCCGGCTGCAGCTTGTGGATTTTGTCGTCAGTAAAAAGCTCTAGCAGCTCGCCAAAGCACAGCGATCTAGCCTAACAACTGACAAAGTTACGGTGGTGCAAAAATGCAGGTCAGGCTTGTACAACCAATTTTTTCCGAATTCAGGCGATCACTGCGGGAAGAGGCGATGAGCTGACGGCCTACAAATGCACAGGCTAACAGATCACTTAACGTACTTTACAAAAATACGCTTACAGCTCTCCAGGTGCCTAACCTTCCTTAGTTACAGCTGCCGCTTTAGAGCGGCGGACGGCAACAGTAAGGATTCTTCCGCCCTTACTCCTTCCGGTTTCGAGTTTTCGGTACTCGCAATGAAACTGTTCTGTTCAGCTCAATGAGCTCTATCGAACGGTGTCAATCTCGACCAATTTTGGAGATATCGATTTTTTGACAATTTTGCATCGGGGGTGAGGCCGCAGCGGAGGGCCGATGACGTCACCGAAAGCCAATATTTTGGAATCTGGCCAAGTTTGACACCATTCGATAGCGCTTTAGATGGTGAATGGAACGTTTTTACGTAGAGTGGCGAGAACTGTGATGTGAGCGAGTAAGAGCGAGGAGAGCATGACCTTTGTTGTGCTAAATTGTGCGCGCGGCGTCTTCTGAGCGCGATAGCTCTGTAAGGTGTGAACCTTTCCGGTTGCGGCTTGTTCGTTTTGTAGGCAGCAAAATGTTCTAGTAGTGTGCCAAAACACGGTAATGTAGCTTATGACTGGACAAAGTTACGCGCTGCGAAAATGCAGGTTAGCCTTGTGTGACACGATTTTTTTCCAAATTCAGTCGACCCCTGCGGAAAGGCGCCGAGAGCTAACATCTTACAAATACGCAGGCGAGCAGAACGCTTAAGGTTCTTTACGAAAGCGTGCTTACAACTCCCTAGCTTATTAAATTGCCTTAGTACCAGCTGCCGTTTTAGAGCGGCGGAGGCAACAGTGAAGCTTCTTCCGCCCTTAATTCTTCCGGTTTTGAGTTTTCGGCACTCGCAATGACACCGTTTTCGTCAACTCGATGAGCTCTATCGAACGGTGTCAATCTCGGCCAGTTTTGGAAAAATCGATTTTTTGACAATTTAGCGTCGAAGAAGAGAGCGCCGCTCTAGGTCGCGGCAGAGAGTGATGACGTCATCGAAATAGATATTTCCGAACCGGGCCAAATTGGTTAAGATTCGATAGAGCTTTTCGTGCTGAATTGAACAGTGCTGCTACGAGTAGCGAATACCGTAATCTGGGCGGGTAAGAGCAGGGAGAACATCGACCATTATTGTGCGAAATTGCACATGCGGGCGTGTTCGGAGCGCAGTAGCTCGGTCAGGTTCGAGTCGTTTCGGCTGCAACTCGTGGGTCTTATAGGCAGTAAAATACTCTAGTAGCATGCCAAAGTAGAAGTGGCGTAGCTTAAGAAGAGGCAATGTTACAGAGGTGCGAAGATGCAGATGCGGGTTGTGTGACGCATTTTTTTCCGATTTCGGTGAACCACTGCTGGAAGACGCAGCTAGCTAACGCGCTTAAAAATGCGTGGGGCTAACAGGACGCTTAAGATACCTTGCGATGACGTGCTCAGAACGCCTCAGCTGCCTAAACTGTCTTAGCCACAGCTGCCAGTTGAAAGCGTCGGAAGATAGCGGTTAGAGTTTCTTGCGCTCTTACTCGCCAAGATTTGAGTTTTCAACACTCGCTATGGTACCATTCTGTTCAGCATGAAAAGCGCTATCGAGTGGTGTCAATTACTACCGATTTTGGAAAAATCGATTTTTTGGCGGTTTTGCACCGAGGACAAGGCCACTCACGTCCGCGGCAGTGGGACGATGACGTCATCGAAAATCGATATTCCGAACGGGGCCAAATTGGTTATCGTTCGATAGAGCTTTTCGCGATTTAAGCTAATGGTTTGTTATTGAGGGGATCGAAAACCCAAATATGGGTGAGTAAGAGGGCAGGAAACTTCAACCGCTAAGTCTGCCGCCTTAAAACGGCAGCTGGTACTAAGGCAATTTTATAAGCTAGAAAGTAGTGAGCACGTTTTCGTAAAGAACCTTAAACGTTCTGCTTGCCTGCGCATTTGTAAGATGTTAGCTCTCCGCGTCTTCCCACAGGGATCGACTGAATTTAGAAAAAATCATGTCACACAAGGCTAACCTGCATATTCGCAGCGCTGTAACTTTGTCCTATCGTAAGCTACATTACTGTCTTTTGGCATACTACTAGAGCATTTTACTGCCTATAAGACCCACGAGTTGCAGCCGAAACGACTCGAACCTGACCGAGCTACTGCGCTCCGAACACGCCCGCATGTGCAATTTCGCACAATAATGGTCGATGTTCTCCCTGCTCTTACCCGCCCAGATTACGGTATTCGCTACTCGTAGCAGCACTGTTCAATTCAGCACGAAAAGCTCTATCGAATCTTAACCAATATGGCCCGGTTCGGAAATATCTATTTCGATGACGTCATCACTCTCTGCCGCGACCTAGAGCGGCGCCCTCTTCTTCGACGCTAAATTGTCAAAAAAATCGATTTTTCCAAAACTGGCCGAGATTGACACCGTTCGATAGAGCTCATCGAGTTGACAAGAACGGTGTCATTGCGAGTGCCGAAAACTCAAAACCGGAAGAATTAAGGGCGGAAGAAGCTTCACTGTTGCCTCCGCCGCTCTAAAACGGCAGCTGGTACTAAGGCAATTTAATAAGCTAGAGAGTTGTAAACACGTTTTCTTAAAGAACCTTAAGCGTTCTGCTGGCCTGCGTATTTGTAAGATGTTAGCTCTCGGCGCCTTTCCGCAGGGGTCGACTGAATTTGGAAAAAATCGTGTCACACAAGGCTAACCTGCATTTTTGCACCACCGTAACTTTGTCAGTTGTTAGGCTAGATCACTGTGCTTTGGCGAGCTGCTAGAGCTTTTTACTGACTACAAAATCCACAAGCTGCAGCCGGAAGGGTTCACACGTGACAGAGTTGTCGCGCTCCAAACACGCCCGCGCGTGCAATTTGCGAGCGGTCGCGCCCACTCGATTGATAGGTTCGATTCTATATGCATTGCTTACGGCGCACTCTAGATGCAAGCTGGACAGTCCTAGAGCAGCTCCTGAGTAGGGCGGCTAAGGATTTCTGATAAAACTCCCTAAACGCGCACTCTACAAGCTGTCGCGCCCAATCGATTGATAGGTTCGATTCTATATGCATTGCTTACGGCGCACTCCAGATGCAAGCTGGACAGTCCTAGAGCAACGCCTGAGTAGGAAGGCTAGGAATTTTTGTTAAAACTCTCCATGCGCTCACTGTTCAAGCTGTCGCGCCCATTCGATTGATAGGTTCCATTCTATATGCATTGTTCACGGCGCACTCCATATGCAAGCTGGACAGTCTTAGAGCAGCTCCTGAGTAGGGCGGCTAAGGATTTCTGATAAAACTCCCTAAACGCGCACTCTACAAGCTGTCGCGCCCAATCGATTGATAGGTTCGATTCTATATGCATTGCTTACGGCGCACTCTAGATGCAAGCTGGACAGTCCTAGAGCAGCTCTTGAGTAGGGCGGCTAAGGATTTCTGATAAAACTCCCTAAACGCGCACTCTACAAGCTGTCGTGCCCATTCGATTGATAGGTTCGATTCTATATGCATTTTTCACGGCGCACTCCAGATGCAAGCTGGACAGTCCTAGAGCAATGCCTGAGTAGGAAGGCTAGGAATTTTTGTTAAAACTCTCCATGCGCTCACTGTTCAAGCTGTCGCGCCCATTCGATTGATAGGTTCCATTCTATATGCATTGTTCACGGCGCACTCCATATGCAAGCTGGACAGTCCTAGAGCAGCTCCTGAGTAGGGCGGCTAAGGATTTCTGATAAAACTCCCTAAACGCGCACTCTACAAGCTGTCGCGCCCAATCGATTGATAGGTTCGATTCTATATGCATTGTTCACGGCGCACTCCAGATGCAAGCTGGACAGTCCTAGAGCAATGCCTGAGTAGGAAGGCTAGGAATTTTTGTTAAAACTCTCCATGCGCTCACTGTTCAAGCTGTCGCGCCCATTCGATTGATAGGTTCCATTCTATATGCATTGTTCACGGCGCACTCCATATGCAAGCTGGACAGTCTTAGAGCAGCTCCTGAGTAGGGCGGCTAAGGATTTCTGATAAAACTCCTTAAACGCGCACTCTACAAGCTGTCGCGCCCAATCGATTGATAGGTTCGATTCTATATGCATTGCTTACGGCGCACTCTAGATGCAAGCTGGACAGTCCTAGAGCAGCTCTTGAGTAGGGCGGCTAAGGATTTCTGATAAAACTCCCTAAACGCGCACTCTACAAGCTGTCGCGCCCATTCGATTGATAGGTTCGATTCTATATGCATTGTTCACGGCGCACTCCAGATGCAAGCTGGACAGTCCTAGAGCAATGCTTGAGTAGGAAGGCTAGGAATTTTTGTTAAAACTCTCCATGCGCTCACTGTTCAAGCTGTCGCTCGCTCTACAGGTTGTCGCTCCCACTCGATTGATTCTGCCAGGCCTATATGCATTGTTCAGAGCGCGCGCCATGCCGGCAGTTAGTTCCAAACAGTAGGCCATGCTCGTCCGCATGCATGGATAGGCTCCTTCCATCAGTCTAACGTCCAGAAGTTGAGGACGCCGCGCACTAACGGGACTTGCCTCAGACGCGGCGCGTGGCGAGCGGAAAACGGCGCTCTCCGGCGCCCTTTTGCGCCGCTTCTCATCTTTTGCGCCGCTTGTGCTTGTTGGACGCAGCGGCATGTCCGGTACTGTACTCTTTCCTTCCTCGGAAATAGGCTCGGACGGGGTCGCCTTGTAGGACAGCCTTATACAGCGCATTGTGTTGTACGGCAGTAAATCTCTTATGCATCACCGTTGTGTTCTATCCTAACGATGACTGATCTTGGCCATTTTAATGTAACTGGACATACATGTGCCTTTTTGCGAAGGCATTATCCACTATGTGACCCCTACCGGAGTCTGTCTGCGCCGTTCCTTCGGTACTTAACGGGCTGCTGCCCGCACCGACATTGTACATGCTCGTAGAAGTCACGCAAAGCAGTTTCGCAAACAACTAGGAAAGGGAAGAGACTACAGGGTCTGCCTGACCTAATTTTAACTCTAATTCACTGCAGAAAGCTGCTTTGCTGTCCAGTCTTTGTTGGTAGTGAATTGTTCATGTTATCTGTTACAGCGATGTTTCGTTACGATCAAAACTTCTAGCGCCAGGCGGGACTCGAACCCCCACCTCCCTCTGACCGGGCGGGAATACTCTACGCCATTACACCACCGGCGCTGTTTGATCGATTGTTTGATGTTCATGTTATGTTACATTGCAGTATGTTACATTGGGTTTGTTAAACTTTAGTTGTCCACCTGTTAAAGTAGAAACTTAAAATGTTTTTCTTAATTTTTTATTTAAAATAAAATACAGTTTGCAGCTAATTGTATGTCTTAACGAAATTTAAGTATTTACCTGAAATTTAACGAAAAAATTCCGTTAAAAAATTCCGTTAAAAAATTTAACGCCCAGAATGTTGTGTGCTCCCCTGGTTTGTATGTATATAGTCCTCATACCTTTCAAGTTAGCTCAGGTGTCAGAAATGTTTCAACCGTAGTTTTCAAAACCGAGCCTCTCCGACTTTTTTCCTGTTCTTAAGGGGAAAGGGTATTTAGTTACTTGACTGAGTTCAAAACCGTTAAGGTAGACTAAGCGTTAAGAAATGCTTTTGCATCCCTTTTCCGAAAGAAAAAGCAACATCTCATCTTTTCGAACCACGGCTTTTTACTGTTGATTATTATTTAATGATTATTTATTTATTATTATAATATTATTTATTTATTTATTTATTTATTTAAAATTATTGCAATATTACAAATCAGACATCAGTACTACTAAAGTTAGTTAATGACATAAAATTTGAGGCTAATCCAACACTGGTGACCGCATAGATGAGTAGCACTAATAGTATGTGCAGGCGAAGATAATCTGCAGGTGGAATGAGTCGGAAGTTGGCTACACCCCTGGGCTAGGAAGCGGCCGTCGATGCCTTGCAGTGCTAGGTCAGCTTGTGTTCGCACAATTACTATCAGACGGTCAGATCAGGAATCTGCAGAGGCCGGCACAGAATCGCTAATCAATCGAAACTGTGCCGTCATGGATTACTCACCCGAAGCGAACGAAAACACAACCACACCTGACGCAAAGTTTAGGGAATCGCATTATCGATCAACTTAGATGGAAGAGTTTCTGATTTTTGCTCAAAACGACAGCAGTTCTCCTGCAGACTAATTATCAAATTGGATCGCATGAGTTGTGCAGATCCTACCAAGGTCTATGTTCATCGAGATGAATGCATAGAATAGTGATGCAGTAACCAAGTGTAGGATTAATGAAAAGACGGAAGACACGAATCAGCACGTCTGTCTATACAGCGATTATGTATCTGTGCTATCAGCTAAGGAGAACGAGATTAGGGGGGGGGGTGCGTTTAACGATCAACGATTTACCGGATTTACCCGCATTTTTCGTTGAAATTTTTAAACGAAATTTAACGACGAAAATTTTCGCTAATTGCATTAACGCATTTTGCGCACTGCTTTTAAAATTTTACTTCTTCTTCATGTAAATGCATTTTGAACAAATTTTTCATATGAGCCTTCGCTGTATCGTTGCGATACCAAGGAAACGATCTATTTACTGGATGCAATAGAGATGGGCAGTAGACATCGTCCTCATATTTCCATAATTGTTGGTATTTTTGCTCCTTCACCAATTTATTTGCGTGCGCCTACACGTGGCCAACGACCAAGCGCCAGAGCAGGAGGAAACGAGCGGCTTGGGGGGCTTCCAAGAGCGTCGAAGAAGTCGTAAAGCAGACGAAGGACGTCCGACTCCGTGCCCACCTATTCGACTCCACTGTTCTTCCTGCCATAACATACGCCTCAGAGACCTGGGCTATACGGAAGCAGGATGAACACGCGATCAGCGTCGCGCAGCGTGGAATCGAGAGGACGATGCTCGGAGTGACACGACTCACGCAAGTGAGAGAAGACCTCCGGAGTTCCGAGCTTCGCCGACGTTCAAAGATCAGAGACGCTGTCGCATGGGCCAAGTCGTCGAAAATTAGGTGGGCCGGCCACGTAATGCACTCCGCAGACACCTGCTGGACGAGAGCCGTCACTGAATGGATTCCGTGGGATGTAAAGAGAACACCAAGACGCCCACCAACGCGTTGCTGGGACTTCTTCGTGAATGCCCTGAACGACCGATATGACGCTCTTCGTCTCCCTCTAGTGAGAAAGATCCATTGGAGCACTCTGACACGCGACAGGAACGAATGGAGGTGCTGCTGGCGCCCGCTCGAGCAAGTCGATGATCAACGGGACTACAGGTGATACGAGCGACAACAGTTTTGTTGGTGATAGATGGATTCTTGTTATTTGCTGTGAAGATGAAGACGTACATAGTCATATAACTTCCATATAGATGGAGTTGAAAAAGATCAATAAAGAAAGAATCCTGACATATTAAAGTACTGCTAAACTGACTAGAGTAAGGGAAATATGATTTAACGAATTGACCGAATTTTAACGCAAAATTTTTTCGTTGAAAATGGTCGTTAAAAATTTACCGAAAAAATGCCACACACCCTTGAACGAGACTAACGGTAAATGTAGAGCAACTGACCGAAAGAGCAAAACGGATCACTGGTTTTCGAACGATTCGCTGAAGAGAGGGTATCAAAGACCTTTCGGTGACATGGCTTCCTGCGTAGGTGGTAGGAAACACTTGGACAGAAAACAGGTAATGAATGATAACACTTCCTGTCTACATAAACACTTGTAATGTCTCTGAGATCTGTGTCCATAGAAACTGGAAGCACACGACTACCTAGAAGAGCTTCGGTATTTCAACTGCGCTTAGAAGTTGTCATGAAGTGGGATAAGGTCATCGGAATTCATTGATGAAACACAGAGTTCCATCAATCTAAGTCGCAATCACAACGAAATTCGGACATATCCTAGTAGCGGGAGGAGGCACTGCTGAAAGAGTGAATCGAACACGCGGGGGGTGGTGCCCTGGGCAGGCAGAAAAGTCAAAGTAATGCCGTCCAATAAGCCAATTCACATGACGTCCTTTTAAAATCGCTTATTTTAAATTCTGCCACTGATGCGAACAAACAAGATGAACTTCCCTAGTTCCAGGATAGATGCAGAAGTTCTCTCAAAATCCTCTTCCCCTTGATGACAAAAATATACAATCTTCACGACGAATTGAACTTTTTTCAAAACCAAGTTGGGAACACTTCTAAGCTAGCTTTAAGACCTTTGAAATCAAAGCGAATTTTCCACATCGAAATAATCTTTAGGCAGATTGAACAGACTCAATAAGATGGTAAGGACAATTTTTTTTTCAAGAAAAATTTGGTATAGCTTTCTTTGAAATTTTTTAGCTCACCCGCCCAGTAATAATTTTATAAATTTTTTATTTTTTAGAAAAGTAATTGATTACGCCTCCTTTTAAAGCATAACAAAACAGCAACTATATAACGCATTCAAAACCAGATCGCACCATCTACTGGAAAAGCCTGTCGTTTTTATATGATTGATAGTGTAAGTGCCGGTTACATAAACCTTAAAAGTGAGCATATGTGTGTTTCTTACAGTTGTTTTTGCTTTATCGTTAGTAGGTGGTAAATTCTATACAAAGAGAAATTCTGCTACGAATCGAGAACAAATTGCGTCGTCTTAGAAGAGGGCATGGCGCAATCTCTTTTTACCGCTAAAAAGTGGCTGCCTTTTAATTCATCAAAACACGCTTTAACCCACTAGTTTCTTAGAAAATAAAATTTTTATATAAAATTTCAAGCAATGTGTTCACTGATCGCGCAGATGAATTATTACTTTAAAGGGAGTTCTTCTAAAATTTTCTATGGACAAAAAATTATTCCAACCTTTTTGAAGAGTTTCTAGCTTAATGTGGAAGAGGCTTATTTCATTTGAGAAGAATTTGCTTTGACTTCAAAAGTCTTAAGGTTAGGCTAGCTTAGAAGGGTGGCCATTTGATGAAAAGTGTCCAATTCGAAAACGGTACGAACGAAAACGGTATATATGTATACGAAGAATCGCTGAACGCTTATCCCATTCCACGCTAGCGAAATCTTCATGCATATCGTTAGTCAACCAAGAGGAGACGGCCGTTACAGTACCAGGGGTGTGCGTAATTACGATTTACGATTTACGATTTTACGATTTACGGTGATTTTCGGCAAATTTTTTACGATTTACGATTTACGACATTTTGGGCCGTAAATCGTAAATTTTCGTAAATGTAATCTTCGGTCCACGGATGAGGAACATCCACATAACATGATACAATTCGGATTATGACGATGTACCCACTTTTAAAAAATTCCCTCATAGCTCATTGCTATTTCCTATTTACTTTTTTATACTTTTTTATGTTCTGCTGTGGCGCCGTGACAGAACAACGCTGCATTGTGGATAGGTCGCTATGGTTAATTCGTGGCAATGGAACTGGACTAGCCTATTTTTCTGGCCAGTTCGGTTTTTCTGTGCATGAAACTACCCTTCTACTCTAGCACAACACCTCACATTCGAATGGCCTGAAAGCATTTCGTTCCTGTCCACAGAAAAACATGAAAATTCTCCCTGCACCGGAATGGAGATGATCATTTGCTGAACGATATTCTATGCTGCAACCACCGCCTAGTCAACTTGTGACTTTTTCACAAATTGTTCACCACATAGACGACTCTGTCCAATGCATACGAGTAGAACTCATGCAAAGCCATCAAGGAATATTGGACTTGATTGGAGGTTGTGGAATAGTTGCTAACAATGTTGGAAGGAGTAAAATAATCATGTTTCAATCTGATTATCACTGCACGTTATGGCGCAGAGTGTATTCACATTTGAGGTGCACCTTAAGCAAAACGTCTGACATTTTCACGATAAAAGTGAAAAAGTTTGACACTTTTGGTCTCGTTTTCAGTGGTTTGATTGGGGCTCTTGTGTTCGCCCTACGCGATCCGTCCAGAATGCTAAAGAATGGGCAAAGGATATAATAGCGTTTGTTACAAAGGTAGTGGAGAGCAGGACTGGCGAATGCAAGCAGTCATTAATTGGTAATGCAATATTTTGTAGTTTTGTGACAAGGTTTCTCCTTCAGCCGGTCTGACAACCTGGGTCTGACGCTGGAACCGCTGCCGTTTTTGCAATTTTTGTAGGGCATGGCGTGCCGGAGCCGAGAGTCGAGCCTGTGATCGTTTGTGCATGAAACTACACTACTAACCACTGGGCTAACTCGGCTACAGCGGACCCTGCGACTGCGCGGGACTAAACGCTAAGGAGGAGAAGAAGAAGCAATATTTTGTAGATTGCGAAATTTAACAAGTGCAAGCAACTCCTGGGAGCGAAATGAACGCCGAAAGTAATTGCCTGGTATCGTCGAAGGACGATTTTTCATTCCAGAAGTTGTGGTTGCCTTCAAAAATGATAAAGGACAAAGCATGACGTTAACCAGTCCCTGTTTGAGATGCGCCATCCATTATCTCTACCTCTTTGGAATGTCGTAGAGGTCATTTGAGTGTGGGTTTGCCCTATAGAATGAATTGCGGTTGCCGCCGATGTAGAGGTCAGTGCTTTATCCTCCCAGACAAATCAGCTACCAATTCACAACCCAGCAGGTATGGAAGACTTGACTGCCCGTGGTAGCATTCTAATCAAGAACTCCTATTCTGGAGCATGCGATAGCCATCCTCCTCCGACTTCTTCACCAGGTGTTTCCCCTATATGTTTAAAATGGACCTTGTACGAATCAGTTAAACCATTTTCAATTCAGGCTGCACCTTGCTTCTCTACTTTACCCCTAAAGAATGCCACAAAAATATCTTCCTTTACAATATTAAGTCAAAAACCCGACTATGATGAGTGTCCAAAAATGTGATCATACACTTTCAATCGTCACAGAATTCCTTTCGGTCTGCTACAAAAATGCTGCTGGGGTACAATTCAAAATGTGGGAATGCTTAGAACTTTAGGTGTGTCATATAATAGAAATGTGCCATGCGCTCACTCAGTAGGGGATGCTTGTTGGATTATTTGTGCAAATACTGTTTTCGTCGAGTTGACCAGCGATCAAATTATTATTTTTGAATTTGGATGGAATGCTTTTTGTTGATTTATTCGGAGTTGTTGTTTCTACAGTCATAGTTCTATATGTAAGCCAGTGGCTAGTAGAATGACAAACATTTTTGATCGTCCAAGCAGTGTAAGCTTTTTATTCGGGCACCCTGTATAGGCACATTTAAGAGAGCGTTTTTGAACACGTGGTTTATTTTGGTTCCCCAAAAACTTGTCCAGCTTGATTTGAAAGGTGCTAGTTGATTTTAATGGCTTTCATCTTAATTAGAAAAGTGTCCAGCTCGAGCTGAAAACGTCTCAACAAAACAAAGCTTTTATTAGCTTTAACATAATAGAAAAAACAAGGAACTTAGATGCATTACAAGTCAGGCACCTCTTACGATTTACGGTTTACGATTTACGATTTACGACGATTTTTTCGTAATTACGATTTACGATTTACGAAATTTCGGATTTCATTTACGCACACCCCTGTACAGTACTACTGTCCTTTGCTAAATAACTACCATAGCTGGGCAACCGATTTGAACTTCTAGAGCACTAAATTCCACCATCCGATGAGCAATCTATTCAACACTACAACCCCGATTCGGTCCTTGTTCAAGACACCGCATCTTTGAAATTCACTTCAAATTCCACCGTAACGAGGCGATACCACAGGTTTTACAAGCCTATAGATGAGAGGGGGGGGGGGGTCGAGCGTTCTACCCCCTCGTCCCCCTGGCCCGCCCACCCCCAACCCTCTGGGCTTGCTCGGGAGTCCAGTGGCTGCCTTACGAGATAGTGGAGACGCAAACATTTGCCACGCCTCTGTTTAAAGGGCGAGGGGTAGAACGCCACTCCGCCGATGAGAGGGTTTAGTCTGTGTGCGATGCTGCTTCTCCAAACGTGCCAGCATTTGTCGCTTCTAATGTGCGTGCATCCACTTCAGCAGCACAAGTCTAATACGTCACAGACAGAAAAACCAAGTGTGAAAGGTACGTGATGGTCGGGTAGACTAATGGTACGAAAAGTAGGCCAAAGCGTTGTGATTGCGTGAAAGTGCGTATCACACGTCTAAGTAGTCGATGAGCATTCAGTAGCAGTACTACAATGTGGGATGTGTTCTGGGAGATAGTGGGATAGCATCCAAAAAAGTTTCAGAAATGCCCTGCAATAGTGACCAGTTTTTCCCTTCGGATAGACAACGGCATCCTCGAACAGAGAGCAGGTCACGACAAAGTGTGAGCGGATTAACTGTATTTTGCTCCATTATTCGTAGGTTTTCGGCTGGCGGGTTTTTGATGATCGGTATCCTACAGAACAGTGGGTGTCACGATTCACGCAAGTGAGAGAAGGCCTCCGAAGTTCCGAGCTTCGTCGACGTTCGAAGATTAGAGACGCTGTCGCATAGGGCAAATCGTCGAAGATTGGGTGGGCCGGCCACGTAATGCGATTCGCAGACACCCGCTGGACGAGATCCGTCATCGACAGGATTCCATGGGTTGTCGAGAGAACAAGGGCCGGATTCATTAACGACTTAGCAGCAATTTAACAGAGAAAAGGCAGCCGAAATCCCTGATAGCGCGGCGAAGTGTTTCACCATATCGCTTGTTGATCAGTCGCGCTAATTCGCGTTTTTTCAGGAGTTTCCGCTGTAATTTCTCTGTCAAATCTCTGTAAGTCGTTGATGAATCCAACCCCAGGACGCCCGTTGGTCGGAGTTCTTCGTAGGAGAGCTAACCGAACGGTATGACGCCCTTCGCATTCTTGAGGGAGGAGGATCCATGGAGCACTCTGGCACGCGACAGGGACGAATGGAAGCACTGCTGGCGCCCGCTCCTGCAACTCAATGACCAACGGACGGTAGGTGATATGGGTGATTGATGGGTGTACCTGTTTGTACTCTGCAGCTTTTCTGGCTAGCGTTTCAGCCAGATCGTCCTCTTCACAGGCTGAATTGGTCAAAATGGAGCTAAAAATCAAAAAAAAAAATCAAAACCGATGCACCCGTAGTGCTTTATCTTTCCCAGACGAACACTCCGTCCGCACTCTCCGGCGGATGGAAGGGTTGCTTGGCTTACGGAGGGAGTCGAACCAAGGACCTCGATCCAGGGAACACTTGACAGCCGACCACTCTCACGACTGTGCTACCTCGCGTCCAGTTAAGAATGATGCCACGAAACGTCGCCTCAACCTTAAGTAAACCAACAGCAAACTTTTTGTTCCGAAACTGTGGCTATCATACCTAGCGATTCGGTTCTGTTGGGAATCTACTTCTTTTCATTCCTCCAACGTGAAAAAAAAAACACTCAAAGCGAAGCAGCTGAAGCCCCGTTCGTCAAACCCTTGCCCAGATCACGGTGAAGCTTCCTACAAATTCAGGCGTAGGATTCTGTGTTCCGCAATTGCACAGGGCTCTGATTTCCTTTCGCTGCGCAGCGGGCGGCGAGCGTGTGGTCTCATGTCCGTCCACCTTTTTTCTTCTAAGCTTAAACAGGTTTTTTAACAAGCCCTGCGTACTTTTTTGATCGTTTTCCTTCTCGACACCGGTAGTTCTGCTGCGGCGCTAGGTGTTTGGTTGGCTCGCCAATTGTTTTGACGGGTTTTGGCATTAGAATTTTCTTCTTTTAAATTATGACATATATCTACAAGTCAAAATAATTCTACGAAAATGGATAGCGCTACAATTATCGTGGCCTTGAATTTGAAAGATTTCTCGTAGATTTGGTGGCTTATTGAGAGTCTTTCCGTGCATTTTCAAGCAGATCCGCTAGCTGTTCCGAACAGTTCTCGTTTTTAATTTTCTGTGCCCGCTCCTGCAAAAGTTCATTCTTCTCTTGGCATGTACTAAGGATCATTGAGTGGCTTTTCGATTCATCTTCTCAAATTGATCACGTTTTCAGGTTTGGAGCCCTTTAAAATCAATGGTCAATGCTACTAGCGGAAACGGATGTTGCGATGCAGCATCTGAAATATCGACGTTGACGCCTGAGGAGGGAACCAAGGTACAACTTCTTTGCTCGCCGTTGTTTCCATAATAAAATATCACTGGTAACGAAGTACTTCTGTTTATGGTGTTAGGAAAATCGTAGATGATCCTACAGATCTAATCGAGGAGTTTACGGTAGTGCTGAACTCGGAGCCGAGATGGTACACGCTTCTCGACTGACGTTTCGACGATGTCATTTTCTCTTCTCACAGTCTGAATAGTCCAGACAAATGTTAAGATTAGTAGGCCAAACGTGGCCACGAACCTTGTGAAAATTCAAGCACCCGCCGAACAGCAACCCTTCCAGAAATGGGTTAAACTTGGCAGCTAGTCGAAAAGTCTTTGAACAGCAAAATAAGCACTAAAACTCTGTTCATCTTCCACTCAGCGAAGCAGCCGCTTGCCTTTACCGTAAACTCCTCGATTAGATCTGTAGGATCATCTGCGATTTTCCTATCACCATAAACAGAAGTTCTTTGTTACCAGTGATATTACAATAGCCTACCAACGCTGAGCAGACGCTCGGCAAAGTGGATACGTATGATCTCTCGGGGCATTGAGTCGCTGCCGTCGCAGTCCGTGAACAGACGCTAAAACTGACCCGTAGCCATCTAGAGACTCGTAACCTTAACCTAACGGTGGTGTTGACCATTATTCTATATGAGAGCTTTATAGAATGCTTCGACATCAAAACTTAGTAGATGTGGTCTCGACATACCACATGACGACGAAGGAGACGGCGCTGACATCCCGTCTCCAGTCGGATCGGAGTGTTGGCGAAGTCCAGTAAGTTGTGATTCCAGCTTGTCTTGCTTCATTTATTTGTTTGTTTTATTCTAGGACGAAAACTGCGAAGTGTAGAGCCTTTTTGTGTACGCTATCAGTTCACCCTTTTCTCCATAGCTGACATTTGCCCCAGTACTACTAAATATGCGTCCCCCTTCGAGATAATTATAGATTGTTGGCTTCTCCTTTAGATGTAAGATGATGACGGGGAAAAAGCTAAAAAAGCATGTCTTAAACAATTATCACAGCAATAAAAGAAAGTGTAGCGAATTCCCAGGCGAATAGAGGGCCATGCTAGTCTTCGATAACTGCTGCAGCTCTGAAAAAAGAGACTAGTCTTACACATACGTAAAATGATCTGGGGTAGCAGCAGAACGTCTGCTTATTTATCCATTAATTAATGCATGAAAACGGCGTTTAGGGAGGATTTGAAATTAAATAGGGTATCTGGACTGTTTATGAAACTATAGCCATTCGAACTGGTTAAACAACGCATGAGGGTGAGTCACTGAACCGTTTCAAATAGCTTTTGAATTTGGGGAAACAAGCTCCAAAGTTTTATTCCGGGTACTTTGGGCGATCAGCTCTAGAAAAAAGGGAAAAGGTGCTTTTTAAAGTCACGCATATCTCATGGTGAGATGCGAAAGAGGAAACAGCAAAACCGTACGACCACCGAATCGGAAACCTGCGCGTTAAGCCTCTAGGTGTATCGGTGGATTTGTTGGGAGGTACGGAGTGGCGTAAATATACCATTTTCACGTCGAATTGGACACTTTTCACGCCAAATTGGATACTCTTCTAAGCTGGCCTATGAACTTTGAAATCAAATTGAGCGTCTTCCAAATCGAGACGAGCCTCTTGCAGGTTAAGCTACAGACTCTTCAAGATGGTTAGAATATTTTTTTTGTTCAAGGAAAACTCAGGATAATTTTTTATTTATTTTTTAAACTTTAGCTGTCGATTGAGTGAAACAATTTTATTAAATTTTTATTTTTTGAGGAAAATTAACTAATTAAATTTTGTGTTAAGGAGCAGCAAGACCGCAATCATGTCTTGTATTGAAAGGCTGGATCGCGCCATGCAGTCAAAAAGTTCAACGCAACGTTTATTTGATTGATAGTGTAAATACCGCTTGTATGCAGCAAAAAAGTTAGGGTATGTGTTTTTTAACAATTGTTTGTGTTGCACCGCTTGCAGGTGTGAAACTGCGTGCAAACAGAAATTTCGCTATCAGTCGAATGAAAATTGCGAAGTTTCGTACGGGGCATGGCGCAATCTCTGTTTTGGCAATATAAAATGGCTGCCTTCCTGTTCTTCAAAACAAGCTAGTTCAATGTTGTTCCTCAATTTTTTAAAATAAAATTTCAAACCATGTGTTCTCTTATTGGGAAGTAAATTAAAACTTCAAAGAAAGTTATACTAAATTTTTCCTTGAACAAAAAATTATTCTAACCATCTTGGAGTCTTTAGTTCAATTTGTAAGAAGCTGGTCTCAATTTGGACGACGTTTAATTTGATTTCAAAGTTCACAAGCCAGCTTAGAAGAATGACCAATTTGACGTGAAAAGTGTCCAATTTGATTTGAAATGTGTCCAATTCGACGTGAAAATTGTATAAGTAAAGGATTAATATTGAGACAAATTCAAATTGGCCAAAAACCACATTTTCAAGGCAAACAATTGCTCTTTCCAACACTATTTATCATTCAAGGCAGCAAGCTTACGAAGCTGCAATAGATTTTCGAAACTTTCTTTATCAGAGGAAGTGCAGGATCGTAAACGAACGAAGTGCAGTTTGAGCGCAGGCAGTTCACGTCGATTTCATTCCAGACTTTTTGAAAGGAGCCCTTGAGAGCGTTCATGCTTTGGCGAGATCTCGCAGGAATCCTGGAATCCAAGTATCCCCAGGTAGAGAACTCCATAAGGTTCAGGTTAGGCGAATTTGACTATGTAGGCCTGAAGTCATAGCCTCAGTTTTCCCTGAAAATGGGTAGCGCAGTTGTCGTTGTCGCTATATAGGACTGCCCGCAGTACGAACTGCATAATCCTCGCTGTTCGGCTTTCATAAAACCTGGGCATATTGTCAGAGTAGTTTTAATGCTTCTGTGCCATGCAGGTTTGTTATGGTGGCACAACTTTATTCGGCCTGACGTTTCGACAACTTCGTCGTTTTCAAGGGCCTGAAAGAAGTTCGAAACCTAAGACCAGACACTCGTCTCGGCAAAGGCGTCCTTTCCCAGCTCTGTCACATTCAATATTTCTTACGAGTATCAAGCGGAATCCCACTGAAGCAAGTCGAACTCACCGTTGTTCCACAAGTACTGAGGGAATGCTCAGCTACGCGATCATCATTGAGCAACTGAGACCTACCAATTGCGGATCCATACTGATGTTAAGTGTACAGATTGCACGGTCTCAGAGCTCGCACAGCGGGATAAGCGGCAAAAACTCATTGGTGATCGAAATGCACTCACTTCGGTTATTCATTGTTGGATTACGTTCGCGGATCCAGAAGGCCTCTAGGGCCTTTCTGGGACCGATGTCACTTTCACGAAGCAACACAGTGCATTTAATAATAAAATCGTCTCCGCGATGGACTTCCACTCGATGTTTACCGAGTGGGGTTACCAAACTATGCTTTTCCTTACCAGCAAGATGTTCCCTGGTGCGAACGCCTAGCCCTCTCCCTGTTTCCCCATTATATAGCTTCTCACAGCGTAAACACTGAATTTGGAAAACCACACCTTTCTGCGCGCAGTCTCCACTTCTTCCATAAGGGCATATCACGCAGTTTCTCGTTATACATAAGCGATCGTAAAGCCTATTGCGAACTAGCAGTCCTTTGATGTTGTGTCCTGGTATGTTGACCAGCACAACATCATTGTCCAAATTTGCTCGCACAGGCATAGACGTACAGCTGCCGTGATCTCAGAAATAAAGGGTAACTGGAGACATATTTTATTTTCCCGCGCATTTACACCACGTCCAGATCCCATCCGGCCATTTCGTTGTCTTCGATCGTACCCATTGAGACGTGCAATATTGCGGGCAAGAATACGTGATTCGTCGCACTCCTCATGTCCTACGGCCGTTCTGTACATGTTGCGAAGCACAGCACGTGTCACAGTGAGAGGGTGAGCAGATTTTGCATGGACGATGATGTTCCTGGAGCTACTCTTACGATACCATTTCACATTGAAGGAGCTGTTTGCTACCCTAATGGCGATTTTAATATTAAATGCACTGTGTTGCTTCGTGAAAGTGAGATCGGTCCCAGAAAGGCCCTAGAGGCCTTTTGCAGTAGGTCTCAGTTGCTCAATGATGATCGCGTAGCTGCGCATTCCCTCAGTACTTGTGGAACAATGGTGAGTTGGGTTTGCTTCAGTGAGATTCCGTTTGACACTCGTAGAAAACATTGAAACTGACAGAGCTGGAGAAGGACGTCTTTGCCGAAACGAGTGTCTGGTCTTAGGTTTCGAACTTCTTTCAGGCCTTTGAAAACGACGAAGTTGTCGAAACGTCTGGCCGAATAAAGTTGTGCCACTATAACAAACCTGCACGGAAGCAGGCACAGAAGCATTAAGACTACACTGCCCGCAGTCTTGTTGAAGAGCCATCTGAAACTTGATGTTTGACTCCATCGAGGGCAGAAATGCCTTCTTTAGAACTTCCATCCGGTAGACATCGGAGTTGACCCAAATCTCGGAATGACGCGAGGAGCACGTCGAAGTTGCGCTTTCCCCGACTACGCTACGCACTTCCTATTTTATTGCATTTTGTATCTTTCGTGATACAATGGCTAAATTCGGAACCGAAGAAGGAAGGAAGTGAAGAGAACCGAGGATTACCGCCCGATGTCGCTGTAATGGTTAGGGCGTGGTGATTCAAGAAGGGAACGTGTCCTAACCAGCCTCCCCTGTTTTGACATGTGATGAATTCGCGTGGCAGTGGTCTTTCCAGTCTCATTTTCCTGCCGCTGTTCCGCTCTCGAGGAGCTTCGTACCCTTCCCGATTGCGTCGGAGTTCCTTAGCCAGCATTTGTTGTTTTTCCATTCTTTCGCCTTTGTTTGCTTCGCGGAAGGTACTTCCCAGAACAAGCTCACAGTGGCCCAAGGATCACGCTCCTCGGCAAATCGTAGTAGGCTGGTTAGAGAACCCGCTAATTGCGGCGGGCCAGGGTATGACAAGGGAAACAACTCCAGAGGTCGTATGGTCGTCTTCCCCGATGGGGGATCGGAGCGTGATAAGATATGTGGATATAGATTGCATTTCCCCCATCGGGAGAACACGAGCATGAACACAAGCCCCAGGGGCCGGATTCATCAACAATAAACCCGTGGGTGCGTGGGAATAAGGGGTGGAAATAAGAGTTAGGGGGCCGGATTCATCAACGACTAACCCGCGGGTATAAGGGGTAGAGATGCCCACAATGAAGCCTGCGTCTCTGACTCTTGCCTTATCTCTGCCTGACTCTTATCTTATCTCTACCCCTTATCACCCGCATACCCACGAGTTAATTGTTGATGAATCCGGCCTAGGTAGAGATAGGGCAAGAGTCAGAGACGCAGGGGCGCAATGATACTACGGGGCGGGGTCGACCCATGGCCTTCGACCGACTAAAGGCTGGTGCACAGTTTCACTGCGCTGTGGCACCGCGCCGACGTGGGGGATGTGGCAAAAAATGAACCCCTCAGCGCGGTGCCACAGCGCAGTGAAACTGTGCACGAACCTTTAAGCGTAGCAGTCGGATATGGTGACGTGGAATTTCCCACATTGTATGCGAACTGACGCGTACATGCGTGTAATGCAAGTTCCAGCGAGAGGGGCCTAGGTCAAACTAAAAACCCGTTCAAATGTGGGCTGGCCCCTCATAGTAGCATTGCGCCGACGCAGGCTTCATCGTGGGTATCTCTACCCCCTGTACCTGCGCGTTGGTCGTTGGTGAATCTAGCCCAGGAATACGTCGCTGCTGGGGACATCTGTATTCCTCACCCACCCCTCCCCCTACAGGTGGCGATAGGTGTCGCCCCGGAAAGTAGCATTTTTGCTTATCTCTATTAGCTGCAGTCCGTTAACTGATTAATGTCACTTATTGTTTCACATGGGCTCGTGCTAGCGCAGTTCGAGGTCGCGTTCACTTTGATTCAGTGCTCTTGGTTCGGATCTCGCCTAGGCTACCCACGCCTTCGATCCCTTCGGGTTGAGCGAATCAGCTCCAGACTTGTCTGGGAAGGATAAGGCGCTAACTTGTTCATAGGCGGGCTACAGCAAGTCCTTATATAGGCCAGATACTCAATCGGATCTCTCGACGAATCCCGAAGAAGTTAAATGCGTGTCCTAGACATCCTAAACAGGAATTGGTTAACGCCTTCCTTTATCCTTGTTGTTTATGATTTCACTCTCAAACACGACCAGTGACACCGAATCCCTAGGAGTGCACAGGTGTAGATACAGACTGAACATATTCACTTTTTGCGACCACACACACTTGTAGTAGTTGGAAGGTCGCAGATTACGTTCCTAGACTACGGTTGGTGCATTGCTAGTTTGCGAAGGCCAAATGGTGTCATGACTCACCATCCTCACCCTGAATGTGATCACGGGCCCAGGCCGAGGCTGTATGCCGGTCCACCCTGAGTTTCCCCCGTTAGGGATTGTGGTGCTTGGATACGTTGATCGATTGGACTGGTTTCCAATGGGGGCACGCGAGCATATGGAGCAGTAGCTGCATCATGATGGCGAGGGGCAACTTCGAGGAACCGGTGGTTAGTCATTGGACAAGGAAACGGCTCCCTTAAGTGTGGCTGATCCTTAAAATATGAATACTTCCGGGGTCTGGTCTGATCTGTGCCTATTTCTGCGGCGCTTCTACCATACCTTTCTTCCTAGCGAGAAATCTTCAGTCAATTATTATTCAGTGGGAATGTGGGAAGAATTCTTGAGAAAGAACCCAATATTTATTTATTTATTGACTGCACTCTGAAGTGTGCTCTACAATATGTGCCGAAGACGAGGAACCGCTGTGGCAGTAGCCTTTGACAGAGAATGTCCCGTGAATGGATAGTTGCTGTGTTGCGTTGAAACTGTAGTTGTTTAATTTTGGATCATGTCGAAGACCAGGGTTACAAGATTTACAGAAGAACTTTTCTTCTGTAAATCTTGTAACGTAATGTAATTTTTTCTTGATAGTTTATTGTTCAATGAAGGCTTGCGATGTCTGGACGTGGTCTGAGGAATAGATAGTGAGGCGTTTTTTGGAGATATATTAAGCCAGTAGTTGTCGTGGATCCTGCTAGCTCACTCCGCTCCTATTGGCGGTCATCCCCATTAAGGACCAAGACTTCCGACCCTGCCTTTTCTTTGCCTCACATAATACGAAACGCCTAAAGACCCTCTGCAACTCTGCTGCATCGTTAAGCTCGCGTTCACGAACCTACGTCCTTTGGGCCATTGTTTCGTGAGACCATAATAACGCCATTCAGTTGCTCTCCGCCTTCTGTAGACTGTTCAGTGGTGTTAATTAAAATCTGTCGCACCTTCTCATCAGGATTGCTCAGTTCTATCGCACTGTTCGAGATAACAAGCATGTTTGTCCCTCATCCGATACAGCACCAACTTCCCTCGAGCAAGGCGTCCACGCTATCGCTACCGTCAGTACCTTACATCTAGCTAATTGTGCCGCAATGTATCCGTTTAGTACCCTGCGCTAAGCGACAAGTGGCCGAACGACTTATGATCGAGGAAAATTATTTGGAAAATGACAGTATATTTGCTTTGGGACTGGAACCAGCTAATCGGATCTTAGGTGTTGCACGTCTAGCGACTTTACATTCCCATTAAGCCTGGCCCTGTCCTAAGCGGATCAAATTCAGCGCTGTGCTGTGTTAGGAGGTTGCTGTCCTAAAGGCGTCCCCCGAAATTTTTCCACATCGAATACATTCATTTATTCATTGGTTCGATACTTTTCGACAGCGAATTTACTCATTCATTCATTCGGTTGATAAAGTTTCTCAAAAGCACAACGACATGTAGTAATCTCAATCCCTAAGGCGTAGATTTCTTTGATGTACAGCTCACAGAAGGGTAGCATGTTGTGCTTTATTGCCACGCTGCTTCACAGCTCCAGAATTCCGCGGAAGATTTAAAGAAATTAAGAAAAAGGAGTAAAAAGGTCGCCATCACAACATTGACCCCCACCTCTCCCTCCCTCCCTCTCTCTCTCTCTCTCTCTCTCTCTCTCTCTCTCTCTCTCTCCCAATACGCACCGCGTCTAAAATTCGCTCCATCGTCCGTTTTCCTTTGCTTGTTGAGATGTCTACATTACATCTACAAAATTGATTGCTACCAATAGCCTATTTTGCTGGGTGTGATGTTATGCACACTAAGGAGGCGCCATAATTTAACTCGTAATTCGGCTCAGACGAAACAGCTCGCACAGTATGTTTCTTTCGTTTGCCCTGTTGATTACATAATCATGTCTGTTTAGAATTCGTCAGATGCCCTGATGAAGGTGGAAGCGATGTTCAGTGCTGGAGCCAGTCCTATCGATGTGATCAAGGCTTTGTATCCCAGGATCAAAGAGCCACCAGAGGGCTGGTCAGAGCATTTGGTACGTTGACTGAAACTGCTTCCAATTGGTTTGATCATTTCTGGCGGCCGTCGTATTTCCGGAGTAGTTTCCGACTTCTTTCTTTGTCAGACCTCTCCCTGTTTAGTTTTAAAGGCCGTTACTAATGAGAAACAGGACACATCACTCACTGTCTTTTTGATATATGGTGGAGTAAATTGACCTGTCGTGTATAGGGCTTCAACTGATGCATAATTCCTGACTTTGCCGCATTAGGTGAGCTAGGACATATGACCGCGATACTGATCCTACAGCCAACAGGGACCCTCGATCGCATGTCAGGAGTGAATCGACGGTCGGCACACATCCCTGTTGAACAGCCCTCATTCGCGGAAAGGCAGAATACGAACAACTTCAGCAACTACAGGGATGTTGTCTTGACACAGAAGAGATCCAAGCGGGACAAACAGAAAACATGAACTAGACACAAATTAGAGAGATGGTGAACACCCTCACATCACGGAGCCTGAAGTAGAATGATTTCTTGCAAAGTGCAATTCACTGTCGCATAAGTTTATCAATATTATTAGTGTGTCATCATTACCTTCTAGTCGAACTGCAAAAGCAGTATGTGCAGTGTACATTGGCTGCACACTGTTTCTTTCGCTCTCAAATGAATAGTGATGCAGGCCCAACGGCACTCTAATAGCGACGGATCTATCTGTGAGGTTATCTCTTTAGGCTTGCTACGTTTAATCGTGGATAAATGTCAACACCTCTGAAGCAGTTAGAGCACCTGATGATGTATAATAATTTGCATATAAAAAGCTCTACACCAATAGATCAAATTAGTTTCTTTAAGCCTCAATTGGCTGGTATCGAGGTTGTATACTGTCACAACGATGTTTTCTTGCGATCAAAACTTCTAGAGCCAGACGGGACTCGAACCCGCACCTCCCTCTGACCGGGCGGGAATGCTCTACCCCATTACACCACCGGCGCCGTTTGATCGAACGCAACATCCACACCTCGTGGGACCGATCAGCACCCACCCGTATCCGGGATGAGCTGGCCGCTGATATCAGCACCAGTTAAGGACCAGTTAAGCTGATGGTCTTGATAGAAACAGATCAAATCAGTGGTGTAATGGCGTAGAGCATTCCCGCCCGGTCAGAGGGAGGTGCGGGTTCGAGTCCCGCCGGGCGCTAGAAGTTTTGATCGCAACAAAACATCGTTGTGACAGCTTACAAGCTCTACACCAATAATGCCTCTGAAGGCCAAAATTCACCTTAAACCCTAGGCTGTAAATGATCGGTCTAAAACCTGGGGTAGGCGCCTTGTTTTCGAAGTGGTATCGCCTCATAGTAATGTTTAGTGTTTCCGTTCGGCAATGGAAACGTATATAAAGCAAAAATTGCTATAATTTTAAACCGCTGTTTAAAGCCTCACAGTTCACAGCGTCACAGCCGTTCAGGTTTCATTCGTAAGTAATCCTGTTTAAATTTTCAGATTATGTCCATGCTTACGGACATTTTGGACCGTCCACCTATTAGACACAAGCTTCCGCAGTACAACACTTTTGAGGATGCAGTGGAACTCTTCAGGTAAGTTTTCGCTTGCTCCCACTGTCTCGCTAAAATCAATCCATGCCTGTACAAGTGCCAGCATTACGTGTAGTTTTCAGGACCCGCAAGCGAATTCTAATTCTCACTGGAGCTGGTGTTTCAGTTTCGTGCGGCATTCCAGATTTTCGCAGCAAAGATGGTGCGCCATCATTGTTTTGGTGATCTCAATTCGTTGTGAAAAGGCTTGCTTTATCCGCAACTGGTTTAGGAATCTATGCTCGATTGCATGTCGACTTTCCTGACCTTCCTGATCCAACGGCTATGTTTGACATACGATATTTTATTCAAAATCCATTTCCGTTCTACGACTTTGCTTCGGTTAGTTTTTTAAAAGGAATTCCATAGTGTCTCAAACAGTTTTTATAAGCTGCACTTCGATGTCTTAGTGCGTTTAATTTCAAGTAAGTTGCATCACTTTGGGAATAATGGAAGGTCGTAGGGCTCACCATTTTCAGGAGTTCTGTTCAAATTAAGTGAATAGTTGTACAGGCTCTTTTAGTTTAGAATGCGTTCAATCTGAACACTAGTTTAGGGGAGAGCATTTTTTGTTGTTGAAGGAACGGTCCTTTCAGTTGATCACTTCGCTAATTTGGCGCAAGTTATGTACAAGTTGCCCCGCCAAGCTGTGAAATTGTTTATAAATTAAATTGTGCAGGTGAGTACCTCAACTGGAATGGTCAGCGGGGATCTCTCATTATCTCGCTTTGACCTACCTCTGCGTTGGTGGCAAATTTTCGCCGATATTTTTTGAAAGTGCTACAGTCCACTGAATTACGATTCATCATTTTTCGCTGTTGATTTTATTGCCAGGAAGCTTTTGAGGAGGAAGCCATCGTCGTGTGTGAATAACATTGGTTCTGCACTTGATTTAGATGTTCGTTCCGATGGTTTGTGAAGCAGAATTCTATTCGTTTTTTACCAACCATATACATCTTCCTAGTGCAAAGCTCATGGATTGCGAAGCTCACCGCAGATATATTCATTGTTGATTGTTTGTTGTTGTTTGTTCCTCCATTCAAAAAAGAGATTATCAGCTGAAAGTGATTGAAGGGCAAGGAGATATTCTTAAAGCCCATTCTACAAGGAAACTTAGCGGTTGTAAAGCTGCGATAGATGTCGTGTTGATTGAAGTAGTACTTTCGAAGCACGTAGTTCTTACTGCTGCCGAATTCAGGCGGTATGCTATGCCTACGAAGCGCATTAAAAACGGATTCATGATATTAACTAATGTCAAAAAGCAACAATGCTTCCAGGAAATCTTCCCTGGTCAGTTCGAGCCGTCGATATCTCACAAGTTTATCCGACAGCTGGAGGTGAACAATCAGCTGTTGAGGAACTACACCCAGAATATCGATACGCTTGAGAAGCAGGCCAAGATTGAGAAGGTTGTTGAGTGCCACGGTTCGTTCGGCTCAAAAGTTATAGGCGTTTTTCGAGTTGCTGGCAATACTAGACTAGCTACAGATTTGTTTCTTACAAGTTGCTGTCAAGAGGTGTAGGCGAACTCGAAAGCTCTTAAGTTCTTCTTTGCAGGATCGTTTTCTAAGGCAACGTGTCTGAAGTGCTCATCGAAATTCGATGGTGACGTTATAAAAGACGACGTCATGGCAAAGGTAATCTCCTGTTCTTGTTGTTCAGGTTTATCGATTACGCCCTAATTTCGGCGTTGGTTTTTTGTAGTTCCACTTCTTGGTGTGGAAAGTGGTGAATAGAAAATGTTTTAGTTCACACTTATGAGATCATTCGAGCATCCACTTTCACTTCATCCAATCATTCATTCCTACTTGATTCCCTCTTTGCTTTCTAACTTGGTATTCAAGGTTCTGCTGCGTTATCTCGGTTTCCGTTGTTAAAGTTTGCTACTGTAAATTCGGTCTGTGGGTTCGGGCACAGAAGGGTAGAGCAAAGTGGGGATGATATCGACGGCAAACGTGTAACTATTTAGTATCCAGAGAATAGGGAGTCCAATCTTAGCATAGTCCTCTCGATCGGCGTTTGTTCCAAATTCCAAATCCTGGTTCGGCCCCCATGTAAGGTACAAAGGGCTCTTCTACCCAGTCGCCACTTTACGGCCTGTGCCACTGCAGAGTACACTCTTTATAACAACAACTTTATCAGCAAAAAAAAAAAACACGGTCGACAAAATACGGGATTGTAGAAATGCTGGCACTCAGAATAGGCTGGAGTCGAATTGGCGAGTCGTTGGCGAAATCCTCGAGTGGGGCTGACGGGATGCCGGGCACGAGTAGAAGTGAGTCCTCTGTGGGAAGTCGCCTCCCCCTTTATACGGCCGAGATCATAGGTCTGGCGCCTCTCCCCGCACATTGATCTTTCACAATGCGCGCCTTTTTGGCCCCCAAGCGGGCCCTCCCGACATCTTGAATCAAACAAGCTTGTCAATGGCACGAACTACTATTATTATACTAATATTCTCCAGCGAGTAGCCCGTTGTCCGAACTGCAAAGATGGAGTGATCAAACCCGACATAGTATTCTTTGGCGAAGAGCTGGGTAAGAACTTCCACACTCAGATGGCGATTGACAAGGATGAACTCGACCTGCTAGTTGTTATAGGTAAGGTGTTTAAGGTTGGCGTTGTTCGTTTACGTTATGATGTGAGATGAGGTTCTATCCTATTCTTCAGGGTCGTCACTAAAAGTTCGGCCTGTGTCGTTGATTCCCTTCAGTGTAGATCACAATGTTCCACAGATATTGATTAATCGGTAAGTTGCGCTGCAAAACCATCGTCTGGTGTGGACCAGGGATGAGCGGAATTTCTGTTTTCTGATTCTCAAGCCATTTTGGGCAAAATTTTTCTGTTTTCTGGGAAAATGGCCAAAAATTGGCCAGAAAACAGAAGAAAGAGCTACGAACAAAATTATGTCATGGAAATCTAACAAAAAGCGTGGAAACAGTATTATAGAAGGTCACAGGTTTCATTCCAAAATAATGTTTCTAGAGTATTTCAAATAGCAAGCATGTGGCGTTTTTGGATGTGCTCGTGTAGGAATCATAAACTCATCAGCTATGCAGCTTTGTTTGTCTGATTGATGGTGCAAACGCTGCTGATAATAAGAAAATTATCGACGAAGCTCGGAAGCTCGGAACTCCGAAGGCCTTCTCTCACTTCTGCCCAGCTCTGACGCTAGGTCATTGGCCATGTTGATTCGCGACCCAGATACACGTTCTGGAGCATTCGGAGATGTTCCTTCCGCCGAGCGAGAATGAGGCACCAGAAACTTGTCCGTTCCTCATGGACATCGTCTTCGTAAGATTCAGCTGCAGGCCAACGTTCCCACATACACGATCGAAGTCGGCCAGCATTCGCTCCGCCTGGCTGATGTTCGGTGTTATGAGCGCGATGCCGTCAGCGAAGCAAAGATGGTGTAGTTGCCGGCAGTCGACCTACACTCCCATGCCTTCCCATTCTGGATCGCGCATGACGTTTTCGAGTGTGGCGCTGAGGAGCTTCGGGGATATGATATCCCCCTGCCGAACCCCTCTCTTCAGCCGATGACTACATCGTTGTAGAATGGTGAGATCTTGGTCGTGAATCCATCGTACAGCTCTCGAAGGATTCTGATTGCTGAGTAGGACGCCCTGAGCAGGGCTTCAATGACCGGTTCAGTTTCGACAAACGACAGAGTCGAATGCCTTCTTCACGTCAATGAACATAAGGCACTGAGGCAGCTTGCACTCGTAATTCTTCGATAAGCTTCGTACAAGGAAAAGTATTCTTGAAGAACGAGACGAACTAGGAATATAGATTATGGCGCAGCCAGTATTTCTCAATGAATTTCCGCACAGCCTCAGAGTATGTTGCGAGGGTGTCTATAAACTCAAGCAAGGGAGTTGAAACATACGAACAGTGGTCAATGAGGCTTCATCGTGTTCAGTACCCTGAAAGGCTAGTTTCTTACTAGTCGGAACACTAATAGGGGCATTAGCTGTGAAACGGAGCCGATGAGTAATGTTTAATACTTCGAATGTCGAGATTCCTAATCTATCAGTCAAGATTCACAATTTACTGATTGTGTAGCATTTGGAGTGTACTAGAAATTTTTATAAAGTCTTGGAAGTTGAAACGCTTGTCCACAACCACAATTCTTTCCATACAAACATTCGCTACTGGAAAAATGGATTTTTGAGGTTGAATAATTAGGTCGTATGATCATTTCGAAATTTTCTGCTTTCTGGCGTTTTTGGCTTTTCAGTTTTATGATTTCTGTTTTCTAACGAAAGCGATTTGCTGTCTTCTGTTTTCCTGGAGAATTTTAAAAATTTCCGCCCATCCCTGGTGTGCATTTCGACCCAGCGTAATATCGCTTTCTATTTTATGCCGCTGATTTTCAGTGAGCCGTTGTCGGGATATAGTGCAGATATCGAGCTCCTTGGAAACTGTGACGAAATCATTGAGGACATCTGTATAGCGCTTGGCGGCCCATTTGTTGACATGTTGGAAGCTCATCGTAGGTTTTCGGTCTTCCAGTATCGCGCTGGGAAGTCCGCACCTTACAACGTCTTCCAGACACCAAACTGAAAGATCGCGTGGAGCCCACAACGAATGGACACTCAGGCTCTGCTGAGGTGCACGAAGCAACGAACACAATGTCGAGACTGGTTAGGAAACGAAGAAGATTAGCAGAAAAACAGGAATTCCTTGAGGTATAACAGGCGTCTTATATTCAAAAGTGATTTGAAGTTGAAGACCTACTAAGGACGAGTTCTAGATCATGAAGCAGCTGGAGATCTCTGAAGGATCTGAAAGGAATGGAGACATGGAGTACGGCACAGAGGTGAAGCGACCGAGACTGGAGGACATGTACCAGAGAAGATATATCCCTGTCGCGAAGCATCTTCCGGAGCATACCTATTTCCAAGTATGTTTCAGATGCAGGGAAAACGCGTATTGTTTTTGAGTTGTTTGAAAGGCATCTCCTAGAAGAATCTTTTGCAGATCTCGGCGAATAGAGCGATCTTTCCTGGAGCCGAGTTGTACTACGACTTGGAGACTGGTGCAATCTGCCAACCAACCAGCTATAGGTTAGTTTCGTCGTCAAATTCGTCGCTTAAATGATCGTAGTGTAGCGCTATCTTTGTCGCTTTCATCATTTCGTTTCTTCCGGTTGATTTGGTTCATCTAGTTGAAGATGGAAACAGCGTTTCCAAGAATCAGTGATGGCGATGTCCCATCTTCATTTGAGAAAGCTATCTACTTTCGCTTCCAGACCGGATGGTGGGGCTCATTTTGAAGCTGGCAGCGACGACGATGACGGTGCTGACGACGGTGACAGTTCTGCTGGTATGGCAAGCCGTGCATGTAGCATGCCTGACACATCTGGGGTTTGTCGCGTTTCTCTGTCTTCTGCTCATTTTGTTTGCCTTGAGGCATGGCACTCCGTTACTAAGCACATACCTTCTACTGTGTTCTGAAGACCATGAACTTGAAAAACGAACTTCAGGAGCATTTCAATGTATGGCTGTGGCGGCCTATTCACAAAGTAGAATGTAAAAGCTAAATTTCGGTATTGGTCGATCACTCTTCAGAATACTCCGCACCTTCTACTTTTGTTGTGGAGGCAATTTGGGTGCGTATCTGCCTCATGCAAGGGCCGCTTGCGGTGGTTAGCCGATGGCAAAGTCAGTAATGCGATCGGCAGCCTTGCGGGCAGAGCTGAGACTTACTTCCTGAGCCAATTCTCGCCCCGTGGGACATCCAGACGTCGCCACGGAGGACCATTCCATGGGGAAGGGACCATTGAGTTCCTAAACGTATACTGCCGAATTGATAGACTTAAGGCTTTCACAAACTTTGCGGCAACCCCGTGGCCCTATCATTAACCACAGGGCAGGGACGCAGAGCTTGCCGCCGGCAGCGAGCGGCGCCCTGTCACGCCAGCACACTATTATTTACGAATTTTGGCGCCGACAGAGTTTGTCGCGCCCTAGCTGATCGTGGCAGGAGGCTAGAGTGGAAATAGACGCGTTCCTTAAGCTCCGCGATTGATAGCGATCAGCGAAGCTGAGTCAAATTTTACATTTCCCGAAGTGACAATAGGCCCCGACTGGAAACAGCACAGTGATTCGCCGCTCCCATCTTCCGCCGCTTCCCCTCGGCAAGGGTTGACCATGCCCGAACGGCGCGGCAAAATTGGAAAGGAGCGCCGCTACTTCAAGACTCGGCTTCAGTTTTTCCGACCGCCGCCCGTTGCCGCTCCGCAAAAATATGCGGAGGCCTTTACCTGCACGGTGCAAGCCTGAGCTCTTACCCACCTACACTTCCAATCCACTTGTTCAGGATTGTTTTCTAATGCCCACTGATCAAGGAGTCAACACAGGGAGACAATGGAAGAACAATGTGCATAAGACGACCGGGAATCGATATGTAATACATGTCAACATGGTACAATGGGAACTCATTTCCTTCCGATATAGACCAAGCAAATTTGTTATGACTACGTATTATGCCCAGCAGAATATGTTAGTTAGGAGACGAATAGATTATAAGTCTCCCTGGTGGGTTGTTGGTTAGTTTCCGAAGTGTGTAGGTGGGTGTAAGTGGTCGTTTAGTATGCAATGGTTTTGCATTTTTGCACGCGACGCAATGTCGTGCAAAAATACAAAACCATTGGTTCGCGTCGAGAGTAGTTTAGTGTCGGTCAACCACGCGACGGGATTCACACTAAACGATTCCTAAATATCTTCGCACACTTTGCGGCAAGCGGCGGGCAGCGGACGCTGAAAGTCGAAGTGTGCGCCTCTCACGGAGACTCGAGTCTTGCTAGCGGCAAGCGGCGGCGGCAAGAGACAGAAGCGCTGTACTCCTTCTAGTCGGGGCCTACTGCTGCTACTTGCCTTCCTGCCTTCTGTGTGAGCTCTAATCGATTCCTCTTACGATCGGCTAGAGCTCAGACAAAAGACAGGAAGGCAAGTAGCAGCAGTAGGACCCGACTAGAAGGTGTGCAGTGCCTCTGCCTCTTGCCACCGTCGTTTGCCGCTAGCAAGACTCGAGTCTCCGTGAGCGACGCACTCTTTGAGTTTTACCGCCCGCTGCATGCCGCAAAAGTGTGTGAAGGTACTTAGGAATCGTTTTTTGTGGATCGGGTGCGCTTCGTTAGATACCTCGACATATATGGAGGGCGGGCCAGCGCTTCAAATCCGTTTAGGTCGGCCGAGTTTACGCGGCGCAGGAAAGCGGTCAGTAGGAGAGTGGCGCTAATATCAAGTGGATCCAAGGGTCTTATGGCAAGCTGCAGTCTTGCGGCATGCTACGAAAGCATGTGAATTA
>OX375865.1:31328531-31427151 GCA_947359475.1 Heligmosomoides polygyrus bakeri | reverse complement strand
GGCATCCTGTTGGTATTTGAATATTTTCCCTACCAAGAAGTCGCCAAGATGCTTGAAGAAATGGTAGTCTGTTGGAGAGAGGTCGGGAGAAAACGGAGCATGTGGTAGAGTTTCAATGCTCAGCTCATTCAATTTCTGCAACGTCATTCGTGCTACATGGGGGCGAGCATTGTGGTGCAGAAGGAGAACTCGCCTTCGGTTTACCAAGGCCGGCCGGATATCCTTCAACTTTTTCATCATTTCCTCAATTTCAATGCAGTATTTCTCTGCCGTGATGGATTCACCGGGAGGGAGGAAGCTGTGGTGAATACTTCCCAGCGAACACCACCATACTGTCACCATTACATTCTTTTGGTGCAATTCCGGCTTCGCAAAAACCTTGGGGCTCTCATCGCTGTCCACCCACTGTGCCGATCTGTTGTCGTACATTATCCATTTCTCGTCACAGGTTAAGATGCGATCAAGGAATGGGTCCGTTTCGTTCCGTAGAAGCAGTGCGGGCGAGATCTCCTATCGTCGGTTCCTTTGCTCCTCAGACAGCTCGTGAGGAACCCATCTTTCCAGCCTTTTGGACTTTCCAATTTCCTTCAGATGCCGGGCAGCTGTGCTGTGACTGACGCCAAGAACCTTCGCTATCTCCCTGGTACCTTTGTGTGGATCCTCCTCTACCACATCTCTCAGCTTGTCTTCATCAACATCACTATGCCTCCCACGACCTTCATGTTCTTCCGCTCTCATCTCCATTCCGGAACTTCTGATACCAACGATACGCCGTCCGAATTGTGGAACATCCTTGACCGAATGCGGCGCTGATCTTCTCGTCCGCCTCCTTAGCTGTAGTGCCCAGCTTGAATTCATACAAGTAAATGCCTCGGATTACCCTTTTGTCCATCTGCAAAAAAGTCAATAAAACTCTAAAGTTTTCCCACTTTACATAGAAAATTTGGTACTCTCCGGTAGAGCAAAGTTTGCGCTCCTAAATGATATGCCACATGTTACGGTTTGTTCCTGATCAAACGCGTAAAGACGCGCCAAAAAATGGCGCGAGCCAGTGCCATTTAATTCGTTACAACCTAATAGTATGCGCGACGCATTGCTCAGAGAGACTGATTAACGACGTCTTCCAACGCTCTTCCGCGTGAAGTAGAGGGGAGTATCTGAGAATTTGTCTCTGCGATGACTTGAAGCGATCAGAATACGTCGGCACTCCATCCTTCTAGAAGTCTCGCACCAACTGCCGACTCGCAAAGGATGGACAGCCTTCCGCGAAACGAACCTCGAGTCTATCCGAGCTGAGCTGAAAGGTGGAGACGCCTCCGCTTACTGCACCACGCACGCAGCCACAATGAAAGCAAGGAGAACACTGTCTTTAATTTATCTGGCTTTTAACAATCGCTGTAAACTGTAGAAAATTGGGTATACTCGCAACGAGAGTGACAACTGGAGGGAGGCGAGGCGTATGGAGATGACGCAGATGGAGAATCAGAGACATGTCCACTTGCAGTGAAATCACGACAATCAGGGAAAGAGGCAACGCACATATCCGGACAACGTATCACAAGCACATGTTCGCCACAGCTAAATGTGCCGATTCCCTGAGAGAATCTCTTCTTATTGCGCACACGACAACAAGAACAAACAGCTACGATTAACAGTACATTCAGATCGACTTACAGACAACACTCTGCCGCTTGAAACGAATCAACCGCCTGCGGCAGATCAGTTTCGTCAGAGTGAGGCAGGGCTTATACTTAACACGCCGAGTGGTATGACACAGCCAGCATTTCGTTCTACATGGCGACTTAAGTATAAATCCTTCCAAAGTGCGCCAGGTTAACGAGAAGATCGTATGAACATACAGCTTCAGAGAGGAATTGATGAGAATAACAATGAGGAGTTTCATATATAATGCATCTTCCTGGAAAAACAACAAATAAGGCAATATGACTCGATAGCATTAAATGAATTTGATCTAAATCACGTCAAGCTCTAGAGCGCCCGACGACAAAATTAGAGACATCAACCCCTCGAGGAGGAGAACGTTATATACCAACTTTTCAATGTAATTTCCAAACGATAAGGAACGCTGGCGAACAAATTGTACAAAGTTGTTGTTTACTGCAAACAGTGTACTCGATTGGGATGTAGCAGCGTGAGAAGTATGTGAATAATAATATTCGTCCTTAGATTCTCAGGGATCTTCCCCATCAGACTCATCCTCAGAACTGCTTCGGCCATACAGCTGCAGGATGAACTGCTCCAGCGGTACTCGAGAATCGACGTCGATTGAAGGCTCACATGAAGAAGCGCGAGGTCCAGTATCTAGCGAATCCTGGTCCTGAAATCACACACCAATGCCATGGAACGGACACTGGAAAATCCATAGCCGACTTCGGAAACATATCGACAATCTAAGGCACTACGATAAAGCCCGTGGAAGAACCAACGCCGATGCCTCTCATGCTAACACACCACACACAAACGAAGAATGAGCAGTCCAGGAGTGGAAGGTTTCACAGGAAATTCCGCGAAGATTCGGCCTAGCATGGACGCGAGAGTGTGGTAGGAGGCGCAGGCTGTCAAGTGCAATCGAGGCATGGGACCGGGTTCCGTCCAGGCCAACCGAACCTTCCACCTCTCTGCGATTTGACAGATGGTACCGGACTTTTATGGAGAGAAAACGCTGACAGTCGTGAACGTGAGCACTCTTCACTCGAGTGACCTACTCGGGTTCGCCACTCCCACACTGTATTGACAACGAAACGGAGAAGCAGTTGCTGAAGTCAGCAGACCGACCGACGTGTGCCGATTACTCGTCCCGCGCTCCTGCGGCGAGGCGTGCAGCATGCACCCTCCAGGCTCTCGCTCGTGCCGGATTGCCATCGTGGGTGCTTATTCCTGCACCATACTCTTCCTATTAAGCATGTCAGCAGCACCGGAGGAATTCGAGGTCTAGTGAGGCTTAAGGCCTCTGCACACTTTTACGTCAAAGCGCTGACCCTATCCTTATGCATGGGGCAGTGACTTAGAGCTTGCCGCCGGCGACGAAAGGTGACGTGCCCGGCCGCACACTTCTGGGCCGGCCAGGGGGCAGCGACGGCAATAATTATTCACACCATTACGGCCACTGATTTGCCGCCGCAGCGTTCTGCCTGCGCTCGGGTTCGGACGTTAGATACTTCTTGGATATATATTTATTACATGGAAATCCATGTTAGATAACATGTTCTGTACCTGCAATGAACAAAAAGAAACCAGACAGGTGAAGAAATACTAAGAGAGGAACGTAACATTAAGAACATATAAAACAATAAAAAAAGAGAATCCAATAAAACAACCTCCAAGCTCAACATTACGGATCCAGGTGTTTCACAATAATGTTTTTGAGGGACTATAAAGAATGTGGAAGCGGATGGTTTTTATTAATTTTGATGTAAGCGGAAGTTGCCCTATTGACGAAAAAATGAACCCTACAACCGAGACTGGCTTTTGGCACAACTAACTTCAACGCACCGCCCCTTGTAATGGACGACCTCACCGCCAGGAACCCCTCGGGTGGAATACCGGAGGCCCTAGTCAGAATTTTATGCAGCATGATTAGGTCAAATTTCTTTCTGCGGTGTGCCAAGGAGGAGAGCTTGAAATTAAAATTCCTAACGTTTGATCGAGGTATGGCGTCATAAGAGAACCCAACCATCCTTATAAAAAGTTTCCTTGTGAAACTATTCTGTGAGACTATTCAGTCGATACCTCGACTGGAGCGCATCGCTGAATACCCCGCCCACGCGGACGAATCGAGTCCCATGCGTCGGCGCTGCGACCGATTTCCGGGGTTTCCTGCAACCAGCTGTTGCGCTAGATGCTATCGAAGGGAACTTCTTCTTCATGTTCTACGTCTATCTACGTCGTCTGCTAGTGATCGTTTGCTATTTCATAAAGGTTGCTTGTGTTTCTGTCAGCCCCTGAGCGTTTCGCCAAGGGCTGGTGAAGCGCCGAGATCTCCCCTTACATGGAGATACAGATATAGTTTTACCTTGTCAGTCATCGAAGCATCTTTTGTTAATCCTAATTCACATGCTTTCGTAGCATGCCGCAAGACTGCAGCTTGCCATAAGACCCTTGGATCCACTTGATATTAGCGCCACTCTCCTACTGACCGCTTTCCTGCGCCGCGTAAACTCGGCCGACCTAAACGGATTTGAAGCGCTGGCCCGCCCTCCATATATGTCGAGGTATCTAACGAAGCGCACCCGATCCACAAAAAACGATTCCTAAGTACCTTCACACACTTTTGCGGCATGCAGCGGGCGGTAAAACTCAAAGAGTGCGTCGCTCACGGAGACTCGAGTCTTGCTAGCGGCAAACGACGGTGGCAAGAGGCAGAGGCACTGCACACCTTCTAGTCGGGTCCTACTGCTGCTACTTGCCTTCCTGTCTTTTGTCTGAGCTCTAGCCGATCGTAAGAGGAATCGATTAGAGCTCACACAGAAGGCAGGAAGGCAAGTAGCAGCAGTAGGCCCCGACTAGAAGGAGTACAGCGCTTCTGTCTCTTGCCGCCGCCGCTTGCCGCTAGCAAGACTCGAGTCTCCGTGAGAGGCGCACACTTCGACTTTCAGCGTCCGCTGCCCGCCGCTTGCCGCAAAGTGTGCGAAGATATTTAGGAATCGTTTAGTGTGAATCCCGTCGCGTGGTTGACCGACACTAAACTACTCTCGACGCGAACCAATGGTTTTGTATTTTTGCACGACATTGCGTCGCGTGCAAAAATGCAAAACCATTGCATACTAAACGACCACTTACACCCACCTACACACTTCGGAAACTAACCAACAACCCACCAGGGAGACTTATAATCTATTCGTCTCCTAACTAACATATTCTGCTGGGCATAATACGTAGTCATAACAAATTTGCTTGGTCTATATCGTGTGCCTGTGTATCGGAAGGAAATGAGTTCCCATTGTACCATGTTGACATGTATTACATATCGATTCCCGGTCGTCTTATGCACATTGTTCTTCCATTGTCTCCAAGAAGAAGAAGAAGAAGAAGAAGAAGAAGAAGAAGAAGAAGAAGAAGAAGGAAGAAGAAGAAGAAGAAGAAGAAGAAGAAGAAGAAGAAGAAGAAGAAAAAGAAGAAGAAGAAGAAGAAGAAGAAGAAGAAGGAAGAAGAAGAAGGAAGAAGAAGAAGGAAGAAGTTCTCAGCGTTTTGAATGCTTCACTTTGAACTACCATAACTTTCTCAAATCTTATCGGATTTAGTTGAAATAAGCGTTCGAATCAGCCCACTTTTGCCAACGGGCCGCTGGTCGACTTGTTCCATCAGCGGAAAAATTAGATGGTCAAGATTCGATAAGATCCACGAAAGCTGTTTCGGCGTTTTCCTGATTGGTGAAGTTTTTGCCAGCCAGAAAGCTCTGAAAGCCTTTGAAAAGGTGGTAGTCGGTCGTTGAGAGGTCTGGAGAATATGGCGGGTGAGGCAGAACTTCAACCCTTAATTCGTTCGATTTCGAAATAGTGATTTGTGAAACGTGTGGGCGGGCTTTGTCCTGCAGAAGAATCGTTGAGCAATGCTGCCTGAAGTTGACGCAGTTTTCTTTCATTTCCTTACAGTAGGACTCTGCTGTGATCGTTTGGCCTGGTGCCAAAACTTGTCACACCAGCCGCCGACCACCGCGCAGCGACCATTACCTTTTTTTGGTGGAGGTTCGCCTTTGGAAAATGCCTAGGGGTTGGTCGCATCCCAGCACTGTCTGGAACGTTTCCTTTTTTTATCGTACAGAATCCACTTTTCATCACGAGTGATAATTCCACCCAAAAAACGGGTCAGTTTTGTTGCGTAAAAGTAGAGAAGAACAAATCTCGAAACGCGACAATTTTAGCCGCTCACTCAACTCGTAGGGCAGTCATTTTTCGAGATTTCCACCTTCCCAAAGCGTTTCAAAGCATTCGCAACAACAGTTTTACTAACGTCTAGCTCTTCCGCCATCCCGCAAACTGTTAGAGATAGTTCGGCTTGTACCAACTCCTTCAATTTGTCGTGCAGGATTGCTCTAGGTCGACCGCTATGTACGGGGGTCATCTTCGAGGCTGAAATCTCCGGTCCGAAATTTACTGAACCACTGGCGCACAGTGCTTTCTCCAACACTATTCGGCCCCACACTTGATTGATTTGTCGAGCTGTCTCGGCTGCGGATTATCTCAATTTGAAGTTAAAATAAAATGTCTTTCGAAGTTACTCCTTCGACATACTTCAATAAGCCCTTCAGGAGCAGAAATATAAAAAAAACGTTGAAGCATAAATTGTTTAGTCAGATAAAGCGAAAAATTCTGTACAGAAAGTATTATTGATGCGTAATGCAACATGAATTTTTAGTTAATAATAGACGAATGAAAAATAGTAACACAAAACGCGGAGAACTTTCCGAACAGCCTAATAAGAAGCAAGGATTCACACCTTTGTACTCAATGTGATGCCTTGCTCAGAAGGAGAAGAGTCGTGGAAAATAACCTCGCATCCACTGCAGTTCCATTGCCATGTTCTTAGCACTTCATCTTTAGGGTCTACTTCTTTTTCTATTAGGGTGTCCAGAATGTATAGGCAGAAAATTCGCAATGTTCCAGATTTTTTCTAGAATGTTCTGAAGATTTCAACATAAGTGCTATATAAAGACACTATCCTGCTGTATCTGCATAGCATATCCAGCCTCGAAACTTGTGTCATGTGTTCGGCTCTGAGCTCCTTCTGTACGGTCTGTGTATAGCTGGTTCGAGCGCTGCAGAAGCGAGAACAGGAGTCTCGAAGATGAGCCTCGCTCTGGTCGACCGACAACGATATCTTTGGATGAACTGAGGAAACTGGCGGAGCAGCATCCATATGAAGGTGTGCGTTACGTTATTTTGCTGCTGCTCTTGGCTGTTCCCGATCCACCGTGGACAATGGACTGCGATCTCTTGGAATCGTTAAAAAACTCGGTCAGTGGCTCCCACACGAACTGACCGACGACAACTGGTGAAGACGTCAAGACATGTGCACTCAGCTGCTCTCCCGAAGTCACACCTTCAACTGGCTGGACACCATCGTCAAAGTAGACGAAAAATAGGTCCTCTACGTCAATCACGCTTGCAAACGTGCATGGTGCCAACGCGATGAAGTGCCGAAATCTTTCGTAAAAGGTGGAATTCATGCGGCGAAGGTCATGCTGAGCGTCTGGCGGGAAGTTGATGGGATCTACCATTTCGAGCTGCTGCCTGGCAGCACGACCGCCACTGACGAGGTCTACGCTACCCAACTGCAGAGACTGGCCGACAAGATGCGCAAGGAACAGCCCAGGCTCGACAAAGTTCGCTCGCTGCACGATAACGCACGCATCACACATCGCGAAGACGACTTCTCAGAAAATTCTGGAACTCGGATGGGAAGTTCAGCCGCATCTACCGTACAGCTAAGATCTGGCCCCAAGTGTCTACCGCCGTTTTCGATCACTTCAGCATCATCTGGAAGGGAAGCGTTATGAAGATCGTGACCTCGTGACCACCTCGAAAATGACCTTCGAGCTTTTTTCGCCTCCAAGTCGCCGGATTTCTGCGCCAAAGGAATTCGAAGTCTTGTGGAACGGTGGCGGAGAGTAGTCAATGTTGATGGAAATTATTTGGTTGATTAATAAAATGTTGATAAAAAATTCTGTTAATTTGAAAATTTTTTCGTAATTCTGCAGATACTTTCTCGACACCCTAATAGATTGCTGTCTTATCGCGGATTCACCATACCGGCGTACGTAGTATGTGATAGACCTATGCTATACAGAGAGATACAGGGACACAGAGATACAGACACGACAACCGATATATCGTTAGCGGACGGTAAGCTGTTGATGAATCTGGCCCCTGGAGGCAAAAAATGTGCGCGGCGAAAAATTTTGTTTTCCGCCAAGTTCCAGTGGAAAACTGAAAACTCGAAACAAAGACGGGCCTGGCACAAATTCAGTGATCTCATATGTGCGACTGGCCTGTACGAGGAAAGATACCCGATCACCTTGGGTTTTTTAGTTTGTTTTGAAGTGATATACCATTTGCAGGTCCTGATCGGGCTGATTTGGTGACAGTTGGAGTGGCTAAGGGTTTCTTCTAAGGCAGAATTGTTTTCCAGTGTGATCGTGAGGACTACTCGCAAGAGAAAAACTGGCGGACAGCCATTGTACTTGGTAGTAATTCGCCCCGCGAATACTTGGAGTCATCTCGCAAACCGGTCGTCGAGAATTTTCCCACGAAAAATACGTTGCCATGAATACCTGCTTACGAGTCATCGTGTTGAAGTAGTCATGCGCAGCAGAGGATGGTTGATTTTAATGTCCAACGCTGAGATGTCGAGAGCGAACAAGTGATAGCGCGTCACGACACTGTACCGAATGTGCAAAGGAATGTTTCCGAGAGTGTGGGTGAATAGCATTTTTGAAACAAAAATTCCCTCATGCTGCTCGAATGTAGTCCTTCATTTCTATCGCCGTCAGGCGTCATATTCAACTCGCATTCAGCGCACTCACTCTCCCGACAAAGGAAAGTATAATAATAACAAAGCAAGGATTACGATTCTGTGTCCGCCTCTCATGGTGACTCCACAATTTTTGTGACCTCTTCCAGTCTTTGGTAAAATTTTACCTCTGGATTCTAAGTAATGCTCACCACCAACAGTTGAGATTGTCTGCTGGCAGTTCAGAATTCTTCAGGAATCTGCTGAATAGCGGCGTTCATATGCAGAGGTTTTTTTCATAAGCGTATATTGGACTGAATTTAACAAGTTGGGGCATGTCGCTCAATGGTGGGCTACGCTCGAAAACCTCGCGCCCTTTCTGCCGAGCCCTCTGCTAAAGATAAAATTCTGCTCTTCAATGCTCGCTCTATAGCCAGAAAGTTGTCGGAGCTCAATATTTTGCTCAACGACGACCCCGTAGCAGTATGTATAACTGAAAGTTGGTTGAAGCCCCATTTGGTCCACGATGCCACTCTTACATCCAATGGTCGCTACGCTATTTTCAGATGTGACAGGGAGGGAGCTAGACCTGGTGGAGGTGTTGCTGCTATTGTGCGCAAAGGGTTCCCTTGCAATTTTCTGCTCTCTAAGAATTTTTCCGAGTATTGCCAAGCCATTGCCTTTAACCTTAATCTTCATCGCGAAATTTTATTCCTATTGATTTATCGTAGCCCTTCTTGTAGGCTTCCCGACTTCACTGAGCTTATTTCCTTTTTGTCTGATTTGATACTTGGAAATGCCGGCGCTGTTCTTATTGTTGGAGATTTTAATTTTCCCCTAATTGATTGGGATCAGATGAAGATTCGCGGCAATGCCTCCACAGGTTCATCCCTTGCCTTTTTGGATTTCTGCAAGTCGTTCAACCTAACCCAGGCTGTTAAAGAGCCTACCCATGGCTTAAATGTTCTCGACCTAGTTCTTACATCTGATTTGTCCGTTCTGAGAAATCTAGCTGTCCTACCACCTTTCGGCACTTCTGCTCACTGTATCATCTCCCTCCAACTTGCGGAGGAAACTTACTCTTGCCCCCCTCCACGGATCTTTCCGAACTTTTCCAAGGCTGATTATGATACCATAATTGATAATCTTGCTAAAGTCGACTGGTGGGCGGTCATTGTTCCTTGTACTATCAATGAAGCCTACGCCAGGTTTATCTCTATCTGTCAAGGAATAATTAAAGATTCCGTTCCGCTCACTTATATTGAATGGAATCCTGCTCGTTTGCCTAGCTATATCACGCGTCTCAAGAAGAAAGTCCATTATCTCTATAAGAATATGGATCGGTTTGGATATTCTACATATATAAGGTCAGCTCGGAGGCTTAAACGTTTGTGCAATCGTTTTGCCATCTCAAATGAGGATAAGCTTGTCAAAAACAGGAACCTCAAACGTTTTTATAAGTACTGCTCCAGTAACCTCAAACTCTCGGAAGGTGTCCCTGACCTTGTCTCAGAGGACGGCTCGATTATCAGAACGGACTTCGATAAAGCTTCTGCCTTTGCTGATTATTTTGAAAAAGTACACAAGGCTCCGAATTCCTCTGTTTCATCTCCGCTCCCCTCTTATACGGGCAGTGTTCTTGACTGGGTTGATATTGACTGCAATACCGTGTATGCGATTTTACGAAAACTTCCGAACAGAATTTCCACCACTCCGGACGGGCTCCCATATATTTTCCTCAAGAGAGCCGCCCTTGCCTTAGCCTCCCCGCTTACCCTACTGTTCAATAAATTCCTGCTGCATGGTGACATTCCCGACCTTTGGAGAATTGGTCATGTCAAGCCTATTCATAAGAAGGGACCTCGAAACGTTGTTCAGAATTACAGACCTATCTGCTTGACTAGTTCTGTGTGCAAAGTCATGGAAAGGTTAATCTGTCGTAGGATAACTTCCTTCCTTGCCGAAAACGACTTACTTTCTTCTTGCCAGCACGGGTTTCGTAGTAGAAGATCTACTACTACGGCCCTCTTGTCCTCGTTGCCGCGCTGGATTAAGGAACTTGACAAGAAAAATTACGTATCGGTTTGCTACATTGATTTCAAAAAAGCTTTTGACACAATTTCCTTGCCCTTGCTAGCGGCCAAGATTGAGAGTTTCGGAATTAAAGGATGCCTTCTCCGTTTCCTCCTCTCCTTCCTGTCTAATCGCCGTCAGAATGTAATTGTTAATGAAGCTGTTTCTCGGCCCTATTTTTCCACCAGTGGGGTGCCGCAGGGAAGTTGTGTTGGTCCATTGATGTTCCTCATTTTTATAAACGATCTCCCTTCTTCCTTACCGGCAGGCGTTGATTGTTTGTTGTATGCCGATGATGTCAAACTGTCAACTGTCAACAATCCGAAATTGCTCCAAGACGCGCTCTGCGCAGTTTATGATTGGGCAAGTAAGTGGGAACTTGATATCTCAATGGATAAAACAGTTGTCCTTCACATTGGAAACAACCATCCCCAAGTCGATTTTTCGATTGGAAATCATTCTCTTAGGCAAGTTAAGAGTTTCAAGGATCTTGGGATTTGCTATGACGACCACCTTGATTTTGAAGAGCATATTGACGACATCGGTTACAGAGCTAAATGCCGTGCAAATTTCATCCTGAGGGCGTTCCATTCTCGGAACATTTGCCTCCTTTTTCGTGCTTTTACTACTTACGTCCGACCTATTCTTGAATACGGCTCTCCATTATGGTCGCCATACAAATTTTCTCTTAAAGATAAGATCGAGCAGGTTCAGAAGTCTTTCACCTACCGCATTTTTTTGAGGGCTGGTAAGCCTAGAGTTCCATATGGAACTCGGTTGCGCCTTCTAAATTCCCTAACTCTTGAAGACCGTAGGGTTGTTTCCGATCTTACTCTTATGTATAAAATGACTACTGGCGAAGTTGACATCGAACTCTGTGATCTTTTCCGAGTTACTCCGCGCGGTAGCGTGGTGAGAGGTCAGCCGTTTAGGCTCTGTTCTCCTAGGTGTGGTAGCCAAGCGTTGCACGGGTCCTTCCTTAACCGAGTTGTACCTCGTTGGAATAATCTGAGTCCGTCACTTTTTATCTATAAAAAAGCTTCAGGTTTCCAGTCTGCTTTCTCTCTTTATTTACTGAGGCAATCATTGGCAGGCTAAGCTTCATTGGCAGACTGATCTCTGAATGGTTCACAGTCGCGGTCTGTCTAAGTTCGGTCCCTCGTGTGTGCTTCGCTACGTAGCGCCCTCGGCTGCTCCGTCTACTGGCGTTTGTAGGTGCTGAATTGCATCCTGAAATTCTAGCGCTAGTTTTGAGTCTTGATGTTGATGTTGTTTTGCCCCCCCCCCCCCTCTTCTTCACTTCTTCTTATGCCCTTATGTCCCTCCCTCCTCCTATCCCTCTTATTCTCTTCTTATTGCACATTCTATTGTTTTTACGTTTTGCGTATGCCTTCTCTGCATATGTCATATGAACAGCTGTCAATTGCTGTCTTGCTTGCTTAACTGTCTGGCCGTCTAGCTATAGCATGCGGTTTCACGAGTGATTCTTATAGTCATTCAACTACTTTGCATCTTCCTTGCCTTGCTCGCATGCTGAGGAATAGCTGGACACCTTGGTTATGTAGGTGGATCTCTATTTGATCCGGAGTTTCAGCTGCTGAAACTCGCAGTGTTGGCGGGCACTGCCCTTCTAGCCCAGTGGTTCCCCTGTTTTTCATGCCTGTCATTTGCATAGTCTCTCTCCCACTCCCTTTGTTGCTTCTTCTTTAACTGTCTGGCTGTCTAGCTATAGCATGCAGTTTCACATGCGCTTCTTATAGTCATTCAACTACTCTACATCTTCCTTCCTTGCTCGCATGCTGAGGAACAGCTGGACACCTTGGTTATGTAGGTGGATCTCTATTTGATCCGGAGTTTCAGCTGCTGAAACTCGCAGTGTTGGCGGGCACTGCCCTTCTGGCTCAGTGGTTCACCTGCTCCTCATGCCTCGGTCATTTATATATTCCCTCTCCTAAGCCTTTTTGTCGCTTGGTTCCTTAACTATCCTGCCGTCTACCTGTAGCATGCGGTTTCACCATTGATTCTTATATCGAATTCAATTACTCTACGTCTTCCTTTCCTTGCTCGCATGGCTCCGGAACAGCTGGACACCTTGACTATGTAGGTGGATCACTATTTGATCCGGAGTTTCGGCTCCGAAACTCGCAGTGTTGGTGGGGCACTGCCCTCCTAGCCTAGTGGTTCACCTGTTTTTTCTTTCTTCCCTGTTTTTCTTTCTCCCATCTTTTACATACTCTCTGTCATGTCATGTTTGTTCTCCTTGCTCTAGCCGTCCGGCTGTCTAGCTTTTGCATGCGCTTACACGTGCCCTTCCTTTTATAGCCAATAGTTCTTTACAATCTTGTTGCCTTGCTTTGCATGTCTTAGAACAGCTGGGCACCCTCATTATACAGGTGTATCTCTCTTTATCTGCAACATCAGCAGCTATACTCGCAGTGGTGGGGGCACTGCCTCTTCTAGCTTAGTGATTTCATCTGTTTTTCTTACCTCCGTTTTTTTTTACATACTCCTTCTCTCCTGAGCATTTCGTCAGCTTATCATTTAAGGCTTAGTATAACCTGGACCGATGCTGGCACTTGTATTCCATTTGTGTTCTTAGCGTCCATTTTGACTTTAGTTCTGTTCTTTTTGAATTTTCGCCTCTTCTTATGTCGGTTTTGATTCTTTTCTGTTGGCTTCTTCCTCATGGTTGTTATAATCTCGTTGCCGATAAACTATTACTATTAACTATTACTATTACGCACATTATTTCAACAAGAATGATATCCGGTCCATCCAAACTTGGTCCAGAGAGTTTATTCAGGATGCTGCACACGATGCCAATGTCTTTCTGGACGATTACGGCAGGTTTCCTTCTTAATCGATAGTCGTGTCGGGACCACCGACTTTACCCAAATTCTGGATACATAGGAGCTATTTGAACAGCTGGAAACAGATCTAACCTCCGCTTATTAGGAATGTTTCACTTCACTTTCGTATTAATCTCGTATCACTGTTTTTTTCTTAGAAGCTTTTTTCAAGTTCACATGAGCTCCGCAATTCTATCTATAGCCGCGTCCTTCCACAAGGCAGAATGTCCGTCGCCAGGGTATGTGTCAGTGGATATACTCTGGTGAGCATCACTCATATCTATCGCAACCTATCCCGCTAGTTGGCTGATATTTCAAAACCGGACGCCTGACTCGTCATGAGCACCAAAATAACCTCTTAGATGGAGTTTTGGCCACATCGGACCCATTCCTTGCGCCTCCTTTACCACCCTATGTACGTAACGCTACCTATCGCATCCTATCATAGTTGACCGAATTCCGTAAAGCGGATGGGGATCTGTGATCAGCATCTCAAATAACGCCAGACACGCGAAATCGCTCTAGTCTTCAACGTGTTGAACCTCTCCACGTAAAAGTGAAACCCTCATTCATTTCTTTTCCTTTAGTTACTCCATCATTATCACTGCTTGACCTAGCGTAATGCCGCAGCTAACTTCTATGAAAAACATCAGTGCTCCTGATTCGTAAGCTTTCATTTCGCAAGTTTCTATTTCAGCAAGGAAGGTTTAGTATACTGTGAAACATTGGTGTTTGTCAGCGGTCCTCACTAATCTGAATAGCAGGACCCTGTACGTCCCTCCTAATACGTTGTGACAGGTATCCCGCATTTCGTGCCGTCTGCCAGGAACCACGGCATTGCCTTACAAAAATAACTTCGTTTTCTAGTAGTATTAACAAATAAATCTTGTCTCTGAAGCTGCGCGTCTTCTGTCCAGTTTTTAAGACGTGTTCCAGAAGTCGCACTGAGAGTTGGTAATCAGAGGACGTGTCGAGGAAGTTGTGCTCCAAGTGTGCGATGTGGTCATGAACTTTGGAGACACGCTGTCTAACATTTTCTGGCTTTCGGAGCGTCGTCCACTTTCTGGCGGTCGGTTTGTGACTTCTGGAGCACCTCGTCTAACATTAAACTTCGGTAAATAAGTGCTGGAACACTTCAGAACTGAGATAGTCGGTGGTGTGAGTTCGGAAGTGATGTGCGCTCTTTGGCTTCGGGGACGTTGTTGCTGAGCACGCGCTGAGACGTGAGCACACGTAACCGCGGGTACCGGTCACTGCTGCTAGGTACCTCTAAAAATGATATCATTATAGATATCGTGAAGATATCGTGGATGTTCTGTTCGGTCAAAGAACGCTGGTGGTGTAGGGCGTAGCATCGCTGCTCGGAAGGCAGAAGGTGCGGCTTCGAGTCCCGTCTGACGCAAGAGTTTAAATCGAAACTAAGCATCCTCCTAACAGCTTCTATATTCTATAACAGCCGCTCTCAGCTTAAGCAAATATGAAAAATATATCGTTATGTTATTCAAAACTCTCACAGGCGTATCTAGAGTCGACATAGCGGACTTTCTTTTTGCGCTCAGCAATACCACTACCAGGCAAAGAGGGGTAAGACTCTCAGACTCCGTAGCGAAAGGTCAGATCAGAGCGAGCTTTTTTTTCCCATAGAACTTTTTGGTTGCTCTCTCTTTTCTTGAGGCAGGGAGCGCCCCAGGTGTCCATAATTCGTTTTAGAAAGCATCTTTACGTCGATTACACCCTCGTAAGTCTGAATTTTCAATCTCCGCTTATAACTTCCTTCGCCTCATTTCTGTTTGCTGGCCATCTGCTCAGTGCTGTTCTATTTAGCTTCTTTTCATGCTTTTTGTTTTGTTCCCTAAAATACCTCCAATTTGGGCCTTTACTCGTTGTTTGTTCTTAATTAGTAGACTTGCTTTTGTGTTATTTCATACGCGAACGTTTCACGTTTGCTGTTCACATCCCAATAAAGTAAAGTGAAGTGATTTCCTTAAGTCGTGAAAGCATAAGGAATCGGTCTGCTTGCTCAATTTCTTTAAAATATTCCTCAAATGGTCGTGCGCGGCATAGCATGCATTCGGTCGTATGTTAGACTCGATCGGCAGCTCGAGCTACCTTTTCACTGTTACCACATTTGATTTGAATAATTTAAAAGTCGAGAAGAATGCCCACTAGCAGGAGAATGGTTCTAGTCCCGGAAAACGGTCTCAGTTTGCTGGTAAGTCGCACATTTTGCGATAGAACGCTATTGTAAAGAAGTTCGAATTCGTGAATTCGAAACGACTATTGCTCCCACGAGAGGGCGGTCTCTACAACAACGCGACTAATTCGATTTTGCTCAGCGAATGGTTGGCGTTCGAAAAACACCAAGGCCGAGCAGCGCCGAGGTCGCTTTAAAGAGCCGGGAGGCGTTGTGGAGGCAGGTTGTTCCTCGGAGATGCGGGCGAACACGCTGGCGACTGTCGCGGTGACGACGTCCGCGATCGCCATCGTCATCTGCCTCATCGCTGCTGCCTGCGTGCTGGTCGACGTGAACGAGTTCTTCGACGATGTGATGAAGGATATGGACGAGTTCAAAGTAAGTACTGTGCCTGACATTAATAAGCAAAGCTCTTCCAACTCCTCAAGAGATTTTTCTCGGTTTCTTTTTCACCTATGGCCTAAGCATTGAAATTCAGTAGGCCGATTTGAGAGGAGATACAAGTAAGCTAGGAAATGCCTCGCCTCGAGTAGAACTGAATGAGAGCAGGGTTGCAAAAATAGCAGTCGTGCAATGCTTTTTGTTGTTTACTACGTATTCATTCTTTGTTTAAAGATTCCAAGTTTTAAGATTCTTTGGGCTTCAAATGGAACTATTAGAAGGAAATATAAATGTAACTGAGACCTTACAACCATATGACCCGATTGAGAGCTTGTTGGGATAGATCCTGAATTAAGAGATCAATCTGATAAACAGATCTTCTTGAAGCCGAGATTCAGATATGCTAAACGAAGCCCTCAGTTTCGTAGGATCTCTAAGGTTCACTAAACCTTCACCGTCATTTTACACTACAGCTTGGTCTCATCAAAGCACCGCCTAGCGTTTTACAGCTCTAGTTGGTTTGACTATTTCGACCGCCTTAGTGAGTCTCTACCGCTACCATTCAACAGAAATTTCTGACAAAAAGTAGGACTTGCATGTATTCCTTTTGAGACCCTGCGAACGATGCAGTCTGAGGAATTTCGTACAACTTGCAGGCGCTATAAAGGGGTTTTACAACTGCTACCTGCAACAGACGGTTTCCCAATTTTCTAAGTAAATCGCAGGTCCAGTCCAGTTTCACAACTTCTGCTAGCGGTTTGCACTGAATTTTTCAGTTGCTTATTGTTTTGTATTCGCTTTCCATATTTATCATACTAGCCACAGCACACTCTTCAAGTGCTATATACTCTTGACGGCTTTAGATAACCTGATATTTGCCCTCAGGAAGGGATAATGACCGAATTGAGCTGGAGAATGCAATTGTCTATCAGTTCTTAATATTGTGTCCGTGCAGGTGTGAGCTGCGGTCCCCTAAGTTGTGCTGGTGGTCTGGCTAGCAGGAACAACAGCTCGTTCTGCAACCCATAGCGGATCCGATCTACCGTTTTTGAGTGCAGAATCGCTCTCGCTACCTCTTGGAAGTCTATTCGAAAATGGCTCTTTTCTAAGAGCTTGTATGTTTGTGCTTCGAAATTTTTGAACCTTCATTATAGGTTACACATTTTTCTTACACTGCATCACAGATAAGGTCTACAGCTGTACTCCGGTGAAAAAGGTGAGGAAGTGGTCCATGTACTGCTTAACAGCATAATTGATATAGAGATACGGATACTTCAGCATAGTTTTGCATATTTTGCAAAAAACCTGCGAAGATGTAATAAAACTTCGACACGCTTTTGAAATTTTTTGATTTTCAGTTCTTCTGTCAAACAAATAGGCAACATTATCAGCTCCACCATTAGTGATTCAGTGTCATCCTTCTGGCGGCTGTGCATTCTAGAGAATTCTAGGAGCTTTTATGAAAGAAATAAGTTCATTTAGTCCTCTAGCTTACACCCACCGCAGATTTTTCACGCTCCAGTCAACGCAGAGAGAGAGAGGAAAAGCGGAATTCTGATGGTGTCTGATTAGGTGAGTACTGTGGAAGGCAACATTTCATATCCCAGCACTTCCAACTTCTTCGAGTTTTTAGAGGTCAGACGCTGTACGACAAGAATTAAACTATCCCTGGATGTATGCGTCTTGCAGACAGTGCTGCATGGCTAGTGCTGACGTCATCTGTAATTGTAATTGGAAACATTTGGGAAAAGTTCCCAGTGGGGAACTGCTGAAAGCTATTGTTCTCTCTCTCCTTCTGACCGAAAGCACTTTCTTCGGTGTTGTACACATGTGACTTCCTATTTAGGGCTGTTTCCTGCATTCAGGCTCCTCCTTCTCCTACTGTCATTGCTTAAGAGCTCTTATCTCCTCATGCCCAGTGACTATGCTTTGGAGCCAATCGGAATGGCGTTTTCGAAGAGCTCTGTAAAACAGGCATTAAAACTGGCAAGCAGGCATTGGATAGCGAATCGTCCGGCAGCTTAAATGTATCAATTTGCCGTGCTTTGCAACGTTCCAAGCTTTACGGAGGCGGCTGCAGGGCAACCGTCTAACCTCAGCCCTGGTGCTCTGCAAGACTAGTTTCAAGCAAATCTCTAAATAGTAGTAAGAATCTCATCATTCCTCTCCATAAGACGTCCCGACATTGAGTCATCTTCCAAAGTGCGGCCGCCTGACTTGAGGCTGGAGATGCTCTTCCTGCAGGTCTTTGGAAAGCAATTCCGCCATATCTTAACACATAAATAGAGAAGCTTCTAATATGTGTTTGTATAGTTTTCACGCCAGAGACACTACCAAAGGTGGCTAGATCTCAGTTCATATTAGGTTGTCCCATAAGTCCCGGCCGTTTTTTTGAACGATTCATTCCGGATTTCGTCGGCGGCCTCTTGCATAGCGCTATACAGCTTTCGAAAGAGAGTGATTTGCTCTATCAGAACATGTATTGCATTTCTTTTTTCATCCTGAATTTTTTTCAATTTTTAGGTCGCTAAAGTGAAAAGGTAAAAAGTTAAAAAGTGGCCGTTTGCGCACTTGTTCTCTCCGCTTAGGTTTTGAATTTTTTTACAGCATTTGAAAGACAATGTAGCGTACTTCGAGAATGCGGGTTGGTCCTATTTGCTCATTTGTCATTTATTGATTTTTAGGTCATCAAATTGGGACATCCGACTTTTCCGCCCGAACTTTTACCGAAACTTCTGCTCTGTGGTAGGAGTTTTTTGACAGCGCGACAGGAGGTACACCCGCCCCTAGCTGGGGGCGTGGCGTCGGGAGGTACATCGCTGTTCTGCGGAGCGGGAACTTTTGTTTTGCGTGTCAAAGGTTTCGTTAGGCAGCCTTTAGACTCTCGGTGAAGCCTAGGGGGTTGGGGTGGGTGAGCAAGGGGGATGAGAGGAAGATCGCACGCCCCCTATCAGGAGGCGGGTGTACCTCCTGACCGTCTCCCGAGTTTTTTGCTCAGTGTTATATGTCGTTCGAAAGAGAATGTTATGCTCTATAAGAATTTGTGTCGCATTTACTGGCTCATGCTGATTTCTTTTGAATATCAACAAACTTCCAAAAAGAGAAAAATCATCTTCTCCAACAACTCCTTCTCGTTGTTCAGTCTGTCGCTGGTCCCTGATATTCATTAATCACACGGACATATTCAACGATTTTTGCACAGAATTGTAACTGGCGATGAAAAATAGTGTTTGTGAGGTCAAACGGGGTTCTAGTGCCTTAGCCGCACTAGAACCCTGGTTGAAAGCAAAGAAAAGAAGGTGCCAGAAGTGCTCATCCTTGTCGACCTGGCACTGCTCCATTTTGATGACCCGAAAATTAGCAAAATTTTGAATGGCCGAAGAACAAATCATGTAATCTGGTGGAACAAGACATCCACTTTTGAGTGTTAAATCAGTCATCATATAAAACTGAGCAAGACAGACTGAACAAGGAGAAAGGGTTGTTGGTGAAGATGATTTTTCTCTTTTTGGCATTTTATTGATGTTCGACAGAAATCAATAAACGCGACACAGATTCTTATAGAGCAAGACATTCTCTTCCAAACGACATATAACATCAACTAAAAAAGTCCAACCACAGAGCAGGAGCTGTCGGCAAAGATAACCCTCCTCCTTCGGACGTCTCAATTTGATGGCCTAAAAATCAATAAAGGACAAGTGACAAAGTAGGAACAATACATATTCTTATAGTACAGAACATTGTCTTTCAAAAAACTATGGAAAAAATAACAAACCTAAGCGGGGAGAACAAGTGCGCAAATGACTACTTTTTCATTTTTTTACTTTTCACTTTAACGACCTAAAAATTGACCATGTTCATGATGAAAAAAGAAATGCAATACATGCTCTGATAGCGCAAATCACTCTCTTTCGAATGCTGTATAGCGCTATGCAAGAGACAGTTGGCGAAATCTGGAATGAATCGTTCAAAAAAAAAAAAAAACGGTCGGGACTTATGGGTCAACCTAATACATAGTTCTGTACCAACTGTCTTGCTGCTGCGAGGTTTACTTATCAGAGTGGTATACGATCTATGGGAGTATTAGAACATCTCCACGTAAAAATTTCTAGGCTACCAGAAACTACTGATCAATTCTATTGTCGATTACTCCTTTATGTGAATATACATGGTTATATTTTCGACCATATTTACTATGCATTTAAATGTATACAAGTGCTCTTTCACGCCTATCGGCGTGCCTCGCACTTGCGCGCTTCGCTCGATGTTGCAATATCACTAAGCCAAGGAGAATCAGATCAAGTTAGCTCTCTGCTTATGCACCTTGCTTCCCTTCCCAGCAGAACAAAAGGCAATATTTGAATGCTATAGCGACAAATTGACTGCACGCACCTTCACTCCTCAAACGGCCAACCTCAGGCGACAATCGACATTTCCAATAGGTCTGACCGGTTTGGGCGCGTGTAGCGCAGTTGGAGGAGGCGCGACTGTCGCGTGCACCCGATACCAGGTTCCTGGTTCGGATTTCCCGCCCAGGCCAACCAAGCCTTCCATCCCTCCGGGGTCGGTGAATTGGTACCAGACTTGTCTGGGAAGGATAAAGCGCTGACTTGTTCATCGGCTGGCCACCGCAAGTCATTGTATGGCCAAATACGCATTCAAGTCGCCTCCACGACATCCCGTAGAAGTAGAATGCGCTGGCGCATCCCAGGAGGGATTGAGTAACGCCGTCCTTTATCCTTTATCCGTTATCCTGACCGGTTTTGGTCGCACGACGAAAACCCTTTTTGTCAGAACCTAGGATTCCCTCCGCTATTAACGTTATGTTGAAGTGAAATTTTTTCGAAGCGGGACCGCTACTGCATTATCTCCCACAACTTATCCCTCCGCTTACTGGAACTCATCCCCCAGTACTGGTACTGGCTCTCTTCAATGATCCTTAGCAGACGACGTGTTCGGCACGTCTTCTGAATCTCCGGGCACGTCGAGCGACGTGTTCGGCACGTTTTCTGATGCCGGGCAAGTTGGAAGGCGTCTGGGTATTTTCCGTTATTTTCGCGCACGCAGTTTACGACCTGTAATTTCCCACTATTTTCTCCTTATTTTCGCCGATCGATAACCCTTTGCAGATTATTATAAAGTGTGGCCTAAACTACCCTAGGGCCGAAGTTTCATTCCGCCTGAACGACATCCCCAAAAAATCGATAATTTGATCAATATCGATTGATGGCAACCTAAATAATTTCGTACGCGGCTCTGCTCGGTTTGTATGGCCTTTTGCCAAATGGTGGTTCAGTAGATCAACCTCAAACTTGGGTAAGTAAGCGTTTATAATTAAATTACATAAATAATTACATAGATAGTTCACGAAAGTTATAGTGCCTTGTGCGTAGTGAGATCTTTATCGTGCACTATGCCCTAAACCTATTTAGCTTAAGGATATAACGGTACAAGAAATCGGAAATATGAGAGAAGAGAAAAATGTTGTGTGCAATCTCGTGCCTGCTTATATAGAGAACAACGACGGTATGTGATACATAGAGAGCTCGAGAACGGCGAACATTCCAAAACATTCACGTCGAGACGTTAAAAGTGATCAATAATTAGAATTACTGAAATGAAGATACAGTATACTCCCGTCAGGCCCTCTGAGTCGCTCAATATGGGTCTCTCGACGAACCCGGTCGCGGACCATGCTCGTCAGCTGATCGTCGTGGTGGGTGCAATCTCCGCGTACCATCGCCCTCACGGTCTGCGTCTCCTCGTGTTCTGTGACTTTCGCCTTCAACGTCTTCTTACACTTCTCGATGGTCCTTTTCAGTTCGTTTCTTCTTTTCAGCATACCCACGTACTCCTCCGATTTCGGGCAAATGCTCCCATGGTGATCGCAGATGCGTTCACGATTGTCGCCACTCATCTCGCAGTAGAAGCAGGACGTCTTCTTCCTGCAGATTCCTGCTCGTATCTCCACGGACACCGTGCAGCGTCCCTCGTTTTCCAACAGCTTGGTTCGGTCGTTAACGAGGTGAATTTCGGGGCACGCATCCGAATAGTGCTTTCGCTTTCTTTGCAGTAGACGCACATGAGAAGTCCTTCGTTCGATTTCATGTATCTGCATTCGAAGTGCCTCTCTCTCCAAACGGTGGTGTTGAAGGAATCCTCAATTTCCTTCAATTCCTCCTCGCTTTCTCAGCAATCTCTCACTACTTTGTCGCTCAGTGAGTTCGTCGTCTCTGTGCTTCCTCTTGTAGCTCGACCTCGCAAAACTTGGTCCTTGCTCTTGGTCATCTTGCGTTCTCGAGTGATTTCGCCGTATCTCGCGAGTGTCGCCATGATTTCCTTTTGGCGTTCGGCATTCTCCATCAGCATAGCGATGATGTCATCGTAGCTGACTGCGCAGTTTGTGATCCTCGACATAATGGACGTGTATTCGACTTCCATTCTCTGCATCCAGTCAGCTGCTTCGTCGTGGTGTCGTCTGACCTCATCTTGTAGACCAAAGTAGGCGCTGCGCATGTCTTTCAAGGCGGCTTCTTCTAGTAAAGCCTTAGTCTCGTTTCGCATAGCTCTAGTCCTGTGAACTTGTGAGTTAACGCCGCTACTTTGACTGCGGGTATCTTTTGAAGGAGTGAACCCTCCTCGAAGTGGGTAAGCGACGAAATGACCGAGAAATGAATCTCATGACGTAGGAAATTACCCTTTGTGCCTTGTAGAGGGAACTGAAGCGAGTCAGGTAGAACAGTGTGGCTTCGTTTGCAGCGTCTCCTATTTAGTCGTTAGAAATGCAAACTGCTGGAGATATGGCTTCCTCTTCTCTCTCTATTTTTGGTGAAGAGAGCGGAAAGAATTAGTTTGCTGAGTGAGTGGTGTCAAAGTTCCGTATAATTGGCGGCCCATTCCACCAACAATGGTTTTGAAGTGCGTCCGACGAGAGTCCTCCTGTTTCGCAGTCCGCTGGATTTTCCGCCATCGCAATGTATCCAAATTGGCTGCTGATCCCTCTAGATTTTAGGTCCTCTACGATGTCTGCTGGTTCCTTGAGGCGATTTGAATAGAGTCCCCAAAAATTTGAGTGCAGGTGGGCGTTTTGCCCATCCAAGGACAATCTAGGAATCTGAGAAGATGATTGCTTCTTCAATTTTGCGCAAAGATTCCAGTTCTTTGCAGATGAAGAGAACCACTCTTGCACTGAGAGTTGGTGCATACATCTCTTGTTTAGGGATTGTGATCGACTTCTTCAGTGATGGTAACTTCGATTTTGCCATAGCCGGTGAGAGTTTCCAGCAGAGGCGATATAGACAGTGTTGATATAGCAAATTGGCGCGAATAGCCTGTAGGTGGTATTGTCGTCCAAAACATGTCTATCCAACTCCTTGTAGAACGTTGCTATTTGTCCCGAAAGGATTCGCCATTGGTCGTGCAGTGTTGGCGGCAATTGTGCGTCCCAAGAAAATCCATCTCTCCAAAGGGATTGCAGGAATACCTTTGCTGGCAAAAGGAGAGGTACATGTACTCCTAGCGGATCAAATATCGACGCTAGATGTTGCGAAACCATGCGCTCTGTAATCTCCTTTAGTGGTCATTGTGCCGTTCAAGGCGATGGTGTCGGTCTTGGTTTTCCAGTAGATCCCTAGAACCTTGGGACGAAAGCTTGCTGAGCGATCCTTCTCCGGAAGAAAGTTGTTGAACGCTTCGTCGTTAGATATGAATTCGCGAAAATTCTTGCTCAGTCCCTCAAAATTGTCTTTCGACTGCTTGTATTTCACGGGTGCATCGTTTGATGTTAGTGTTACATATATCAAATTATCGACATAGAGGTTTTGTCTAATCTCGTGTGCCACTTCGTTGGATGGACCGAGGTGATCAAGGTGGAACTCAATCGTAGCTCGATGTAGAAATGGCGATGTGATAAGGCCGAAGGTGACACGGGTAAATCTCTAGATCAGGATGTTATCTGTAGTTGCTGGAAGGTTGATGTCGCGGACCCACAGACAACGCGTCGCATCTCGATCGACCTCCTGTAGCCGTATTTGAAGGAAGGCCTTTTCCACATCCGCAATAGCTGCAGTTTTGTGCATCCGGAACTGCAGAAGCATAACGACCGTATTCGATAGCGGTAGCAATGACGGGCCTTGGTGAAGCACATCGTTGAGACATTGTGAGTCCTTGTAGTGCGCCGAAGCATCAAAAACTATCCTCATTTTTGTAGTCTTCTTCAGTGGAATGATGACGGCTTGATGTGGGAGGTAGTGAATCACATTCTCACTATCCGACTCTTCCGGCGACACCTCTTCAATGGTCCCTTTTTCTTCTTGTTCTCGGAAAATACCGTGGTACTGCTTCAGAGTCTATCGCGCGAGTACATTTCGAGAACCTTTTCCAGACCTTTAGTGCTATGAACTTGTTGTCGGGCAGACTGGGTTTTTCGTCTTTCCAGGGCAGTCCGACGTAATATCCATCATCTCGTCGCTGAATTGTGTTCTTGAACTCTTTCAGGACCCTGTCGTGCACAAGCTATTGCTCTGTACGCTGCGATCCTGTATACTCTTGCGTTCCAGATGATTCCAGGGACCAATAGCGGTCCCACATTTCCTTTTCCGTACTATCTCCTTGAATTGTTAGAACAGGCGTCGGTTTGGTTGTTCTCGAACTTTGACGACCACTGATGACATATCTGAATTTGGTTGGAATCAGTAGAAGTCCCGACGACAGCACAAGTCGACCCATGGGTACCAAGAACTTCCACAAGTAATCGCATCCAAGCAATACAGGACAATTTCCTGTTTCTTGATGAAGTCGAGGTCGCTTTGGTCCAAGTTAGCTGTCTCAATGGTGCCCGTAATGAAGTCGTTTTTTTGGAGACGAACTTCGCGTTGCCCACCCTCTATATCGCACAGTTTAATCGTCGTGATGTCGTATTCCTTTGCTGAGGGCGTAGTTGAGCCAAACGCGCTTATTCACAAGATCCGTCGACAGTTGGCAATCCGAGCTCTTGGGCTAGACGTTCATCGATGAAAAATAGTTCGGAACCTGTGTCGAGTAGAATGGCGACGCTTCGCATCGTTTCATTGGAGTCCGACACGTTCGCTGAACCTGCTAACAGGATGACATTTTGTCTATTTTCTTTGGTGTCATGCAGGTTCTCGTTGAGATGTAGTACTACCGCCTCATTTCTAGGAGGTTCTCTTTTTGCGAAATTTCCGAGGGTACTGCATGTCGGGATGACTGTTGAGGGCTTCCCAGTGTTTCTCTGTAGCTGACGCTCCTGACGAAAAGATCCCTGATTTCTGCTCTCTTAGTCGAGGCCAGTCTCCTCCATTACGCGCTTCTTGCTCCTTTATCGGGATTGTGCCTTTGGAGCATATTGCCGTGTGATGCCTTCCTGCACATTTGCGGCAATTTCCTCCAGAGCATGAAGTAGCGCGATGGCTTGCAGAACCGCAGTTAAGGCACCTGTTTGTTTCCATAAGGAGCGATCTTTGTGCGGTCGCATTGGGGATCCTCGGGCAGAAATTCCATTTATGACCGCTTTGTTGGCAATACTCGTAATTGGCACTGTTTTTCCAGCTATTTCTGGTATTGCTGAACCTTTGTTGTTCAAAATCCTCAGGGTGCATGTCCTTCAATAACTCTTCTTGAGTAATAGCCTGATCTATTGCATTGAGCCACTGATCCAAACTCCACTCAGACTCGTTCTCTTCTTTGATCACTTTTCCATTGCTGGCCTTTGGAATCGCGTATGGAATTTATGCACGAAGGTTTGGATCGTCAGTTGGTATTAAGATTCTCGCCGTACTCCTCCAGTTGTTTGGCTATCGCTGATAACCTGTCGAATAGTTGCCTTCGATCACTGGTACTGGATCCTCGTGCGCAGGAATTCGTGAGCGCTCTGTTGAGTTCCATAACGATACCGTCCTTAATACCATAGCTGCTATATGGAACCGCGAGATGGATTGCTTTGCCTCCCCTCGAAGAGACGACAGTAAGTAGTTAAACTTTTGAAGCTCCGTTAAATTATGCTCGTGCACACGCTTTAAAAAAGAGTCCAGTAGGTGTCACAGTCCCACTTCTTGCCCGAGAATATTGTATGGGAATTTGAGACTGCTTGCTAACCGCGAGGAGAGTCAATAATCCTTCACTAGTGATTCCTCGGTGCTCTTCTTCATGTTCCGTACTGCCAGTTAGTCTTTGTGCAGAATTATCCTGAGTTTCGGCTTCTGCCTATGAAACTTCATAATGGTCTCTTGTGGTGATTCCATGTATTTCTCGAGCTGCTTACCCCCTCATCAGAATGGTCATCCAACTCATCGTAGGCCTTTGCTAGCTTTGCCCTTGAAGACTCGAGGAGCTCCGTATACTCTTCACAGACTTTGAGAGGATGGCGTAACCCCCAGCATACTCCCTCCTTCTGGAGTCTGTCTCAGGGAGTGAACCTAACCAACTAGAATTCTCTTCCAGCCAATCCAGCGCTATCTGGTTACGCTTATTTGAAAGTCCTTTAAACGCACGTACTGTTGAAGTCATCGTGCAGTTAAGAAATTCTAATAGTATCTGATAGTGCTTAGGGTTGAAGCGGCCAAATGAATCTCGTCGCACAATTGCACAGGAGTAGGTAAGCGCGCAGCAAAAATACCGTATCTGTGCTCGACGTTGGCCTCCGGGATCACTTCGACTCACCGATGTACCAGTAATTTCGTACGTGGCTCTGCTCGGTTTGTACGGCCTTTTGCTAAGTGGTGTTCAGTAGATCAATCTTAAACATGGGCAATTAAACGTTCATAATTAAATTAAATAAATAATTACATAGATAGTTCACGAATATACAGATAACAAGAAAAAAGGGGGATAAATTCTAACTATTTACTTAGTGTCGGATCCTCAGTTATAGTGCCTTGTGCGTAGTGGGATCTTTATCGTGCACTATGCCCCAAACCTATTTAGCTTAAGGATACAACGGTACAAGAAATCGGAAAAATGAGAGAAGAGAAAAATGTTATGCGCAATCTCATGCCTGCTTATATAGAGCAACAGATCAGATAACGACGGTATGTGATACATAGAGAGCTCGAGAACGGCGAACATTCCAAAACATTCACGTCGAGACATTACAAGTGATCAATAATTAGAAATACTGAAATAAAGATTCAGTATACTAAACTTTTAAAACGAATTTCAGATTTGTGTTCAGCGACCTTGAGTACCCTCAGGGCTAAATTTCCCAGACACGCAGAAGACGTTTGTTTTTCGCGTTTTCGGATGTTTTTCGCGTTTTCACAGCCCGTAATTTTTCCCCTATTCCCACAGATTTTATGACTAAATTATGATATCGTTAGCGGATTATTATGCAGTATGATATAACCGTAACTCTCATATAAACGCGGGTTGTTGCTGAGTAAGGTACTGCAATGGGGCGTCAAATATTGGACATGAAACGGAAAGTGGGTTTCTCATCCGCGAATGAAAGGCACGACCAGTATACGACCACGCTCGATGACCTCACATGATGAGCAAGATGACCGCCCTGACTCGTTTCCGCCTCGCGTTGCTATTTCCAAAATGTATCTGACGGATACTAGAATTCTTTCAAAAATAGTTCAAAGCTTAGAGCTGTAGGCATAAATCTGAATAACGAGCATATGTCCTAGCCCCCGAAAGCTGCCGTCTGCCGAACGAGAATCTAATCGCAAGAGGGCTGTATGAAAAAGGCAATATCAATGGAATGAAACGCCAAATGTAGTATCTTTAACAAGGCTAACAATCACGTTCATCCTCTTTGCCCGTAAGATTTTGTGAGAGATTTGCTTCGTGAGAAACTCTATGCTTGGCTGTCGTTGAACCATGGTGTGCTACTGATAATTAGTAGCATACTTTTGTAACCGTTTAGAACCAATATTGTTAGAAAAACTCCATTCGACTCAAGATGGGCGCAACTGCCTTTTTCATAGTCTGAAAAGGACACAGAAGTTGGAGAAAACCCAAGGCTCGCGAAAACTTCTTGAATCTCTCACTCCTTCTATGTTCCATGGAACACGACTGCATCGAAACATCACCAACATCAAAGTGCTATTTTGAACAGCTTTAGATGAACTTGCTACTACTGTTGTTACAGAATGAATTATTTATTAATTTATTTTGATGCACGAGAAGGTGCGTTTTCCAAAGGATTGAAAAAAATCCAGAAACCAAGTGTTGAAAAAATTCTGAAGTATTATTACGGCAAACGAGTTTCTCAGAGGAGGAAATTACATCGCGGCTTATCAAGCGATATAGTGTGCGATAAGCCGCGTTATCTGAGTTATCAGGTCCGGTGAATTCTCTGTTAAAGTTATGTAAGTCGTTGATGAATCCGATCCCAGGTTAACCCCTTAGTTATGGTATACATACATACGTACGCACGTACATACATACATGCACACATACATACATACATACATACATACATACATACATACATACATACATACATACATACATACATACATACATACATACATACATACATACATACATACATACATACATACATACATACATACATACATACATACATACATACATACATACATACATACACACATGTAATCCTACAGAAAAAGGTGAATAGGTGAAAATAAGTGATTCAGTAATGAATTGAATACACGTTCTTTTACTCATTTTATTTTATTTTTTACTTTATTTTACCATTTTCACGTCAAATTGGACAATTTTCAAACAATAGGAGTCAGTTCTCTGCTTAAAATGCACACCTTTCTAAGCAAGGTTAACAACATTGTAATCATACCTGACATTCCCTTAGGCCCCTGTTATACTCCCGCGGGAGCTACCGCGGATGGGCGGAATCGCGTCGGGACCCCGCGCCCGCCCCCGCCGTGCACCATTGGTCCGCGGACGTTCCGCGGATGCTCCCGCGGGAGTATAACAGAGGCCTTAATTAAAACGAGCTCTTTTCGCATTACACTGGAGACTTTCTAAAAAAGTTAGAATTGTTAAAGGAAAATTCAGTACTCTTGAAATTTTAAAATCCACCTGTTCCAATAATTGAACGGAACTTTGAAATTTTGGTATACAAAATTTCTATTTTTTAAAGGAAAAAAGCTGTTATCTAAAATGTATTTTAGAGTTAAAAAACAGCGATTTTTTAGACTTTAAAAAAGAGATCGCGTCACCAGTGTAGCTCGCTGCGATTTTGATACGGTAGTGTAAATGCTGCTTACTTGACCGAATAAAGTTATGTATACTTTCTAAGATGCTTTAGTTTTATAGTTAACAAGTGCGGAACGCCATGCACACCAAAATTTTTGCTATCATTCAAACGAAAATCGCGTGCATAGCGCAAACTCTTTTCTTACCACTGAAAAATTGCTGCCTTCCTGCAATTTAAAACTAGCTGTAAGTATTTTTTTTGAAAAGTAAAGATTTTAAAAATGTAGATTGTGTTTGAGTGTGTTTCAGTGTTTGCTTGTTGAGAAATGCGAAATGAAAGTTTTCAGTGAAAGTCATGATGAGTTTTCCTTGGTTGCAAGATTATTCTACCTGTCATAGAAAGTTTTTGGTTTAATTTGGAAGGCGCTGTTTTAATATGCAAGATGTTCAGATTGACTTCAAAAGCGTCAAGCTTGCTTAGAGGAGTGTCCAATTTGGTCTGAAAACGGTATCACAACAACCACTTCGGAAATTTTTTGCACTTCAGCCTGAAGAGATTTTTGCGAACATCCGCGGAAGCAGTAAACTGACCAGAAAAGAGGAAGATTTAGAGAGAAATCTGATTTTAGGATCTCTCTTCCGGCGCATGGGAGGCGATCGCTGAAGTAACGCTCCCATCGAAATCGTTAGGAGCGCAGAAGTCGATCCTACATTCTACAGCTCGTGTCAAACGAGGCCGATATGTCAATGCCGGATGGGGAGGATTTCAAGGAGGAATGAACGAATTAGGTGTTGGAGTCGGAGGAGGAGGAGGAGGAGGAGCACAGTCGCAGTGCAGGTGCGGTCCGACAGTGAACCATTGCCCAAGGGGCCCACCAGGCCCTCCAGGTTTACCAGGTCTACCTGGTTCTGACGGCAATCCTGGCACCGTTGGCAAGCCGGGCAAACCGAGTTCGATAATCGTTCCGGGTTCAGCGGACGGATGCGTGAAATGCCCAAGAGGGCCGCCCGGACGACCTGGCCCAGTCGGCAAAAAAGGACCTCCAGGAAAGCAGGGAGGCGGTGGTTATGGAGGCAGCGGAGTTATAATGGGACCTCCTGGTCCTAGAGGGCCCATTGGAGATCACGGCCTTCCAGGTAAACCTGGTGAATGCGGAGAAGATGGTCAGCCCGGAACAAATGCCTACAGCGAAGGCGGAGGGCGGGGCCCCCCAGGGCTGCCTGGACCTGAAGGACCTATTGGGCCACCAGGAAATGATGGAGAGCCTGGGTTCGATGGTGAACCGGGAATGATGGGCGAGCCAGGACCGCCGGGAGCCGATGGAGTTAGAGGTGAAGATGGTGCACCAGGAACTCCGGGAGGAGGAGGCACACCTGGAAGTGACGGTATGTTCCTTACAGTTGTTTTAATCTCCTTTATATCTGCCACCAGTGCTCCGATAGGCCCAACGGCGTCTCTCGCACTTGCGCACTTCGCGCGACCTTGCAATATCACTAACCTACGGAAAGGAATTTGGTATACTGCCGCGACACGCAGACGACGGGTCGTGCTGTGAGTGTCAAACCAATTTTTGTGGAACTTGAAATCCTGCTGCCTACTTTTGCATGAATGCGTTCTTCACTTCCGTAAGTCCGTAAGGTTAGCATAGGCGTTCTCACGTTAGGCAACGTGTTCGGGTTCGTACGTTAGGCCCCGTTTATACTTCCATCGCCGGTCGACGCGATTCCAACGGCGCGATGCGTCCAATCGCGTCGCGCTGTTTCGCACGGCGATGGGCACTCCGAACGAGCCGGCGACGCGATCCGCGATTACGCACCATTGCGTACTTGCACACACGCAACTATGCACGCATTTGCAGGTCCACGTCTGAGCCCACGTGGTCTAAACTTCGCACCTGGAGCCCTCACACTGCGCGGCTCATCTTCATCCATGGCTTGAAAAGTGAATGCTGCAACCCAAAACAATCAAGGATGTTAGGCACATCTAAGAACGAAAGCAGACTCGAGCAGGAGAAACAAAAACAAGGAAACAGAAAAACGTAAATTTCCAAGGGAAGAATAACAGCTAAGGACAGCTCCATGATCTCTTGAAGAGCGGCCTTTTATAGCCTCCCAACCCATGACTCCAGAATTTCACCATCTCCCACCCCATGACTGCCAGATTTCACCATCTTCCATCCCGTGACTCCCAGATTGCACCATCTTCCAACCCATGACTCCCAGATTTCATCACCTCCCCACCCATGACTCTCAGATGTCAACATCATCCAATGTCGAAACCACTGGACACGAAACAATCAACAGTCTGCAATGTGAGCCAGTATAAGGAAGACATGGGCGAGAATCTTATTGAGTTCTGCCGCAAGTCCACCTCATACCAGACAACTGCAATGGACAGATGGAAATACCATAAAACGTACCTGGACGGTAGCTGCAGCAGCAAAAGCAGAATAACAGCAGTGAATATTGGACGGCATAGCAGATTGGGAAGGACAGTAGTAGGGAATAGCAAATAATGGGCTGAAGGGAATAATGGATGGGGAGGAGGGGTGGGGAAAAGAGGCGAAGTGAATAGAGGTGAAGTCCGTCGAAACAGCTGGACAGTACAAGATTAACTGATTTGAAAATGCTAAGATATGGAGAGAAAGGATATGACAGTAAAAATAGTACTATTAATAATGTAATGGTATAATAATAATACATAATGCATATAATACATGATAATAATATATAATCTAATATAATGACGATGAAGATAAAAGTAAGGCAAATAGACATGAGATTATGCGCTGCCAATGGATGGCTGTGAAGAGAATATGTATGCAGTGGTTTACCTTAACCCAAATATATACACTTCAGGAAATAAGGGCGGGATGCGCGCCAAGGTTATGCGCTACTCAGGGACACGCCTCTGGCACTCTAGAGGCATCGGTGATCCTAAGGGTCATCGGACGGATACGCCTCTAGCGCTCACGAGCCATGGCTGATCCTAAAGGTCACCAATGGATCGTGGATACGCCAGAGGAAATTCGTATCGAAAGGGATATGGGGTGTGGATGACTACTACATCAATAAATAATAAGAACACTAATAAATAAAAAGGCAGAACACAATCACGATAGAAAACAGTGTAAATAAACACGAGAGAGACACTCACCTTATGGCGAAATCCGCATCGCCTTCATCGAATCCTGGCGGGCGGACGAATCCGGGCAGGAGCACGAATCCGGGCGGGCAGAGACCTGAAATCGAACGTACAGGGTCAAACTCATCACAAAAAACAAAATAGGCCATGTAACCAACAAATAGAAAGACATACAAAAGAAATAGGCAGGCATTAACACGAGAAAACGACAAAAACAGAAAAGAGACTCACCTTGTGGGCGCTGTGGGCGAAATCCGCCTCGCCCCGTCGAATCCTGGCGGGCGGACGAATCCGGGCGGGCAGAGACCTGAAATCGAAAGCATGAGGTCAAACAGAAAAACAAACAAGAAGAACAAAGCAACAACAAGAACAACAAAGCAAAGAACAGTACGTTAGCAACGAATAAAAAACACACAATCCAATAAGATGATAATAAACATGAGAAAATATCAAAATGGAAGAAACACTCACCTTGTGGCCGAAACCCGGCTACCCTACAGCGAATCCGAGCGGGCGGGGACCTGAAACCAAACTTTAAAGGGTTTCGAGAGGCAAAAACGGCATTCGACTAAAAAAAAAATCAAAAAAGAAGAGCGAGTGCGAGCCCGCACTCCAAAAATCAGCTGATTGGTGCCATACCTTGCCCCAATCAACCGCGACCGCGCCCCAATCCACCGCGATCCATCGCATCGCACCCATTTCGAGGGCGATGCGATCCGACGCAGGGATTCATCGCGGGCTCACGCGATTCATTCCGGACGGCTGGCGATGTCGCTGGGCGACGCAATCAATCAATTTGGCCTCATTGCGTGGCCATCGCGTCGCGCCGCGATGAAGTATAAACGGGGCCTTAGGCAGCTCCCTGGGTTACGGTAGCGGGTCGCGCCGCGCGCCACCGCTCCCGATCACGGTAGCGCGGCGTGTTGTTGAGTCCGCCTCGGACGGACTGGTCCGACTGCTGCCGACAGGGACGGCTAGTGACGTCATACGCGGGCGGTCGCCGAGTCTGCTGGGCACGCTAAGGCCTCTGTTATACTCCCGCGGGAGCATCCGCGGAACATCCGCGGACCAATGGTGCACGGCGGAGGCGGGCGTAGCGAGGCGCGGCGATTGGCCAGGTGAGGAGTCTCGGCGCGATTCCCGCCCTTCCGCGGATGCTCCCGCGGGAGTATAACTCAGGCCTAAGGCGCGAAAGGGTGTGCCGACTGCTTTCGACAGCGTTCCTTCTACTAGCGCAGAAGAAGGGAAACAGTTAAATGGTACACAATGTTGGTGGAACATTTGACGTCTTTTGGTAGACTGAGGAAGTGGGAGCGTTTGTTAACTACGTTCGAGTGGAATGAGATCTGCTTCATATGACTGAGGAGAAATGGCAAGCCACGTTGTCAGGAGAATTCGAAAAAGGATTGTGGTGGCTATTATTTACAAGTTTCAGAACCAAGTGCAAACTGCAAACTACAAACTAACAACAACAAAACATGCACACTTTTATCGGGGCAAGTGATACAATGGAGTAAAAGCTTGAGCTTATTCCCGATTCTCTGGATTAATAATGGATTATCTCAACAAGAAAGAAAAACCGGGGCATATGTAAACCGTTTGGAAATGGTATAAAATTCAAACTATAGCATGAACAGAGGAAAAGCTGGAAGGTGTAAGGAGTAATATTTTGATAAAGTAGCTGGGTAATAATACTTCAGACAATGGTGTGAGATAACCACCCAAGGGAATATCTAATGTTTACGGCGTCTTTTCCACAGATTCTCTATCGTGTCACTGTTCTTGAAGACCACTGCTTTCTGCTCTAATATATTGTCCGTTGTGATAGGAAGGTTACTGTTGCCAGACACTTTAATGAACTTTCACAGGTGTTTGGGAGACGGTTCCCGAAATTCTCTATACATTCTCCAAATTCTCTCTTCGTAAAACCTCGGTATTTTCTTAGTATGTCAATATTGCTATGCCGAACGAGGTTGTAAGGTGGATATTTATTGAGCTGCTCAATACACCGCACACATACACCATATCACCTTACAACCTCGTTCGGCATAACAATATTAATATCCCTACACATTTTTCTTTGAATAGTCAACCTTGGGAAATTTTTGAGGGATTGCTGAGACATGGGACCTTTGCTAGGCTTCAAAAACTGTTCATTGGAGCATTAATCCGTAACTTTCCTCAAGATTGTAATTTCGCTCGTCACTTCCTCGTTACACTTCTCCAACTCGCGTGTGATAGTTTAAGTGTCATGTCGTTCGCAGGCACCCTTTTAGCAAACATTCAGAAATCTTCGTATTTCTCCAACATACAAGCTGAAGCGGAGGTATTTCACTGTCTCCCTTTTCTACCAAGCCGAAAGAGCGTAGCCAACAGTCGGTGGTGCATAACTTCGTGCTCTAGCGCGCCCATTGATTAGACGCGTATGACGTCACTAGCCGTCCCTGTTGGCAGCAGTCGGACCCGTCCGTCCGAGGCGGGCTCAACAACACGCCACGCTACCGTGATCGGAGGCGGTGGCGCGCGGCGCGGCTCGCTACCGTAACTCAGGGAGCTGCCTAACGTAACGCACCCAACGTGTTTGGCACGTCTACTGAGTCGCCAGGCACGTTGCACAACTACAACCCTCCCAGCGCCCGCCTCCCCCCTTCGTCCCCAGGCTTTCCCCTAACACTCTTCCAGCGCCACATCTCCAGCTGCGTTTGGCGACGTGTTCGGCACGTCTACCGAGTCGCCAGGCACGTTGCACAATTACAACCCCCCCCCCCCCCCCCCCCCGACCGTTCTCGCTTATATCTAGTAGGGTACTTTAGGTATGGATTCTACGTGGAATTGTAGGGGCAACGTAGCTGCGTTGCGTATGTTTTATGCCGTCTTTTGTAAGAAGAAATCTGACCCGGTAAAGGTAGACAGCTCCAAATCCTGAAAGGGCAGTTTTTCGAAAGGGAAGCTTTAATGCTTGCCTTGCTTAGTCCAAGAATTCGTACTGTAACATGCGCTCTCCGTCGTTCATCACGAAGTCGCTGCCACTGTTCAACACGTGTTTGATGGGCTAGCATGCGGTGTGAAGAGTGCTACCGTAAGTTCGACCAAGGTGATTGCATTATAGAAGTACACGATTGAGAGGGGAACCCACTGTTTTCTGAAAATCCACAATCCTCAGTCGATGTAGCATGAGTGGAGAGGCGGCGAAGTGCTCACAACATAGCTAAGGCCGTGCGTTGCTGAACCGATATCCTCTGCATATCGTGGCTTCTGTCGAATGGAAGAGGAGGGTGGCTTGGGGATCATAAATCATATGAAATAGTCGATGAGCGAACTCAAACAGAATTCTGTACGCTTTACTTATCACGAAAGAATGAAGGCGTGGCAGATGTGATCTCATGTCGGAATGTGGTGTCTGTGATTCCTACACACTTGTAAGCAGCAACAGATAGATTGCGTTGGGTAGCCGGATACCAGAATGAAGACCATAATTTACAAAAAAATGTTGCTTTGCATTTGGTGGGAGAGGGAAAGAAACGTCTACTGCGAGCCTCTTAAACTAAATAGGAGGATTACGTCGGTTCAACTTCTATATCATCTGTCGTCCCTATAGCTGACTTTCAAACGGCCCACAAAACTCATGTACCCCTAACACGTCAGAGGTCCCCCTCCCCCAAGGAGCACGAAGATCGTCGCATTCCTCGTTAACAGCTTTCGCGAGGAGAACGACCAACAGATGGGTAGGTGTGCTGGTATTCCTGATTTGCTGCAAAAAACCCCGCCGGCTCTTGTCGCGAGGGTATCAGTGAAATGCTCAACGTGACCGGCCCATCTATCTTCAACGACTCGGACAAGGCGACAGCTGACCGAAGTTCAGAATTTGGATAGTCTCCCGTCTGCGAGTACTGCTGCTCAGAACACTGCCCTTCCGTTGTGCTCTGCTATGTAACTCCTGCCTTCGTACGGTCCATGTTTGGAGCGCCTGTTGGGCATTAAGACCAGCGGAGATAAATAGGTTGATATTGTGGCGGATGTTCTTCTTTCACTTCCCCCATGCTCAGGAAAGTTATGTGGTTCCCCCATGCTCAGGAAAGTTAGGTGGACTTTTGCAATGCTTTGTATACAGCAGGCTTATTCGGTAGTAATGGTGGTAGGTACCTTATGCGGGTCCCACCTAGGGGGGTTTGTGAATTCGCAGGAGATCTATCTGGAAGGCAATTCGTTGAGATGCCAACACGCACTCAAATGTCGTTCACGTCATACTACGGATTTAGCACTTTCTACTGCTTTTAGCTCTGCCTTCCTCAAACTCAAAAAAATTCACCCGCTCCATCACGGAAAATTCGAGGAAAACAGCTCGAAATCCACGTCGCCTAATACTTTGAGTACGAACCCGGCATTCTACTCCACCGTTCTTCCTGCGTTAACATACGCCTCAAAGGCCTGGACGATGCTCAGAGTGACACGATTCATGCAAGTGAAAGAAGGCTTCCGGAGTTCCGAGCTTCGCCGACGTTCGAAGATTAGAGCCAAGTCGTAGAGCATAAGGTGGGCCAGCCAAGTGATGTGTTTCGCGGACACTCGCGCTGGATGAGAGCCGTCACAGACTAGATTCCGAAGGATGTCAAGAAAACAGGATGCCCACAAGGACTAACTTCTTCGTGAAAGCCCTGAGGGGACGATATAACGCTCGTGTCCCTCGAGCGAGGATGATCCTTTGAAGCACTCTGGCCCGCGACAGGAGACGTTGCTGGCGTCCGCTTGAGCGGTTCGGTAATCAAAAGTAGTTCTAATAGTAATAAGAATTGTAAGAATTAGAAATGATTCAGATGATGAGCCAACTGAATACAAAAGCGACGTTCGGCACCATATCTTAACGAAGTGGTTCGCATTACTACGTAGAGTCAAACAATAGCGCTAAGGGCTTAGCGTTTGCCCCGCATTCTGCGTTCAAATAAAGCGTCCCATCACATGGACACCATCTCCCCGACCAGGAGCTTAGGGGTCTTACTTAGATCTAACCAGATTCTCCTGGGCCCGTATGCATATCTCGGGGCGGCGGGGTGCCCCACTCGGGGCGCCCCAACTGCAGGTCGTACCCAGCAGGTTTGGGGCCCCCAACCCGCGATGCATATGGCTCCCACCACGGTCGGGGAACTTCCGAGCCGTATGTGATATGCGTAGTACGTAGGCACGGATTAGGTTTTGCATTTCTCGGCGAAAATGTCAGCTGCTCGCTGTCGCGCATTCATGCGCGTTTGAAGAAAAAAGGGAGTAAAGGAGGTTAGGGAGGCACAATGGGCTGGGAATTAGGTTGTAGCGTTAAGAGTATTTTTTATTTTCTAATAACATGCTGTTTTACTTGTGTTTAACTATTCGCGTGTTTGTCTGTTTGCGAGTTTTAGTTTATCCGTTTATTTGTTTTTTATTTTATAAGGAATAGTGCCGCAAGCTACTCAGTCTGCTATTTCATGTTAAAGAAAATATAATTTGACATGAGCGAATGTGGAAAGTTAGATTTTTCGGAAATTCTTGAAAGCTCTGTCTCCTTTATGCAGGACTGCTTTTAGACGCTCTCATTTCTGAACACAAGCTTCATTAAAACTCGTCTTCCCTGAATTTTCGAAGAAATTTCATATCATAATCCTATCCAGCTTTATCCCAAATAGTCTGACTAGAAAAGTTATATGTTGAGAGCACATAATCGCTTAGTTAAATGTACCCGGCAGCGCAATACAATGGGCCACTTTACTGTTCCCTACTGCGTGATGCACATAATTTGTCATGATGAATTGGTTTTGCAATACAATAACAAATAATGCTTTTAAAACCTAGAAAAATCGAGAACTCAGGCAGCAAATATTCCTCTCTGAAACGAACATTTCAGTGGTGCTCAATAAAGTAAGAATAATGAAAATCAAGCTCTGAATTGAAGAAAAATACACCCAACTACCTCTTTTTCTCACTTATCTCACTTACCACCCAACTACCTCTTTTTCTCGCCGGCAAAATTCTGCGCGAATCATGTGTTTTCCTTTGCTGTCCGCAGCATTCCCCTTACGTCGGAGTAGGTGGCGCCCCGACCCCGAGGGGGCTGGGGAATACGGTATCTCCCCGGAGGTGTACATCGCGGGATTCCGCCGCCCTTTAAATTATTCCCCGACAGGAGGCCCCGAGCGAGATATGCATACCGGCCCTGATGTCGCGTCATATCGACGTGGCCATTTTCGATATCCACAGACACCATGGTCAGTCGATATGGAGGAGGGTCGTTGAGCGGTCGGTGGCGGATCGCAGCTCTTCCACCGCAGCTACAGGAGAGCACTGGGAGACGGGAGCAGTTCCTGCACGAGCACCTTGGAAGCACTACACCCTGGAGTCCCTTCCCTAGCCGAGTTGTGCGCTCTTCGAGCGCACAACCCATCTCCGATGTCCCCCTCAGCGACGAGAGCATTCTTGGCACGAGCCGCCTGGATGGCCCACACCCCGGAGTCCCTTCCCTAGCCGAGTTGTGCGCTCGAAGAGCGCACAACCCATCTCCGATGTCCCCCTTAGCGACGAAAGCAGTCTCGGCACGGATTGATGTGCAAGTTTGCGTGGTACTCCAGCAGGAGCTGGCATATTGCCAGCGGAGCAAGTGGTTAGTTCTAATGGCTATCGAGCTTAGGAGGGTACTTTATATATGTTTTGCGTTTCCGCTCTGGTGAAGTCTCGACTTCTTAACTTTTCTTAACTTTTTAACCTCAACTTTTCAGGCCTGTACTGTACGTGCCCTCCGCGTAAGAAAAAATCAGGCGACACCTCGCTGAAGGTAGGTCTGCATGTCGTTTACCCTGACAGCTACCAACGGCAGCTCAAATGTTTCAGAAGCGAGGATCTAAAGCCCTCGCGTAGGCAGGGAAATCCGCCCCTGCAGGAGGCCTGAGACTGGCGGTCTGGCCGAATTCGCACTGCGAAGCTCGTCGGTCCCTTCATAGGCGTCTCCTGATCATGTCGAAGTCATTCAAAAACACAATAAAACTTCAGCCTTTATACTAAGCAGTGAGAAGAGTGGCTGACACATTGCGAGAACCACTTAGTAGATCAATACTCATACAATAGTTGCGATTGCTGTCCGTTTGAAAATGGTACTGAAAGTGAAGAATTCAACGAAACAAAGCGGTGCTGAATAGTTGACTTTCAAAGGCCTCAATTACTAGCATTTTGTGGCAAATATTCTCTTAGTCTGCTCCATCGCTTTCTATGATCCCGACTCGGATCCTGATTGCCGATTGTCTGATGACATTTCCGATTTCTGAAATAAAACTCAATTTGAATAGAACCCTTTGAAATGAGATAAAAATTCGTTAGCTATCCGACATAGATTAGAATAACCACTGACGCCATATGGTAAGATGAGCGGCTGGTGAAGGAAGCATCACTTCAGTAACTCACCTCCCTTTTCTTCTTTTGTGGCTTTGGTGTGACGCCAATCCAGTCCAATTTCCGGCTTAGATCAATCTTGTTCTCCTTTGCTATGGCGTTCAAAGAGTTTGTTATGTACCTGCAATACTAAGGTTTGCCTCTTTATTGCTAACAAGGGGAAGGGTATTTTATTAAAACTATACAATATTTTCGCGTATCCAAGTAATAGGTACTTGCATGCACAAGCACTTTGACATAAGGGCAAAGGATGTATAGAATGACGGGCACCATACAACCTCTTCCGACTAGTTTAGAACATAATCATTTGAGTGCCAGTAGAACGAAGCTTTCTCCACGACCACGAAATGTGTCCTCATTACCTCTGCTCATTTCTGTCGTGAACTCTTGTCCGAGAAAGGGGCTGCACCCCATCACCCTACCGTAATGAGGAGCGTAGCTCCGCCTTCTACGGTAGGGAGAAACACCTGACGCAGTGAACTCCAGTGTAGAGAAGGGGTATACTCTGTACCCTTACCATAACAGATAGCTTTGTTATCGCCCCAGCAATTCAGATAGTCATGCAGTCAAATAGAAAAGAACAAATTCTGATACAGTGAACTTCAAGAGGTCGCCGACGAACGCAACATCATTAAGTGATTGGAATTAAACGGTTAAGTGGTACGGTAACGGATTCCTCATATTTCGAAATCAACTGCCCATGAGGTAGTCGACTGGGTCGTTTGAGCTGTGGGAGCTCTTGGCCTCTTCTCATAACCTGTAAACCACTTCAAACTTAACTGTACAGCAAAATACGGGAAGGTGTACTCCTGTGGCGATGAGTTTCCCTTGCCTTTTTCTATAACTGAAGTTCATTGATCGTGAAGGACAAAGGATAAAGGACGGCATTCCTCAATCTCTTTTGGGATGCACCACGCATTCTACTTCTACGGGATGTCGTAGAGGCGATTTGTATGCCGATTTGGCCACACAATGATTACGATGGCCAGCCGGTGAACGATTTAGCGCCCTGTCCTTTCCGACATGTCTGTACCAATTCGCCGTCTCCGGAGGGATGGATTGCTTGGTTGGCCCGGGCGGGAAATCCGAACCAGGAACCTGTTATTGGGTGCACGCGGCAGCTGACATCTCCTCCGACTGCCCCTACACGCTCCTTCATTGATCATATTAATAAAATTCCTAGCGCGCGGGTGGACTACCATTAAAAATCAGAATATTCTGGACTACCGTAGATCGTATATCGAGAATATTCAAGCCTACGCGGAGTCAGTTGCGCAGTCGGAAGAGGTGCCGGCTGTCGCGTGCACCCGATACCAGGTTCTTGATTCGAATTTTCCGCCTAGGCCAGTCAAGCCCACTATGGCCTATGTCATACTTCGGCGACGTTGTTGTCGCGATGTCGGCGAAAGTGTTGTGTGGATTGCTACGCACTGCGTAGCACCCGCTCAAGATCGCCGCCGACAAGAGCGTCGCTGAAGTACAACATAGGCCTATCAGTTTGTGGTCGGCGAATTGGTACCAGACTTGTTCGGGAAGGATAAAGCACTAACTTGTCCATCGGCTGGCCACGTCCAACGCCAAACACGCATACAAGTCACCTCCACGACATCCCGCAGAAGTAGAATGCGTGGTTCATCCCAAAATGAGATTGAGTACTCCATCCTTTATCATTTATCCTTACGTGGAACTACCTCCACCTTTCCTCTTTTCTCCTAACACATTAGCAATTTCTCAAGTGTTGTCTCCAGGGTTTCTAAGGCAAAAATTGCTTAGAAACCCTGGAGCCCCCAATTCTTAGACTCCAAGGGAAGCCTAAGAATTGGGGGACAGGAGGACGAGGGGAAGATGGCAAGAGGCGTGCCCGTATTTCCTACGTCTTGACCGTTCCCGTCCCGAGGAAATTGGGGAAAACGATCTTCTCGGACTCATCCACTCTTAACGCCTAGAGCTGCGCGACAACGAAACTGTGCTTTAGCTTTTGTCAGAGAAGGCGTGGAAATTCTGGTAGCTTTTATTCGGAATGAAAAATTGCTCTGTGAGCATATGTTTTAATTTAAAAGTGATCCTACACTGTCTTTGGGCCAACTTCGTACTCACATTATTTAATTTTTGCGGCGGGAAAGCAAATTGCATATTTAAACCTACACGTAGTCAGGCTCATCAGCAAATTTCATGCCATCGATGTATTCAACTATTCGTTTGAAGTCGGCTGGAACCACTTTGTAGCATTTTGTAACTAAAGAGAACTTCATTAATAGTTCTGCTCCTCTCATTCATTTGTTGGGCGCTCTACGCCTGATATTGCTCACTCTGGTTCTTGAAGAATTTCTCCTTCAATGGAACCACTTTCGTTCGATCCGCTCTCTTCCATGGTAGACCGTTGGCATCGTCGAATAGCTCGAACACCTAAAGGCATCGGGGATATTCTCTTCAGTGAGTGATATGTAGCGGTTGAAAGCAGCGGTACCATGAATATCCACGACTCCAGGTCATCTTTTCGGCCTTGCTCGAGTCCCTTGTGACAAGCCCGCGAAGCGAATCGTACCGTTCCAAGAAAACTGACTTTTGCCCTTGGCAGTCTGCATAGGTGACGCTGAGGCTTTCAGCGCATATTTGAAGAGAAATAAGTTTTTATGTCAATTCGATTAACCAACTTCAGTTCCTTGGTTTCTCCGACTGTGTACTTCCTGGCGATGCCAAAATCCAACATGTATACGGTATTCTGCAGCTCGCCTAGACCTACAGCGTAGTTCTGAGGTTTTATGTCCCTTAAAGTGAACGGTAAGAAGGAATAAATGCCGACTTTCGGGAGATTTCGAGAAACATTTTCTTCCTGGGCCAACCAGAACCATTACCTATGCAAATATCCGATTCCGTGCAGATCTCGTACGGCGATTAGGGTCTGTATGCTGCATTGTACTACAGTTGATCGGCTGTAGTTATGACCGAGTATGTCTCGACGAATATCCTCCAGTGACTTCCACACGAGGCCCATAACGAGAAACTAAACAACAGTGGCGTCTTCACTCTGCTGCGGTCAGCAAGTATTTCAAGGAAAAGACCGGCATCACCTTGAATTTGGCGGTCTTTCCTCTATCAACGAAGGCAACAAAGTGTTGCTTGCACTGCGGATCGGTCTGTTCGTGACATTTCATCAACACCAATACCTCGATCTTTAGCCGCAGCATTCGTCGATCTCCAATCACCATTTCCGTCTTCATCGCCGACTCCTGAACGTGCTGCGACTACCGCCGAATATACACTACTACATTTGCTCATTGACACACCGTTTTGTCGGCCTCTCCATGCTTCACGACTTTGTACACGTCTCCGAAACCGCCTGATCCCAGAAGCTTGACTACCCGCCATCTAAAAAAAAAAAAAAATCGGAAAAGGCATCACTATCCTAGAAGTGACGCAGTCGAAAAAAATTGGCTGTCGCGTGAACTCGATTCGAGGCTCTTGATTCGGTTTTCCCGTCTAGGCCAAATCAAGCATTATGTCCCTCAGGTTTCGGCGCACTGGTGTCACACTTATCTGACAATACACTGACTTGCTCATCTTCTGGCTTGCCGCTAGTCTGTGTAGGCTGAATACGCAGTAGGCAATACGCACTCAAGTTGCTTGCGGACAAGGAAATGCTTGACGTAATAACCCGATTAGGCCCCGCTTTATCCCTACGCATCCTTTATTCTAGAATTAGGCTTACAGCTATATAAGGCTCGATTTTCGCTTCCAAAACGCGCTGGTGCGCACGGCTGTGGTCTCGATGTGCATGCGGGGAATTAGGATACAGTTCCGAAGAGAATCCAGGTAAGTAGTAGGAGTTGCGCTTGTGGACACCAGCAGATTAATGTTGCGAGGCTGAGCCTTCACTCGGATCCTGTTTTCATCTTTCGGGGTTGTGTATGTGCAGTTTCGTATATGAATTGGTATGCTAGTGCAGTGTAAAGAAAAGCTGGAGTCAAAGGTTTATTGAGCGGTGCGGGCTGTGGTGTAGAGTCGAATAGTGCCGAGCACAAGGTAAGCTCAGGGTTGCTCGAGACCATCCGCATTGGTCGCAAGGTGTGACCACAGTCGAGTCCTGAGGACCTACTCGTACTTTCGCTGTGGCACGTACCGCAGAGTACGTAAGACCCCAGCTACCGAAGTGCTACAGCGTTTGTCCTAGCAGTGGTGCTGCACAATGTTCCTTTGGTCCAACAGACTCCTGCGGGGCACGGGGGGGGGGTGGGTATCCAAGACGTGTTTCCTGTAACCCATCAAGCCATTTAGGTTATCACCAAAGCAACGCCTCTATAACGTCTCAAAACGCTGATCGCTCAGTGGCATAAACCAGATAGGATTAAAGTTTGAAACGATTTAATCCTTTAGGAACTGCAGGAATAAGAGCTTTGCTGGTCATGGTGGGAGCTGAGTATCTGCCGCTCGCGGCTGTGCACTAGGAACAATTTTCCTTTCTGGAAAACTCTTCACCGTCATCTCGTCAGCACTGCAGCTTAGTGAGAACCGACCCGAAGGCCAGTAAACCTCGCATTTCCACTCTCACAACACTGCTTTCTGGCTTAGACCAGGGTATTGCTTGCCGAGCGATGCGCGACAATCCTTTTCAAGAAAGCAAAACATGGAGGACAACAGAAGGGGAGGAGGAACGGCGGAACCGGAGTAGGGAACACCGAGACGGGAACAAAGGTAAATCAATTTTTGTTCGAAAAACGACTGAAATGGTGTGGCATGCACCGCTTCTTCTGTACCTAAATAAAGCCCTCACATTAGGTATCAATCCTCAACAAGGCGAATGTAATCGAGTAAAACATGCCTGGGTTCAATCCCAATAAAGGGGGGGGGGGTGGGGGTACGGCGGCCTCGAGCCGGAACGCATGTGTGCGCATCGACAGGTTCACCGTGGCGATACATACAGGGATATCTGCGGGCTCCACGTATCGACCCACGCCTGCGGGCTCCACGTATCGACCCACGGCCACTGTACGGCTATCCCTGTACGAATCGCCACGATGAACCTGTCGACGCGCCTTTTTCTCGTCTTCTCGTCCGGCGTTTCTTCGTCTAAATTTCCTCTTTATTTCAGGAGGAAATCTGCAGTAGCCACAGTAGGGGTTCAGGTAGGCATGTTATGTTACAAGTATTCATCTCTATGTAGTGTTTCAACGTATGGAGTGCCCCCTCCTCATTGGGATTGAACCCATGCCTGATTAAGATCATTGAATTATCTTCTATAATAATAGGAACTTGGCTGCAAGTTTAGAACGAGAGGTCCACCCTCTTTTTGCTCTCTCAACATCCGGAGAATTTTCTTGAAATCTTCTTAATGAAAACGTTAGGCATGATTGCAGAAGTATTGTTACGGTAGAAATTCGCTTATTGTTAGAGTTGTTACGCTTAAGAAAAGCTGTCAGTTTAAAAGAAGATGCAGGATAGGCTCCCATCTAGGCTTGCATCAGAACGTGCACGTCATGTGTTAGGAAGCGTATACGAAATCATTTAACTGCAGTAGTGTGTCAGTTTTTCAGCTTTTTCTGAACAAGCGTCGTCTAAAAATAGATTGTGCATCAGAATGTTGTTTAGTTTGGTGTCTCGAACTCAATTTCTTAACGAGAACATGTTTTCTGCAGCACCTGCAACAGCGGAAGGGTTATCATCAACTCAAACCAAGCGTCTGCATCAGGTAATGAGCGACACCTCGCACAGCCGCGCCGAAGCTCGTCGCGCAAGCGACATTCTCCGTCGCGGGCGCGGCGACCTTTCGTACATAAAGACCGCCTCTCGGAGGCGACACTGCCGAAGCGGCAGCGGCGATAAGGCCCTGTTTAGTGTGCGCGCGACGCGCGACGCTGCAATGTGTAGTGGCCGAATTGATCAGTTGCGTCGCTCGATCAATTTGGCCACTACGCATGCATCGCGTCGCGCGTCGCGTGCACACTGAACAAGGCCTAAGGCCCATGCATACTTCTGCGACACCGCGGCGCGGCAGGTGGGGCGACAGCTACCTCCGCGAAATCCAGCTGTCGCGTCAGAGCATCATTATAGGCAACGGGACCGATGTCCCCGTGCATGCCGCGCCGCCGGGAATGATTTGAACCATTCCAGCCTGCTATGATTTATAAAGCTCAACAGAATTTGCTGCCACTGTAATCCAGTGTGATACAGCCATTGTCACCCCCAAAGATGGCAACAACGACCAAGACAAAATGCGGTTGTCCGGCATTTTCCTACCTTGTCGGCTACAATATGGTTGGTTTCAAAAAAAGGCCAGTGCACATACTTGTCCGAACCAACATTCTAGTGAGCAGGTTTGGCAGGCACGCACCAGCAAATTCCGGTTGGTTCCTACAATTCACTGCAACTCCGCGCCTAATTTTTCGATTTTTCTGCAACACCGCATCCTTGAGGCATTGCAACAGGTGGCGCTGGTAATTCTAGCAAGACCCATTTTAGCCTGAGTTGCGGAGTTGCTGCCCTTGCTGCTTTTTTTGTCTGACATTAGTTTGGGTAATGTACGCTGGTCTTTATTTTTTGAAACCAACCATATTGTAACGGACAAGAAAGGAAAATGCCGGATAACCGCACTTTGTATCGGTGGTTGTTGCGAACACATCTTTGGAGGTGATAATGGCTACAGCACACTGGATAACGGTTCCATCAAATTCTGGTTGAGTTTTATGAAGGGCTGGGCACACTCCTGCTGCTTGACGCTGCTCCATTGATGAAGAATAGGGCAGAGACGCAGAGTACGTGTCTCTGCGTCAGGGGCGGCGGCGCGCTTATGCCACACTTCGCTTCAGTGTTGACGCCCAGCGTCAGCGCTGCAAGCGTCAGCTTCACGGAATGAGCTCGGTCATACCGTGAAGCTGACGCTATCGCTCCTGAGCAAGAGATAAGATAAGTAAGATAGGAAAGCCCTTTCCTCAACCAAACCAGCCAACCGGTCAGCTGAGCGATGGTTGGCAGTGATCCAATGCCGACACCAGAGAAAGAAAGAACGACCGTCCCAAAAATAAAAAATATGTTCTGAGCCTGAGAGCGACGCCCCGCTCCGTTTTTGACGCACTGAAGCCGCTGCCGATGTGTCCAACCCTCAATTCAGTTCAGCCTACGGCACTCTGCGCAATGTCGCCTGCGGTAGCCGCCGAAGGGCCGCAAAAGTGTGCATGCCCCCCCCCCCCCCTGCGGCACGTGCCGCAGTGTCGCGCTGCGGCCGTCGCTGCTTCGTCATGGCCACGCCGCGCTGTCGCAGAAATGTGCATAGCCCTACAATGATGTGAGTAATTATGCCGTCGCCGCTCCAGCGGAGCTGGCAGAGGCTATCTGCACTCTAGCCCTTCGATGAGTCATTCCGCCCATCCCCGCTCGCGGCCGCCGCTGAGCGGTATAACTCATCGTTTTCGCCGTCCGCCACTCGCTACAAAAGTGTGCGGACGCCTTTCCTTCCCTACCAGCACCTGTGAGTGTTTTCCTTCCTTTTTCTCCTTAAGCTGCATGTTTCCGCTCGTTGTTTTTGCATTTTAGGTCCGCATAGAATGCGTTCTATCACATCTCAGGTGAACCTGTCAAAATCGTCGCACCCATCCAACTATCTCTGTATATCAACTGGGATAGCGCCGGGATTGTTCAACTTTCCTAACTGCTACCACACCCTCGAAGTTGCCTTAGTCCCCTGAGTGAAGCAGCGACAGGGCTATCGACCTAGTTCAGGTACATAGTGGAGTATAGATATCTACCCCATCCTCCCGCATAGCCTCCTATGCCTAGAATTTGCATTTAGTTTCTTACAAATTTACAAAATTAAAACTCTGAACACGTATGCGAGGGCAGTATGGGCGATCACGCATACCTACCTTTGCTGAGACTAAAGTAGAGCTCCTAGCAATGAAGAGATGCAGAGGGGACACGCCCCAATAGACCTGGTTTGAAGACATCAATTGGCTCTGGGTGACGACTGTCCGAGTTGTGCTAAGCTCCTCTACTTATTCCGGTACGCTGCTCATCCAGTGGTCGTGTGCTCGGGTTCCCCCGTTAGGGGAAAATCCAATCAGCCAATATATCTTTTAACGCCCAATCCTCGTTGGGGGTTGACTAGGGGTAGACGAGCATCCGGCCTCAGTTCTGCCTAGGTGTTCCCACTTACGTATGCGTTTCGCTCTGAACTGTGTCGCCTTCGCTCATGATTTCTCTCTTTTCTGGAACCTTCTTCTTCGCCTGCTTCTTTTTCACTGGCGCCTTCTTCTTTCCCTGCTGCAATCATTCCATCAAGATGGACGTCGGAATTGGTTCAGGACTGTGTACATAATCTCACCGCAGCAGCGCCCGCAGTTTTCGCTGCAGTCTGGAAACGTGAAAGTGAGTAAAACTAGGCCGACTGTCGCGGACTGAAGCACAACCCTTACCGGTTGCGTCTGAGGAGCGGTTTGCTGAGCACCTGTAGGTTTGGAGAGTGGTGCAGGAGCCGCCTGCTTTGGTGCACTTTGTGGCTGTGGTGAGGTCGCGGGAGGAGGTGGAGGTGGGGTTCCGGCCGGTGCCTCCCCTCCAAGTGCTCCAGCAAACTCGTACGCGTCTTGACCACCACCCATCTAACAACTGAACCACACTGGAATCGCTAGAAAAAAGGAGAAGAACAAACAGCGGTGGCTGTTTTGTAAACTCCCAATGATGGCGTTGCTTCGCTTTCGTTTTTCCGCAACTGCTTCATTTGCAAAGAGGTTCAGCTTACTTCCTGTTAAGCCGACGACAGGGCGCAGTGCGCTTTAGATGGGAGCAGCCCATCAGTACTCAAAAAAGTACGACGTGTCGTGGCATTTCCCACGTGTAGGGCGAGTTCTATCCATTTAGTTGGCCCGGGGTCCGGGAGGGTCACCTTATAAAAAGTGTCACCAACACCAAGAAAACGAGACAAGGCACACTGATAGTAAAGAGAACAAACAAATAATGCTGTAGCTGTGCTGTGCTCTCCTACGCTCACGCGGAGGAGAGCACAGATTTAGGCAGGGGAAGGGACTCCAGGATGTGGCTCAAGTGACGCATCCGTGTTAAAATTGCCTACATCCTGGATTTCCCTCCCTTGCAATTAGGAAGCACATAAAACGCGGATCTATAGTCGAAACGAAGAGATAAGACTGTATTTACATTCACTGTATGTAGTAGCTACTCGCCACGCCGCCGCGCCGTGCTGTGGCAGGGGTGTGCGTAAATGAAAACCGAGATTTCGTAAATCGTGAATCGTAATTACGAAAAAATCGTCGTAAATCGTAATTCGTAAACCGTAAATCGGAAGAGGTGCCTGACTTATAGTGTATTCAATATCCTTGATTTTTTCTATTATGCTAAAGCTAATCGAAGAGCTGTGTTTTATTGCGACGTTTTCAGCTCGAGCTGGACACTTCTAACTAAGATGGAAGCCACTAAAATCAACTAGCACCTTTCAAATCAAGCTGGACAAGTTTTTGTCCAAAATAAACTGTTTTTGTCCAAAATAAAGTGCTTGTTTAAAAACGATATCTTAAAAGGCCCAAATAAAATGTTTACACCAGACGATCAAAAACGTTTATCATTCTACTAGCCATTGGCTTGCATATAAAACTATGACTTCGTAGAAACAACCGCAACAACTCCGAGTAACCCAACAAAAACCATTCCATCCAAGACAAAAAAAATGTGATCGCTGGCCAACTCGACGAAAACATTATTTGCACAACTAATCCAACAAGCATTCCCTACTGAGTGAGCGCATGGCACATTTCTACTGGTATGACACACCTAAAGTTCTAAGCCTTCCCACATTTTGAATTGTACCCAATAGCATTTTTATAGCAGACGGGAAGGAATTCTGTGACTATTGAAAGAGTATGATCACATTTTGGACACTCATCATAGTCGGATTTTTGACTTAAAATTATAAAAGAAGATATTTTTGGGACATTCTTTAGAAGTAGAGTAGAGAAGCAAGGTACAGTTTGAATTGAAGGTGGTTCAACTGATTCGTACAAAGTGCATTTTAAACATATAGGAGAAACCCATGGTAGAGAAGTCGGAGGAGAACGGCTATGACGCGCTTCAGAGTAGTTCTCGAATCGGATCCTACCACGGGCAGTCAAGTATTCCATACCCGTTCGGTTGTGAATTGGTAGCTGATTTGCCTGGGAAGGATAAAACACTGACCTCTACATCGGCTGGCCTCTGCAATTCATTCTATAGGACAAACCCACACTCAAATAACCTCTACGATATCCCATAGATGTAGAAAGAATGAATGGCGCATCTCAAACAGGGTCGTCTGATTAACGTCATGCTTTGTCCTTCATCATTTTCGAAAGCAACCACAACTTCTGGAACGAAAGTTCGACGATACCAGGCAATTCCTTTCGGTCGCAGGTTTGCTTGCACTTGTTATATTTCGGAAACTCCAAAACATTGCATTACTATTTAATGGCTGCTTACATTCGCCAATCCTACTCTCCATTACCTTTGTAACAAACGCTATCATATCTTTTGCCCAGTCTTCGGCATTCTGAGCGGATCGCATAGGGCGAACGCAACAGCCTCAATCAAACCACTGAAAATGAGACCAAAATTGCCAAAATTTTCGCTTTTTCCACTCATGAAAATGTCAGAGGTTTTTCTTAAGGCGCACCTCATATGTAGATACACTCCGCGGCATGACGTGCAGTGATAATCAGATTGAAACATGTTTGTTTTACTCTTTTCAACAGTTCAGCTGTTATTCCACAGCCTCCAATCAAGTCCAAGATTCCTTGATGGCTTTGCATGAGTTCTACCCGTGTGCGTTGGAATGAGTCGTCTATGTGGTGAATAAGTGGTGAAAAGTCAAAAGTTGACTAGGCGGTGGTTGCAGCATAGAATATGGTTCAGCAGGTGATCATCTTCATTCCAGTGAAAGGAGAATTTTCATGCCTTTTTGTGAACTGGAACTTAGGCCATTCGAATGTGAGGTGTTGTGCTAGAGTGCGACCAGAAAATTAGGCTAGCCCAGTTCCATTGCCAGGAATTAACTCGAGCGGCCTATCCACAAAGCTGCGTTTCTGTCTCAGCGCTAGAGTAGAACATGAAAAAGTAAATAGGGCTAGCAATGTGCTATGAGGGAAGTCTTTAAAAGTGGGTACATCGTCATAATCTGAACTGTATCGCGTTATGTGGACGTTTGTCATCCGTGGGCCGAAGACCACATTTACGAAAATTTACGATTTACGACCCAAAATGTCGTAAATTGTAAATCGTAAAAAATTTGCCAAAAATCACCGTAAATCGTAAAATCGTAAATCGTAAATCGTAATTACGCACACCCCTGTGCTGTGGTGAGCCCCCCCCCCGGACCCTATTTGCGCCGAAAATTCCACGCCACCAAGTATGTTAAAGCTCGTGGGCTCCCCCCCCCCCCCCCCCCCCCTCCTCTACACCCCAACGCACATTGCGCGGCCGACCATTCACCAGACACGAGCACTCAACCATTCGACCAATGTAGCATTGCAGTTTGCCTTTTCATGATTGTCGACAATAAAAATTGGAAAACTCAAACAGAAATTCGGACGCAATGAACGGACAGGGGCAGTCCATGGGCCTCCAGCTCAAACGGTACGTCTCGCGCGAACTGAACGGGTAAAACTCGTCCCACACGTGGGAAATACCACGACGCGTCGTATCGTACTGAGGGCTGCTACCTCATTGATCGCGACGATTTAAAAAAAAATTGAGCAAGCAATCGTATTCGATACGCTTTCACGACTTAAGGAAGTCGCTTTGAATACCTTAACGGTCGTTTTGATGCATTTTTTGAATGGAGGTCTTCTTCGAATGCCTTTAGTGAGGTAGCTAGCGGCAGTGACCCGCGGTTGCGCGCGCTCACCTCTCAGCGCGTGGCCAGGAACGATGTCCCGAAGCGAAAGAACGCACATCACCTCTGAACTCGCACCACCGACTGTCTCAGCTCTGAAGTGTTCCACGACCCTCTTACCGAAGTTAAACATTAGGCGAGGTATTCCAAAAGTCATAAACCGAGCGCCAAAAAGTGGGCGACGCTCCGAAAGAGATATTAGACATGATCTTCCGGAAATTCATACACCACATCGGACACTTGGAGCACAACTTCCGCAACACGTCCTTTGATCTCCAACTCTCACTCTCTTGGAATTTCAGCGAAAAAGGTGGTGTTGTGTAAAGATAAATAATCTAAAGACACTAACTACCGAAGAAATCCATGCGAATTAACAAAAATGAAATTGAACACCGTAGCCTATACGGGAACAAAAAAGTCGTGAAACACAAAGAAGGTCTCTTCTAGGCTTTGCGAGGGAAAATACACTTCTGCATGCCTTCCATATCGGACGAAGTATGAGATGCTTATGTGCGTTCGCGAAGCAGACCACCAGGATCTGGTAAGATTGCTTGGGTGCAGCCTACAAACTTGCGGGCAACTGGTTCGGAATCTGCGATCGGGTGGGCTATAGAGCTTTTTGAAGCACTCTTCGAATCAATCACAGAATTGTAAGCGAAGCCTTTATTTGTTACGGAAATAATTTTTTCTACCTGAAGGAGATAGGTGATAAACGTTGACGCCATAGAATTTACGCCCTTGTTTTTATGCACTGGAAATCAAGACTTTTTTGCAGGGATCATGATTAGTTGAGGCCGTATTTGAAATTTAATTTCTCGTAAAAATAATCTTTTCTTTCTAAATGAAGCAACTTATCAGAGCCAAATTTTGCCACTTAATGTTTCAAGCGTTTCCGTCATACAGCGAAAATTTGAATTTATTTGTCTGCAAAAAAATTAAATTTTGTCAGTCTGCAAAAATCGAACCCCTTTCCCTTCTCATTGAAGATCGTTATAAAACTTAATTTTTGAGAATTTCGTTCAACTTGATTATGAAACGTATCGCACTCCCGCTTTAAGCATCGCTACGCTAGTTTCAGAAATAAGCTCACTTGGGTTGGAAAATATTCGGTTTCATTTAAAAAACCTAGGTGAATCCAAATCTGCTCAGTACGAAATAAACATTGTATAATTTTATATCATTGTATAATTGTACAATGTACATTGTATAGATACATTGTACAAATATACAATGATATAAAATTGTGCATTGTATTTACATTGTATCATTCTATATCATTGTACAATGATATAAAATTGTAAATTACATAATTTTATATCACTCCAGTTCATGCACTATGCTAAATATCATCGCATTTCAGACGTTAACAAATGAAATATTGTACAATTGATGCTTGTGAGAAAGTTGGTGGCCTTTTCAATGCCTTTTTTGGTGTCAAACAAACCTCTCGAAAAATTTTCTTGGGCGAACCATTTTTTGTGGCAGTTTCCCGTTTCACACGTAGCATAAAAGGCGACTGTGTGCCGACGCCCTCTGCAGGCAGTCCTATGGGTGTCTAGTCTGATACCCGTAGACTTTCTGTCGGACATTTGTGGTAGGATGGTTCGGGGTGGTGATTGCGATTGCTCTACAGATTCAGAGTTGCACACATCCTTCAGGCACGCATCAGTGCAGCCGGAAGAGGCGCCCGCTGTTGTATGCACAAAAACGATGATCTTCGTTCGAGTTCCGCACAGAATAGCCAAGCATTCCATCCATCTGAAATCGCTGAGCAGTTCCTGTGGTTGTCCGCGAAGACCTACCTACACTGATATGTAGATCGGCTTGGCACCGCAAGGCATCGCGTGGTACAGAAACGCAATCAATTGGATTCCGCGATATCCTGTGGGATTCGAATGCGTGGCGCATCACTTACTGAAGTGGCCGTTTTATCTTTCACGCTTTCATACACGTTTGAATATTTTTTGAATATTTTTGACTTTCCAGGAAGGTATCTCATTTCATGACTCCTCACAATAAGGCCCGGAGGAAAAAAGAAGGTACAGACGCGTTTGCGTTATCCTTTCTTAAATTTCTCGCTGGAAGGTTTTTTTTACCGCTGTTTTACCGAAGGCTGCAAAGATTCTGAAGCTTCATGCTTTTCCGTTATGCTAGCATATTTTAATTTTTTTGTAAAATGATTATAATTTACACCGTTTTCATGTCGAATTCAACACTTTTTAAATCGAATTGAACAGTCTTCTTAGTAAACTTGGCGCTTTGAAAATCAAATTGAACATCCTCCGAATCAAAGTGGACGCCTTAAATTTTAAACTAGAGATTTCAAAACGTTAGAATAATTGTTTGTCCAGAAAATTTGGAGAAACTTTTTTTCTAATTTTCACATTCCGCAATAAGTAAGCACACTATTTGAAATTTTATAAAAATTTCATTCTTTAAAGAGAAGTGGTGGTTTAAAGCCTGTTTTAAAGTGCAGAATGGCAACAGTTTTTTAGTTTGCTGAAGGAAGAGACTGCGCCGTGTATTCGCCGAAGATGTCGCTATTTGCACTTGATTGAAACTTTCTGTTTGCGTAGAATTATACGCTTGCAACAGTACAACGAAACAGTTGCTCACTACACACACACATTTTCACTTTGCTGTTTCGGATAAGCTGCACATACACCATTAATCAAGTGAAAACGGCTACTGAAAAAACAGAGTGGTGCATGACGAGCTATCTCTTTCTCACGCGCTAAAAATTGCTGCCTTTTCGTGCTCTAGAATAAGACTTAATCCCCAATTTTTCCTCAAAAATAAAAAATGTGAATTTTTTCAAACAGAATGTCCACCTTACTTACGGGGCAGGTGTGTAAAATTTTTTGCAAAGTTATACAAAGCTTTGTCTAGACAAGCAATGATTGAGTTTTTGGAGAGTCTCTAGTTTAACCTATGAAACCTCTTCATCCTTTTGATTTGGAGGAAATTAAGTTCCATTTCGAAATTGTCAAGTCAAGCTTGCCTAGAAGCGTTCAATTTGGTTTGAATGGTGCCCGATTTGACTCCAGGTGCCCAATTTGATGTGAAAATTGCACATACATATGTAGTTTTTTTAAATAAAAATTATTCGAACAAAAGAAAGTAAAGATTCGGCAATATAGCGTCTGTGTTTGTGAATTTCTGAAGTGTTCAAGAAAAGAACTGCTTGAGAATTCCACCACATCTTCTGCTAATTGCCCACCAATCAGTTTTATTGCTAGTCTCGACTAGCATGTGATGTTGAGATAAGCAATTTTGTTATTTAATTTCAGAAATTTTCTACCAGATTCAGTTCTCTGTAATTTTCGCTTTTGTCTTTATACCGCTGTGCCTTTCTTAGTCTTGCTCAGCTTTTCAAGCATTCATTCAACGACATTGGTTTATGTCAACAGCTATGTGTGTCATTCGAACATGAGATCCGTTGGATATCCTCCCGCTTCCTTTCCTTCCTCGATCGCCGTCATAATGTAGCCGCGGAATGCCTTCGTTCGAGCCGGACATTCACAGTATCGAAGACCGTTTGCTGAAAATTTCAGCCATTAAAGACTTAAGTGCTGAGAGGCTTCACTAAAACCCCGACTTCATTGGCTGCTGTACCGTTGCGCTGAATTTTGTGCTGTCAAATAGTTGAAGAATTGTCATTGAGCTTTCTGAGGTTAGCTAACTGAACGGACAGCATTTATTCCCATTATCGTTTAAAACTAGTAGTTTTTAATCTACCATTATAATTTGTTATGCTCAATGAGCTCCCCCAGAATGCTTGCATTGTTAATAGTCTCTGTCGTTTCGTAATGGAGTAGATGCTCATCAGAAGCAGCAACAAATGTCATCATAGAGTCGCGAATCGAGGTGAGGCCGCTTGATTCTCGTCCATCCCTTCGGGCCCGGAGTTCTTCGCGCGCACGACAGAGCCTGCCTAGCTGTCTGTGTTATGCTCCAATCAACAACACCAGCACTAAAGGGCCTCATTCCCCTTACCCCGAAAGAGCCCGAATATCTTCAGCGATGGGAAGGACGAGTACGGAGAGGCTGCTAGAATCTCAGGGCCTAACCAGGCTGCGCAAATTGAGAAGGACTAGGATGACGATCTGTACTTACAACGCCCGCACGCTTGCATTAGAAGCATCCGTCGAGGACCTGATGATGCAAGCCAGGAAGATCAAGTACGACGTCATCGGACTGACAGAGACGAGAAGACACCACCCTCTACACGCCGCCTACGGCTCCGGAGTAGAACTGTTCCTCGGAACATGCGACAGCAGGAGAGTAGGCGGCGTTGGTGTCCTCGTCAACACGCACTTGGCCATGAACATCGATTCGTACGAGTCTCTGACAACCCGAATCGGACGTCTACGACTGAAGCGATCTGGCTCCATGCCAGCTTTGACTGTGTTCGTCGGGTATGTCCCCACATCCGACTACGACGACGAAGATGTCGAAGGATTGGAGAAGTTCTACAGGGAAGTTCACAACTTCTACAAGGTCATCATCGGCGACTTCAACGCCAAGATGGGGCGGCGAAGAAAGTCTGAAGAGCTTCACATCGGGGCCCACGGCTTCCAGTGAAAGGAAGAAGGTGAGAGTGTCCTTGAGTTTATCGCCCCAGAGGTCTCGTGATTGCGTTAAGGAAGGGATAACTGCAAGGAGTTGGCTTTGACGCACTAATAACAGAAGTTTTGAATCACCGCTATGGTCTGAAATGCTTCTTGTGACATAGCAGTCAAAAAGGATGGTTTTTCAAACTCTATTTAACTCTTCCAGGCTCTGAAGAAGGCGTTTACGCCAAAACGTTAGCAGGAATAAAGGATCTATTCTACTGTAATCTTGGTTCGCCACCTGCATCACTTGGGTATTCACACTGAACAGAAGATCCTGCTCTAGAACATCGCAAATTGAGCCAGGTGTTGTGCTGTTCCACTTCAGTGTTGACATAGCAGTCAAGAAAGCCTAGTGTCGTTTCGAAACCTGCCTTTCTTATGTAGGAAGAGTTTTTAAAAGAAACTAAAAGCAGAACTCACGCATTCGACCTTTCCGTCCACTTGGTCCTGGCTTCCCTCGCGGTCCAGGAGCGCCTTCCGCTCCTCTGTCTCCTTGTTCACCGGTGCGTCCAGTGTCACCGATATGCCCTTGAATTCCTTGCGCACCAGGATGTCCAGCTCTGCCTTGGACACCTAAGTAAATAGTCTCACTTTCCATAACATAGCTTTCTTACCATTCATTGTTGCGTACCTGGGTGTCCTTTTTCCCCAGGGGCACAAATCCACCGGGTAGCGAATTTTCCTGATTCGCCTGGAGCTCCCGGAGGTCCATCAGCACCTATAAATCAACTTCACTCAAGCGATGCTCTAACGGATCTGTAACTTCTGAATCTTCTAAATCTCAGATCAAAAAGTACCTGGTCGTCCCCGTTCTCCGGCGGTTCCTGGAGGCCCTGGCACCAGATTAGCAACGCCTGGCGTACCGCTAGGACCTGCGAAGGGATGGATTCATGAAAAACGGACGTGGAAATGGGTCAACAATAGTCGACGCACCTCTTACTCCCCGCTGTCCAGAAAGCCCTATTGGGCCCTGCGGACCAGGTGGGCCTTCAGGACATTGGACGCAATCCTTCGTGTCCGTGTCACCATCTAGCCCGTGTGTTCCTGGGAGCCCATCGAATCCGTCCTCTAAAACCTCAGTGCTTATGCATTGCTTGGTTCAATTCTTCTTCAACACCTTACCTCCGTCAGCACCGCCCTCTCCGGGTGGACCAGTCTGACCTGAGGGACAGTTCGGATCTGGGACTAGCCGGCATTGACGAATTTGCCACTCCGTCACTGAACAATTACATGAGGCTTGCTATTGAACCGCCCTCTCTGGGTGGAGATCGTGCCGCAAAACTATAGCATTGAGGTGCTCCTATCAGCAAAAGGATGGAATAACATAGAAAATGAAACTTATTGTTAAAAGGAACTATATAAATAATGTGAATGTTGAAGTTCAGTCAGTGACTGCGAAGACGCATTTTGCTCCACATTGGGTCGCACTTTGAATGAATATTTAACGTCCAGAGGAGGCTCCGGTGGCCTATCTACAACTACTTGCAATAGTTACCTGTTGAACAATTGACTCCAGGTACTTTCAAGATATGTCTAGAACAACACTAGTTGTATGAAGTACGCAAATTACATAAAACAAAAGTTGAATAAAAGGCCTGTTGCAGAGGAGGCCACCGGAGCTTGGAATCGACGAGTTTCACGTGATATAGTTATCACACACACACACACATATACACACACCGAAGCATACGTTTTTCAGCCTTTCAGGGAGTGGTGACGGTGTTAATGGAACATTTTGTACGGAAAGAAATGATCGAAGTTCTCTATCACTTTCAACCGAGAATACTCAGTGCAACACCTCCGTTGATTCCTGATCCTTGGTTCAAATGACATGCGCAGGTCTACGCGTTGCTGCACATTATGTCGCCAACCGGTGAGGTTCGGGCGTGCACATGAAATTCTGTGCTATAACCTTTTTAACAATTTTTTAATGGAAAATTTTCGCTAAATTTTTTGTAAATCGTTAAATTTTGTTAAAATGGTGCGATCGCTTGGCATTGTTCGGACTCAAGCTAAGCATCAAAAAGACGGAATACTTGACGACGGATGTGAATGAGCACGGATCTTTTAAGATCAATGGCGCTCATCTTTCACGAGTTACATCTTTCAATCATCTCGGATCAACAGTCACATCCGATGGCAGTCTAAAGTTGGAGGTGAACGCGCATGTGAGTGCAGCCTGGTCGGAATGGTGTTCATTGACTGGGGTGCTTTGCGACAGGACAATACCTGAACACCTCAAATCGAAGGTTTATAGAACAGTAGTCCGCCCAGTAGCGACGTACGGTGCGCAATATTGGCCCGTGGCGAAGGAAATTGAAAGCCGCCTCAGTGCAATGGAAACGAAAATGCTACGGTGGACGGCTGGAGTTACGCGTTTGGACCGCGTTCGCAACGACGCCATACGGCAGAGGTTAGGTGTCGCCCCAATAGCCGAGAAGCTGCGCGAAGCTCGTCTTCGATGATATGGCCACGTGCTTCGCGCTAACGACGACACCGTCCGTAAGATTGGCCTGAACCTTGAGGTCCCTGGAAAGCGGGACGCCCGAAGCAACGTTGGCTAGATACGTTGAACTTGGATTTAAAGATGGCTGGTGTGCATCCTGATCAAGCATTTGATCGGGAGAATTAGCGTCACCACACCAGAAGAGCGGCCCTGCCACGGGACAGACGCTAATAAAAATGATGATGATGTTAAATTTTGTTAAAAAGTACAATTAGCTAGAAACCATTATTTCAATTGGAAAATCAAGGAAAACGTTATACGTTTCAATTTCAAGAGGTCAAAAGCTAAAGTTCAAGGAGTGGAATGTAACACTGAAATGTAAAATAAGCAATTAACACCAACAAACGCAGAAAAGTAAACAAGCTTTCAGCAGCAAATTATCTACAGGTTGTGGAACAAGGACAGATATGGAATTATCATTTAAGATGGTCACCGACAAGGCGTCCTAAAATGTGCGATCAGGGAGGTACCCGGATTTTCTCCTTTCCTAGTTCTTTGCCTGACTGTTCGACGAGCATATGCAATTTAGATGTTGACGCTAGCCAATTAATTACAGAAAAAACTAATACAAATACAATTAAAAGCCTATCAGTGGAATGCTAACACTTTGTCGAACGCACGATTTTCGAGTGCCTAGTGCGTAGGATCAATACATTTTTTGCAGCGTCGGGACCGTGACATAACATCGCGTCGCACGGCCCCACACTGCCGTGAAGGTGTGTCACGTCGTCAACGTGTTAACGTTTAGAAAAATAGCTTTCCTAATTTTTGTATCAGCGTTTTTCTAAAATCTTTTAAAATACGTCCGGCTGCTGAAAACGTTCTCTCGGTCTCAAATGCTCCAGGTGGCGGGCAAAAGAATTCCGGCCTACCAGGCTTAGGGGCCCGTGGAAGAAATTTCTAGCTTCAAAATGCATCAACGGATAAGGATAAAGGACGGTGTTACTCAATCTTTTTTGGGATGTGCCACGCTTCTACTTCTACGGGATATCATGGAGGCAACTTGAATGCGTATTCGACCGTACAATGACTTGCGGTGGCCAGCCGATGAAGAAGTCAGCGCTTTTTCCTTTCCAGACAAGTCTGATACCAATTTACTGACCCCAGAGTGATCAAAGGCTTAGTTGGCCTGGGCACGAAATTCCGAAAAGAGGGCCAGAAACCTGGTATAGGGTGCACGCGACAGCCGGCACCTAGCCGACTGCGTCACATGCGCCCCCAAATTGCATTATTTCCAAAAATTCAAAACAAATTCACGAACGCATTAAAATATTCATGCTGATCTCAACAGTTTTTCAGCAACATACTTAATCGGGAGGATGATGTCTGCAACATTAGAGAGTACCAAGGGTAAATGTGATGAACTCACTGAGAAAAAGGTCCGTTAAAATTCCGTTAAATTTGTAAAAATTTCCGTTAAGTTGGTAAGCCAGATTGTAACGAAAAATGCCGTCAATTCATTAAATGCGATAAATCGTTAACCGCTAAATGTGCACCCCTTGTGGGGTTTACCAAGTTCGCCGTGCATGGCTCGCTCCTCAGAATAACTCGTACGAAGTTGGGAGGCGGACGCTGATTCGCAACTGTGTCACGTCACTGTCGCGTTCGACGTCGTCCAATGTGGTGGGCAAGTTCTGAATCCTATAGATCCCTTAGCCCCCACCTTACCTGGCGGCGGCTCCAAAATACTGGAGATAAATCATTCTTCTTTAAATACTGTAACAGTAAACAACCGATGATTTGATGATCTATTAGCCAGTGATGAAACGTTTGCTGGACCAAGCGAGAGAATGAAGTGGTAGAATGCCCGCTCTCCGGGTTATAAACGTGTTACTTCGCTTCAACGAGCAATTAGGCCTGAACTACTTAGTCAAAAAGCGATGCCTCTTTGTGTTGGCGTGCTTAGCAGAGGAAGCCGCAAGGAAACCATTTTCTCGGTGTGCAAGAATCTTTAAAATCCTTGCTTTCGGAGTACGATCGCTTTGAAGTGACCAAAAAGGTGGCAAGGTTATTGTCTGTCATTTGGCAGGAATTTCTGAGCCAAGAAATCGTTGAGTGGTGGCAGTGTTTTCGACTCACCGGTGCGTTCTCCTGGTGTTCCAATGAGTTCGGCGTCGGTGAAGATGCGCCGACCTTGCTTGTTGAGGATCGTCTGACCATAAACCCGCTGTGGAGGTGCTGAAACGAATTTTGTTTGAGGAAGGGTGGTCTATTTGGAAGCAGTCAAGCTGATCAAGATCAGTGTTAGAGGTGTGCGGAAGTGTCTCACGTTGCATGTTGATCGCTACACGTCTGCCCCAGCGCTTTTTGTCCTCCAAGGCGTAGGGGAATATTCTCACTCTTCGACTTGATTTATGCTTGTGCTTTCTTGTCGAGTGCCGGTGGTGAATTTGGCGGATTCGAAGATCTGTGCAGTGGTGCATTTGTGGACATGTGCCAGTGAGGATTAAATGCAGAACAACAAAAGGCACACTTGTGTAGAAGAGTGAGTTAGGCTTTGTTTGGGCTACTTTTTAGTGAAAAATGCAAAGAAACTTGAGTAAAAATGCGGCTTGGCAGAGGAACAGCGTGTGAGTGCAACAGTGAGCTGGCCGATTCATAGCGCTACAGATTTTCGAAGGACTGCTACACTACGCAGATACACGGAATATAGTAGAAATAGAAGAAGAACAGACGTTCTTACGTTTAGATTTGCGATGGATCCACGGTCGGTAGCTGTACACGAACGGGATCTCCCTTTTCTGAACGGTTCCGCTTTGCTCGAGCGTCATAATATCATCCCATATGGCATCAGTAGAAGTCTGAAATGGGTCCATGAGACAACACTGAATTATCCTGCGCCCACAGCTTCCCGCGAGATGATTTTCCAGTATGGAAGCGTGAACACCTAGTGTGGAATAAACAGCCATTTGACCAGGTGCTCGTTTACTCCTAAAACCGACAGAGAGCTGAACTGGATAGATATCTCGAACGAATCACTCTTCAACACATTCAAAGCTGCCACATGGGTTTCTAAATCACCGGATAACATTCTCTATATATTCTTGAAAAAGGCGGCGCTATGGTCGGTCTCCCCTTTAGCGCTACTTTTCAACAAATTTGTTTCTTACGGTGAAGTCTCCCGAATCTATGGAAATCTGGCCTTATTCACAAAAAGGGTCCCAAAAATTGTATCACCAATTACATGTCCATCTGTCTTTCCACTTTAACTAGCAAGGTAATGGAGAATATCCTATGCAAAAAATGCAAAAAGTCAATCTCTCTATGCAAAAAGTCAATCTCTCTGGTCCGTCGTGGTGAGCGGCCGCGTTTGTAGCGCTCGTCTCATCGATCACTCTATTCCACTCTTTTAATATTTCATTTATTCGGTTTTAGTTAGTTCTTGCTTTCCGTCTCCTAATCTTAACCGCTACGAATTGTGTTTCCTACCTAACATTTTGATTTCGAAGTCGCGTTTCTTGTTGCTAGTTTGAAAATCAATATTTCTAGATAATTGGTGGTCAAAGAATGGCCCGCACCAACCGCAAGCAACTGAACGAGGGCAGCAGCGCTCAGGACAGCGCTAGCATTATAAGTGGATCTAACACTCTGCCTCCTGTTGCCCCACACGATGGCGACTTCAGTAAAATGTCGCCGAATGAACTGATAAAAAACATGCTGGAGCGCAACAGGGATCCAGTGATCGCGCAAATGCTGATGGCGTTGTCTGAGAAGATCCCCATGGCATTCTCTGAATTCATGGAGGAGGAGAAACGCTCGCGCAGTATTGTAATAACCGGCGTTAAAGAGGCTGATGAAAAGTTCTCCCCATCTCAACGGCAGATGGATTTAGAGGGCAAGATAAGAAATATCCTTGACGCCTTGCAGCAACAGAATGCCAACCTGTTGAAATATACAGGATGGGGAAACTCAGCCCTGAACGGCCAAGGTTGGTTAAGGTCGTTTTGCCATCATCTTCCCATTGGAGAAGAGCACTGGCAAACGCGCGGCTCCTCCGCACAGCCGGCTTTACGGATGTCTTCATCCGTTAAAGTATGACGGCGGAGGAAAGACAAAAGGACTTCGAGTTGAGAATGCAGGCGAGGGAAAGAAATAGAGGAAAAGGTACACGGGAATGGGTGGTGTACAGAGGCGAGCTCAGGCGCATTTCGGAGATTCCCCGTAGGGCTCCGGGAAACGCCTGAGCGAGCACGGTTGTTCCGCTTCGTTCTCGTGCTACCTTTTCAATGCTCGGAGCCTAAAGAATAAACTTCACCATCTCCAGTACTTTCTTTCGGAATCAAAGCCGGATATAGTTTTTGGGCACTTATGAAGCAGAGGGCCCGTGGTGCCGTGGGGCTGCCGGGAAACATGTTAACGCGGCAACGGCGACAGAAACGCGGCAACCCACGGCACCCGAGGACGGGTGCTTCGTAAGTACCGGCCCCATGTTGCCGTGGGTTTGCCACGTTAACATGTTTCCCGGCAAACCCACGGCACCACGGGCCCTTTGCTTCACAAGTACCAGTTTTTGTTACAGAAACCTGACTCGCGCCTGCAGTTCTTGATTACGAAATTATTGGGAGTACTCCGTACGAAATACATAGAGTCGATCGAAGTAGGGCTAGAGGAGGTGGTGTTTGTTGCCTAACGAGAAGCGGTATCCTTGCACATCAAATTAACATAGGTGATTCTCTAAAATCAGATGTTCTTTGCGTAGAGGTACTTTCTCCTGATCTGTCATCCCAAATAAAATTTGTACTGTTATACCGACCTCCAAATTCCTTGAAATGCGACGATGACGACCTTAGAGTACTTGCCAATGTTTTCTCGACAGGCAAAAACATTACAGTTCTTGGTGGCCTTAACATAAAAGTGGACTGGAACAACGTCACCTTTTCTGGAACCACTGGCTCTTCACAACTTGAGAAGCTTTTCATTGATTCCGGTTTCCAACAGATGGTGAATGAGCCGACATATGCTAATAGTACACTTGATATAATTTTTGCAACATCTCCTCTTATATCTTGCGTTGCCACACTTCCTCCTCTAGCCACTTCTGATCATAAGATTATTCGCTTTTTCGTGAATGCCTGTGGAGCGCCATTATAGGACTTGATCCCTTTGCCTGATTTCCTAAGCGCTGACTATCATTCAATTGACGAAAGCCTCAATAAAGTGGATTGGATACAACTGTTCGATGGATACTCGTCCACGGCAGATTTATACCAGAGATTCTGTAGAGTAATTTATGATAGGTTGGCCAATTTCGTTCCCTTCAGGGTAAAAAAACAATGTCAAGTAAGATTTCCTCTACATATACAAAACCTGCTCCACCAAAAGAATCGAGTTTTTATTCAGTCTCCGAATCCGCTGAATGACCCTCTTTACAAGAAATATATTGACCGCCATCTGAAGAAGTTTCTGTCTTATAAAAAACGTTGACTTGCATCGCACACATCTCTGAGGGAGCTGCATTTTTACATCCGCAATAAGGTGAAGCCTTGTCGAAAGTTTCCAGTGTTTCTTGATAATGACGGGTCCAAATGCGTTAGCGACCTCAGTAAAGCCTCAGCATTAGGCGACTATTTCGCTTCCGTATTTTCCATTGACAGTTCTCCTCTTAGAACTGTTACATGCGAACCAACACCTAACCATAGGGTTTGTAGCATATACTTTTATCCCTCTGAAGTGTATAAACTTCTCAAAGGTTTGAAGCCTTCAATTACTGAACCTTATGATGGGATCCCCTCAATAGTGTACAAGAAATGCGCCCGCTCTCTATGTACACCTCTATCGTATATTTTCAATGTTTCACTTATGCTTAGTGAGGTTCCTGAAATTTGGAAGGCTGCAATAGTTACCGCAATCCCTAAGAAACCTAATGCAATACGTGTTTCTGATTACCGCCCAATAAGCTTGACTCCTTTTGTAGTAAAAGTAATGGAAAAAATGATTAGAGAAAAACTGGTAACTTACATCAACAGGCTTCACCTTGTTCCAAAAGAACAGCATGGCTTCCTCTCTGGACTATCAACTACAACCAACCTTGTCGACACTTTATTTGATTGGAATTACGCACCTAGCCAAGGCAGCACGATAGATGTGATTTACGTTGACTTATCAAAAGCATTTGATAAAGTAAGTCACCGCAAATTACTTCAAAAGTTGCGGTCAATTGGTATAGATGGAAATCTGTTAAACTGGATTGAGTCATACCTTGATCAAAGACACATGACAGTTAGACTAGGTAGACAATTTTCTAAACGATATCGGTGTTCTAGCGGCGTACCCCAAGGAAGTGTGCTTTCTCCCCTACTCTTTCTCATTTATGCAATGGAACTTCCCCATTTGCTTAAAACGTCTTCTTCAGTAAAAATTCATTCGTATATCGATATCAAAATTTATGAAATATACAATAAGGACAATTGCGCAGAAGTAGCATTGGCTTTAAGACAGTCCATAGAAAAGCTGGTTGGACTGCAGAATGGGACCTGACCTTGAATCTGGAGAAATCTTTTGTTCTTCACATCGGTGACTTGCCCTCTAACAGGTACGAAATAAATGGTGTTCTTCTAAACAATCGTGATGTAGCTGAAGATCTTGGTGTTCTTGTTGACTCATCACTTAAATTTTCGTATCACATAGACGAAACGGTAAGAAAAGCCTATGCGGCTCTCTTTTCCATCTTTCGCAACATTCACAGTAATAATCCATCAATTTTAGTCCGACTTTATAGATCATATGTTCTGCCTCATCTAGAATACTGTTCCCAGGTCTGGAGCCCATCAACTAAGAAACTAATGACCAAACTGGAACGGGTGCAGAAATTATTTACAAGGCTAGCGTGCTGCAGATTGTCTCGTGACCTCAGTTGACAGCACATACCACCTTACAGTGAGCGTCTGCAACTATTCGGTCTAAGATCTCTGCTACACAGGCGGATCGTTGCTGATTTAGTGTTTTGCTTTCGTCTACTTCGTGGTGAGACAAAACTTACTCCCAGCAAGTATTGGATCTTTAGACTCTGCAGCGAGCGCATTGGAAGATTTAAACTTAGTTGTCGTATCAGTCTAGAGAGTAGGAGCTCCAAGGTCTTCAATTTCCTTCTCTTGCGGTTCACCAGGTGGCTACAAATGTTACCTTTTGAATTGTTACCTCTAGAAATAGTAGTATCTTTAAAAGAAATTTGAGCAATATTGATTTACTGCGAATACTAGGTATTGAGGATTTTGCAGTAATCGGTTCTACTTGGTAAAATCAAGCATTTTAGCACCCTCTCCGTGCAGGCAAGGTTGCAACGTTATGTTAGATGCTTTATGAGGGATGTTTTCAACTCCTTGTTATGCCTTTTTTAAGAAAAGTAGAATAATTTTTCTTTGTTGCAAATCTCGCAAGTGCTTGGACCCATTATCGCTGCGTCGGGCACAATCCCTTCCACAAATAGGCCTACTCTCTTGAATGATAGCGCAATACTGATCACATTTCAATGGCGGCATTTCCTTTCGTTCTATTCTTTACGAATCTTCTCGAGCTGTTCGGCAACCCAATGCAACAATGTGCTTGCAGTCGTTCCCTCTAAATGCCTGATTGCTTAGAGAATTTAGAGATAGTTTATCACATGTAATGTATTTCTTGCTGTTGTTGGTGATTTGGATAATGCTTTGCGTTATGTTCTTCTCATTAACTTGCGAAGCGGTACTCCTTGGTAGCTAGCATTCTTTAACTCTTAGTTAACAAGTGGGTTGTGCGTGGCTAATGTGGTGCAATTTATCCTCTACTATCGAGATGCATTCGCTTTTAACCTCATTTGCTAAAGGCTGCTTGTCCTAGATACCAGTTCGGGGCGGCCAGCGTACCCGTGTGCCGAAGCTCTGGTATCTACCGCAGGGCATCATAGCTGGCTGATGCGGACACGGAGCCTTTGTTGAAAACGACTATTCCTACAAGATAAACAGGACTTATATTTGTTGATCTTAGCTTTTCGTTGCTGGATTTACTACAAGTTTTGTCTTACTAGTTATCAAAACCGCATGCTGCTCTTCAACGCACTAGTTTGGTGTTTTGATTTTTTTCTATAATTAGTTACCAATGGGTATCGCCGCTGCCTGATAGTACGTTATTTCTGGTGCTGTTTCTGTTTTGTTTGTTTTCCTTTCAGCTTTTTTTTTTCGATTTGTTTGTTCTGTTCTGGACCATGTTCTAATGAGTATGGCAGTCATTTATGACGTACATAAATAAATAAATAAATAAATAAATAAATAAATAAATAAATAAATAAATAAATAAATAATGAGTTGCCTCAATAACAATGACCTCAATTGTAAAAAGCAGCATGGCTTCCTAAGACAGAAATCAGGATTAACCGCTCTAATTTCGACAATGCGTATACCGTCAAAGGAAATAGATAAGGGCAACTCCGTTTCTATTTGCTATTTAGATTTAGATTCTAAATAGCAAATAGAAACGCACTCGACTAAGTATCCATCCCATTATTGTTTAAAAAGCTCTCTGCATACGGAGTTAAATTTCTACTGAACTGCTGAGCTTTCTAAAATCTTTTCTCGTAGAGCAGGGTTTTCTTTGAGGCGGTACATAAACGAGTATTAAGCATTCAGAGATGGGCCGAATTTTGTGGCTAGCCCTTTGCAGATATGGGAATGTGTAGAGGAAAGAAAGACCGCTACCACGTCTTCTTTTTGTTATTACAGTATGGTTAGCCGTTGTTCCTGAATGTGCATTTTGCTTCTAAACAGCGGGACAAGATGCAGGAAAGGTGGCCTTAGTATATTATATATAAATATTATATTGTTCCTACACGAGAACATAAGGTATGAGGAGAAATATAATTAGAAAATTGTATAGAACGACGAATCTTTGCAGGCGATCTTCGTGTGCAACCAGGCTTGCGGAAGTACATAGTCTAGGCACCCGATTATTTCGACCCTTCTAGAGTGACCCATTTTTGGCAGATTTTGCAGAAAGAAGCGGTGGCTAGATACCGAGCTTACGGGACGCCCTCCAGCTTCAATAACATGCCAGTCGGTCGTTTCAAATGAAACCCCTTTAGTCTTCAACATGAGGACTAGGAACCACGGTAATTACTAAGTACGTACTGTACCAGTTGTTCTAGGGCGCAAGACAATTGACAAGTGCGTCTTAACAAGAACGCCAAATTTCCCGTTTAGTAAACCATCGCTTTGAACAACGGTTAAGGTTGCTTGAAAGGGCGCATGAGTAAGACCGAAGTAGTACTCTAAGGTGAACCCTAGAAATTGGGTTTCCTCGTTATTTCTTTGCAGAGATAAGAGCCTCTGAGTGTCGTTGTGCAACGTGATGCTCCAAAGCATGGCGTTACACGTAATTCTCTACTACGCCATATTCAGGGCTGATCAAGGCAAGAAAAGTCTTTCTTAATCGAGATTGGCTACCCATGCTCTAGGCTCAGGTATTAAAATATCGTTTCAAAGTTAAATAGACAATATCAGGATGTAAAAGTCAAAATAAATGTTTAAAGGGTGGGGCAAACGCTGTGTGTGCATTCTTGACTGGAAAACGTTATGTGTATAACGCTGTCCATCAAGCAAATATCGTGAAGCGTTCAACTGGAGCGCGGCGCTATCATAACAACAAATTTAGGCCATGTGTCAGCCATATTCAGGGTCAAGAATTTTATGAACTTTCAAACAGTGATAAAAGTTTTGCTACACCCATTAGATGGGATGTTTTTCATGAACATCGACCTGTAGAATTCTATTTCAACTCCTGCTTTTTCGGCGCTTAGACGCTTAGCAATGCCTACCGTGTATGGAACGTGCACTGTGTGGAAATTTAATGTGACAGTGTCTTTAAAAATGATTCTGTCCTGAAAAAAACGAGAAAAGTAGAGCCCACCCGAAACTCCTTCATGTCACCCATGATGTCGAGCGTGAGGTTTTCGAGATTTGCCTGAAGAAGCGGTACCGCTATCACCATCACCAGAAGGGCGAACGTGCTCGTGGCCAGCGCGAAGATGAAGTAACGTTCAGTTGTCACGACGCCCATGCTGAAATGGAGCCGTCATCGTGGCTGGTTTTCGGTTGATAAAAGCGCGACAGCACCAGCGATATTACAGTACATACTGGACATGGCGCGACGAAAGAAAGAGTCTAGTTCTCATAAACTTCCCTTTTTCGAATGAACATTCAGATCGGTACAGCATTTTCCCTTCTTGAGTTGAAAACGCGGTATTGCTCTTATATAAGATCTGTACAGTATTATTTCCTCCACCTCTGAGAACAAATCTTACTCGTTGGATTTAGCTCGTTCCAACGGATACCTTCTAGTACCCAAAAACGGCCCTTCTACTGGGAGGCAGTTCGTGGCTAATGCCTAAAACGACTATAAAATAATCTGTTTTGCCTTCCCTACATCTGGTATGCTTTAAGTACAGCGGTACGAGCAGACTGGCGTAGGTATGACCTGGACCGTCTGGTTAGAGTGGTGGAAATTCCACCACCTAACTTGAAACAGCAGCAATCACCTATACGACCGTCTATGCATTATGCCAAACTGTTCAGCTTGTCCATCTGGGCGAGGAGGAGACTGCATGACCTCCTGCCTAATCTATCTCCTCGCATGTGAGGTCTGCGGGGCCGAGTACATAGGCAACCTCCTGTGTCTGAAAGTTAAAGGAAATCTAGATGGACTGTGGAGGTCGGACGGATATGGCGACCCCACTTGGTGGGCACAAGATGAAGGGTCGTTTCGGAGAAGGGTTTACGGTTCTGATAAAGATAGTAGCACGAGAACTCAAGACTTCAGCACGCAAGATGATAGAGGCGGTTCGGGTTTCTGCGAGAAGTCCAAAATTGAATAGAAAGGATGAGTGCCTTGCCATCACTAATGAGCTCTCAGCTTTCCTTGACCTGACTCTGTAGACTTTGATCGCAATGTCTTCAAGTCAGGAGGGCCTCTCGCCGGTCTATCAGTCTACCCACTGCACGTTGCGCGAAGAGGTGGCCTGCCATCAGGTCCTTTCCATCTTATTAGGTGAGCAATTCCTGCATCTACGGTTTCCACTGCACTTGGTAATGATTGGCCACCTTTTGTCTTGTATTGTAGCCTGAAAAGGCAGTTGGGACCGGTTGGATCACTTTGGTCCTTGATTTTCCCAGGCTCTGTGAAGGCGAATAGCCGAAACCTTAGCCGAATAAACGATTGCCGTCTTGGCTTTGGCTACAGTCAAAACAGCCACAACAAGATCTGTATAGTATTATTTATTTTGAAAATTCTATTCAAAGAGAAGCTGCTCACATGACAAAGAAACCGATAAGATGACAAGACAATGATTACGCAGCATTTCATTTTAAACTGGACGCTTGTCAATTTCAAATCGGGCTACATTGGAGATAAAATTGGTATTTCGCAAACAAAGGCAGACGTATCTGAAGGTTGAACAGACATTGCTCGATGATGTTAGCGTTATGTTTTTTAAAGAAAACATTGTTAGAATTTCACCTTTGCAGTGAATAGCCTGTCATGATGGAGATCGGTGAACTTGTTGGAGTATTTTATGGAAAGACTGCGCCGCGCTCTTGCTCTATATGTATGCATCGCATTGCCTACTGATAAAGTAATCGCTATTTGCATGCATATCAATTTCGGAGCAGCAAAAGCAATTACAACAACAGATACACCACATCTCACTACATAACCTCAGGCAAACTTCATATCAATTAAATAAATACTGCACATTTAGGACAAGTGCACGGCACAATCTCTTCTTTATACAAGCAAGCGACAAAAATTGTACGCTCATGCTAGAAATACACACATTTCTGCTTAATAGGTTTGTTAAGGAGTTCTTCCATAAAAAATTTCTCAGAACTAAGGTTATTTTGCCTTTTTGAATTGAGTGTCGATTTTGAGTTTAGATGGTTTTACTGCTGCTCAAAAAGTGTCAGTTTAAAAGAAAAATGGTAAAACCCCTGATACAAGTCGGGATCGATGAGTAGAGGTTTTGGTCAAGTTTTTTTTTCTTCAAACGATCCATTTCTTAGTGAGCTTTTGAAATTCTGCTTTTATTTGATGAGTTCTACATAGGATGGTAGACGGCTATGTTGGCTAAGGTTTCAGCAAGATCATCTTCTTAAGAACTTGGCCGTAGAACACTGCAGTTTATTCCACGCGTATACAAGGCTGGGTTCCCAGACCTGTCATCAACTCGCCAGCATGATTAACACAGTCTCTATGGATGATTTTAACCATTAACAAAGCCAAGACTTCATTTGCTTCAGAAAATCACGTAGCGCCGGCTCTCTAGCATCCACCTCTGTTTTCGCTTTAGCTACCTACTGGAATTCCCAGATGTGACACAACTCAGGTTGGGCAAAAATCCGATCTGTACCGAAATTTCATCTAACGGTAAGCTGCACGAGTGACTGGCGCCGTCTTCTGACTTCTTACACGCACTTGCTAGCACGTAAAAAGAGGAAAGCTCCATTTTGTTTGCGAAGAACAAATTGTATGATCAGATGGAGTGGATGCTTTAGGTTGATATATAGTTGTTGCCATATTTAAGGAAATCTTCTCCTAAGTGGGGGTCCATTAAGTTCTCTTTTATTCGTCAAGTTATTTCCTTTTATTTTTCAAGAAGGCAAGAGCTCATTCACCCGAGGAAATCACCGTAAGCTTTTGCTACCAAAAACCAGAACTAGGTTTCGTCACCACTTTCTCTAAATTGGGGCTAATTCTGAAGCTATCAAGCCAAGTAAAAAGGTTTGTGCACCGGTTGATTTCAATTGTTTCATTGAAGATGCTGGATTGTCATCTGAAACCTAATTGATCACAGTTGTTCCTTTAAAAGGATTGAATTTATTGGAAGGATCCTATAAGATTACTCACATGAGGTAAAATGTTGTCCTTCGCGGCTCGTATTGTTGATCTATTAGGTTATAACGAATTAAATGGCGCTCCTCGCACCATTTTTGGCGCGTCTTTACGCGTTTGATCAAGAACAAACCGTAACATATGGCACATCATTTAGAAGCGCAAACTTTGCTCTACCGGTGAGTACCAAATTTTCTATGTGAAAGTGGGAAAACTTTAGAGTTTTATTGACTTTTTTGCAGATGGACAAAAGGGTAATCCGAGGTATTTACTTGTATGAATTCAAGCTGGGCACTACAGCTAAGGAGGCGGACGAGAAGATCAACGCCGCATTCGGTCAAGAATGTTCCACAATTCGGACGGCGTATCGTTGATATCAGAAGTTCCGGAATGGAGATGAGAGCTTGGAAGGACATGAAGGTCGCGGGAGGCATAGGATGTTGATGAGAACAAGCTGAGAGATGTGGTAGAGGAGGATCCACACAAAGGTACCAGGGAGATAGCGAAGGTTCTTGGCGTCAGTCACAACGCAGCTGCCCGGCATCTGAAGGAAATTGGAAAGACCAAAAAGCTGGAAAGATGGGTGCCTCACGAGCTGTCTGAGGAGCAAGATATGAGATCTCGTCCGCACTGCTTCTACGGAAGTGACGAGAAATGGATAATGTACGACAACAGGCGACGATCGGCACAGTGGATGGACAGCGATGAGAGCCCCAAGGTTTTTGCGAAGCCGGAATTGCACCAAAAGAAAGTAATGGTGACAGTATGGTGGTGTTCGCTGGGAATTATTCACCACAGCTTCCTCCCTCCCGGTGAATCCATCACGGCAGAGAAGTACTGTATTGAAATTGAAGAAATGATGAAAAAGTTGAAGGATATCCGGCCGGCCTTGGTAAACCGAAGGCGAGTTCTCCTTCTGCACGACAATGCTCGTCCCCATGTAGCACGAATGACGTTGCAGAAATTGAATGAGCTGAGCATTGAAACTCTACCACATCCTACGTTTTCTCCCGACCTCTCCCCAACAGACTACCATTTCTTCAAGCATCTTGGCGACTTCCTGGTAGGGAAAATATTCAAACACCAACAGGATGCCGAAAGTGCCTTCGAAGATTTCGCCAATTCCAGAACTTCTGATTTTTATGCTACTGGGATAAAAAAGCTTGTGTCACGTTGGCAAAGATGTGTAGAATCAGAAGGTTTTTATTTCGATGAATAAACTTGCCTACAAGCCGAGATATTAACTGTTTAAATTACAGTGGTTCAGTGCCATTTATTTCGTTACAACCTAATATTATAAATTCTGCATGACATGTTCGTATAATAATTTAGAATTAGAATTTAAAGAACACCAAACTTATAATTGTATGGTTGTCCTCTACTTTGTGAGAATGAATGAAATGCAGCAGCCATGTTATAGGTCACGTTATGGTCGACGTTGCAGAACCTCGCTGAAGGCGGTGGCCGTCATATCTCGACAATGAGTCAGTTTCGCCAGCCGTTAAGGATGATAGGCAATTGACAACGAGAAGTGACCGAAGGCTTGAATTTAGATAAATGATGGAGCTCAAAAGAAGTAACGAAAATGGAAGGACTTCGCAGCTTCATAAAGGCCATGTTGTTGCCGAATAGGAGGTTCAATACAATGGTCATGATGAGGATGTGGCAAGCAACTGGGTCATCCATTCTCGAATGCTCCCATAGAAAACATAAATCGCAAGACCGATGACATCTTTCGCGCACCAAAGTGGTTTCGTAGATTAAATCTGATGTTAGTTAATGCACCGTTTCTAGTAATGAATCTAGTCCAGATTCAGTCGAAATATTAAGCAGAAATACCGGAGGAGACAGCAGACATGAACTTTTGACAGGTTGGTTCCTTAGAGTCGATGGACGTTAGCGTTTAACCATTCTAGCTGATGCGCCATGCACTACTTAATACTTCACTAAATTACAAAATACGAAACTACAAGGATGTTCTTGAGGAGAGTTTTTAGTGTAAGACTGTGATGATTTGAGGCGTTATTCGGTGGACAAGTTAGTGTCTGAAATTCATGGTGATTTTTGCCAGCTTATGTGCTAGGGGTGGGACCGATTCAAAATTTGCGTCATCTGTAACGCCTTCTACCTACTACGCACTATGCATTGGATACAAATGAATCACTTTCGGATATCCGATTCGGATATACCGGTTCGAATAACCCGAAAATTTGAGGACCGCAAAATTCTCCGTGTCTGAATCATTCAGAAATCTGGGGTCGCCAAAATAGCATTATCCGAATCATCCACTTATCCGAAGATTTTTAATCGGAGCCAATGTATTACCCTCCCGGTTTATACCATCGCTCCTTATCCACTCGAAGAAAGTTGAGAAGTGTTAGACAAGCACATCGTCTTTAATAATTGAAAAGGAATCAAAGCTAGCTGCCAGTAAGTACGGATTGCTTTTCAACAGAGAGATTTCGAAGCTTGCCAGTAAGGTTTGAAGCATACAACTGGTAAGAGAAACTACTCTAAATGAAGTGAAATGGATTCGGAAAAAAATTAGATAGCACATCGTCTATTAAATCGAAGAATAAAGTGAGTTAGAGTGAAATCTCGACGCGTTTATATAATGCAGGTTATCCACGGTGTGATCGTCTTCAGCGAAAACAGATGCAATCGTCTGCGGCACCAGGGAACGTCGAAAACGGTCGACCGTATATAGACGATGATGTAATCGGCGGATCACATACTCCATAATATAAATTCTTCTATTGAATAGTTCTGTAGTACTGCATCGACACATATGCACGAATCAGAAGAAGTTTATGGGAGACTGCGTATGTTTCAAACATCCCAGACTGATGCGCTCATTGACATTTCCACCAATCACAGCCTCAACACTATCAATTTACAGAAACCTTTGTCTCAACGAACATGTATGCTGGCCGACTTCGATCGCGTAAATGGGAACATTGGACTGCAACTGAATCTTGCGAAGACGATGTTCATGAGGAACGGACGAGTTTCTGGCGCCCATTCTCGCTCAACGGAACGAACATCTCCGAATGCTCCAGCTGTGTGTGTCTGGATCGCGAAGTCAACATGGCCAACGACCTGGCGCCAGAGATAGGCAGGTGGAAACGAGCGGCTTGGAGGGCTTTCAAGAGTGTCGAAGAAGTCGCGAAGAAGAAGAACGTTCGACTCCGTGCCCACCTACTCGACTCCACCGTTCTTCCTGCCCTAACATACGCCTCAGAGACCTGGGCTATACGAAAGCAGGTTGAACACGCGAGCAGCGTCGCCCAGCGGGGAATCGAGAGGGCGATGCTCGGAGTGACACGGCTCACGCAAGTGAGAGAATACCTCCGGAGTTCCGAGGTTCGTCGACATTCGAAGATCGGAAAGGCTGTCACATGGGCCAAGTCGTCAAAATTTAGGTAGTCTGGCCACGTAATGCACTTCGCAAACACCCGTAGGACAAACGCCGTCACGAGATAGTTTTTGTGGGATATCAAAAGAGCACTGGGACGCCCACCAACACCATGAACGAAGGATATGACGCTCTTTCGCTCGAGCGAGGACTCATTCATTGGAGCACTCTGGCACGCGACATGGACAAATGGAGACGCTGCTGACGCCCTTTAGAGCAATTCGATGGTCAGAGTTCGTTCGACGATAGGTGACACTGGTGATACAGGTGAGGTCTTAACAGATATCCTCTGCAGCGTTGACTTCAGTCAAAAATCGTAAACGAAAATGTCCACGCTTCATTATGAATTAACAGCATGCTTGACATAACTGACATTTGGAGAGCAGTATTACTCGTACCTGGTTGTGGCCACTCGAAAAGTGAAAGATAAAAAAAACTATCGGAACCCACTGGGTACGGACAATACATGGCAAATATTGATAAATAGGCCTCCGGCTTGCTGCGCTGCATGATGCTTCTCCATACTTTCGTGAACAAAAGGCCTCACAATTCGCAACAGACAATCCATTCTCACCAACATTTTCAATGCTCTATCTGCTCCTTCCCGCTACTCTTCTATACCTCTCTATAATCCATTCGTATATAATCCAAGGTTTCAGTGATGGCAACGGTACAGCATTGAAACATCAAGATCGTCATCATCCTCATCTCAGCATCCTCACCATAATCGTTTCCTGGGGCTGGATTCATCAACGACTTATAGCAATAACGGAGAAAATACAGCCGAAATTCCAGATAGCGCGGCTTATCAACAAGCGATATGGTGAATGTTTCACCGTGTCACTTGATAAGCCACGCTATCTGGAAATCAGAGATTTCGGCATTATATATAGTAGTATTTTCACCGTTAGATTTCTATAAGTCGTTGATGAGTCTGGCCCCTGCATATCAAATTCATTGCACTCCATAATTGTTATCGACAGCCTTTACTCTGAAGAATGAAATGACGTTTGGGCGAATGGTGTTGTGAATATTTCCGACTTTAGTTTGTAGCATCTCCCCCTCTTCACTGATGAGCCACAGGGGAGGTGCTACAACATAAAATAAGGTTCGTATGAAGAATAATGTGGCGAAACGAGCCTTCATAGGTATTTTTGTTTTCAATTTTAATACTTCTAATATTTAATATTATTTACCAGCTCGAAAAAGGCAAAATTGCTGAAACGTCAGCCGGAATAAAGCCGTTAACAATCTTGGTCAACATCTTATCAATCTTTCCTGCACAAAGGAGTGGTTTACACAATCTGGGAGGGATATAATCGAGCTTCAGTAAACCCCTTTCCTGGCGAGAACAACGCCATAATAGCGATTTCGCCACCAAGGTTACTTCAGAGCGGTTTGACCGCATCATGTTTTCGGAGGTGGCTTTTGAGATGGCACCTACCGTAATTAAGGTAATGGTAATTCTTCTTCTTCTTCTTCTTCTTCTTCTTCTTCAGCGTCTGTCCCGCTTCGTAGCGGGGTCCGCTATTCTGGTGTCATGACGCCACCTTTCCCGATCCAGCGCTAGATCAGGGTGGACACCAGCCGCTTTCAAGTCCGTATGTAACGTATCAGCCCAGCGCTGCTTCGGGCGCCCTCTAGGCCGCTTTCCTGTTACCTCGAAGTCAAGGCCTATCTTGCGGACGCTGTCTTCTTCTCCATGCAGAACGTGGCCGTACCATCGTAAGCGAGCTTCGCGCATCTTGTCCGCTATCGACGCGACACCGAACTTCTGCCGAATAGCTTCGTTTCGGATGCGGTCCATGCGCGTGACTCCAGCCGTCCAGCGCAGCATCTTCGTCTCCATGACGCTGAGGCGCGTTTCAACTTCCTTGGTCGCAGGCCAACACTCAGCGCCGTACATCGCTACTGGCCGGATGACTGCTCTGTAGATCTTTGACTTAAAGCGCTCCGCTATCTTCCTATCGCAGAGCACCCCAGTCAACGAGCGCCACTTGGACCAGGCTACACTCACGCGTGAATTCACTTCGACCATCAGTTTGCCGTCAGACGCGACTGCTGATTCCAGGTACTTAAAGACCGCAGTGCGTGGAAGCTCGATGCCGTTAACCTTGATGGAGGTGGACTCGGTAACGTCCGTCGTTAAATACTCGGTCTTCTTCACGTTCAATCTGAGTCCAAACCGCTCCAAGCGATCACACCAAGCTTGCAACTCTCGCTCGAGTTCTCCTTTATCTTCGCTAGCGAGCATCACGTCATCGGCATAAAGCAACGTCCAAGGGACGGGCTTCTGAAGATCTCGTGTGATGGCATCCATGACGACAACAAAGAGGAGTGGGGAAAGCGCAGAACCCTGGTGCACCCCGACAGAGATGGGGAACTCCATCGAGGTTCCAGCTGCAGCTTGAACTCGACGCTTTGGACAAAAGTAGAGAATTCGCACCCACTCTATGAGCTCTTCGGGAACTCCATGATGTCGCAAGGCGTATCATATCACTTCACGCGGTACGCGGTCAAAGGCCTTCTCCAAGTCGAGGAAGGCGATATGCACTGCCTTCTGTTTCTCGCGATGCTTCTCTATCAGGAGGCGAGTGGCGTGTATGGCATCAACGGTGCCACAACCAGCCACGAAGCCGCACTGATTGCTGGACAGCTGGACGATGTCCCGAATTCGTCCATCGACAATTCGCTCAAAGATCTTCATGCTGTGCGGAAGCAAGCGAATCGGACGGTAATTGGAGCAGTCTGCAGGACTGCCCTTCTTCTTCCAAATCGGGATCGTCGTACTTTGGCGCCAACACTCAGGCACTTTCTTCTCCGCCACAACCTGATTAAAGAACTTCGCCAACCACTCAGCAGGGTACCAGTACTTGGACTTCCACAAATCAGCTGCCACGTCATCGGGCTCAGTCGCTTTGCCTGGCCTCATCTTCTTCAAAGCCGCTTCAGTCTCCTCCACGGTGATCTTCTGAACGGGGCCGTGGGTTGGAGCCGTTGAAGGGATGGCTGGATGAGGAAATTCTACCGTAGAGATTTCCTCAAAGTAATCGCGCCATTGCTTCAATGCCTTCTTGCGGTCCGTAAGAAGATGGCCGTTCTCATCATTGATGCCGAAGAACTTCTCGATGTCCTCGGTCTGGCGATGGCGATTCTTTGCAAGTCGGTACAGATACCGCTCACCATCACGAGACTCGAGCTTCTCGTTGACATCTCCATAATGAGTGGCTTTCGCAACAGCCACGGCCTTCTTTGCAGCTTTCTTCGCTTCTTGGTACTTCTGCCAGTTATCGGCTGTCTTTTCGCCGAGAAACACGTGATAGAGCGACTTCTTCTCTCGAAGCTTCGCTTTCACGTCGTTTGTCCATAGCCATGTCTGCTTGTCGACCTTCCGTCGCCCAGGCTTCGTGATGCCGAGCTCCGACCGTGCAGCGTGACGAATCGCGTCGGTGGCCTTCTTCCAAGTTTCGTCGACAGTCGTGACTATCGGTAACCGCACGCGAGAAATCACAGCTGCTTCCTTCTCTCTGATTCGCCACCACTTAATTCTAGCTGCACCGCATCGCTCAACCTGCTTCAGCCTCGGAGGGGCGATCTTCAAAGTGCAGATCAGCGGTCGATGCTGTGGGGCGACCGTCTCATACGGCACGATCTTCGCGTCTGTGACAAGACTCCGGTCGCGATCTCTCACAAGGACAAAGTCTATCTGAGACTTGGAGCTCCCACTATAGTATGAGATGAGGTGGGAGTCGCGTTTTCGGAAGACGGTGTTCACAATGGTGAGATTATGCGATTCCGCATACTCAAGAATGCGCTCACCATCGGCGTTACGTGATCCGTATCCGAACCCACCATGACAGCTGTACCCGTCTTTCGTAGCACCTACGTGCCCATTAAGGTCACCAGCGACTATGATGACATCTTTCGACGGTACCACTGCTGTCTTCTCATCAAGCAGGCTCCAAAACTCTTCCTTGGCTTGATCCGAGCAGCCAGTCTGCGGAGCATACGCTGAGAAGAAGTGATAGAGTCGCTCCTTAGCGGCGACAACGATCTTCATCAATCGATCGTCAAAGCGCTCGACGCTTACAATCGAGTCACGAAATCGTTCGGAGACGATTATTCCGACACCACTGGTGGTCCTGGGACTTCCACATAGAACGGCCTTAAAGCCACGTCCTATATCCCTTGACTTGCGGCAGGACCACCTCGTCTCCTGCACCGCACAGAAATCAACTCTTCTACGCTCCAGTGCTTCAACCAACTCGCACGAGCGGCCCGTCAACGTACCCACATTCAGCGTAGCCACGCGGGTCCTGCTTACGTTACGGGACTTTCGGACTAGCTCAGTTGCCCCCCGATGCCGTCCTCGCATCAGGGACCCTCGCATACTTCTCACACTCGCCGGGCTCTGCGAGTGCGCGTCGGCTCCCGCGGACGCCGTAGCACTATCTCGAAACACTTGAGCTGTCATACACCATGTGATGTGACATGGGTCTTCGTAGGCCGGCCTGTCACAAGGGCCTGTCGCCTGCAATCGAGTGTCCGTGTTCGGCTTAACTCGCAGAGCGAGTAGTTTCCAGTGGCACCACGTGGAGGAACGGACATCGCCACCAAGGTAATGGTAATTAGGTAATTAATTTAATTTTTCATTAGAAAAATCATGACTTGTAAATTTTAAAAATGTTCAAAAATTTTATTGAGTAATGAACAAAACTGAAGTTTCAGAAAGATAGGCGATAAATGTTCACATGGTTTGAAGTTGTTTCCATGATCCAACCTTGAACGTTCACTTTTAATTTCCTACTGCGTTCATCAGTAGAATTGCATTCTGCTGATGAACCACTAGCAATAAGTCATGATTGTGGCGAGCATCCGTCATCAACTCCATGGCTTATCGAACTGCCACTGAAAGGCACACCTTGTCGTGGAACATGACGTGCAGATCTAGTAAGCAGTGGCACTTCGGAGGATTTTCTCAAGAATTTCAGCAGCAGCTCAAGTGACTGCACCATCGTTATGAGTGACCTTTTGCCTTTGTGACTCGTTGTGAGCTGAGAAGCGACTACATTTACGTGGGCTGACTCGGATTCTGTTAAAACCAAATGACTGTGCGAAGATCAAAAAGGTTTTTTTTTGGCTTTTAAGAAGGCTTTTCTTCCATATGATTAAAAGTATCCATTTTGCGTCATTTGCCAAAAAAAGCGTTTCAGAAATTGACCCCTCCCCAATCAAAAAGGCTGTTACTCTCAGAACCTTCCCTTTGAAGAATAAAATCCACCACAAGTCCAAACACATTAAATCCATTTTTATTTTCTGAAAACTTTTTAGAAGCTCTACAAAATCTCCGAATAATGGAAGCTTACATGCTTGCATGCGGCTGCGTTCTCTGATTTTGTCGATCGCATGCGGAGGACAGTTTTTTTCCCGGAAATAATTCTCTACCTTCTGAAGGGAACAACGACGCAAAGTGAAGTTATGCTCTACAAAAAATTAAGTTCTGTGTATCATACAGCAAAAAACAAGGTTCTCCGCTGCTCCCTATAATTAGGGAGATTGCCTTCAAATGTCTCATTTTTCATTGGAAGAAAATTATTTTCTACCTGAAGCAGACCACCTATACAGTTAAAATTTTGCCACAAGAACTTTCAAGTCTTGGTCAATGCTCAGTAAAAAATCATAATTCTGTGAAACGAGCAGGTTGGATCGACCTCGGGTCGATCTTGCACAGACGCCGTTAGAGCGACAAAATTGGACCTTCATAAAATTGATCTTAACTCGGTTGGGTGCGTGTAACGCAGTCGGATGAGGCGCCGACTGTCGCGTGCACCCGATACCAGGTTCCTGGTCCGGATTTCCCGCCCAGGCCAACCAAGCCTTCCATCCCTCCGGGGTCGGTGAATTGGTACCAGACTTGTCTGGGAAGGATAGAGCACTGATTTGTTCATCGGCTGGCCACCGCAAGTCATTCTATGGCCAAATACGCATTCAGATCGTCTCCACGATAACCCATAGAAGTAGAATGCGCTGGCGCATCCTAAAAGGGATTGAATAACGCCGTCCTTTATCCTTATCCTTTAACTCGGTAAGTTTTTTTTTTTGAATTTCGAAAAAGCTCATGGTTTCTTAGAAAGCAGGAGACAACAGCTTTCTTACTATGCGAAAAACAGTTTTCAGAAAAGAGGATTTCATGCGAGGCGGTAGGGTCAGATTTTTGACGGAAAAATTTGAGTAAGGCAGGCAGACGGTAGAAATTGCAGCATTATCTGGAATTCTAAAGAGTGTGGAGGTGGATGATGATGGGGTAGATTTATGTCATTCACCGAATTATATCATACATGGATAACGAAATTGCACTCTGTCCACTATCCTCTGCTGGTAAACTTATCCATTACCACTAACACATTACCTTACCAAGTGAATCAGGCCTCAGGACTCAGGACGCCCACCAACGCGGTGGTCCGACTTCTTCGTGAAAGCGCCGAACAAACGATACAACGCTCTTCGTGTCCGTCGAGCTGTGAAGATCCATTGGAGCACTTTGGCACGCCACAGGGATGAATAAGGACGCTGCTGGCGCGATACAGCTGATGCAGATAGAGAGATCCTCATCTTAACGTCAGCGGTTTTCCTCACACAGCTTTTTTTCCAATTTCTGGAATTGGTTGACGGTGACATTATGTCGTTAACAACTCGTATGATAGCGTTACTCGCCCCAATTTGACTCGCTCGGAGGGTCTCCTCGTAGAGGATGCCACATGGCACGATGCGTGTTTGAGTCGTAGAGGACGCTACTCTCATCTCCAGCCATCAGCTCTCCAAGAGACTGCTTTCGCCGCGGGATGGGACTGAAAAATGGGCACTCTGTTAAACTGCGTTAGATAGGAGACATGGAGACCCATCAAGTCAGCAGGTCTCTATTGCATAGGGTCTGGAGGCGACTAGTAGTTGGTGACTGTGTGCAACCGAGTCTCGTCGAAAGACTCGCGGAGTCTTGCACTGTGTGGAGACGTTCCGGCCGAGGCCCGTCTTTAAAGTACGTGTCTCCACCTCTGAAGCGAGCGAACCAGCGGTTGACAGTGCCGGTGGAAGTGGTGCTCTCCCCCAGTGCGCTGCTGATGCTTCGAACGGTTGCCGTTGCCATTCACGGCTCGAAGGTAGTCTTCTGAACTTCTCATCGTTGTGAAGTTATGGGAGGCAACGTGGCTATATGTATGTACCCATTACGGAGAAGTTTCGAGAAATGATATACAAGTGCCAGTGTTAGGTCGGTCAGAAACGGTATGTTCTGAACCCTTCACAAAGTCGGCTCAGGCTTGCTGACCAACTTAATAATTGCACCACCAGAAAAACAATGACTCGCAAAGCTTTAAAAATGTCTGGGAATCCAATAAAAGAGCAGAATTCGAAAAAGCTAACCAATCAAAATGCACACGCTCTGAAATTGCTCTACCTTGAAATATCACTTTTTACTTTTCCCCTCGGTACTAGAATTGCAATTTACACCTTGCTCTCACTGCTGCATCCGCCATCAACTCCATGGATTGTCGAACTGCCATTGAAAGGCGCACCTTGTCGTGGGAACATGACGCGCAGATGTAGTAGGCGGTGGCAATTCGGAGCGTGGGGAAAGTTCAGGATTTGCTCGAGAATTCCCGCAGCAGCTCAAGTGACTGCATCATCGTTGGAAGTGACCTTTTGTCTATGTGACTCGTTGTGAGCTGAGAAGCGACTACAGCTACGTGGGCTCACTCGAATTCTGCTAAAGCGAGTAACTGTGCGAAGTTCACTAGGTTTCACTGAGACTGTGGAGATGTCAAAATTTTCAACGGTCATGGCTTGGGAGACTGCTAAAATAGAATAGAGGAGAAATTAAAGACGTCCTTTTTAGAACATCCTGTGGACGTGATTTGTAAAGCTTGCCTAGCTTATTTTGGACCTCCCGCACCTTTTGGTTTGCTCTTGATCTGCTAGGTGTTCCCCCAGTTGTAGAAAGTGCTCAGGTGGAAAGTAATAGACGAGCAGTTTCTTCAGCGTAGCCTAGGTTGTTACAAGACTTTATTGCGGCTTACGCTTCAGCGTTGTCGCCTTCTTCAGAGCCAACAAAGAAATAAGCAACAGTAGCAACCTATGCTATACCGAGGAAACTGCTTGCCTGTTACATCGTCAAAGATTCATCGAAAGTCGGACATGGATTAAAAAATGTTTAGTTTGAGGTGGAAAGCCACAGATTTGAGAAGCGAGCAAGTTTCAGAAGCTGGAAAAATTGCTATAATCTCTTACTTATTTCTGACTTGGTAAAGAGAGAGTAACACCATTTAGCCACACTACAAGCTAACTGAGGTGCAACAGAAAAATTGAAAAAGATAGGAGTACATGCGCCACTTCCTGTTATTTCCTATTGCCTCGCAGTTAGGTAATGTAGGATCTAAGCATACTAAACCACAATCATCTTCATATAAAATTTCACTCAGTAGCCGTTAACTGGAACGTGTAGCGCAGTCGGAGGAGGCGCCGGCTCTCTCATGCACCCCGAGCAATTCATGTTTCGGCGATTTCCGTCCACGCCATCCGGGCTTTTTCGTTTTCAGTGGCCTGATACCAGACTTGTCTGGAAAGGCGAATACACTAACTTGTTCATTGGTAGGCTACATCGGGTAAATGCATCCATGCCATCCATGCCATTCAAATAGTCTTCACGGTATTCCGTAAACGGTGAAAGTGATGCATCAAATCCAATATCTCAAAGAGAGACTAATTAACGTCGTATTTCGTCCTTTATTCTTTATGGCAGTTACCACTGCAATCTATTGCTGAGGAGGTAATAACCTAGTCAGCTTGCTCTGCTTTCATAAATAGATCAGAAGTGGCAGCATCTCTTGGTAGGGGAGTCTCTCACGCCTTCGACTCTGTTCTCACACCTGCGACGCTGATTCCAAGTCATAGCGTGCAAATAGCAGAAGTGACCGTGCATGCGTTTGCAGCTTTCTGATGTGTTTCGTCATATACCACCACGTTCTCGCTGCGAAGTGTTTCACTTTTTTTGCTATAGCTGTGGTAGTAAGCCTTTCACATAATTTGATGTTACTTTACTCACAAACAGAGAAGTCGTATTAAGTAATTGAACTGATATATGTAAATAAAGCTGATCAAATCTGAGTTTCTTGCCCTTCCTTTACAGTTTGTTCAGGTACTAGGTAGCACTGCTCACTAGTTACACATCAGGGTGCATCGACTATTCTCACCTTGTATGTGGTGAAGTGGCCCAATTCAAAATTTTGACTGGTGAACATTTTCTGGATACTTTCGACTATCACGTGTGCATGTGGGTGGTGCTGTTTTGTTTAGCTGTCGAGCAAGTTAGTATCGGCTTTATTGAGGCTAAGGTTTGGGGTCTTCGCCTTCTTCGTAGTCTGGAAAAGTCGAAATCATTTTAAGACACTGCTGCCTCAAACCCCGTTTTACCTTAGGGGGTACCTTTCTTAAGACAACGAGACAATAGTTACGAGCTGGAGGTTGCAAAGGACGAGTAACCAGGTGTTACAGGTGTTCGACGAATAGGACCAGCATTCACCAGAACTATTAGGTTGTCCGGAAAGTTCTCAGCGTTTTAAGCGCTTCATTTTGAACTACCGTAACTATCTAAAATCTCAGCGGATTTAGTTGAAACAAGCACCGTTCGAATCAGCTCACAATCGGCAATGTTGACTTACGAAAGCTGTGGACTTACGAAAGACCCCTGGACCTGCGAAAGCTGTTTTGGCTTGGTGCTGATCTATGAAGGTCTTACCAGCAAGAGAATTCCAAAAGTGTTTGAAACGGTGGCGGTCGGTTGGTGAGAGGTCTGGAGAATATGGTGGGTGAGGCAGAACTTCAACCTGCAACTTCAACATTCGTTCAATATCCGAATGGTGATACAGGAACCGTGTGGGCGGGCTTTATCGTGCAGAAGAATCAATGACCAATGCTGACCAATGCTGGCTGAAGTTGACGCAATTTTCGGTGCATTTCATCGAATTCCTTACAGTAGGACTCTGCTGTGATCGTTTAGCCTTGTGCCAAAAAGTTTTAATGGACCACACTACCGCCACACAGTGACCATTACCTTTTTTTGGTGGAGGTTCACCTTTGGAAAATGTCTAGGGGTTCATCGACGTCCAGCCACTGGCCGGAACGTTTACTGTTATCACACAGAATCCATTTTTCATCACAACTGATGACTCGGTCTAAAAACGGATCAGTTTTGTTGCATGAAAGTAGAGAAGAACAAATGTCGAAACAATTTTTGCCGCTCACTCATCTCATGGGGCACCCACTTTTTGAGCTTTTTCTCTTCCCAGGGCTTCTTGAAGCATCTGCAACGGCAGCTTTACTAGCGTCTAGCTGTTTCGCGATCCCGCAAACTGCTTGGGATGGTTCAGCTACCACCAATTCCTTCAACTCGTCGTCCAGGATTGCTATAGGTCGACGGCTACGGAAGTCATCCTCAAAGTCTCCGGTCCGAAATCTACTGAGCCCCTGTCGCAGAGTGCTTTCTCCAACACTATTAGGCTCCCACACGTGATTGATTTTTCGAGGTGTCTCGGCTGCGGATTGTCCCAATTTGAAGTTAAAATAAAACACCGTTCGGAATTGGTCTTTCAATTCCCCAATTTGAAGTTAAAATAAAATACCGTCCGGAATTGGACATACTTCAATAGGCTCTTCAGGAACAAAAATTTAAAACAACGTTGAAGCATTTATTCAGATAGAGATAAAAATTCTGTACAGAAGGTAGTATTAATGCGCAATGCAAGTTGAATTTTTACTTAATAGTAGACGAATGACCAAAACGTGCTGACTCCTTGGGCAAATAGTAGCAAACAGTAACACAAAGCGCCGAAAACTTTCCGGGCAACCTAATACGTAGAGAAAAGAGTAGACACCTATGGGCCAGAGTCAACGAGTACTTGAATGGTCTTAAGAAGGGCAACGTGCTGATTCCTTGGACAAACCCAGAGTTCGATGCCATGAAGGAGTGTTGACACAGGTGTCCGTGTCGATCCGAGAAAGCGATATTTTGTCGGCACGAAAGACGCTAGAGACTCATTGAATCACGACTAGGAACCACCAGGCGAACCGGACAGTGTGGTGTCTGGCGAAACCAAGAACGATTTAAGAATTGGCACCCTCCATCGGGCTCTATATACATATTATGTGTGTTGACCTCTTTGCGCCGACCTCCAAGATACTCGAGGCGGTCTTTCCGAGTTGTTGAAACTTATTCACTCAACTACGGTGATTGACGGACCACCTTGGTAACCTTTTTTAAGGTTAGTCTTATTTTACAACTTTAGATCGGAACTTGTACCTAGCCTCCTCCAGACAAGTGTCCTCTAAGAAAGAATGGTATTAGTGGTGTTTGGGGAGTAGTATTGCAAATTTTAAAGTATCGTAAAGTGGCGTAAACTATCGTAAATTAGACGTTTCCATTCTCTGGAGAAAGCGAAAACTTCGAGCGTTAGCCTGAATAATGTCGATATCAGTAGGTCCACAGCTGAACAAGACACCTGGTCTACATACATTATGCCAAGGTTCTTTAAAAGCCGAACATGGGCACGTGTCCATATAAAATTTCGAGTGAATAGAAAACAGCCAATTTTTTGTTAAATACAAACTCTAGCTATAAGCTTTTAAGCCTAGATTGATCGTATTTGTTCCTCACAAACTCTATTCCATTATTTTCTTTCTCGAAGACGTAACAAATAGGTTTGGCTCAGATCGAAAAATGTGTACCCAATACTCCGGAAGCGTTTTTGGGTACTGCGTCGCAATTCGGGCCCGTCACGCTCACCATCAGATCATTAAGCGGTGGCAGTGACACCACATTTGACGCAATTCCTCAGGTTGAATTCCTAAAAATTCTATCCTAAATTCTTTCATAAAAATAAAGTGGATAGGGAGTGGCTTGCTACATGTATGCGTTAGCAAACGCTAGCATGAAGCTTTCAGTTTGCGTCCTCGGGGATACATTTATTACGAGTCCTATTGTTCTCAGGACACGGAAGCGATTCTGTAATCGTGGATCAAGCTTATAAAGTCGTCATATTGAATCTCGTCAGAGTACTCTCACAAGCGAAGGGGATTATGTACATAGTACTCTGAAGTGAGACCGATTAAAGACATGGATCATGTGAAGTCTTATGCTGTTCACCTATTCACATCATTTGCATGTGCATTGTGAGAACGTCTTTTATTCAGCTGAGATAAAGGATTATGAATTTACTGTGGATTAGCCAACCAAGGAGTAACCAGTGCTCTAACAAGCTCATCACTCGGCTTTTGTAGTACCTCGAGCAGGCTCACTAAGTCTAAGATATTGCGAATGATTTTTGAAGAAAAAGGATGGGTGAACGAAGTGAACCAAAGAACTTACCGGTTCCACAGAAACATGGAGCATCACTCTTCCTGAGCGAGACTCGAGCCAAGAAACCCCATTCTAGAGTATGTAATAACAGCCGACGCTTTTCCAATTGCGCTACCAAGCACATTCTTATATATGGGTCAAAATCAATAAAAACGTGATTTTCCGTGTTAAAAAGCCATCCTCGTACATTTAGTTGTTACGGTACCGTGACTTTGAGTACGCCATCCTCCAATAATTGACCAGTGGAAGGCAACGGCTAAGATGGAAAGTAGCTTATCGCTCAGAAGTTGGAAAATAATTGAGAATCAATTCAGATAGGAACCTGCGTTCTTTTTTAGCAGCAAATTCTGAAAGAAACAAAACTTGCAAGTGTAAATGAAGTTTAACAACGGTCCCTTAAGGAACTGAACAAAATAAGCAAATGCTAGCGAAGGTAGGCATATTCTGCATAATAATCAGGTCAAAATGAATGTTGCCTTAAGGACACACAGCTAAAATATACACAGCATATGCCAGACACAGAACAGGTTTCATATGAAACCCCCTTCAACCAGTATAGTTCTAGTGGACCAGTAACCTTAATGACAATGTTCGCGTCGCCATGCAGGTGTTTGAGAGCAATACATAGACCTCACTTTTAGATACTAGGCAAAACTAATTCATTTCTTCTTCCTTGTTCACTAAAGTATGACTGCGCTGTGATATCAAATGTTCCATAAATAGACAAAACCTCCGCTCACTCTGCTAACCTGTAAACAAAAACTTATCATTTGCACATGCATTCGTTTGCAGGTAATAAAATTCACCTGATCGACACTAGACGGTCTGAAAATCCAGCGTTGGCTTGGTACAACTCCTTCCTCAAGTAGTAGGCGCAGGCATAGTAGACTGACCTGCTCCTAGCCGAAGACGTTTCAAACCCATCATTCTCAGTGAGATAACGTGACCACGACCTTGGTAGAAAACTAGCATTCTGAAGGTTCTCTGAACTCTGCCGGAAGCGCAATATTCGTTCACTTGGCGAGTGTGCATAGGGTTCGTGAGCAATCGTCGAAAGGAGACGTAGGTATGAAGTGAGCTATCGCTGGGTGATTACAGTGGAATTGCAAAAAAAAAGAGTGGCAAAAAGCGTTTCTTTCCACACTGTCAATCTGATCATGAAGGTAGAATGAACCGTTCGAGAAGGCACTCTGTCCATGATGCTTCCAAGTATATAACGAGAAGATTTGCACTAGAGAATGTACCGTAGTATGAGCGGAATGGCAGCCCTACACGAGATTCCCATACGCTCATCAATATTTGATACTAATCGTAAGGTTCTCTCAACTTTGATTCCTGCAGATTTATGCTTAGTATGACTGCAACAAGCCGTTGATCTCAAAAATTTCGATGACGGAACCTAGCAGGGTTGGAAGAGGCGTACGACGTGCGAATCGAAGCGGAATTCGGGTCCCACTCGAGTCACCCAAGCTTCCATTCCCTCAGGATAGTGCTAGTTATATCTAGGAAGAGTGAAACGCGTACTTTTCCAGCGACTTTCCATCGTAAATTATTTGTTAGGGCGGTTACGTATTCACGCATTCTCATTGCCTCCGCGACATGCAGACTGCGTTTCGCAGCCACCTTTTTACCGTTTTCAAACAATTTTCATCTCCGTTCTTTTAAGATACATGTAAAAACCCTACGAATTCTTGAGAGGTTCGTATGTATGTATTGCCAGATATTTTGTGTGCCTCTCTATTTTTTGCAATTTTTAAGCCTTACAAAACCACATTTTTGGAGATCTTTCAATCGTTCTCCAGGAAAGAGATCGCAGACTGGTGCTGTCTTCACGACCTAACGGGTTGTTTTTATCAAATAATGCGGACTGATTATTTTTTGCCGTTTTCCTCAACATGAAAGTGAGGTTGCAACGCTCCGTTTGATCATTCAAGTGCTCTTGTTAAGCCCTTTGCGTCTTGCTTTTAATTGTTCCCGTTTCCAAGCTTGTACTCTGAGTAGGGTTTTCCCCGTTTTGTTAATCCAGCTGCAATGGTGTACCATTTCGATTTAAGTAGACAGATAACATTCCGGTTTTTAATTTTTTTAAAATCATATCCTTTAAATGTTTGGAGCCTTGGAGGTTTATGCTAACAAAATCAAGGTTTTCATATCTCCAGGATTCTCTAGAATGCTTAAAATCTTCTGATTTTACTGTACACGTCATATGCTTTGTAATTATTCAAAAGTCCAATGCAGTGCATAGTTTCGCTCCCATTTAATAACAGAAACGTGAAAACCTACACTTTACAGGTAATAGGTGTGTAGTTCAAAGCAGCTTAGATATTGCTGCAAACAAAGCCCAAGTTTAGATTTGTTTCTCGATAACTCCTTTTTACAATGTGTGTGATTGATTAGAGGACAAGTGGATGAGCATTTGTAGGTGCTGCGGGTGTCGCATAGACACTGTTTCAAGGCTCCGAGGGTTCGGATCCCTCCTCGGTCAACAAAGCCTTTTATCCTCTCGAGGTGAGCACATCGTTGTCATTTTTGCCTGGAAAAGATAAAACAGTAACCCGGCTACAAGCCGAGAATCGGAGGTCATTGAATATCCCAAATACGTGTTCAAGTTTCAAGTTAGCAGAATAGGATGCGTGACGCGTTCCTAACAATGTTTTATTCACATTATCCTTCGTTAATGAAAACGTTTTACGGCAGAAAAAGCATATATAACGTAATCTATTGTTCTGAGAGGGCGTATGTAGTGCAGTCAAAGGAGGTGACGGCTATTGCGTGAAACCGATACCAGGTTCCTGGTTCAGATTTCCCGCCCAGGCCAACAAAGCCTTCCATCCCTCCGAGTCGGTGAATTGGTACCAGACTCCTTTGGGGAAGCATTGGTAGAGTGCTCATGTCGTTGTCGTTCTATATGTTTTGATGCATATGTGTGGTGGCGAGTTGCACATAAATGCCTCCCCCAGATGGACCTCATCGCATTGATGGCAGTTTTCTTCCATTCGACGTGCTCTACGTTTGGGATACTATTCAATCTGACGCTCCTTTATCTAGTAATTTATCGCACACCAATTAACATTGAAGTATATGCTATATTGATAGGCAACTTTGCAGTCACCGACATTTTAGCTTGCTTAGCTTCACTACTCACACAGCAAAGGTAGGAACGAAATTTTTATATCAATTTGCTTTTGAAACCATATACGTCCTTTCAGAGTCATTCCAGTCCGTACGGGATTGGTATATGTTTCTCACGGACCATGCAGTCTGATTGGAGAAGGGTTCTGTTACATCGTGTAGGTTTTGATTGATCAAATTTAAAGAATGCAGGAAACCGAGAGAAACAGAAAATACGACGAGCATAACCAGGATGTCTGCCAAACTTAATCTTCCTCTTCTCCCGAGCGTTTAGTCCAGCTCTGTCGTAGGGTCCGCTGTTCTTATGATTCGTCGCCATTTCATCCATCAAGAGCGTCGCGCCCACTTCGGCGAGATGTCTCTTGATGACGTCCTCCTTCCTTGGGGCTCCTCCCGGACGCTTTCCTGGTGTCTGGAAATCTAGGGGCAACCTTATGGGGATGATTCTCTGGCCTTCTGAGAAAGTGTTCGTATCACATCACGCGTTGCTCCCTCATCTTCATCTGGATCGGGGCTGTGTCACTGAACTAACATCCTCGTTCTGCACCCTATCCCGACGAGTCCATCCACATGTCCACCTTAGATCCTCGTCTCTGCATCGTGCAGCTGCTGCTCCTTTAACTCGTCCAGGATTCAGCACTCACTTATAGAAGGGCAGGCCTGACTACTGTTCTGCTGAGTTTGCCTTTGAGTATCCTTGAGCATATACGATCCCAGACGATTCCTCTCTACCTCCTCTACTTGAAACGGCTGCGTTTATCCGTTCCCTAACAGTTAGGTCCAGTCCCGCTTCCCCGGATAGGGCACTTCCAAGGTAGCGGAATTCATCCACCTCTAGGGCTTCCCTTGGTAGGTAGTCTAGGATGGTCCACTAAACTGCTCAGAGCTGACAAACTTCGCTTTCCACATTCAGTCGCAAGCCGTTGGTCGACTGGTTTGGAGTTGAGGAAATCGGACAGCCGAAGGACAGATGATATCAAAGCGAAGGTTCAAGGAAGGAAGTCGCACTACCATGTGTTGTTCGGCGTCAACGCAGCCGATAACTGGCAGAAGTATCAGAAAGCTGCAAAGAAAGCCGTGGGCTTTATATTCAAAAGCACTCATTACAACTATGCCTACGGAAAGTTCGAGTCCCGCGATGGTGAGCGGAATTGGAATCGACTTGCTGAGACCCGCCATGGTTAATCCATGGGTATTGAAACGTTCTTCGGCATAAATGATGAAGATGGCCATCCTAGACTACCTACCTAGCAGATCACAAAATGGCGCTGAAGCGATGATGCAATTACTTTGAGGAACTTTCCTGAATATAATTTTACCATCCGGTCATGAACCGATCGGTTGCATCCACCTCCGGCGAAGGACCATCTAATCTCGGAGTTAAACTATCAGGACGTCATTGGAATCAGACTACCGGAAACTCCCTCCCACCACGACACGGAAACTGCCTGTTCGTCTGCACTTATAACTGTCGTTCGATCTTTACAGAAGCTGCAACATCAAATACGACGTTATCGCCCTGCAGGAAACAAAAGGTAGAACGGAAACCATAAGAAAGACCGACCACAACGAGCTTCTCATTATCGGAGCAAAGGTGGACAGAAAGAATATTGGCGGAGTTGGATTTCTCGTCAATTCGACAGTGCACACCCTAGTAGACTCTTACAAGATCATCAGTCCGCGAGTAGCTGTTCTTCGTCTGGAAACCAAAGATCAAGGAACCATCTCCATCGTAAATGGATATGCTCCAACATCTGCGGCCACAGATGAAAAAAGGAGGAATTCTACAAACTGTTCGAAAGGACTGTCAACGACGAGAAGAGCTACTGCAAAGCTGTCGTTGGTGACTTTAACGCTATCGTCGGTACGAATGATCATGACGAATGGAGGCTAGGACCACATGGAACTTCCTCAAGGAACGAAAACGGAGAGCGCCTGATAGAATTCCTATCCGCGTGCCGTCTCTACCATGGAAATTCTATGTTTAAGAAGCCTTCAAACCGATGATGGACCTGGGAAAGCCCAAATGGAGAAACACGTTTGGAGATCGACCATGTTCTTACAAACAGACGCAGGAGTCTGTTCGACGTCTCCGTGCTGCCTTCATTTGACACCGGCTCGGATCACCGTCTTGTCCGTGCGAAGCTGACTCTCAAAAAGAGGATGTTCAAGCGTGACACTCATAAACCGGCACCGATGAGGATCCCCACATTCAAGTCTGAGGAGTTGGAATATGCAGTAAAGTCGTACGATTGGAATCTTCTTAAAGATCCATCGGAAGACTACGACCTTCTCTCCAAAGGACTGTTGAAATGTGCTAGCAGCTCTCGCGAAGCCACCTCACCGTCTGCTTCAAGACTCAACGCACATGCTCTTGGAGCAAAGAAGAGCTGTTAAACTGGATCCTAATGCTTCCCATCTAGAAAAAGTCACCATCTCGAAGGCCTGTCGAATTGCAGTGAAGGAGCCCATTCAAGCCTACAGAAGATTGAAGCAGTTAGAAGCCGCTGGGAAAGGTTCAAGCATAAAGCGCTGCAAACGAGATCTCTGCGATCAGAAGGCAATAATGTCAGCCCTTGTGGATAAGGATGGAACAACGCAAACGTCTCGAAGAGCGATGGAGACCATCGTTCAAGAATTCTACACAGATCTGTTCCGTTCTTCCATCACTGTCCCGAAATGCTTGATGCCACCAGCTGAGGAAGTACCTCCCATTCTGGAATCAGAAGTTACTCATGCCATCAGAAGGATGAAGCCGGGCACTGCTCCCGGACCGGACGGCATTTCTGCTGATCTCCTTCGTGCGGGTGGCAGTGCCCTCTGCTCACTTCTTGCCAAGCACTTCAACCACTACCTTCGACTTGGTAGGATTCCGGACTCATGGAAGGAGTCGAAAACAGTTTTAATCTTCAAAAAAGGTCAGCAGGAGGATATCAAAACTATCGACCCATCAGTCTTCTCTCGGTTGTGTACAAGATCTTCACCAAGATACTGCTTAACCGCATGGAGCGTTGCTTGGATGAATATCAGCCAGTGGAGCAAGCCGGGTTTCGAAAGGATTTCTCCTGCATGGACCATATTCAGACTGTCTCACAGCTCATCGAGAGGAGACATGAATATGTCCAAAGCACAATTTATGGTCAACCAGTGGTGTGACACGAGACTCGTAAGTTTAAATGGAGTCGCTCTACAACAGGTCGACTCCTACGTCTATCTGGGAAGAGAGCTGAACATGGATAACGACCTCGCTCCTGAAATCGCCCACAGGAGACGCGCAGCATGGGAAGCCTTCAGTTCGATTCGTGAAGTCACCGATCAGGTCAAAGATCCCGGCCTCAGGGCCTCGATATTCAACGCCTCTGTACTGCCTGCGATGTGTTACGCGACGGAAACCTGGCCCCACAACAGGACAATCGCCAGAGCGATGCAAACTACGCATCGTGCACTGGAGAGATGTCTTCTAAGGACAAGCCTTCGTCAGCAATGGCAAGAAGGCCTACGAAGCTCGGAGCTACGGGAGAAGTCGCAATTAGCAGACCCGCTGCAGTACATGAAGAAGTCCAAATATCGCTGGGCCGGACGCCTGCTTCGACGAAAGGACAATAGATGGAGTCTCCGTGTCACAGAATGGCTCCCGAGAGACCATAAGAGACCACTGTGATGACCGCCAACGCGATGGGCAGACTCATTCTCAAGATCTTTCAGAGAGCGGAGTCTGCCTCACTGGATGCAAGCAGCCAGAGATCGAGCGGTCTGTAAGAGTTGTGGTCCCCGCTGAGAAGACCTCCAGCCGACAAAAGCACCATCAAAGTATCAAAGTAAGTAGTATCCGGTCATCCATTCTGTGGCCTCTGTCCATGGTTCCGTTCACAAGATCATCGTGGAGGAAACAGAAGCGGCCCTGATTAAAATGAAGGGGAGAAGTCGGCAGGCTCCGATGACCCTGAAGCCGACTTATGGAAAAGCTCTGATATCCTGCTGAGTGGTTGGCTAAGTTCTTCAACCAGGGGGTGGATTCATCAACGACTCACAGCAGTTTAGCGGAGAAAATGCGAGAAAATGCAATGTTTCATCATATCGCTATCGCTTGGCAAGCGCGCTATCAGGAATTTCGGCTGTATTTTCTCCGTTAAATTGCTGTAAGTCATTGGTGAATCCGGCCCCAGGTAGCAAAGGGGAGAAAAGTACAGGAGTGTTGGCACAATAGTGCGACGACTCGGATTTGGAAGAGGAAGGGCAGTCCTGCAGACTGCTCGAATTCGTTTCGTCCGATTCGTTTGCTTTCGCACAGCATGGAGATATTTGAGCGAGTCCTTGATAGACGAATTCGTGAAATCGTCAAGCTCTCCAACAACTGTGCGGCTTTGTGTGCGGTTGTAGGACGGGGGAAACTTATAGAGTTGGTGCGTATGGTCTATTCTTGACCAAGGGGTAGAGTGCAAGGTACAGCTGGGACCTCAGTGGAGTTTCCTATCTCTTTCGGGGTGCACCACGGTTCTGCACTCTCCTTACTGCTCTTTGTCGTCGTGATGGACGCCATTACTCGGGATCTTCAGGATCTTTAACCTTCTTGAGCTCGTTTCCAAATTTCTTTCACCATTCACGTGAAAAATCAAAACACATGAATTAATTCCCGGAGCTAAAACCTTGATTCATAATTTGACGGGGTGAGGCAAAAATGGAATCTTCCAACATTGCACTCAATGCACGTGGCTGGAACGTCAAGGCGTTTCGTGTTCATGTGCTTTGATACCAGAAAGTCAATACTTGTTCTTTCAGTGCGCCGCAAGATTACCCTTTAATGGAAGGTTTTGTTCCATTTAAACAATAGCCCACATACCATGGTTGCGTAATTTAGGCAGAGAACTCGGAATCGGTTACATTGGAATACAACACGCATTAGTGTCAATGAATCCCAAATGGGGTTCGATTTAAAACTCTCTGAGAGCATGAGTTAGCTGAACACATCGATTTCAGATATGATTTTTTGCTCTCGTGCTACACGCATTCGCTATATAGCTTGCTGTTTTCGTTCTTCTTCAGATATTACGTTCTGACAAATAAGCAACCTTCAGCTATATCACTGAAGTTGATCATTGCAGTTATTGCGATACCGTCCTTATTTCAGTTTGTGAGTGAAACTAGATCTCTTCCTAAATCGGAGTGTTGTCTATTCGTTACATTCATATTGAATGGGTTCTGTAGATGTACAACTTCAGATTAATCTTTTAAATTTATTTCCCTTAAATAAAGTTAATGGAAGCAGTAGACTATTCAGCACTACATCAAGCACTACACTAATTTGCTGGGATACGCCGCGCATTCAACTTCTATGGAAAATTGTGAAGGCAACTGGAGTGCGTAGTTGGCACATACAGTGTCCCGCTATAGCCAGCCGTTAGAAATACAATATCTTATCCATCCCAAACAAACCTGGCAACAATTCACCGGCTTTGGAGGGGTGGAAGCTTCGTTGGCCTGGACGAACCGTGGACCCCTGACTCGTGCTGCACGCGACTGCCGGCGCCCAAATCGACTCTGCTATAACGCGCCCGCTTAATGTCTTATGCCTTTCAAAAGTGGTGACTTAGCTAATAATCTGAGAAAGCTTTCTTTTCAGTGAAGAAGTTAGAAGGGTCAGTAGTCGAATCTTACAGATGTATCCTTAGCAACGATGACAATTCCACGTCAATCGTGTTATGCTGCGTAATACATAGTTTAATGACATTTCGGGGCGGAACTGAGTTCGTATTCGCATACTCTGCTTGCTGCTTGCAATTAACGAGGAAAGGATCACGGAACTTTGATATGGGACGTATATCACTGGATGCGGCTTCGAACGCTGATTCCAAATATGCGCTCCGTTTCTGCTGTGCGCATCTGTGAACGGAGTTATAGACCATTTTCAGCGTGGCCCCTTAGCCCTTTAGTTGCACGCAGAGACAACGAACGGGCGAGCTCAAGTAGCATGTAAGCTGCGGTGGGACCATGGTAATCCCCTTCGCCCATGCTTCGCCTCTTGACATAAAATGCTTTGGTTGATCATGACAGATCTTTTTTACAAAGTGCAAAACTCCTACAACACAGGGGAGTCGAACCACAAACCACAACATCTCACCAGGCCGCTACTCTACCCTCTGCACTACCACTAATAGGCGCAGTTTCCAGGCTACTTGAGCTCGCGCCTTTGTGATTCGTCGACTCAGCGCGCAGCTATATACAGTACCGTCGGTAAACGTTCGCCAAAACGCGGCCGGCGGCGGATTAATCCGCCGTTCCCGCCACTTTGCCTTAACTCTCTTCAAAGTCACTTATATTCAATGAAGTGCACATTGTTGGAATCAGAACAACATGATCTACCCAATGGAGTAAAAATCTTGACAGGGTTTCAAAATTTTTGAGTTCGAGATGACCTAGATTAGTCGAGCCCGTAATTGTCTTGACCTGATCCACATTCGCCCCTGAGTCTCCCCTAATTGTGCCCCATGGCAGGGATCGACTTGCCCAGTGGAATTTTAAAAATTTTAAACGCTGTCGAAAATATGTTTCATGCCAATTTTAGGTTTTGCCTAATCATGGCGATCTATTTAATATCAAATTTGCCTTGTTTGGCCCCATGTACATCATTCCATGCGTTCTCAACTGCCGGTTTTTCCACTTTCGCTAATTAATTACGACCGCATCACTTTTGCTCTAGGGCTGAGTTTTGCTGAAGTTTTCGACTTTGAGGTGTGGATTACAACTGTGGGTTTCAGGCTTAGTTTGATCAAAAGTAAGACAGTAGTCAGCCGCCAAATTGGCAGTGCATCAGGGTTCCAGGGAGACACGTTCTGCAAAGGCTACTTCACGTGTGTAGATCTGTGTCTCCACGAGGCGGATCAGGATGAAAGCCGGATATGTGGTCAGACACCATGCAGAGATGCTGTCCCACAAAAACGATGGAGCTGGCAGCTCACGTCTCGGAGTTTCGCTTCCATGGAGAGGCAGTTTCCTTCAAACTCAACATTGAGATCTGACACTGACGTCTGCCCAACCCTCGCAGAGGAGTTCCTACCACTTAGCAAAGCCCATATTTGCGATATCTTTCGAAATTTTTTCACTCGACTTTAATCGAATTTATTAGTTGAGACACGCCCGATACTGGAGCCCACACTGTTGCCGTAATTGCAGTGACCTGACCTGCCCCTGCAAACATGTGTCCTTTGGACATGCAGTCGCTGCTTCTCTCTTCTCACTACTCACACTAACCATTTGTACTCCTTAAAATATCGATTAATGACGACTTAAGTGGTTTCCTTACAAATTTTTTTCTGAACTTCTGTTTGAATCTATGACCGAATCGAAACCGAAGGATGACTTGTCACGAGAATGTATGTCTTCCATCTCTAGGAAACAACACCAGAAAACGGAATACCTCATAAAAAGTACCTCACAGAAATTCAAGCCCTAGGTATCGTACGATAGGGCTCTATGATACGACATGGCTCTCCGCTACGATCTTGGATACGATTAGGGGTTCGACTTTTGGTCGATTTTCCGCAAAAATCGACCAAAAATCGAGCCTTTCCAAAAGCTCTCCGATTTATGACAGTTTAAGTGTAGGCAACAGCGATCTCTGACACCAATGGACCTATTCGAAGGACTAACTTGTCACGGAAATAGTTTTCTCCTGTGCGAATGAAAAACCTTAAAGGTTTGATCATTAAATATCAATTTGTTATTGAAGCGATATTCTGTGCGATCAGTGGGGTTCCACTATTCAGACACTTTTTTGGAATAGGAAAAATGGAGTCCACAGATCATAAAGGAAGGTTGCTTCAGAAATCTGTATTTTCCGCTGTATATCGAGCAAAACATGAGTCTATTTAAGGCAAAATTTTAGCTATATATGTTGTCTGCTTTAGGTAGAAAATAGTTTTATTTTCATGCAAACGACAATTTTGTAGACGGCTCCAAATTATATCGAAGCTCGAAGCTTATTTTTTTACTGTGTGAAGAGATAAACAAAAGACAGAAAATCAGATAACATTTGTAAGGGAAGCACTTAAGTGATTACTAGCAATTAACACTCGATATTTTATAGAGTGCAATTTTGCATGCAAATGTCGCTCTTTCAGGTTAAAAAAATTGTCGTGTCCATAACGTCGAAATTGAAGCGGACCACACTGATTT
>OX375865.1:31161722-31328331 GCA_947359475.1 Heligmosomoides polygyrus bakeri | reverse complement strand
AGAGCAAAAGTGATGCGGTCGTAATTAATTAGCGAAAGTGGAAAAACCGGCAGTTGAGAAGTTTAAAATTTTTAAAATTCCACAGCGTTTAAAATTTTTAAAATTCCACTGGGCAAGTCGATCCTGCCACGGGGCACAATTAGGGGAAACTCAGGGGCGAATGTGGATCAGGTCAAGACAATTACGGGCTCGACTAATCTAGGTCATCTCGAACTCAAAAATTTTGAAACCTTGTTAAGATTTTTCGCCATTGGGTAGATCATGTTGTTCTGATTCCAACAATGTGCACTTCATTGAATATAAGTGACTTTGAAGAGAGTTAAGGCAAAGCGGCGGAAACGGCGGATTAATCAGCAGCCGGCCGCGTTTTGGCGAACGTTTACCGACGGTACTGTAGAGGGCAATGGAGCCCTTTTGAAAATGGTCCATAACCCCGTTCGCAGATCAGCGCAGCAGAAATGGAGCACATGTTTGGAATCAGCGTTCGAAGTCGCATCCCGTGATATGCATCCCATCTCAAAGTCCCATGGTCACCAAGTATCCTTCCCTTGGAAGGATGTGCTGGAGTTGATAGAACTTTCCTTTACTAGGACGAAATTTTATCACGAGTCGATTTATGTTCGGTCCCCATTCAAACCCACCATGGTCTCAATACACTTCGGAGTCGGCAATTTTGCAAAGGATTTGTCCTGGTGGGGCAAAATAAATATTCCTCCCTTGAATAACTGCCGAAGGTGTTGCCTAAGTGCCAATTCACGGTACTTCTTGGATGCTTGTAGAAGAGGAAATCGTTTTGCATCTATTGTAGGAAGTGATTAATCACGTTCTTCGTCTGCTACATTCATTCTTGCTGTGTGCTGTGTATCATTTGTCTCTCGAATTTTCACAACACAAAAGAGACGTGAATTCAGACTGATTTGGGGTCCAGCTTAGTGTCATTCGAGGGAGTATATGGTAACAATTAACTAAAATGCTTTTACTGCGATATCTCTAGTGCAATTTAGGTACCAAATGTAATAAATTAGTCTCGTTTTGTTACTTATCCAGGAATTATATATGGTAGGATACCGAAGCATGACATGACTTGCACAACACTTTGTTTAATAGCACAAGTTCCCCCCAGTAGAGTGTTTGCGCTACTATTTTTCCCTAGATTTCTCGAAAATTGTTTCATGCTCTTTCTAAACGTTTGGTTGTGTTTGTGACCTCACAATTGTTCTCCGGAGTTGAAGCATCTGGGTTTCAGATGATTCTTATACCCGCGAATCAGCCTCGACAGCAGCTTCTTCCTATGTTGGCAAGAGTGCTACCCCAGTATACGTTTGTTGGCGAGACAGTCACTGGCCATACGAACGTTTTCGAGTGGAAGGTGTGCACAGCAATTCTGCACATGACCCTACCCATTACGCCTGTATATATCGGTATTCTGCTACTAAGGAGAAGAATCGTTGCTATGCTGTCAGTTAATGCCATGTCGGAGAGCACCAAGAAAATTCACAAGCAACTGCTCAGGGTAGGTCTGCTTCTTAAATAATTGCGATTTGACTGCGATTTTTATTGACTTCTTTCGTCTAATGAAACAAAATCCGTTTCAAGTAATTAATGTCAAGTCTGCTTAAGGCACTTACCTATCAAGCAACGCTTCCGTGTGTCTTTCTTATGGGTGTGCTGTCGTACGCGATCGGTCAGCTAGGAGTATGCCAGCACCCAATACTGGAGACGCTCACGTTCTTCTGCTTCGGAACGCTTCCTGTGCTTAGCCCTTTGATGAGCCTGTACTTCATTGGGCCCTATAGACGCATCATATCCATGTGTTTGCTGGGAGCGGTAAGCAAGGTATTTCCGACCAAATGTCAAAAACCTGGCAAACCGATTCCCGCTGTTCAGTGCTCTTCTTATTCTGTCTCATTTTCCGTCCCTTAAAGTGCTTTATTTAAATGCCTTCTTCTGTTTTGGTGTATTGTTGTACGTTTGGCTCATTCTCAATTGATTTGTCATTCCATACTGCAGCCTCCATTCGCAACACTTTCATTTCTCCACCCTATTGTCAATGGTTGAATTCGAATATTTATATGTACGTTGAGTATGAGCGTTAAATTGTAGACAAATATAGATAAACTGAAAGTAATAATTTCCAAAGAGGCAGGGTGAGGGTCTAAGGCGCATGTCTGAACGAGCGAGTCATAATCACAGAAAGAATCTCCACCCCTTATTTAATATGAAAATGTGATTCGCTTTTGCCATGCCGTTAAACCCAAGAAATAGGGTGTTCTTGAAGTTACTAGGGAATTGGCAACGAAGTGCCCTCTCGAGAGCAGGGGTCTCTTGTACGCTTTCTGCCAGTAACTAGTTCAGAACGACGTGGCGTGGGTTCATGCGATGGAGGTCATGGACGCGGTTGTCAAGTGTACGGTATTTTTTCAACTGACTCATTATCACTGTGTTGACTATTAAACATAATGATGTATGAAGTTCAACAGCAGTGATACATGGGTTCGTACGTTAGGTGTCTCCCTGAGTTAGGCCTATGGTATACTACCGTTCGCTGCAGCGACGCGGGTGTGCACCGCGATGCGACGGCGCGCGATGCGCGTCGCGAGCCGTCGCCATCGCTGAGGCTGACATAGTTCACGCAGTTCTGCAGACGGAGACTTTTGCAGAATTTTAGCGAATCAGCTGATTCAGTGCATTTTTTCTTGGATTCCTTGTTGGAGTGGACTGATAATAGTGGTCTGAATAAATCTGGGCCTCAATTGAATTGTTCCTTGTTATGATAGGGGTGATAAGATTGGTGATTTCTGTATTCAAGCGTCACGATAACCCTCTACTGATCTGTCAAGCACAACACTGTGCGTCTCCGTGCCTACGTGGAACACGAGAATCAAAAGAAATACTGCAGTCAGCGAAGACGCGGAAAAAACCCCGCTAGAAAAACATGACTTCGAAAAAACCGGCCTCCAATTGGCACATCTCTGTGGACATGTCAACGGAGCTTCCCTGTGACTTGTCCGGCACAGAAATGTAGATTTCGGTGCCAGCGAGGAAGTTCAGAGCGAAAAAATGCGAGGATAGGCACAAAAGTGAGAAAAAACGGCCTAGAAAAATATCTCCTCAAAAGAGTAGCCGTTCAAGCCTTCGAAAAAAAAAACCGAAAATGAGTCTAGCCACGACGAAAACCCTACGAGGAGAACAACAGAGACATCACTTGACCACCCAACATCACCAGACGTATGTTGAAATTGCTGTGGTATGGTCACGAACCAAGGAAATGTCGAGATAAGTGAGCGAAAGTGCATAGAATAGGGCACAACAAGCGCTCCCCCCTCCGCGACCATTGCTGCCCGTCGCACGGGAGTATGTTTCACCCCCGCGACGCGGAGGTATAAAGGCCGCCACAGAGTTCTGCGGCAGCGCCGCGGCCCTATGCTTAACCATAGGGCAGAGACGCAGAGCTCGCCGCCAGCGGCGTCCCTGCCCTATCCTTAACCATAGCGGCGAGCGGCGTTGTCGCAGAACTCTAAGGGGGCCTTTAACTATAGCGGCGAGCGGCGTTGCCGCAGAACTCTGTGGGGGCCTTAAGCCCTAGTTTATACTTGCGCCGCTGCGCGGCGCGGCGCGATGGTCGGGATAGATATCGACCGGACGGCGCGAAAAATCGATATCTATGGCGACCGTGGTGCCGCGCCGCCTGGCGGCGCAAGTATAAACTAGGGCTAACACCCCTCTGCGACGCATCGCGGGAGCGATGCCGCGTCAACCGACAACCGCGCCCCACTGCGCCGTCGACAGTTGCCCCGCGCCCGTCGCTGGAGCGACGCGGGAGTATACCATAGGCCTAGGTGGAGGAATAATGGCGAACTGCGCTGTATACTGAAATTGAGGAAGAACTACATGCTAAGAACCTGGGGGAGAAGTCGTGGGAACACGACGCTGTGTAGTCTGAGAAGGATTTACACAAAACGCTGACATGTGCTATAAAGTATACACGGTGATTATTCCACGTTCTTTATTTCGCCCTTGATTTTACGCAGGTAGCATTCTCAGGAGGACTCGACAATGTTTAGAATTAGTCAGTCACAGACTTGCTTCTCCGTCTGTGAAGAGCCTGAATGAGAGTCGGGATTCATAACGTAGAACTAGGGGGTGCTTGTCGTGCAGTGGAATCCGATAGTTCGTTGCGTCTTCAACGTATCCTATTTTAATAAAGACTTCGCACACGAACTCCCATCAGCATAAACTGGGTAAAAGGAACGATGCATAAAACAAGCATCCATTGTTAACATTGGCACTTTTTTTAGTTGCGGGCTTTTTATCAAGCAGTAGAAGACAATAGAAGAACACGTCTAGCAAATGTGGTTTGGAATTTTTATTTATTATAGTATAGACCGACATTAGCAATGGTCACTAGTCATAACTGTCTATTATAAGACGCTGATTACGGGAATTCGCGTCATTCGTCCTTCAAAACTGTCGCAGCAGAGACCAGATTCTCACGCCTACGATTTTATTCCCACACCATCAACTGGACCACCGTATCATGGCGAGTAAGGTGACTGCGGTCGCTTCCTTTCAAGGTGCTCACCTCTGTCACTTTCTGTGCTTTCTGCACCTTAAGCCGGTTTAAAACCACGTCGCTACTTATATAGTATCTGGAGTCTGTGAAGTGTACCTTTCCCGGCGGCCGTGTCGTGGAATCCACAGCGTCCTTGAGTTCGCTCAGTTGATCCAGAATGTTTAGGCTCCTTATGCGCCAAATGTGCGCTGAAGAAACGTTACGGCGCCTGGCGATGCATATAGAGAGGCGCCGGCTGTCTCGTGCATCCGATTAGAAGTTCTTGGTTCGAATTTCCGCCCGTGGCAACCAAGTCTTCCATCCCTCCGGGTAGATGACTTGGTACCATACTTGTATGTGAAGAATAAAGAACAGAACTCTCCATCGGCTGGCCGCCGCAAGTCATTGCATAGGCAAAAACGTAATCAATTTGCCCTCACGGTTTCACGTAGAAGTGAAATGCGTGACGCATCCCAAAAGGTTTTGATAAAGGTAAAGGAACCTCCATTATCATTTTATCCTTTCAAGTGAACACATATTAGTTTTGTCACTTAACTGGCAAACATCTAGAGAAATTCTATGGAACTTCCAGAAGACGTAGCTCACGGTGGCAGCATCTGTCGGCCTTATCTCAAAACATCGCTCCTCCTTCAAAGCTTAGCAGCATCCCCATTGCTAGAGCTTTCAGCAGTTTAAATTTTTTGAATATTTGCTACCCTCCTATTGAGGTTGAACAGCAGTACACAACGATTTTCCTTAAAACATCAAGAAACCTCTCATTAAAACTGTGATTTGTCGAAAAGATGTTTGGTTGCGATCAGAACTGTAGCCAAAAGCAGGACTCGAATTACCACCCCTGAGGCAGGATGCTAATGTTATTACCGCTACCATCACTCCTAATGAGGCCGTAGGTTTAACTGGTTCTATGATGATATCTGCGGCCAGCGGGGAGCAAGCTGAACATACGAATGCGCGCGGCAGCCGCGGCGACTGCTGCGGCAAGCGCGACATCTGCACAGTATGTGCTGCTACAGTCACGAAGTCTAACGCTCTTGTGACTCCAAAGGCTTCTTTTGCTACCTTTGCTCAGCTATTTGAGGGTCCCGCGGTGCACTTAATCAGAGAAAATGGATATTTCGAGAGGGAATTGGATGACCTAAGCGAATAAATAAACAATTGCTTCCATTGTGAAAAGATTTAGTTTCCCTTTATGACAAGAAACTTCTAAAAAACCTTTTTTCCAAAAGCCACATATCTAGATACATTACAGCATAACTCAGGAGTTTGTTAGGGCTCCATTTTGGTCATAACGGCCCGTCCAGCAAGGATGCATCACTGGCGGCTCGCCGTGTGTGCGGCAGAGGCCGCCGCGCGCGCGGCGGAAACTTGTATGTTCGTACTACCAACCGCGGCCAGCTCATCCCGGTATCACTGCCAGTAGTCCCTCTTGATACGAGGACAACGTGGAGGTGAGCGTGGAATGAAACAGCGCAGTCACAGTGCGTTTTCCTACATGTTAATTAATAGCTGAAGAATTAAAATTTTATGTTTGGGACACACCTTATTGGACCCTATCCTTATCTTTCACAGTATAACTGCGTAGTAGCAGTAAGAAAAAAGGAAGTGATACGGAAAATTCTCGAACGCAGCATTCTCGACGAACACATCAAAAAGAACGATATAAGCCAGATGCACCAGAAAGAATTTCAGAACAAACTATACGTTCTTCGTAGAGTACGATGTGTAGTCCAACTGTGTTAAAGTCGTTCAGAAATGTTGTGTAATCGCTCACTGGCTAATTTAGTGTTATGCGCCTACGCCTATTTCATCTAAAGCTTGGAAGCTGCAATTGGGCAAAACAACGGTCTCGTCCATTTTGGCTTGGCACTCGAACAGCAGATAAAATTTTAAAAAATAGTGATGGAAATACAACACAAGAACATTGGAGAGGGCCATGAAATACAATTCCGCTCTTCAGACATCCTTCCCTGTCACTGCTTCTTTACCAACTTTTCACCTATGGACAAGAGGGGGGTCTCCGCACGCAACTTCTGCCCGTTTATCTGGAGATAGTCCTCCACTGTTATAGAGACTTATCGTATCACAATAGGAAGTCCTTTCAACCAGTATTCATCATGGGATAGACTCATGCTGGCGTGCAGTTGATTTCTAGCCTTGATCCGACATACGCGACTGCATGATTTGTTTGTCTATTCTGGTTATGCACTTCAGTTCAGAAAATACGTACTCCTTGAAAGTTGCTCCTAGGCGAAGAACGCTGTAATATCAGTTTTTCTGCCAAACGTCTCTCATCAGAGATTTATGTGTGGTTGACGAAACTTCAACAGTATTGCTAAACTGATGTCTACATACTTGGCTGAAATCCTATTTTCAATATAGAACAAGTAAGGAATGCAGAGGGATTTATAGAATTCATTTCTTATTTCGCCCACGAAATAGCACTCTTTCCTTAGTGTCGTCTAAGTGATCAATGCTATGTGCTAGTGTCTTTAGTCAGCTTGAACGAGAGGAGGGTTCTCGTCAACAAATTTAAGTGTTAAGTGAAACCGGAAAACCAATAAATAATTGCGATGTTTTGGATCGATGTCAGGTTTGTTAAGCGTTGAGTCGGAACACCCAACTGCCTGAAGAATATTGTGCTCCCCCTATCTTCCGAATCCTTTTAAATCCTTGTGAATTCGTCTTTCTCGCATAGCAACACTGCATTTTTTGACATATGTCAACAGTTCTCATTGACTACCTTCACAAAGGCTTCAAGAAATTATGCCTGCCGTAATATAGGTGACACTAAAAGATTCAGCCCGTTGAATAATATAACCTATCGAATAGAACTTTCGAAGACAGCGGTTGCTGTGGAGATCAGTTCTGCTTCGCATGACCGCAGATTTCGAAGATTTCGATGTCTATAAGGATATTCTGAAATACGGTGCGTACGCCAGTACTAGTGAATCCGTAGCAGAGGTGTAGTCCTTCCAGATCATTAGGAGTGGAGCTTGCGGACCCAGGAGCAGCAGTGCAGACGAGCTATGGGTTCAATATGGAGCTGTTCCAGGAACACGGGCTAACAACCTTCGATGTTTCATTCCAAATATGCCTTTTGGTTTTGACCGCTGGAATCAGAAGATATGTTGCATTGAAGAGCAAACAACAATGAGCCGAGGCAGTTTAGTGGGGGGTCGAGCGTTCTACCCCCTCGTCTCCCAGGCTCGCCCACCCCAACCCCCTGAGCTTGCTCGAGAGTCCAGTAGCTGCCTTACGAGATAGTGGAGACGCGGACATTTGCCACACCTCTGATTAAAGTGCGGCGGGTAGAACGCCACTCCGCCAGTTTAGTGGACCCGTAAGATAGCACTCGCCAAGAGAAGGGTTTACTTGCCACTATCACCTACATATATATTGTTTAAATCTGTACAGAATTGCGCCAAATCAAAATTGTTTGCAACAATCTAGATATAGAGATTTCCCTTTAGACACCACCCGACACCACATGATTAGATATCATGTCAATGAAAACTAGGGAGACCGAACCTTTTAGGACGCTGGTAACGCAGTCGGAGAAGGCGTTGGTCCTAGCGAACACGCGTAGTCAGATTCGGATCCCGTCCTTGTCAACCAAGTTTTCTATCCGTGCTGATGAACTGGTTTTAGATGTATATGGGAGGGATTAAAAACTGACATGTTCATTGGTTCACCACTGCATGCGACTGCAAGGTCTAAATCAAATTCAATTTACCTCCATGACATCCACTAACTGTAGAATTCGTGGCGCATTCTATTCAAGGATAGATCAACCTTCATCCATACCATTTTGGATTACTTTTCTCTCTTCGATCACCAGTCATCCACATGGATGCTAAAAGGATAAAGAATAAAGGACGGCGTCACTCAATCTTTTTTGGAATGCGCCACACATCCTACTTCTATCGGATGTCGTGGAAGCGATTTGAATGCGTGTTTGGCCATTCAGTGACTTGGTGGCCAGCCGATGAACAAGTCAGCGCTTTATCCTCCCCAGAGAAGTCTGGTACCAATTCAGTGTCCCCGGAGGGATGGAAGGCTTGCTTGGCCTGGGCAGGAAATCCGCAACAGGAGCCTAGTATCTACTCACGCGATAGCCACTATGTATCTCGTCCGACTGCGCTAAACGCGCCCACAGTTGCTTGTTCAAAAAAAAAAACGTCACAATCGCGAACGCATCATAACAGACACCCAGTTCTCCGCGTCGAAACCGAAATTCCAGAGGCTAGGTGGTGATCTCTGCAGTTTGATGGAGAGAAGTTAGGCTCATGACAATTGGCTAATTCCGTTGAAATTAGACGTTGCAATTAACTTAATTCGTTTAACATCCTAAGTTCAAAAGTTGCAAAGAAAGGTTGTGATTAACAGCGCCAAACACTTATCGCTAACCTTGGAACTAATTAATAGCATAATAATAGAGACATATTTGTCCCTTAAGAATCACAAGCTAAAAACATTGAGCTACTCTGAAAATACAGTTCTGACTAATCACTACGATTTTCTTCAGACGTGATGACTGTTCCAGGTCGAATGGTAACGATCCTCAGAGTTCCATTATAAAATTCTCTAAAGCTATAAAAGAACAATCACTATGGGAAGCGGATGAAATGACAGCAACTCGGAGCTGGGAGGCAGATATTAGATGTCGACTGTTTCGTATCTGCTTGCGTTGACAATATAATCATACAATATATTCCGTTAATACCAAGCACCTATGTCGGCGATCAAAAATAAGGTGTCAATTGATGTACCCATTTCACCTTTTTCTTCGAATTTGTGCCTTTGCTGTGAGACTAATCAGTTGATGTCGGAAATTCCACAGACACTGTAGCAGATGTTCCCTTGTGATCAAAACTCTTCCACTACGCGGGACTCGATCTCCTGGTGCTGGTTTGATTCCTGCCTGACCCTAAAGTTTCGATCACAACAAAAACATTTTACAACAGCATATACCATATATACTGTTCTAGGCTTAAAACAGATATATTGACACTGCTGCTAAGTAGTAAGAAGTTCAACATATTTTGATGCAGTCTGAATTTGACTCGACATATCTTTGCACCTATTCTGAATAAAGATTTGAGCGCTTGCTCCATTATCAACGGTGTTCCTGTGAGCAAGGCCTCCACCTTGAAAAAATACCGCAACAAATATGATTGCGACGAAGGAACGAACATCAACCGCATAAAGAGAGCGCTAGATTCACCGACTTAACCGAAATATAATACTAAAAAACGGAAGGGATACAAAAAAGGAAGAAATCAAAATCGCTTTATCCGTTCTTATTCGTTCGATAAAGCCTTGTTCGCTGTTACTGAGAGAGTCCGAGACCTTCAGATGAGCGGAGTCGACATTGTGTCTGTCGTCTTCCACACGACAACTGACTCGTTTGGCATGCTGTTCAACCTGGTGCTTCTCTATCTGGTGATCTATCGAACACCAAGCAACTTCGAAGTGTACGCCATATTGATAGGAAACTTTGCTATCACTGATTTTTCAGCGTGTTTGGCCTCCTTCCTCATACAGCAGAGGTGGGAAAGCACAAATGAAATTCAATGTTCTTCTATGGTTCCTGAAGTGCTTTTTCAGAATTATCCCCGCTGGAACGAGCCTGGTGTATTTCTCACACGGGCCCTGTAAATTTGTTGGAGAGGAGTTCTGCTACATAATGTGAATTTTATTTCTCTGTTTTGCCTTGTCATTCATTGAAAAGTACAAGGATAACTTTAGTCATGTTGAGCATGACACAAACCACATCCTTTTTTTTGGGGGGGGGGGGAGGGGTGGGAGGAGAAAAATGGGTCAAATGGGAACGGGAAATAGGGATTTTCATTTGGAACAACTTGCTAGCGTCAGGTAGTCGAAGGCAATGTGCACGAGACCTCGTGGCAATCAGCACGTAGCATCTTTCTCAGTAACCAGGGAGTGTAAGTTCGATCCCGCCTGGCGCCAGAGTTTTGATCACAACCATGCATTGTTGCATAAGCTTATAACTGCAGTAATAACCACTTGAAGCTTAGGCATGGTGAGCTGAGTCCTCTTAGTAACTTTGGAGAATGCCAAATTTTAAACCACTCTGCGAGCATCTCTTTTTGATTCAGAAGAATTCTGTATGCTGAGGGGAATACATGTCGCGAAAACGCACAGCGAGGATGTGGGAACGCGCCGTTGCTCCTACCGTAACCGCGACGACCAATTGTGCACGGCTCAGCCCCTCATGCATGGTACATGATTGGCTGCCGCGATTACTTGCTCATGAACCGCAGTTCGCGATTTCGAGGCTGTTTCTTTATACAGTGCCCCATTAAGATATGACTTCATGCTCTCCTGTTACACACATTCACTTTACTGCTTGCTGTTCTCGTTCTACTTCCGATACTACGTGCTGGCAAACAGGCAGCCCACAGCCACATCGCTACGGCTGCTCATTGTTGTTATTGCGATACCTTCGACATTTCAATTCGTGAGTTTTAGCCAAGGCCTACGACCCCTTCACTAAATTCTGTGCGAATAATATGTAGAGCTATACATCGCCTCACCTGCACATTGGCTGCCTTCTCCAACTACGAAAAGACTTTCAGTATTTCCGAAAATCACCTCGAAAATGGGCTAATCTGATGCCGCCGTTTAGCCTTCCTTAGAGTAGTGGAGAAAATTCTCGCACATACTGACATTAACCCTCGTGCCTACTTTATACGCCTCAAAAAAGTCTTAAAAACACTGTTTGGAGGGAGATGCAATTGCTGCAAGTAAAGCTGTTCTAGCGGTTTAGAATTTATATGGGGGCGGGAAAGATAGAAAATTTGCGACAAAAGTGGGTAAATGCTAAGAATTGCGGCACGTGCTCGACAAAAACTTCAAAAATTGAACTCGTTTGGTTGGTTGTGTGTGGACTAAGCGCTTGTCGCAATCGTAAATTAAACATTTTATTGCCACGAGTTACTCTTGAAGGCTGATTCTACACAAAGGCACATTATATCTGGTTGCAAGCAGTGCTCTAAAAAATATGAGAACTGATCGAAAGTCTATAACTTTTTTTTTGCTAGTAAGCTGTCGCCAAGAGTTAAGACTAGAGCAAAAATGCAAGAAAACAGAAATATTACATCTTCAACCTTCAATTTACGATTACAACAGGCGCTTAGTCCGTACACAACTTACCGAGTTCAATTTTTGGTTAAGGGTCTCAACGTTGCGCCGGTACTCATAAAAATTTCTAATTGTAGACAAATTTGGCAAACTGATCATATGGCAGTTTCGTATCTTTGCATAAGATGCATAAGATCATTTAATTAGCATTACGACTGAGCTCGTAAAACTAAATAGTTGTAGCAGAAGAAACTATCACGGGGAGTTTTGTAGCACAAGCTAAAAGAAAGCCTTACGGGTAACAAAAGACCCTTTCGGGCAGCACATCTCGAAAAACTTCGATTTTTTGGGCCTTCATATGTGCTTTAAATCACACAGACAGGTTCACTAGCCATAACGGTCTTTCAAAAAGCACTTACTTTTCCTAGAAACACCGTGCAGTTACAGACAGACACAGCAGTTGCATGGTATAGTTACTGCAACGTTGTTGTACAAAATTAAATGCGCATATTAGTCTATTGCCAGAATAGTGTAGGCCGTGAAATCAACACTTCCTGTCAAAGTTTGTTGAGCCGTCGCGGTTGTTACAAAACGTTTTAAGAGGAACTAGCAATGCTGGGAAGTCATAACCAGGTGAAAATCAGTAGCTTCCCTAGATCATCCTGAGCTTCGCCAACCAGCCCGCTGAGGAGCTGATTCCTATACTAGGAAGGGAGCTACCTCAGTACAATCTTACCGGGGAGACGATATCAGGACACACGAATGTCTTCGAGTGGAAGCTGTTCACGGCTATCTTGCACATGACGCTTCCTATTACACCTGTTTACATTGGAATACTGGTGCTGAGAAGACGAATCATATTGATGCTGTCAACTGATACAATGTCGGAGAACACGAAGAAGGTCCACAAGCAACTGCTTAAGGTCGGTCTGCCTAGGTTTATTACACAGCATTGATTTCGTGGCTCTGCAGCTGATAATGTGACGTGCTTTAGGCTCTTACGTATCAGGCGCTTCTGCCGTGTTTCTTCTCCATGGGTGTGGCGTCGTACACCATTGGGCAACTTGGAATCTGCCAAAGCCCATATCTGGAAACCTTCACATTTTTCAGTTTCGGTGTTCTTCCAGTGGTCAGCCCGTTGCTGAGTTTGTATTTCATACGACCCTACCGACGGATCGTGTTAGCGTGCCTATGTGGAACGTTGAACAAGACTTCTCCCTCCACAGAAACTTACAGCAAAAGTGGAACAGTCATCTCGAACACCCGTGTTCCATACTCCATACCCGAATAACCTGCCGTCGAAGTGCGAACGCTAGAAACAGTTTTTCCTTCCCATTATTTTATCTTCATACTTTGACGATTCTGTTGTTTTTGCTTAATTTATTTTCCCATGTTTATTTCATTCCATGACATCGCTACGTTTGTAACTCACGTATCCCATATATCGTTGTATTTATTATGACTGTTCTTTGAAAGAAATGCTGTTCAACGACAAAAATCCTCCACAGATTCCAGGTTTTATATGCACACCTGAAATTTCTCTTACTTCACTACTCAAAATTATCAATCGCCTATTGTACCGTGATCTCCAAACTCTCGATGTGAAACTGAACCTTATACATCAGTAACTATCCGCAACACTTTCGATTTTCGTTCCTCACCATACAAAGAAAATAGGTGGCGGTTAAAAACTCCTGTGATCGAAATGGAGGAAGACTTACTTCTAAAAATAACTCAGGACCCCATAGGGCTGGGTACAAAGCGAGTACAGCTTTTGAATTGTAACCGAGTTCTTGCTTGTCGAGCAGATCCGCATAGAAACTCAAAGCGCAATTGTGTTTAATTCGTCGCCTATTTGTTTCGGGCTCAACATGTCATATGTATAAAAACCTTCAAGATTAATGCGCAAATATTCTATAATAATGTCAAGGTAATAAGGACGCGGTAGTGTGCAGTCGAAGAATATGCTAGTGAAGTATTAGATTTTCCCAGGATCGGTGAATGGCATCAGGTTTGCCTAAAAGAAATGCAATACTTATATGTCTTTATTAGCTTGGAATCTCAAGACGTTGCGTAGTACAAACATGCATCCAATTTGGCTAGACCCTTAATCAGGGATACAGTTGACGCACGTTCCATTGTTAGGGTTTGATGAAGCTACTTATCTTCCACATACATTTAACCCTTATGAAGAAAAAAAATGTTCGTTTTCCTTGACAACTTTTAGCCCTCCTTGGGTCTCTTGCTCGTTTTTTCCGACATGTATTATATTTGATAGTGTGCAGGTTTATGCCGATTATAAAAAAGATTCCCAGCTTCCACTCGTAAACGGTCACCCTAGATTAGAGAGCAATCAACAACATTAAACCTTGAGCTATGGACCAAGGAAACAGGAAGAGTTGAAACGCATCGACAGTTTAGACTCATTTTAGGCCTCTCCTTTAGCTGCCTAGTTGGCATCATTCTGTGGTGAAAATAACGGCATACTATGAGATTCATGAGTTGAAAAAAATCAATGATAAAAGAAATATAATGAGCTGAAATGAAGCGAAAATGGTTAATCCGCTCGTAAATCAGTTGAGAGATTAAGCCAGTAGTGTTTATAACTTTGACGACGCTACCAAAACGAAGGCGTGTAACGCGACGATCAGGCTGGAAGCTCACTTCCCTTCGGAGTTTTCCGGAAATTGTCGAAGATTAAGTCCCAAACATGATGATACTTATAGACGAAGCATCAATCATGTTTTCTAACAAAGTTGAGAGGAACATTCTGTAAGCATTTCGAAGCGACGCTTAGGCCGCATACCCTTGATATTATTCCAAAACATGGTCGAAACTATTGGCTGGGCTCGTCACACCCCATCGTTAAGATTGTAGTGCATCATTCCGTAGCGTGAGAACCAAAAATACAGCAACAGCTTTTTCCGACGGACATCCCTTTTTGCGCATGTGGAGGAGGCGTGTCATAGTCAACCAAGAGTGAGCTGTGCGCTGGATTACGGCAGTAAATCCACTTTTCATCCTGTCATATCATCGAGTTGAGCAGCCTCGTCCTGTGGGAGTGAGCGAGATTCATACCACAACTACTAGCTCCCATCTTTCTCTGTTCCGACGTGAGATCATGAGGAACGATTCCCGGTCTTTTCGGGACTTTGCCGGCTTGATGGGAAATACGTCGCACTAGCACTGTTTCCCAAAAAACACCAGTGGTCCTCTCGACAAGGCGCAAAGAAGATCGGGTATTCCTCTCAAGCACACTGCGTCGTCATTCATAGAAGATGGTCGACCTGACCTTGGACGGTCTTCGATGTCAAACTCTTCGTTCTTGAAATGGCTCCACTACTTTGTCATGCAGTTGCAGGAGGGAACGTCCTGGCCAAACTGCCTGCGCATCAGTTCTGTCGCCTGCATCCTCGTGTTCACAGAACGGTAGAAGTCCAACAAACAGTGGCTGACATGGATGTGGTCATTAGACTTTGAAGACGTCTTCTAGCCAGAAGGTCACCACCGGTTTACCAAGATAAGTAGTTAGAATAGTTTCACGCCCAATTCATGTTTGCATCACCTGACATAGATCGATGTGATAGAATAAGAAGAGAACTAACCAAATCGACACGAACCTTGGGATCACCCTAGATATAAACATTCTAAGTGAAGTCGAAAAAAACATTTGTACACATAGATTTTGGAGCACATCAGAGTATATGTATATGCATGAAACATACAATTCGATCGGATTCTCATCGGGCTCGGCCACATTCTAAAAAAAATCTAATAGAGTGCCTTGCTTGGGAGAATTTCGACTGAATAAATAATGAGGCCAAATGTAGTAGAAGCCAGACAATAAGCTAAACAACCAAACAAAATAAAAGGCCGCATGTTTAACGCGAGTGCGTGCGTGTCCCGAGAGATCAAAATATCGATAAGTAAATGGCGGGATGACCGCAAACGGCGGGAACACGCGCCCCCACGACTGCGGGCGTCCTCAGAAAATTTTGAACAAGTTACTTGCGCCTTATGAGCTCCAAAACAAGTTACTTGCGACTTATTGCTCGCGGTTAACTAACTTGCAAGCTTGCACCCAGGAATTTTAAACTTGCACGCAACTATCTGTATTGCAGGGTTGCAAGAAGCTTTCGTGCAAGCTTGCACTGCAGTAAGTTGTGTCATCACGCGCGCACGCGATCATTCGGTAGCGTCCTCACACGCGCACGCGGTCGTACGGTATATGTTTTGAAATCGGAGCTGCTCTACCGAGCCGGACAGTCTTGCCATTCTTTCTGGCATCTTCCTTGTTTGCTCCCTCATCTCTTTTGGCTGTTTGCATTTGTAAATCCATTTCCCAATTGGTAGAAAGTATCTCTCAGCTTTTCCCAAAAAGAAGGGGATCCAACTCTAGGGAGGAAGTCCACCTCGTTTTTGTTTCACTTTGGCAGTTTTACGCGGCTAAAGTAGGTTTGTATTACATCCAGCTGGAGTTTTTATCTATGTACCACTATATATAAAGGAGTCTATGTAAAATTACTTACGTTTTTTTGTTGTTGAGTGAAATCGCCGGATCTTTCAGAGATGAATCTGTGGAGCCATCTTTCTAGACTTCCCGAAAGGAGTGATGGGTGAAAATCGTTTCAAAACAGTTAATGATTGTGTTTTACTTGTTAGCCAGAGCTATAGTAATAGAACGGATATCCTATCCTATATCCTCACGGGGGGCACCACTATGACTCACTGGCAGCGGCAACCAGAAGCAAACTAGTTTACGAGACAACTTCGTGTAAGACATCAAAATTTAATCAACCCAGTGGTTGGTGCAATTCATTATTTGCATAGTTGAAGGCTGTATGGTCTTGACGCTACTTCATTTCGGTTCGTTCCTTATTCTCAGATTGAGTACTATATCGCCTACTGTTTACAGTAGTGTAGTTGGGGTTATTTTGAATTACCTATTTGTTGTGTGCAGCGTTTTCTTGTGCAGTCAAAAAAGCCCTAAACGGCTCTTCGATTCAGTTTATTGCCTTTGAGCCTTTAGTTTTATCTCTTAGCAGCAGTTCATTCATAGCTCATTCATAGCTTCTTCTTCAGGTCAAAAATAACTATATTTGCATATTTTATAGATATACGATTGATCAGAGCTGCGGTTGTGTTACATACCAGGACTCCACACGAAAAACGAGGGGAAATGCAAAGGACTTTCTATAAGGTGGTTCAGCCGTAGGGTGGTTCACCCGTAAATGAAATACAGGGGATCTGAACCACCTACGATGGGAAGTCCGTGGCCCCATCCCCTCTTCCTCCTCGCGGAGTCCATGTCTATCATACATCAATGGTTCTGTTGATCATGTACGTCTAAAATACGCCGCATAGCTATTTTAGACCTGAAGAAGGTCTTAGACCCAAACCGTTGTCAACAAATATTGACCAATTCGAGTTTTCCACAGAGCAGACGAAAGTATGCTTTATTTAACCGTACGACGACATCGAAATTTTACGTCAGGGAAGCAGCAACCTTAAGGAAAAAAAACCGTTTGATTACAGCTGAGTCGCGAATATCGCCGAGGTCACAGCATTCAAATGACGAGTTCAATAACAACGCTCGGAGAGCGAGACTAAGTAAAGCGAGGCTATGGCAACACGACAAGTGGAGACGGGACACAGAGCACTTCTGGACCCAAATAATCGTCGCCGGTTATCCAAATCCACTAATCGATGCGAATTTTGAAAAATTATTCACTGCATTACGCAAGCATTTTCATTTAAATCCCAGCTCCAAGACCTTTCAGTTCTTCTCTTTTTCCATATAAACTACCTAGACATTCCGTATATTAACGTATCATTGTCATTGGCGTTATCATTGAACATATCATTTGAATGCTGTGACCTTGGGGAGGTGTATGATCCAGTTGTAATCAAGTACCTATTTCCTTTAACATCATTGGTACTCTAGACCTATAATCGCAGATCTTACAGAGAAGGCTCATTTAGGTATTTGATATCTCGAATCATTGGAGTAAAATTAGAGCAGCAGACCTCAAGATCATCATCTGTGTCTATTATACGCTTAGATTTTGGCCTAAGTCTGCAAGTTTCGAGGTTCACCATAGTTCTACCAACATGGTCTTTGCCTTTGATATGTTCCAAAAACCGTGTTGGAGGAACCATGGCGAACTTCGAAACGTTCACCTATGTCCATACAGGTGCTACGCTTTCTTCTTGATCTCCACTTACCAAACAACAATCACGGTTGTTCAGAAAGAACTATTGTTCTCCACATCTTCAGCGCCACAATAATCTAGATTACATGCGACATAACTTACATGCGACATGTTGTGCTAGCTTACAGCAGCTTACGAATGACTAGCAGGGGTCTTCGTGTAACTTACTTGCGACATTTCTGCTAGCTTGCAGCAACTTACGAATGACTAGTTTGAGGCAATCTATGACCCGCATGCAGCTTGCAAGTAACTTGTTCAAAATTTTCTGAGTCAGTGAGTGAGGAGTTTTTTGGTTTTGGTGACCCGTCGTAAAAGGCCCCCAGACTTCTGCAGCGTTGCCGCTTCCCTATCCCTCACCATACGGCAGGGACGCAGAGCTCGCCGCCAGCGGCGAGCCCAGCGGCACCGTCTAGCGGCGGTGGGGTCCCAACTAGAAAGACTACAGTACCTCGCCGTCGCCGCTGAGCTGCACCGCTGGCCGGCCGGCAGCCGCCGTTGAGCGGCGTGACTCATCGATTTCGCCGTCCACCGCAGAATTCTGCGGGGCCTTAAGTCCCTACCAGGTCGCTGCTGAAGGAACCTCCGTCGCCTCGTCCCCGTCGGATCGTCTCCATCTGTCGATTATTCCTCGCCCTTCCTCACCGCCGAACGAACGACTCGACCGGACCCGGATTCGCCCCTGCATCCTAGTTTTTACGTCGTGTTTCTTTTGTCGTTCATAATTAGGTTGTTACGTCGTAATAAAAGTTTGTTTTTGCTAGTGTAGAGAAAATCTGACTGGAGGTACAACGTCACTCGTATATCTTTAAGGTTACTCAAACACTTTCAGAGTGCGTAAAAAGTATTGACGCACTAAACGTAAACGTTCGAAATAACAGCACATCATAAAATTTAACACGTTTATATATAAAATGTCAACAATGATCTAGTGAACAGAACAGCATCACTTGTATTTTATATGGGCTTCCTTGCTGCGAATGCAGGGGCGAAGACGCCAAGGGAAGGCATCGACGGTGCGCCGCAGTAAGTTCATGTCGATTTCGTTCTATGCTTATCCTTCAGCGACTTGATAATTCTGTGCATTAAATCTGCAAAAGTGTTGCATATTCTTCAAGGTCCTCCAAAGTGCTCATTCTGGCGGAAGGCTCGCTGCAAGGGAGACGCATCCGACCGGTATCGTGGTTTGTGCATTCATCACAAGCGCCTCTTGTTTTCGTGGATACAGGAGTGAAGATAAATCAGTAGTACCTGTATTGATGTCCTAAAGAAGAAACTGGTTCCTTGGCTCAAGCCCCACTTTGAGAGTAAGCCGTATTTCTTCCAGCAGGATTAGACTTCTGCGCAGAGTCGAGGATTGTTCAGGACTGGTGCAGCGCCTACTTGAAGGACTTCATTTCGGCAGTGGAATGACCTTTGTGTAGACCGGATTCGAATCCGCTGAATTACTCTGGGGTGTTTTGGAGAACAAGGCTTGCGCTACTTCCCTCAAAAGTATGAAGTCAGTGAAGGATGATCTGGTCAAAGCATGGAACGAAATCAACATGGACTACTTGCGGCGCACTGCCGATGCCTTTTCTCGTCGTCTTCGCCACTGCATTCGCATCAAGGAAGCCCATATAAAATACAAGTGATGCTGTTCTGTTCACTAGATCATTGTTGACATTTTGTATATAAACGTGTTAAATTTTATAATGTGCTGTTATTTCTAACGTTTACGTCTAGTGCGTCAACATTTTTTACGCACCCTGTAAAATGTAGTAAGCCCGCCCTTTCCATATTTCTTCTGCCTGAACACTATTCTTTTTTCTATTATTTTTCTATTACCTATTACTTTTTCACGATTTCACTAGTCTTGTCAAGCATTCTGAGAGTATTACAAATTTCCCATCTGATGAATCATTTTCCGTACTAAGAGCATTTTTGTTCTGTGAATTAAGCCCGCTATTTTCTGGGAAAAAAGCGTGATATACAGATCCACCACATGTGTTCAATAAGAATACAAAACACTTCGTCTTAATCTTCGAGGTATCTCGAAGCTGATTGAGCATAGAAGAAATACTTCTTTGAATTACACAAAGCAGGAATGTGACGCAATTAGAATGCTTCAGTGATTTATGAAAGAAAATAGGAGACCTATGAAAGATAACAAAATCTCCACACCAACCTCAACACCGATGCAGGAGAGTGTTTACGTCAGTGAAGCGCACTGAAGCTACTACCGCGAAAGAAAGAGGTGGGCATTTCTCTTTCTGGTTTTTCTTGTTATTGGTCGTGTTTCGACGTTTGTGATTTTCATTACTGACAAGAATTTGCGACACCGTTGACACCATGCTCCGCGATAGGACCAATAAGCACGAAAAAGACGAATTCGAGGCTTTCGCTACGTTGTAATACTATTAAACAACGTTTGTTAAATAACGGTTAAACACTATTCAGGTGACTATGTAGCTACTACCCTACGCCGGATGACCAGTAGAAGTGTGGTATATGGGAGGTCGCTGAAAACTGGCTGATTGAACCTGTCGTCGAAGCCGATCAGGATCATCTGGGGTAGATATTCCTACCTCATTGTCGTTGTAAATGCTCGTTTGAAGAATTTACTCAATCACGCACTGAATCCAGTTGTTTCACTTTATCACTGAAGACTTGCTCACTCACTGAACTAAGTTGCTCATCTTACTGAAGGCTTTACTTACTCACTTGCTGAACTGAATGGCTAAATTAGCCACTCAACGCAGTTGTTCAACTTGCTCACCGAAGATTGACAAGAATAAGCTTCTTGACATTTTGCTTTGCTCGGTTGTTAAAGACTAATACATGTAGTCGTTTTCTCTTTTCTCGCTTTAGTCATAGTTATGGTTTATAGTTTGTGTTACTACTGCTGTGGCTGTTGAATTTTTTGTTGCTTGAATATTTTAGCTCTTTCACATAGATGATTGTATTTATCGTATTACTGAGCTGCTACTTCGAATTAATTATCTTGGAGCTGATTTCGCTGAATATAGATCCTACATCAACCCAGCCCATGTCTCTCTCTTAGATACCCAATTCAGAGTTTTCGACTCATACTTGGCTAGCAATAATCCATCGTCGTTTCTTGAAAATGTACGACTTTTACCAAACGAGTTTGATAGTCTGCATGACCGCTTGCCCGAAAAACTCACATTTACCAACTAACCTATCTCCCATTTCGACGAGGCACAGATTGTGCATTTTTATGAGGTAAGTTGTCTGTCTGCATCTTTGTCTTCTTCGTTTGTTTGCTCGAAGGAGACGACGTGCCGTATTGTTAAGGAAGTGGCTCAAGCCATTGTAGATGGTGACCGTTGCTAACGTTAATTCGCTTCCTGAAGTATATGATCTAATGCTGTCTTTTACAGAACTGCACAAATGCGGTTTATTTCACTACCAACCCCTACATGGTCAGATACTGAAAAAGATGTATGTATGTATGTAGTATCGTTTATCATTTTTAGTATCTTTTTCAGCTACCAATCGAGAATATCAGTTAGTGAACATATCTACTGCAGTGCCTGGTTAAGAGCGGTTCGAGGTGTTTCAATTATAAAGGGTGTAATAGCATTATACTTTAGCTTTGGATGATGTAGGCTATTGATGCGTCCTCTACAAACTCGGTATTGGATATTAGAAAGAGGCTATTTCCTGTTATGTAACTCACGAGTAGCTCACATCTTACAGGAGCACCGGGTAGGACATCTGATGCAGGGATTTTTAGACCAGTTCAATTAAGGCCTTCCTCGAACAGCATGAAGACGATTTTCTTGCTCCCATACAGCTTGACAACGTTGGAAAGATGAGTAACTGCGATCTTAAGACGCGCAGTACACGTTTAGCTATGCGTTCAAGGTACCTTGCCATTTTATCATCGACCAAGGTTTTCGCATAAACACTCGTTTCACTCGCTCTAGTCGAACGCTGAAGCTACGATGGATTCTAAAAAGTTTACTTCAACTTCAGGTTGTCAAGGTATTGTGTCTACGAATTTATTTTCTAATCTAGTTTGTACGGAACTGTGACGACTTAGGGCTAGACGGGCGGTGAAGAGCTATTTTGGTCTCCTTGCAAGCTGGTTTCGTCTTCTACTAACATCAGCTTACGTAATTCCGAAACTGTGAAAATTAGCACGCCGGCAACTATGGTGAGTACAATGTAGGATCTCGCTTTAGAGCGATAAATCGAAATTTCTTTTTGGATTCTTCAAGTCCCTTGATCGATTTGATCAGGAGGAGCGCCGTCATTGAGCGATTCGGCTTCAGTCGCTCCTTTGAGGAGAACGAGGGACGGGGAGCAGTGGGGTAAACGAAACATAGCATCCGACATAGACCAAAACAGCTGTCGTGCGCAACATGTTCCGCACAGCTAGCAGGGCATCTACTGGGGAAAACGAGCGCAAGGAATCACTAGCGCTTGCTCACCAAGACGCTGCCAAGAAAGGGTATACATTATTTGGCTATCAGCAGTCGCTCACGTAATTCCTCATTTGACGACAAAATCCTATTTGTCATCTCTTTCGTCTCTGTGTCAGCACTTCTACTAGGAAGTGCGTTAGAAGGGCGGGATTGGAGAACGATGTCAAAGTGGTAGATACACCTCCTGCTAACCTGATAAGTCGTTTAGTGCGCAACCGCCTGTACGACCGAACTTGCGAAACCCCGAATTGCACCATCTGTTCTGCAGGTAATGAAGGAGACTGCTTGATTTCAGGGGTTGTCGACCTAATAAGCAACAGCTGTGGAGGTGAATACATCGGTGAAACAGCTCACCCCTTCCACATTCACACTAAGGAACAACTGGAAGGGAAGAACAGGTCAACTGCTCTAGGCTGCCACAGGGTAAACGACCATAACGGCGCCGACTTTGAGGTCGCTTTCAAAATTCTAGTACGGAAGGCCCATACCGTTGCACGCAAAACCCTGGAGGGGTTTTGGATACAGGCCAAGAGCCCGAGGTTTAATCGGCGGGGGGAATGTGTCTATATAACCCGCAAGCTCACCCTTACATCAGTCTCGCCTTTTAGACAGTTTCACCGCATGTTGTCCCTCGCGTGTTCCAAATGTTGGACTGGTGTCACCTATCTCTGCTGGAAGGGTTGCTGTTCGGAAGGTCTTTGAATTCTCGCAAGGTTCGTGGCGATGTTCGGCACAGTAGCTTCCACATATGTTTGGACTTTTTCAGACTCTGAAGAAGGCGACATCGCCGAAACATCAGTCGTCAATAAAGCGTGTACTATCTCGGTTCCGAGTTCAACACCACAATAAACAATTGGACATCGATCAATGCCGAGATTCATTTAGGCTCGAACCTGGTAGCTATCTACTCCAATCAACTCATTGTTTATACACAACGAACAATTTATATAAGACGATAATTGCATAATTTTGCCTGGCTCTCGTGCAAAAATTGGAATAACAGCGCCCAATCGGGAAAACCTGCAAAAATCGGAAAACAACGCGTAAATATCATGCGACCACCCCTAAGGTGAATCTATCTTTAGAACTCGTAGTCGCACCAGCACCCGTATTTGCGATGAAACAACGATTTATAGACAATTCCCACAATTTGGTGATGCTGTCCATACCGCTAGTTAGGATGACTTTCCATTTCTTGTGAATTTAGCGAAGCAGATCACACCACCATGGCAGGTCACACCACCATGGCTGAGCGCATCGGTTCGAAATACCATCCCACACCTTCATGCCGTCTTTTGACTCAGTAACGTACAGGCGAGCGTTATCAGAATAGTTAACACCTATCACAACATCTTTATGCTGGTCACCAGGAGGGGAACACACGAAGCACGGCGCTACAATACCGGCCTTAACTTTTGGTCTTTGGGCGGAAAAAGCGAAAAAACCGCCTTTTCCGCCGCTTTTCTGTAGCGCTCTTCAAATTGAGCGCAATGTAATTTGAAAGACATATTCGTTATCAGCCCGAGCTCTCTTCACGATGAGCTGCAAAGCACCTAACGAGCGCCTGAAAAATAGTTCAGTGACCTAATTTCTGCCTGGCGCGGCTGACCCCTGCCCTTGCGGGGGATAATTACACCCACAGCTCCTAGGTAGTTAAAGAAGTAGGAGATTGACCTGATTTAAAGCGTTGTCTTTTTTATAGGAAATACCACATAGTTGTCCAGATTCCCTAGTTCCTCGCGATCGCAGTGATATTATTTTTAAGGAATCCAATTCTTTTATTCCAGTCAACTTGGAGAAAATTACCGAATTGGAAGGTCACTAACTTAAACAGCAAGCTTGTATAGGCTTACACTTACTGACTCGATGAAGCACATTGCAGAGAACTGCGATGTGGCCGAAAATTGTTTTGCGTGAAAATTTTCAAGGTCTACGTGCGGCCAAAGGGGTCCACATGACACCTTTTGGCAGCAGCAGTCGAATTTTGCTTGCAGTTCAAGTGGCTCTAAATTGGTTTACTTGGGGCAAGAATCATACCGGTTAAGAACACAAGGCAAACTCCATGAGGGCTTCCAAGCTTGAAATTCCGACAAAGTCTCAAAGGAATTCCGGGTCGTAAATTGGCGTCAAACTCGGGCTCAAGCACAATGAGCACAATTTTTAAAATTTTCATCACTTTACTAAAATAATGTTTATCGATATGCTCTCAGTGATTCTGAATTGAGTGGCAGTTTGATTTCGATTTTATATTCATTTAAACCGTTTCATGAGGGGTGAAATGCCCAAACTTCGGTTCGGGCCTCGTATTGGTTCCGGAGAATTGGTCCGCTCGCCTGCCGTCATGACTCCTCGCGCCATCTGAGCACGCGGTACATCGCCTAACTATGGTCTTCGCACTTTGGATGCGGCGGCCTGTTATTGATCTCAACGAATACCGTAGGAAAGGAGTGCATGGCGTATCCCTATTTTTCTTTATTTATATTTTCCTCGCATCACAATCAAGTAATAAACGTATTTCTATATTTTCCAAAACTTTCTAAAGTGTTGTAAAGAATCGGAACGAAAAATTATTCTAATACCTGGTCATAGGCTCACCTGTTTCTCCGCAACTTTCCCGAGGATTTTTCAAATCTTTTTCAAAGGAGCAGTAGTAGTATTTTCAAAGTTCATCTATTTTCCGGATCAGCTTGAAGAAATATGGTTTTCTCGGTATTTAAATGAGATAATTAAAATAAAATAAAAGTCCTCCTCCATCCTCACTGTGCAGCGCTGCATCAAAATCTCTCGCAGCGGCTTAATAGCTAAACATGATCGTTGATTGCCCGACTTCGTATGGTAGCACTTTTAAATGATAATGTAGTGTTGAAATCTTGTTAACCGACAATGATTTGTATTCCTTCTAAGGAGGACCTGGCAGAAGTCAGAAGACATTCCAGAACACTGATCGTACTCGGTGAAAGCAGCCGCTGGTTACGAATCCGACGTCCGTTTTTGAATATTCCGAAGATTTCGGTAGGTTTTGGATTTTCTTCTGGATAATTGAGGGTGGTTGGATCAGGATCACCGATTTTGCTCAAACTTTGTATACATATTCGGGGTGCCGCACACGATGCCGAGGTTCATTTGGACGATTACGGCGGGAGACCGCCATTCCCTGAGGGTGATCTGTGATCCTGACCCGACCACCTTCAATTATCCAGAAGAATATCCAAAACCTACCGAAATCGGTGGAATTTTCAAAAACAGACGTCGGATTCGTAATCAGCGCCCCACATAACCCCTAGATGATTTTGGACGAGAAAATTTTGCTAATTTCGAAAATATCGATTTTCGATGACTCATCGTCCGCGCAAACTCGGCGCAAGCTCGGCCTGGAGCGCCCCCGTCCGCAATGGGAAATTGTAAAAAATCGGTTTCTCTGAAACTGGTTGAGATTCACATCGTTCGGTAGAGCTTTTCGTGTTGAAGCTAATGGTGTTATTGCGAGTGTTGAAAACTCAAATATGGGCGAATAATGGCGCGGGAAACTTCAAACACTGGAACTCCGCCGCCCTAAAATGGCAGGTTGTTCTAAGGCAGTTTAATCAGCTAGGGAGTTGTGAGCACGTCGTCGTAGAGAACCTTTAGCGGTCTGCTCACCTGCGCATTTGTAGGCCGTTAGCTCTCTGTATCTTCCCGCAGGGGTCAACTGAAATTGGAAAAAATCGTGCCACACAAGCCTCACCTGCATTTTCACACTGCTTCAACTTTGTCCAGTCATAAGCTACATTGCTGAGGCACTGCTAGAACATTTTGCTGCCTACAAGAGTTACAAGCTGCAACCGGAAAGGTTCAAACATGACAGAGTTATCGCGCTCAGAACACGCCCGCGCGTGCAAATCAGCACAACGGTTGATGTTCTCCTAGCCCTTACTCGTCCATATTACGGCATTCCCTACTCCCAATAACACCATTCAACATGAAACGCTCCATCGAATGGTATCACGCGTGGCCCAATTCGAAGATATCGATTTTCAATGACGTCAACTTCCGTCTGCCGCGGCCTCAGAAAACTGTAAGGCGGCCTCGTCCTCGATCCGAAATTGTCAAAAAATCGATGTTTCCAAAATTGGTCAAAACTTTTACAGTTTGATAGCGCTATTCATGCTGAACAGAACGATGCCATTGCGAGTGTCGAAAACCCAAATCTGGACGAGTAAGAGAGCAAGAAACTCTAACCGCTATCTTCCGCCGATTTAAACTGGCAGCTGAGGCTAAGGCAATTTAGGAAGCTGAGGAGTGCTGAGCACGTAATTGCGAAGTACCTTAAGCGCTCTGTTAGCACACGCATTTGAAGGCCGTTTGCTCGCCGGGTCTTCCCGCAGTGGTCCACTGAAATCGAAAAAAATGCGTCACACAAGCCTCACCTGCATTTTCGCTTCCCTGTAACATTGCCTGTTCCTAGGCTACACCGTTCTACTTTAATGTGCTACTAGACCGTGTTACGGCCTACAAGACCTATGAGTTGCAGCCGAAACAATTTGAACTTGAAAGAGTTATTGCGCTACGAACTCGCCCGTGCGTGCAATTTACAAGCGGTCGCCCCTTCGATTGAAAGGTTCGATTCTATATGCATTGTTTGCGGCGCACTCCAAAGGCTAGCTGGACAGCATTAGAGCAATTTCTTAGTAGGCCGGCTGGCGATTGAACTCCCCAAACGCTCACTCTACCAGTTGTCGAACGCACTCGATTGATAGGTTCATCTCTATACGTATTGTACACGACGCACACTTAAGTCTCGCCAGGACAGATTGGAGCAATTCCCAAGTGGGGCGGCCGGAAATTTCTTATAAATTTCTCAAACACTGCAAGATAATTTTAACACATTTGCTTAAGCCTGGAGAGGCTGGTAGAGAGGCTATATGCTGTTACGAGAGTTTTGATCGCAACAATACATCCAGTAACTGCAAGATAGTCTTGAAGGCTTTACATTTTCCATGAAGCGAAGATAGAAACCTAGTGGACATGCTTCCGCCTGTTTCTCAAACAACTTAAAATTAAAGGAGTTATGAGCATGAATTTTTCCACGGATTTTTCCGTCGCAAACCGTCTTTTTGACCGCGCGACGCGGGCGGTATTGTAATTTGTAAGACGGTGGAGGTGGTCGCGCAGCACATCCAATCATTTGCGCAAGAGATAAAGCAAGCTGCTAGTATCCATCGTAGAAGAGCTGCCCGAATTCTATACATGTAGACTTATCATCGGGCGGCTCTTCTACGATGGACACTCTTTAATGTCTGGATTCATGCTTGCTCAGCTATATAATTTGAAGAATGGAGCAAGATTAAATGTAAAGACGATGCGTTGCAGCAACGATAATTCTCTAATGGTATGCACCGTCACTAGATGGAGTCGCCTTTTGATAGCGTCGGTTTATCATAGCGTTACCTCGTACAGCACCACATTGATCATCCCATGTGTTCTTTACTTTCCAACTGGGAACTTCCCGCTCGGAAATAAAAAGGATCTGATTGTACGTGACCTGGGCTTCAAAAAAATCTTCGGACTAAGCAGCGCTAATTCTACTATTCGCAGAAGCAACGTCTGCGCCTTTCAAAAATGGTTAAGTATTATTCTAAAGCAGTCTATGATTACTCAACGGCAAACTACTCCATCAGATTTTCACCAAACTCGTTTGCAATCGTGTGTTTCCTTTCCCATGACGATTGCAACCCACAAAAAATAAACCCTGGACGACTGAAACTCACAAGGAAGAAAGTAAAAACAATTAATAAAAGAAGGTACGCAGCGGTGAAGTACCGCGGAACTCATCAATGAAACTCCTCAGCAGGAATCCACGCTTTCACTGCACATGCATTATCTAATATAGACATGGATACAACTACAATAATTACTCACCTCGCTGGATCTTCGCCGACGTCGCAAAAAATCGAGGTCTTCTCTAAATAATCGAGATGGATACCCTACCCTATTTGTCAAATTTCCAGGGGTAACGGTTGGTCCCATCGCGATGTTAACGCGAATGCGCCACGACCGCCGGATGTCGCGAAGGTGGCCGTAGCCCCACTTTGCGCGTGCCACTGTTGCAGCAGTGTGAATGGGTCTTAAGGGGGTCACCGTTAGGCCTATGGTATACTCCCGTCCGCTGCAGCGACGCTGGAGTGCACAGCGACGCGACGGCTCGCGGTGCGCGTCGCGAGCCGTCACCATTGCTGAGGCTGACATATTAGGTTGGTGCATAAGTTCTCGGACATTTGGGGCATGGAATATTTATTATCACAACATACGAACAACAACAGTGATTCAGCCGGTTGTGATTGGAAAAATGTGAGCAGTGCCTCCTTGACATCCTCTCGGTTCCTAAATTGCTGGCCGTCCAAATAGCGTTGAAGGCTTGAAAACAAATGACAATCAGAAGGAGCGAGATCTGATGAGTAAGGTGGATGTGGAAGAACGGTCCATCCGTAGTCCGCCAACTCAGCCGCCGTCGCTCTAGCAATATGCGGTCTAGCGTTGTCGTGTTGAAAATACACCTTCACTTGCTCTCCTCGTGTGGTTTGAAGGTGGGCCCTCAACTTCCTCAGTTGGTTGACGTGAACCTCTGCCGTCACTGTTATCCCTTCGTCCAGCAGCTCCCAGTATTCTACGCCAAGAACGCTCCACCAAATGCATAGCATCACCTTTTTCACGTGAAGGTCAGGTTTCGGAACGTCCTCTGCCTCTCCAGTTGCGTCAACCCACTGTGCACGCCGGTGATAATTAGAGTAGAGTATCCACTTCTCATCTCCGGTGACAAGGTTGTCCAGCCATCCGTGGGTACGTCTGAGGGTAAGGAGAGACAGAGCGACATCGGCTCTGCGATCCATGTCATGTTGTGTCAAGTCGTGAGGTACCCAGCGACCCAATTTTTACACCTTGCCAATCGACTTCAATCCTCCAACGACTGTTGAGTGACTAACATCAAGAGTGCTTGATAGTTCGCGAGTGGTTTGGTATGGGTCCGCTTCCACTCTACCTTGGAGGCCATCCAAATCCAGTGTCATCGGGCGCCTTTCTCGTTCATTATCTTCAACGGAGAATTCACCAACTGCAAACCTCGAGAACCACTGTTACACAGTACTTCGAGCAGGAGCACTCTCATTGTAAACATCCTTCAGGCGACAATACGATTCGTTGGCATTGAGGCCAGATTGATGCAGGAATAACATGATATGCCGAATAAATATGCGTCTCAGTTGGGATGAATTGCTTAGCCATAATAGCTGACGTTAACAACGCAGAAGTAAATGTTGGGAACGGTTTTGTAGCCCTTTCCTTTCTCTATCGATCGATCATTTACGCGTTGATACATGTGAGAAATTTGGCGAGAAAATGCGCTTTCAATTGAGGAGGGATCAAATGCCCGAGAACTTATGCACCAACCTAATAGTTCACGCGGTTCTGCAGACGGAGACTTTGGCAGAACTATGGCCAATCAGCTGGTCCAGCGCAGTGACGAAATTGTGCTTTGTCCATCACATTCACCGTGAGTTCTGTCGTGAATTCGCTCAAGAGCACAGTTAGACTAACTGAGAACATTGTGCTGCAGGAATGTTCAGACAAATGCAGCGGATGAGCGGGAGGTATAGGAAAAGGTATCAAATGCCTTAATCGCCGTCGGACACCCAATCTACGAGTCTTTCCTTTCTCAAAACGAGTTTACATAGATTTTTCATGTAACAGAACAAGATTATTTGAGCTCACAGAGAGCGCATGAGTTTTTTCGAATCAATCCGTATTAGAGCACAGAAAGCAAAAGGCAGAGTTGCAAAACCCTAACCCCGCATCAGATGCGATACTGCTAGAGTCGCACGGTTCAAAAAAGGGTGAGAAAAAAAAACGGCCTAGAAAAATATTCCTTAAAAAACTACCCGCTCAACCGTCGAAAAAACCCAAAATGAGTCTACCCACGACGAAAACCCTACGAGGAGAGTGACCATTACATGACCACCCAACATCACCCGACGTGTTTTGAAATTGCTGTGGTATGGTCACGAACCAAGGAAGTGTCGAAATAAGTGAGCGGAAGTGCATAGAATAGGGCACGACAAGCGCTGCCCCTTCCGCGACCATCGCTCCCGTCGCTCGTCGCAGTGCACTGCACTGCGACGAGCGACAGGCTGCGACGGCCGTCGCACGGGAGTATGGTTCACTCCCGCGACGCGGAGGTATAACACCCCTCTGCGACGCATCGCGGGAGCGATGGCCCGTCAACTGTCACCCGCGCCGTCCGCCTCTGCAGCGAAGACGCGCCGTTGACAGTTGCCCCGCGCCCGTCGCTGGAGCGACGCGGGAGTATAGCATAGGCCTTACTGCGAATTTCACCCGAAATTTTCTTACACGTTGATGAATCGCGCTATATGGAGGGCAGATCGATGAGCGATGCTACGGGCACTGAGAACTCCCGTCCTTTCGCGTCGCCTTGCAATGGTCATCGTCGCCCTGCAATGGTTGACGGGAAGAATGTACAAGGCCTTACAGTCGCTGCGACTTATGAACGCACTATGCTGGCTAACTCTCTGCTGTGATACGGTCAAACTGTACCAATTCTGGCAGCCAGCCTCCTCAATATTCCCTATGTAAGCTATGTATGGACATCTCGCAAGGTAAGAAAGTGTTGAGCACTTGCATGTGAGAAGTTTTGTAAAGACCTGTGCCTTAGTTTCCCTACGTGGGCGGATCGAGGCATGACACTTTTACAAGTCCTTATCTTGTAGTACTTCGTCAGCCTACATTACCTGCGCACCGCCATGGTTTGCCTGTCACGATTGGAGAAAATTTAGGACCTGTTGCACCGATGACGATAACAACTCATGAAAGTGCGGAAGAATTTGAACCACCCCTAGCTCGAAGTATCTGCTCTGAGTTCTTACGCCCGCTCCGCCTTCACATCATTTGCATGATGATGATGCATTGAATTTCATTCTGACCGCTCTACGGCATTATTCTCTATAAACCCTTCACTCCACTGTTGGCGGCAATGCACTATCATTCAAGTTCAAATGCGAAGCTACAATATCAGGAAGGAGTTCTATGACTCATCGGCTGTCCCTTACTCTTTAACCTGCAAAAATTACTAATCGCAACCGGCACTAACTCGTGAGCGTGTGCTCCCACAAGCGGCGACCAGGCAGCGCAACTACAGTTACTGCGGTTCCTATATAGTCCAGGTCTACGTGTTGGGTTATGTGCGATAATAGTCGCCAATGGGGGGCTATTAAAGCCGGCAAATACGTTCAGGAGAAGAATGAACGACAGCGAAGAAAGAACGATATACGATAATTCACTGGAGTGAGAGCGACGACAGCTGCTCAGGACGACGACGAGAAGCGGCGAATAACGACTGAGCGGGATGAAGGCTAGAATGAGTAACTGAGCTTCCGCGCACTTGTTGCGATCCATCCGAAATGAGATAGCCCTAACGCAGTACGATCTATTTGAAAATATAGTGCCGCTGAAGTTTGTTCTCAAAAATTAGGCTGTGATACAAATGTTATCACAGAGTCATGGTTAATGAACGGCTTCTTCGTTTCCACGGTAATTCTAGGCGATCTTTGTAATAACGCTTCTTTCGTAAGGTGTGACAGAACGCCTAAAAAGATTGTGATATTATAAGATTTAAGAGATTATAAGATTTGATATTGCCGTTGAGGCAACATGATAAGAGTCATAGGTCTGAAGGTTTGAAAAAATAAGTAGCGATTTGAAGGTTATTTTCACAACCCTAAGAATCGATGCTATTCATTAGGCTCCCTATGTATCACTGAGCGGGAAAATTCAACTTGTTAAGATGTTTAGTGATCTATGCTCCAATAAAAAAATGTGTAATTTTGGGTGGCATCAACTTACCAGGCATAGACTATTAGAAACATCACCCTTCTAGTGGTTCTATGGTATTGCAATGTTTTGTCGACATGTAAAGATCTACGAAACTTTTAAAACGTTTAGACCCAACACGTTATGGTGATTTGTCCGACCTTTACCTGAGTAGGGATTTGCGTCTTGCAAAATACCTCAGCTGTCACACACACATTGACATATGTCACGACAGGTTCTAGTGACCATTAGTGTCATTTTTTATTTCTGTAGGCAATTCAAGCGGCTGACGTTAGATACCAAAATAGCGTTTCATAAGACCAGTTACCGCCTTACATATCAGAAATTGTTTTCGCGACCAAAGTGCCCTAGAGGGACATTGTAGTGTAGACCACAGCTATATAGCCTTTTTTATACCAGTCCTTAATAGGAGCAATGAACAGTTTTCAGTTTCGAAAAGCTGCCGCCAAACTTTAACAAGCTTCTTCTTAGCTCAGTCAGCCTGTTTGAGTCAATGCAGAAAGTATGGCAAATATATCAAGTTGAACCAAGCCGAGATAATTTCGACGTTTTAATGCGATAATACGCACATTTAATCGCCTCCTTAGTAAGCACAATAGCGATACTAAAGGGAAGATTCTTGAAGGACTCAACACAAATCATCGCTTTTTAGGTCATTGCATTTCGTATTGAAGCGCTTTGAATGAATCCCGACACTGAAGGATAGAACTTATTTCTCAGCTCGGTACTAGTGTACTTTTTGTACCGCACTAAATCTTGTTCAAAATAGGTCTACTAGGGGTAATCTGCTATGGGAAGAACGAATATCGTAATCGTTTTTTGCGGAAATGCCTTATAAACGCGTTATATTAAGTTGAAATCGCCCAGGGCCTTGCGAAATAGCGCGCGCTGGTAAGAGACGCAGAGTGTGCGCCTCCTACCGATGCGAACTATTTCGCCGTCTCTAGCCTGCAGCAGAGGTTAGCCAGAGCATAAGCCTTGAAATCTCGAAAAGCCTTGAAAGCTCTGTTCTGTGCTCTCCTCCGCTGACGCGCCCACACCCCGGAGTCCGTTCCCCTGCCCGCTGACGCGGAGGAGAGCACAGAATTGGGCAGGGGAAGGGACTCCGGGGTGTGGGCTCACTAGTGCACCCGTGTTAAAATTTCTTTCATCCTGGAGTTCCCTCCCTTGCCCAGTACGGAAGCAAATAAGACGCGGATCTTTAATCGAAACGAGGAGATAAGACTGCATTCACATTCGCGCTGTGTAGCTAGTCGCCACGGCGTGCCCACTCCCCCCCCTCGGAGACGGCCGCGAGTGCGTGCTGGTAGGGGCGAAGTCTCTGCGTCTCTTACCAGCGCGCGCTACTTCGCAAGGCCTTGAGCGATTCTAACTTAATATAACGCGCTTATAAGGCATTTCCGCAAAAAACGACTATGATATTCGTTCTTCCCATGGCAGATTACCCCTAGTAGACCTAGCTTGAACAAGATTTAGTGCGGTACAAAAAGTACACTAGTGCCCTCAGCTCAAATGACCAAGCAGAAGCCTCCGTGTTAGGCAAACGTTTTCAAACGTCCTCCTTTTTCGCATAGAATGACTTGTTAAAACGCTAGACTCTACCCTACATATTAAAGGTTTATTTTTTACAAGGAAAACATTTACAAAACACAACGGGTATACCAGCGACGTATACAGGGTGCGGCAAATTTCCCATGCACCTAAACATTTTAAATTTTTTGAAATTTCTTAGAAATTTTTCCGCTTTATTTGCCTAATATATGCTGTCTGAACATTGTGGAACTCATATGTACTTGAGTACAAAATGGTTAGGCGTTCAAACCTACGAAGTGCTATTATCGAAGTTCACCAGTCGTTCGGCGGCCTAGCGGCCGCCTACGACTGGTTGGGGGCTTCGCCCCCAAACCCCGAGAATAGGACGCCATGGCCGCTACGAGTTTCCTATTCTTCCCTAGGCCTTCTGACCATTATGTTAATCGAGATGGATCGGCTGATCTTCCTCAACGTGATCCTCAAAAAATCGATAATATCGATCGATATCGATTGGTCGACTTCAGATTCGTGTTCAGCGACCTCGATTACCCCCAAGGCCGAAGTTTCGCGCCACTTGAGCGCCATCCTCAAAAAATCGATAATATCGATCGATATCGATTGATACGACTTCAGATTCGTGTTCAGCGACCTCGATTACCCCCAGGGCCGAGGTTTCGCGCCACTTGAGCGCCATCCTCAAAAAATCGATTTTATCGATCGATACCGATTGATACGACTTCAGATTCGTGTTCAGCCACCTCGATTACCCCCAAGGCCGAAGTTTCGCGCCACTTGAACGCCATCCTCAAAAATCGATGATATCGATCGATATCGATTGGTCGACTTCAGATTCGTGTTCAGCGACCTCGATTATCCCCAAGGCCGAACTTTCGCGCCACTTGAACGCCATCCTCAAAAATCGATGATATCGATCGATATCGATTGGTCGACTTCAGATTCGTGTTCAGCGACCTCGATTACCCCAGGGCCGAAGTTTCGTGCCGCCGACGTGTTCGGCACGTCTACGGCTCGCCATGCACGGTTGCCGACGTGTTCGGCACGTCTGCGGCTCGCCATGCACGGTCGCCGACGTGTTCGGCACGTCTGCGGCTCGCCATGCACGGTCGCCGACGTGTTCGGCACGTCTACGGCTCGCCATGCACGGTTGCCGACGTGTTCGGCACGTCTACGGCTCGCCATGCACGGTTGCCGGCGTGTTCGGCACGTCTACGGCTCGCCATGCGCGGTTGCCGAGGTGTATGGCTGCCGCGCCCCAACTCAGGTGTGACGGACGGACAGTGTGACACACGCACGCACACACACACGCTTGCTGCTTTATATATTATATATAGTAGGATAAAGCCGGCAATCAAACAAGAGTGAAGATCCTTTTTGTGCCCCGAAGAACGGTTCTGGATACAGTAAAACGCTACAAGGAATTAAAGTCCGAAGAGGGTAGAAAAGGAAGAGGACAGCTACCAACGGGAAAAATGTAGGAATAAGCGAAAGGATAATAAAGAGGATAGTCTGGGGAACGCTTAAGAAGTTTCCTTATCGTCTGCGAAAATGCCATCTCTTGGCGGACCCTATGAAGAAGAGGAGATTGGAAAGATGCAAAAGGTTGCTGCAACGATTCACGGTGGCACACGCCCGAAACATCGTTTTTAGCGATGAAAAGATTTTCACGTTGAATCCTGCCTTCAACTCCCAAAATAAGAGGATTATTGGGACCCGCTTGCTGATGCTACCGCCAAAAGACGACCTCAGGAAAGTGCGAAAAAGCCTCAATCCATTATGGTTTGGGGAGGACCCACATCTTCAGGGAAAACTCCAGTTGCTTTCGTCGAAGCTTTTCTGAAAAACAACGCAGCGGTTTACAAGGATATCCTGTAAAAAGTTTTCAAGCTATAGGCCGATTCCTACTTTGGATAAGCCTACTGGTGCTTTCAACAAGATTCTGCTCCGGCACACAAAGCGAAGGTGGTCCAGGAATGGTGCTACGAGCAGCTGCCTGACTTCACCACACACGACAAATGGCCCTCCAGTTCTCCTTACCTTAACCCGATTGATTACTCTGTGTAGGCTGCCTTAGAGAAAAAAGCCAGCTCTAGAAGGCACCCAAATTTGGACTCTCTTAAAGAAGCTCTTCTGAAATCCTGGGACGAAATTGATGAACAGTATGAACCGTACCTGCGTGCCACATGCGAAGTCTTTGTTGAACGTCTGAAGGACTGTGTGGAGGCTGAAGGCGATCATTTCGAAAACTGTTAGCATGCTTTGAATTGTCATGCTTGTAGTAGACAATCTTGATAGCTAGAATTGCTTCTGCGAAGTTTGAATTCAAAATGCCATTGAATTTTCAGTGCACGGATAATTTTGCTGCACCCTGTGGCGCCAGACAAACTGTCGCCGTACCTCATCAGGAGGCTGGTCACCGCAATTTCTTATCCCATGAAGCATATATTCAACGTCAGCAACGTAAGGTGAAGCACATTACCGTTGGAAGGTACATTACCATCTCCTCACCATTAGTGCGAGATAAAAATCTAAATCTGAATACTCTTATATATCGTAGAAGGAAAAATTATTTAATCATGATTTACGGAATGATAAATGACTTGACTGGAAAAATGGAAAATTTTCTTCCTTTTCTTCTTCTAGCACAAGGGTGGACAACAAAAGATCTAGTTCCTCAAGTCAAAAAACAACACGAGGTTTGCTTTTCTTACTTGCTGGCTTCAAATTTTCGAATTTTTCTCACTGAGTCAGTTCAGAAGACATCTCCAATCTACGGTTATTGCCATCTTCTTCATCGTGTCGTTGGTTATGTTGGTTTATTTGTTTAGGTTTCCTTGACTTGGACCTGAATTACTTATTAACATTTTATTACTTGTTTTTTCTTCATTTTATCCAACTGTTTTAGAATTCATCAAAACCTCGTACACACGCCAGCGATTAATTTTATTAAATATGGACGTGTTAAACATTGCTGTCCGACTCATTACTGTCTCCAGTATGATAAACCTTTTTCTTTTCGACCGCATCCTTCTTCGCACAAAAATACGTGTCACCTCAAAAACAAGGACGAAGTGTACAGGCTGGCTCCATCGGTGGTAGCCTGGAGAGAATATCGCAGCTCTGTGCTTGCTGCAACAGGTGGAAGTTCTGGAGGCGACTCGAACAAATGAGTTGCTGAAGCTAGAACAAGCTTTGGCTTTCTTGGCTTCACTTGCCATTGGCGGATATCAACATTGTCCTACCCTTAACGCAAGTATAGTAATGCACAGCACATTTTTATTTATTTATTTATTTATTTATTTCATGCACACATAGGTGCGTCACAATGGAAAGAAGTCAAACGTAAAGAAAGAACCACCATTATTATGTCAAGTACGCAATAGAAGGAATAAGGAACGAACATAAATCAAGGCACAACTAGGGTAGAAAACTAAGGGCTTTGCTCTGTGAATAATGCCGATATTGAAATGCCTTATGATTTTCGAAAGCTGGTAAAGATATTACTCTTGAGGTCAATAATTGAACCACGCCGAAAATGCGGGAAAGAAAGACAGGTCCACACACGATCCAGAAGATCACCCAGAAAGCAAAAAACAGCCAATGCCACAATACTATACCAAATGAGTTCAGCGAGAAAAGGTATACGAGATAGAAATGGAATTAGGAAACAAATGTCCCTTGACATATATGTTATGTCGACAGGACGGTCCATCTTGAGTTTTCTTTCATATCTGGAATCTTTAGCCTAGCAACTGCACTCTGAAACACCTTTTTGCTTCTCGTTTCTCGCTCACGCCTACTTCTCACGCCTACTTGTTACTCGGCCTTTTAATAACCACTCTTGTTTTTGTATAGTAAAGCCCTTTATTTGTTGTCCATTTATTCATTAACATAATAGTTAAGCATCCACGTAATTTACATGTTATTCGATCTCAGCATTGTTCTCATGTCTGCATGACTATTCGTAGGTTAACAAAAATCTACGGACTTCTTCGCCAATTTATGTGCTTACTTACTCTGTAAATGATTCTTTTTTTCTTCTTCTTCTTCAGCGTTTGTCCCGTTTCGAGGCGTGGTCCGCCATTCTGGTGCGGTGACGCCCCTTACGCGATCAAATGCTTGATCGGGACGGATACCAGCAACCTTCAGGTCCACATGCAACGTATCAAGCCATCGCTGCTTTGGCCGCCCTTTAGGCCGTCTTCCGGGCACATCTATGTTAAGGCCAATCTTCCAAACAGTGTCACCACTAGTGCGAACTACGTGTCCATATCACAGAAGGCGAGCTTCACGTAACTTGTCTGCAATCGAAGCCACACCAAACCTCTGGCGTATTTCATCGTTGCGAATACGATCCAGACGCGTAACACCAGCCGTCCATCGCAGCATTTTCGTTTCCATTACGATGAGGCGAGTCTCAACCTCCTTGGTTGCAGGCACTCAGCTCCACACATCGCTACTAATAGGACAATGGTCCTATAAATCATCGATTTAAAGCGTTCCGGTACCTTTTTGTCTCATAATACGCCAGTCATCCAGCGCCATTTGAACCTCGCTGCTCTCACGCGCGAGTTCACCTCGAATGTCAGACTACCATCAGACGCAACTGCAGATCCAAGATGCTTGAAGTTTGTCGTCCGTATTAGCGCAGTGCCATTGATCCAATGAACCCGGCTTTGTTTACGTCTGTCGTCAAGTACTCAGATTTTTTTTGATTTAGCTTGAGCCCGAACATCGTCAAACGGTCGTGCCAAGCTTGCGCTTGTCGCTCGAGTTCGTTCTTCTCTTCGCTTGCAAGCATTACATCATCTGCATACAGCACCGTCCAGGGAGTAGGCTTCTGATGGCCTCTCGAAATGGCATATGGCATCCATCACGGCAATGAAAAGGCGCGGGAAAAAGGCGGTCCGAGCCCTGGTGAACAGCGACGGAGACAGGAAGCTCTGCCAATGTTCCACTGGCGCTCGCACACTACTCTTTGGGCCACATAGTAAATATGCGCACCCACTCAATAAGCTCTTTGAGAACACCGTGTTGTCGTAAGGCGTACCATGTAAACTCACGCGGTACACGATCAAATGCTTTCTCTAAGTCGAGAAAAGCTAGGTGCAGCGATTTCTGCTTTTCGCGATGTCTCTCTGCCAGAAGACGAGCAGTATGTATGGCATCGATGGTGCCGCTGCTACGAAGCCACATTGGTTGATGGAAAGCTGGACGATGTTGCGAATACGTCCATCTACAATACGCTCATGCTGTGCGAGAGCAAGCGAATTGGACGGTAATTCGTGCAGCCCGCAGGACTGCCCTTCTTCTTCCAAATCGGGATCGTCTGCTTTCCTGTGCCCAGCTTGAATTCGTACAAGTAAATGCCTCGGATTACCCTTTTGTCCATCTGCAAAAAAGTCAATAAAACTCTAAAGTTTCCCCACTTTTACATAGAAAATTTGGTACTCACCGGTAGAGCAAAGTTTGCGCTTCTAAACGATATGCCACATGTTACGGTTTGTTCTTGATCAAACGCGTAAAGACGCGCCAAAAAATGGCGGGAGCCAGTGCCATTTAATTCGTTGCAACCTAACATATACATACATATATATATATATATATATATATATATATATTGTCCGATAGAAAGGAATTTGGCTATAAAGGTGATGATAACGTTCATTTAACACAACATTTGCCGCTATGTTTAGGTTGTTGCCTTCATATAGTTCTTATGTACCCTGTATTAAATCTAAGTCACAATCTTAGAATTTTAGAATACAGAACAACTGACATTTGAATATCATTCCAATACACTACCGCCGAAAAAAATGAAGAAAAAATTACCTTGCAAAACTTAGAAGATGGATAATTTAGTCATATAGTTTTCGATTTAAAAGACTTTTGTGACGGAAGAGACAGCTTCAATTCGCGTTTGTAATATAATTTGCAAAAGCTGAACAGAACGAGAATGATACATATTAAGATGACAACAGCTCTGACATTCTTAAAAACATCGAATATGTTGGGGAGAGATTTGAAAATGCGAGAAAAAAAAAGAAAAAAAAGAAAGTATTTATAGAAACAACACTAAAGCCAGATTGTGAAGATGAATTGTTCATGGAAACAATTTCAGAAAGATACACTACGTCATTTACGAATGCCAATCGTCCTTGGGGCGTTGCTGTAGAAGTTCCTCTTAGGCAGTTGAAGTTGATGCTCTGTTTCCAATAATAGCTGGATTCTTGTCTCCTGGCACGTAGCGCAGAACTGATGAAGGAGCGTTTGCCTTGATGCTCTTTACGCGGTTGTTGATGAGGACCGGTAGCGCTTTCTCGAATTTGATCACATGAGGGCGACCTTACTGTCCGACCAAATGTGCGAGTTCAAATATGGCTGCGCAGTATGCCATTTTGGAAGCGTCGATGAATACGTGAAAGTAGAATTGAGGATTGCTCGAATCGTCGAAGGTAAATCTTCTTGGAAGGCGAATTTCTTTGATGCAGCATCGCACAAGGATTGGTTCCCTCTCTTTCGAAAGGTCGAATGGCAGAAGTGTATCCCACGACATCTTACTTTTCCAGAGCTTTTGGACGAATGCTTTGGAGACTAGAGTTGAAGGCATTATACATCCAAGTGGATATACGTGCTGGCAACGAATTTAAGAACTTTTCTTTTTGTCCAAGTGCAGCAATCTTTTGATGACTTTGGAAGTGACAGAATGAACTCGTCGTCATTGGTGTTCCATTTAATTCTGAGAATATTGGAATTTTGGTCGACCGCTACACCTTCAACAATCTCTACGAATTTTTTGAATTCCTCGTCGTTGCCTTCGAATTGTCGAACATTCACACCTGTGTCATGGAATATTTCCTTTGTTTCTTCGTATACAACTTCAGCATTCTGGGATGACGAGGCCTCTAAAAAGAGGTTGTCCACATAAATATTGCGTAGAATCTTCTGAGCACGTGGTGAGGAGTAGTTGCAAAGATGGTAGTGAATTTTGCCGGCAAGAAGAAATGGCGAAGCGACTAATCCAAAAGGTACACGCATGAAAACGTAAGTGACAAGGTTTCCTTCCTGAAGTCCTATAGTGGGATTTGAAACTGTAAAAACCGAGTGAAATATTAGCTCGCTTGCCTCCCGTCTTGACGGATCCGTCATAAACGCATCGAAGTTTCGTGTTCTTGCTGTTTTCAGATTCGACTCGATGTTGTGGAAGATAGCGGCAGGACGCCGGACACTCACTGTCGTTGACTTCTTCAAAAATTCCTCGACCAAGCTGATCTATAATGATGTTATGGTATTTTTAAAGCAAACCTGGTTGTCAATCCAACACCTTCAGCGTGCCTTTGAGACGAGAAGTTGCAAGATCGAAGTTGTTCGACAGTTCCGAGATATTGTCTTTGAAGGGCAGTTGGACCACGTATCGGCCCTTGTCTTTTGAAGTAAATCATGTCGTTGGCACTTGTCGTCATCGGATATCCCTGCAGATTCACTCGACCAAAATTTTCCACTAATTCCTCCAACTTTTGATGTTGTAGAGGATTTTGGAGAGCTTCAATGCTGATAGCGGTCGCGCATAGGTTGTGATTCTGAAGACTCCTTCCAGTGATGCCGTTTTCGAGTCGTGTATGAAGAAGCTTGTAGGGATAACTGCTTCAAGAAGAAATTGTTGGATAGAACTAGATCCCATAAGTAGTCTCTTCCAATTAGGATTCCTGGTTGAGTGACCACATTGCGAGTTTGTAGACGATTCTGACTGTCAGGAATGACCAGTTCCATTTGCATTGGCCCTGTAACGAAGGGTGTCGTTTTGATGTAGATCGTGGTCGTTTCTTGGTTCTAGAGCAGTAGTCCAACTTTAGCTCGGGAAGATGGATAAATTTGCGGTCCACGTCTGGCGAATGTTTGAACAGTGAACATCTCTTGTTTATCCATTTGTAGGTTAAGTGCATTAACTAGCTCCTCAGATGTGAACATTGTGGTAGCTGCGCTGTAGGACTGCGGTTGTGATTGGTTTTTTTAGAGGCTGATCTGGATTGAAGAGCGTGACTTCAGTGCACATTAGAAGGCATTTTTGGTTGACGTTTACCTTGACGATATTAGTGAGGAAGATGTTAGGTGTCTCTGAAGAGGTGCGACTCGGTTCCTGATATGGTGTGAAGAGTTGCTGAACTGTACGGAGTTCTGCTTTGGAGGGCTTTGGTTTAAACTTTGAAGTGGAGACCATGTTAGCACGATGTATGGTCTAGGAAGGTTGCGATCTGGTGTTGACGTCTGAAGAGCGTGGTGGAGGAGTATAAGTCTTGATTCCTTCATGAGTGCCTTGGTTCGATGTTGAGAAAAACATGTGGAAGAATGGTGACAATTACTGCAGTGTAGACATAAGCGTTTCGATTGGCAATCCTTCGTCGTGTGACGTGAAGACAAGCAGTTTTAGCACAAACGCTTTGTTTTGATGAACTTTATGCGATCCTTTGGAGGAGTTCGGTGCGCTGGACAACTGGAGAGAATATGAGTATTTTCGCAAAACGCGCAACCTTTCGTTGACAATTGCCATTTGGCGTTGATGTATGCTTCAGGAGGAGAGTTTTTGCAGACTTCCATTTCTTGTAGAGTTGCCTCTTGCCTTACGATTTTGGTGAGGATTTGGAGAAGATTCGTTGGCACAAGGTTTTCATGATTTCCACTTTGGTCATAGATGCGACTTTGGATATGCCTTGGTAGCTTGTTTAAAAGTCTTTCGAGTCGTTGTGAACTGGCGTACCAATGCGAACATTTGCGAGTAAAGAGCAAAGAGGCTTCGACCTTTCTTGTCACACGGTGGAAGAGAGGCGAGGCGCGTATAGAGGATGTGTCTTGTCGATGTGCTATCGTCGAAGTGGTTCTTCAATATTTTGACTACAACTGGATAGTTGGCGGCTGTGACCGAAAGTTCTTTGATGGCTTGTAGCGCTCGTCCTCGTAGAATCGACTAACTCCGTCCAGTTGCGGTTTGCCGCCGACGAGTGTGGATAACCGTGTCCAGGATTCTGGTTATCCGAGAAGACTGCCATCGAAGATGGTAGGTCGAGCTTGCTGAGAATTGAAGCGTCAACGAAGGATAAAGTTGACGGGGCAGTTGCCGGAGACGCGATGGCCACATTTTGTGATATCTGGAGGTGAGGAGATGGAGATTGGTGTTGAGGACGTCATGTTTTGTGGAGGATGGCAGCGGAAGTTGATGTGTGGATGATGAAAATTGAGGCTGATGCACAGCGGCGGGTTCCCTGAAGCTTTGAGAGTCGGTGTCGGATTCTTCGTATAGTTCGAACTTCAACTGACATTTGCCGAATTCTACTTCGATGGGCGACCTTTCCTTGTCCAGCCTCTTCAGTGTGGAGACGGCGTCGTTGAGAATTCCTTGGAAATTCTCGTATTTGCTGACGTATTTTTGAAGTTAGGAGCGACGAGTAGTTGTCATTGTTTCCACAGTCGATCGAGTCGAGAAAAGGCCCAGTAGAGTGAGCCGTGGGCTGATGTATGGCGCTCGTATTCGTTTAGAAGATCGCCGTCGGAGTGCTTCGAAATTCGAAGTGAGTCGACATGCTAGCGTTCGGCAGTGCTGTACGGAGTTGTCGTTTGGTGATTCCAATTTGTTGGCGAGTTATGCCGGACATTCTGAGACTCTGGAGCCGACGATTGGCGGTGAGCGATTTGTCGTTGTTGTCGATAGAAGACGAGTTCTGCTCGCTTCTGCCTGGCGAGATGAAGCTGGTGACGCTTATACCGTGGTCGCGATGTGCTGAGCCAAGAGCACTTGAAGCTTTATTACAACTGAGACTCTTCCCCTTTAGCATTTTGAGATCTGTATATATAATATGGTCTGATAGAAAGGAATTTGGTTAAAGGTGATGGTTATTTAACACAACATTTTCCGCTATGTTTAGGCTGTTGGCTTATTCATATAGTCCTCATGAAGCCCGTATTAAATCTGAGTCGCAATCTTTATAATTTAAAATGCAGAGCAATTGACTTTTGAATATTTGCATTGCAATGCAGGGAGGCTTGCACAGGTAGGTTTAATGTTCAATGTCATGTGATTTCAGGGGCTGAGATACGATTTATTGTAACAATCCTGTGGCGCTAATTGAACACAAGCAATGGAAATGCATAACGGACCTGGACAAGGCAAGTTTTTATCGAGGAGATCATGAACCAGAGAATGAAAAACAGTGAAACACCAGCAGTGAACCCGTATCGGTATAACTCAAGCTATGTAAGACATGTCTGTCAGGATCACTCCAAGCGCTATAGCACCTAATTTTATGAAACATAGTGTTGGTGATCAACGAGGAGGAATGTCAGCTCCTCTTCCTCCGAGAAGATATCATACTACGATACATGACTTGTTGACAAGAAGATGAACTGGCATTCTATCACATGGGGAGGAGATCATATCATCACAAAAGGTACCGTCCAATCAAAATTTGTTAGAGATAGTATCTCGTCTACTAAACAGTAGTGGGCGGCTTGGAGGAGTGTGATTCGTGGTTGATCGAGCCATCTTTCGAGATTTCCTTGGAGCTTTTTGATAAGGAATATCCACCGCACATGAACCCTCGAATGCAGTCGCGATACTGCTTGACGAAGTAGAGCGACGAAATGGGACTGAGGGCTGGAATGAAGCCCACCGAGATGAAGGTGGTGTGCTCCAGCAGTGGATGGTGATACACGCCGAGCTGACCACATGCATAGGAGAGCACGGCGCAGAGATAGAACAGCGGAAGAACTGCCTGCCACGTCAGCGCCTGAACAGCGACTGTTATGCAGAGCGAAGCTGTCCGGTGCAGAATAAAATTCTTCCATCTTGATGACACATTTCTCAGCTCCTTTTTAGGTAATATTGTGCTGAACCGAAATAATAAAAGAAGCAAAGAAGCTAACAGTTGTCACAAACATGTTGGCTGGTTGCGATCAGAACTACACCGCCGGGCGGTGCACGAACCCGAAGTCCTTGCTTATAGAGTCGGTAAGAGACCTCCAGTATCAAACAAAATGGGTTGACAAGACTGTGGCTTTGGTCAACGTAATAAACTACAGAGTGGCTTAGCTCAGGGAAATGGCCTGTCTGAAGCATGGCAAGGGTTTTTGATTCAGAATGAAGCGCTCGCAAGTCGCGCCAGGGTTTTGATGAGCGCTGGCAGGAGGTCCTTCAGGTGTTGGGGTCTGTTCCTGTCGGGACCGGGTGCTGTACGTTTCTTCAACGACGAGATGGCGTGTCAGATCTCGGAAGGGAGAACAGAGAGGACGACGCATCATCCTGCAGAAGATGGCATGGAGGCAGTTGGACGTGGCTATCGAAGAGATCGGAGTAGAAATCGTGGATGACCTTCTCCATGGTCCTTCTGGAAGAGGTGACGGTTCCGTCAGGACGTCGGAGAGCGGTCATCTTGGTCTTGAAGTTGGCGAAGTTCCGGCGGGCATTGCGGATGCTCAGCCCTGCTTCTGCTGTTTCAGCCAACACTTCCGCCCTTCTCTCCTTGAGATCTTCCTTTATCGCCGCTCTGCATAGCTTCGCAAGCTTGGACGTCAGCTGGTGGTTGCCTGGAGATCGTGCAGCTCTACGCTGGCGTATCAGCTCAAGAGTTTCCGGAAGCAGAAGCCTCTTCTCAGTCTTCAAGCTATCGGCTCTCATTACACTATCGCGGAGTTGGTGCACGAAAGGGTTGCATTCTTTGTCGATCCGGCCCATGACGGTGTCTTCCCAAAGGACGACTAAAGTGTTATAAAGGTCGTAGTTGGTAGTCGTTCTGGGAGTACTCCTCTTGAATTTAGCGGGTTTGCTTGCTCAGAACCCTGCGAGAAAGAAGGGTGGTCTGATCCGGTGTAGAACTTCGGGACAACGTCAACCAGGTAATACTTGCAGTTGAAGATGATGTGGTCCATCTCGTTGTGGAACTGGCCAGCTGCGGACTCCCGTCCATCGTTGGGGGATGGAGGCTTTTGGAGCAGGGAGCTTCAGATTTCATCAAATTTCATTTCATATTTCGATTCAGCACCCCGTTAGGTACCAGTTGGGATAGGTCTCACTGAGAAGTTCATGAGCAAACTGGCGACGTCGTCTGGTTAGTCGTCTAACCGTCACCTCAAAGAAACAACCGAGGTCCGGTCAGTACTCAGCAATCGAAGAAGTGGCGCGTTTTTTGACACTCTACCTCTTGACATTTAAGGCTCTTTATCCATGGAAGACGTAGGACTGTCTTGCTGTGAAGAAGGGAAAATCCACGACATTGGCAACTATCGCTCAATCTGCCTGTCGTCTGTAGTCTTAACCAGTTTGCTCAAGTTATCCTGATTAGGCTAAGCAGAACATTAGGAACCCAGGGAACAACGAGGAGTTTGAAGAGAAATCTGCAAAATCGATCATATGCCACCGTGAAGAAGCTATCGAAGTACTGCGGGAATAATAGCTCAACAAGCAAAAGAGAGCGATACTCCGAGTTGAACGATTCTGCAGTTCCGAACTTTGTCGACCTCTGAGGGTCATAGACGCTGTCGGTTGTTGCCATGTCGTCGAAAACGAGGAACGGCTACGTAATGCTTTTTGCAGATACCAGCTGGATGTGGGCTGTAGCGGAACCACTCCACAGGATGCCTAGATAACTCCCTAAGTATCCTCTCGAACCATCATTGGTTCAACACCATCGTGGGATCCCTGAGGGAATGAGCGGTATGAAACTATTCGTATCCCTCGCTTGAAGAGCATCTTCGAGCTACTTTGAAACGAGAATCAAGAGAATTGTGCTAGGCGCCTGCTTGGGCAGATCGATGACAAAAAGTGAAAAGTGAAGAAACGAATGTTGCCTTCAATATCTGCTAACTAACCGTAAGCAATTGGCGGTGAAGATTCCTAGTTCTAGTGGACATCACGGCATCATCTAGGCGTTGGGTAATTCCCCTTCGTAGGAACAGTATGCAGATGTAGACGGGTGTGATCGGCAGTGTCATGTGCAGAATAGTCGACAGCGCTTTCCACTCTAAGATGTCCAGGTTGCCAGTGATCGTACGTCCAGTCAAATTGTAGTGAGGGAATCTCGCCTTCAACAACGGCTCTACAAGTTCCGGTGGATCGTCAGCAACACTGAATAACACCTGGAACAAAACGAGTTGAGCGGATACGCGGACAATTTCAAGCACTCACCATTTGCACGAATGACGGCAGGTAGACGAGAAATATTATCAGCTTAATTTGGTTACGCGATGGCGGTCGGTAGTTGAGGACGTAGTAGCGGAACGAGAACGACATCAGCATACTGTAGAGCGTGTGAGCGTACAAGTGCAGCATGACGCTATAGCTGAAAGAGCAGTACACTAATCTTAAGGTAGTACAATACCGACCATATCTTTTGGTCTTTGGGCGAAAAAAAGCGAAAAACGTCTTTTCCCCCTGTTCGCTATGACGCCCTTTAAATTGAATGAATCCGAAAATGAACCACATATTCGGGATCAGGACCGAGCTTTCTTCGTGAAAGACATCCACAGAATAGTAAATAAACTAATTCGGTTCTCATATTCTACTCGCCGCTCATTAATCGGAAATAACGTTATGTTTCTCACACCGTCATTGCGATGCGCTACGCATTCTACTTCTACGGGATGTCGTGGAGGCGACATGAATGCGTATTTGGCCATACAATGACTTGCGGTGGCCAGCCGATGAACAAGTCAGCGCTTTATCCTTCCCAGACAAGTCTATTACCACTTCACTGATTCTGGAAGGATGGAAGGCTAGGTTGCCCTGGGCTGGAAATCCGAGCCAGGAACCTGGAATCGAGTGCAGGCGACAGCCGGCACCTCCTCCGACTGTGCAACACTCGTCCCATTGCATACTACATTCTACTAAATGGAACTCGGTCAGAAAACCCTAGAGGGTACTCCACAGTGACCAGCTCCTTAATAGCCGATAAAGACGTTGTTAGAGTGTCCTGTCGAAGCAGTTTGTTAAAGTCAAGAAGCACTCGATTCGGAAAACTTTTGAGCCTGACCTGAGTTCTAGAAACTGGAGTCGTAAGTTCGACCTTGGAAACTCTTGTAATAAATTTTTTTTAATGTAAACATATTAGTTGAATCTAGCTCTGTCCTTCCTTACAAGGTTTTGAAAATCGTTACAAGATCCTTCCTTCTTATATATCATAGTTAGAGATGTTGCCATATTTGTAACTATAATATAAGAAAGCTCTTGGAGAGGAAATTTCTTTGTAAGCAATGGAAAGAATCCTGTTGTTATTTGCTGTTTAAGGTGTATAAGGTGTGCGAATTTTGTGTGCAACAAAAGCTAATGCAACAAACCTGACGTAGCAGAATCGAGGCCCTAGATATTGACACACGCCTTCCGATACATAGAATAGCTGAGTACCATCAGGAATAATCCTGAAATGTTGTTGAATAAGCTGAGCATCGCTACATTAATTTACTATCTGTTTAGTCGAAAAACGTAGAAAAGACTAAAAGCTGAAAACGAAGTTGTGGTCGCAAATCCAGAGAGGTGTTTCCATCATGGATGCATAGCAGGGATGTGCGTTTAACGATTAACGATTTATCGATTTACCGCACCAGCATTTTCATTAAAAACCTTCAACGAAAATTAAAGACGAACATTTCCGTTAAATTGCAGTAACGACATTTTGCGCACCATTTTTGAAAATTCACTTCTTCTTCAGCAAATGCATTTTGAGCGAATTTTTTTGAATGAGCTTTCGCAGTATCATTGTAACACTGATCGTGAGGAAGCCCTCTACTTGATTCAGTTAAAATAGGCGATCGATATTGTCCACGTATTTCGAGAAATGTTGGCATTTTCTTCCTCCTTGACCAATGTGCTTATTTACGGGCCCGCTCATCTCCCTGCCAGGTTTTTCGTTCGTTTTTGGCCTTCCTAGGCCGTTTCTTGTGTACGATTGCTACATATAGTTCTTCATTCTTACCAAAGTCAGTTTTCCCCTCATTCTTTTTGTGGTAATTGTTTTATTAGTGGAGTTGGAAAGGCAAATCGAACACGCGAAGAAAACGCTACGGAACAAATAGTGCAAGAAAACAAGAGTTAGACTACGAAACGGAAAGAAACGAAACAAGGAAAGGAAAATGCTCATTTCCTCTTCTACGCAGGTTTTCTGGAAAGTACATAGGACGGGTTGTTCGTCCAACATCAGGTGATGATTGTACGAATATGTTAAGGCAATGTTGAGCCTAATGTAGCGTGGCTGCTGGTACTTTCATTGCCTCGCTTTTGTTGAACTTCATGTCAACGATCTTACTTAACCATTTCGTCTTCTTCTAGGACTCTCTTAGCAGTTTTCTTTGGCAGAATCACAGTCAGTACATAAGTAAGCCAATATTTATGTACATGCAAGCAAAAAAAATTAAAAAGAGAAGAATGCGATGTCCATTCTTCGTCAGATATTATATATGAGGTTAGTTAGTTATAAAAACTGGCACTTTACACGCAGTCCGTTGCATAAAATTTTTTGCTAAAATTCTTCGAAAAAGGGATATCTCTGAAGGTGCAAGTCTGACTCTAGCAAGAATCTTCCTTTAATCTCTGGGCTTTGTCGTCTAATTTGTGAATTCACTACAATATCGCCCGCGTCGCGCGGTCAAAAAGACGGTTTGCGACGGAAAAATCCGTCGCAAACCGTCGCATGCTCATAACTCCTTTAATTTTGAGTGGTTTCAGAAACAGTTGGCACCATTCGATTCGTCTCCTCGAGATCTACAAAACAATGTATAAAACTTTACCAGGCCACCGCGTTTCGCGGTGGGTGGCCTAAAAAAATAACTGCAGCAGGCTTCTGCGATTGGAGCACCTTACTTTCCAGGACGTGCATGTGACGTACAGTATTTTCGGAATATCTCAAGCATGGCGTGCGTTGTCAGTGCTCTGTCATGCCTGGAATGTTCCGAGAGTGCGCCGTGCACAATGCATATAGGATCGAACCTATCAATCGAATGGGCGGAAGCATGCCCACTGGGTTTCTATCTTCACTTAACGGAAAATGTAAAGCCTTCAAGACTATCTTGCACCGTTTGGAGAATTTTATGTGAAATTCCCGGCCGTCCTACTTAGGATTTGCTCCAGTCAGTCCCACGAGCCTTTGGAGTGTGCCGTACGCAATGCATGTACGATCGAACCTATCAATCGAGTGAGCGGAAGCGGTTCAAATGTCGTACTAAACAGCAACGCTTACCCTCTTTGGTTGCTTAGTGCACACACTGAGAGCAGCGTATACAAATGAAGAGGTTTTAAGAAGCGAGAAGAGGGAGTGCGCCATGCAAAATGCATATACGATAGGACCGTTTGAAATTAGACTAGATTAGAAATTTCCGCCCGCCCTACTCAGGAATTGCTGTATTCCGTCCCGACGAGACTTTAGAGTACGTTGTGAACAATGCATATAGAATAGAACCTATCAATGGAGTGGGGCGACCGCTCACAAATGCACGCGCGGGCGAGTTCGTAGCGCAATAACTCTATCAAGATCAAGTCGTTTCGGCTGCAACTCGAACACTTTGTAGGCAGTACAAGGTTTTTGACGAGTTTCAAAGCAGAAGAGTGTAGCTTATGATTGGACAAAGTTACAGCGCTCCGAAAATGCAGGTGAGGCTTGTGCGACCCAACTTTTTCCGATTTCGGTCGACCACTGCGCGAAGACGCGGCGAGTCAAGTGCATACAAATGCGTAGGCGAGCAGAACACCTAAGGTGCTTTAATACGATATGCTTGCAACTCCCCAGCTGTATAAGACTGTTCACCAATCCCAAATGTGCTCTACAAAATGGGAAGAAGTTGAGAAACTCATAACACATTCGAACCTCAAGCGAATGCGCTACAAGGTGCCACAAGAAGAAAATCAAAAAGGTCAACTGCAGAAAAGTCATAAAAGAGTAACAGAGAGTGGCGAGTTCCATTTGGAAAAATTAAGGAGAAGAAAAACTAAATGGACAACCATTGTTTAAGGGGGCGACAAAATGTACTTTTAAAGACGCGTGTTCCTTATGCATTTCCTTTATCTACAACGGACAAAGAGCTTAATAATTGAAATCAACGTTACTTGGGTACCAACGACAACATTACTCAATGGAGAAAAATTGGATTCGAGGTCCGTCAAGGGTCGTGTTTATTCGATTCTCCGCTGTCATCTACAGTAAGAGCAGGTGGGACCTTTTGGAGACAAAAAGGACCACTCAGTGAAACAGGCAGATCTATGGACTCGCAAATATCTTAAAAAGTAAAAATCTGTACCAAACAATTCGCGGTGGTCATTGCCTGGCCTGATTTGCTCATTAAAAATTATATAGTTTTCCGAAACAATTATCGAAGTAAGAATGTTGAGCCGTGGAAATCTTCCTAGCTAGCGCAAACTCTGTAAAAAGTATTGTCAGAACAAGTGAAAACGCCCAAAAACGTTGAGTCGTGCACTGGTTCATAGCACTTTAGATCTTCCTGTAGAAGATTGACAAGTTTTTGAAAGCTATCCGAACTGGGCATAGTAAAAAAAATCTTATTTTAAAAGTTTTATTGTTACTGCCTGGTTTCAGAATATCAATGATTTTTCTCGTTTAGCAATTTTGATGATAGATGGACCGCTGTTATCTGTTGTGAAGGTGAAGGCATAGTCATATAATGGCTATGTAGATGGACCCGAAAAAATCAATAGAGAGAATGATCTGGTTATTTACTTACTGAAATATAATCAAACTGACTGGAGCTAAGGAAACATTTATTTAACGAATTTACCGATTTTAACCCACGGATCTCCCTCGATAGAGAGCCTTCGGGTTCTCTTGTTAAGAGGAATCTCGGGCCGCTTGTCGCACGTGGCGCGTCCCCGGGTGGTGGATAGGGGAACTAAACGAGAACCAAATGCGACCGTGTACTGCCCAGAGACGCAGGTGGGATGCAGGGGATGGACTCCTTGCTCCTGCTGTGCCGTTCGTTGTGCGTGGGGCGGCATGTTCATGCACAGTGTGCGTGGATGTGTTCGTGACTGTGCGGATTGTAACTGTGTCGGCCCGGCTAAAACCTTGCACTCGGTAGACTGGGAGTACATCGTAAGGCGATTCGAGGCCGCCTTAAGTCTCGCCCCGTCCCTTCGGGCAGTCTGGCTGGCTGCCCGGAGTTCTTCGCCCGCACGACAGAGCCCAACTAGCTACCCGTGTTGTATGGAAGTCAAACACAGCAGCACTAAAGGGCCTCATTCCCCTGACCCCGAAAGAGCCCCCATTTCTGCAGCGATGGGAAGGACGAGTACGGAGAGGCTGCTAAAATCTCAGGGCCTAACCAGGCTGCGCAAATTGAGAAGGACTAGGATGACGATCTGTACTTACAACGCCCGCACGCTTGCATCGGAAGCATCCGTCGAGGACCTGATGATGCAAGCCAGGAAGATCAAGTACGACGTCATCGGACTGACCGAGACGAGAAGACACCACCCCCTACACGCCGCCTACGACTCCGGAGAAGAACTGTTCCTCGGAACATGCAACAGCAGGGGAGTAGGCGGCGTTGGTGTCCTCGTCAACACGCACTTGGCCATGAACATCGATTCGTACGAGTCTCTGACAAGCCGAATCGGACGTCTGCGACTGAAGCGATGTGGTTCCGTGCCAGCTTTGACTGTATTCGTCGCATATGCACCAACATCCGACTACGACGACGAATAGGTCGAAGCCTTCTACGTGGAGCTGGAGAAGTTCTATAAGGAAGATCACACCTTCTACAATGTGATCGTCTGCGACTTCAACGTTCGGACCACGAAGGTCGCCGGAAGAACTTCACATCGGAACCCACGGTTTGGAGTGGAACGAGCAAGGTGAAAGGCTGTCTGAGTTTATCATGTCGACCAAGACCATCCATGGAAACTCACAGTTCCAGAAGCCTCCCTCTCTACGATGGACCTGGGAATCCCCCGGTGGCCAGTTCCACAACGAGATCGACCACATCATCTTCAATCGCAAGTATTGCCTGACCGACGTCTCCTTGTCCCCAAGTTCTTCACGGGATCGGACCACCGCCTCCTTCGCGCGAGGTTTCGCGTTTCGCGTCAAGGAGAGAAGGCCGCGAAGTTCAAGAAGAGGAATCCCAGAACGACCATCAACTGGGACCTCTACACCTCTCTTGTCGGCCTTTGGGAAGATGCCGTCATGGACAACGTCGATGAGGAACACGACCGCTTCGTGCACCATCTCTACGATAGCGCTAAGGGAGCCGAGAGCTTGAAGACCACCAAGAGACGCCTTTCTCCGGAAACGCTCGAGCTTATATGCCAGTGTGGAGCAGCACGAGCGTCAGGCAACGACCAGCTGACGTCCAAGCTTGCGAAGCTATGCAGAGCGGCGATAAAGGAAGATCTCAAGGAGAGAAGGGCGGAAGTGTTGGCTGAAACAGCAGAAGCAGGGTTGAGCATCCGCAATGCCCTCCGAGACTTCGCCAACTTCAAGACCAAGATGACCGCTCTCCGACGTCCCGACGGAACCGTCACCTCTTCCAGAAGGACCATGGAGAAGGTCATCCACGATTTCTACTCCGATCTCTTCGATAGCCACGTCCACCTGCCCCCATGCCATCTTCCGCAGGATGGATACGTCGTCCCCTCTGTTCTCCCTTCCGAGATCCGACACGCCATCTCGTCGGTGAAGAAACGTGCAGCACCCGGCCCTGACAGGATCAGACCCGAACACCTGAAGAACCTCCCGCCAGCGCTCATCAACACCCTGGCGCGGCTCTTCACACGATACTGGTCGGAGTGCAAGGTTCCATCTCAGTGGAGGACCAGCAAGACCGTCTTGCTGTACAAGAAGGGAGACGTGCACGACATTGGCAACTATCGCCCGATCTGCCTGCTGTCCGTAGTCTACAAGCTGTTCACTCGAGTCATCCTGAATAGGATCAGCAGAACACTGGACGAAGGACAGCCACGCGAACAAGCAGGATTTCGGAGAGGATTCAGCACGATCCACCACATACACACCATTACGAAGCTCATCGAAGTGTCGCGAGAGTACAAGCTGCCGCTGTGCCTTACCTTCATCGACCTGAAGTAGGCATTCGACTCCTTCGAGACTGAAGCGGTCCTCGAAGCCCTGCTCACTCAGGGCGTTCCTATTCAGTACATCAGAGTCCTTCGAGAGCTGTACAGTGGATTCACGACCAAGATCTCACCATTCTACAACGACGTCGTTGTCGACGTGAAGAGAGGGGTTCAGCAAGGGGATACCATATCCCGAAGCTCTTCAGCGCCACCCTCGAAAACGTCATGCGCGAACTAGAATGGGAACAGATGGGAGTGAAAGTCGACGGCCGGCAACTGCACCAACTTCGCTTCGCTGACGACATTGTGCTCATAACACCGAGCATCAGCCAGGTGGGCGAATGCTGGCCGACTTCGATCGTGTATGTGGAAGCGTTGGACTGCAGCTGAATCTTACGAAGACGATATTCATGAAGAACGGATGGGTTTCTGATGCCCCATTCTCGCTCAATGGAACGAACGTCTCCGAATGCTCCAGCTATGTGTATCTGGGTCGCAAAGTCAACATGGCCAACGACCTAGCACCTGAGCTGAGCAGGAGGAAACGAGCGGCTTGGGGAGCTTTCAAGAGCGTCGAAGAAGTCGCGAAGAAGACGAATAACTCCCGACTCCGTGCACACCTATTCGACTCTACCGTTTTTCCTGCCCTAACATACGCCTTAGAGACCTGGGCTATACGAAAGCAGGATGAACAGGATGCTATCAGCCTCGCGCAGTGTGGAATCGAGAGGACGATGCTCGGAGTGACACGACTCACGCAATTGAGAGAAGGCCTCCGGAGTTCCGAACTTCGCCGACGTTCGAAGATCAGAGACGCTGTCGCGTGGGCCAGGTTGTCGAAAATTAGGTGGGCCGGCCACGTAATGCGCTTCGCAGACACCCGCTGGACGAGAGCTATTACCGACTGGATTCCGCGTGATGTCAAGAGAACACCGCGACGCTCACCAACGCGTTGGTCGGACTTCTTCGTGAAAGCCCTGAACGACCGATATGACGCTCTTCGTGTCCCTCGAGCGAGGAGGATCCATTGGAGCATTCTGGCACGCGACAGGGACGAATGGAGACGCTGCTGGCGCCCGCTCGAGCAAGTCGATGATCAACGGGACGACAGGTGATACAGGTGATACCGATTTTAACGCAAAAAATTTTCTTTAAAAATGGTAGATAAAAATTTACCGAAAAAATTTAACGCGCACACCTGATGCGTAGCATAACCGCAGCAAACATATGGTTATTTGTCATTGTACAGATATAATGGACATGTACTCGTGATAAACGACTTCATTTCCAATGTTCCCGACAAAACCATGAATGTTGTGAGAAGGAAGGAAGCTGCTCTCCCCATTTGATTTGAACTGAAGCTTTATTCTTATCAAAACTTTTTTCGACTTCCTTGACGAGTACCCGCACTCTAAGTCTGAGCGGCATCGGAGACCGAAGATCTTTATGGTGGCTGATGCAACCATAAAGACGATATTGCTGTTAAAATTATCTTTTAAGATTTCATGTGAAGCAAAAAGATATAATTAGTCGGCTAACCCCAATCTAGACATTCACATGTTATGGCTTGGCACGTCCATGCATTTGCCTCGTTGTGTAGCTGAAATAGTTGCAACCTTCAATTCTAATTTTTTTGCAGATCTCGGTCATATCGGATTTCGGAGGCATGGTGGTAGAGAAGACCGATCTTTGCCGCCGTCGAGAATGACTTCCGCTCGCGGGGCACAGCAAGAAAAGACACGGCCAAAAAGTGCTCATCTTAACCAGCATTAGCAGCTGTGCTTCTGTCTTTTGGTTTACGGGCGGAATAGTCGCAAAAGACTGCTGTTTTCGCGGTATTACCATAGCTCTCTTCAAAAAGAAATAGTCTTGAGACCTGTAAAACCTAGACTCTCTCGAAGCAATTAGGATGAGCGCTAGGACGATGTTCGCCGCTGAGAGGTTTTATAGGTCTCAAAGCTTTATCTTTCTAAACCACTGGATGATGCCTACATCATTGGATAGATCAGCCGCATTGGATCCAGATGGTGACGTTTCTTTATTGAATAGGCCACTTTAAAAGTAGTTATGGGAAAACGGCAATTTTTTGCGTTTATTAAGCCTAAAAATCAAAATGCGGGAGCGTGATTGTACATACTAACCATTTAGACCGGTGGATTAACAATTCACTGCCTTGACATTGGCAGCAAAGACCGTTACCAATTCAGCGGTGAATCTGTGAATGAGTGTCTCTTCCACTCTATGGATAGCTAAATTGAGGTGCAAGAAAACTTATTTGAAACGCTTTCCCACCTTTGGCATACTATCAGTGACGTGAGGCAGGCGAAGAAATCACAGACGGCGAAATTCACGATCAGCAGCGAATACTTCCGAATAGCATGTGGGCTGTGATATCGAGCCAGCACGAACAGAACGCCGTTGAGCACCAGACCAATGATATTCGGCAGAACGTGAAGAAGGAACAGGAATGTGTTCCACATAGGGAACCCCGGATTTCTGAAATTCCGAACGGCGTGGTGATTCGTCCGAAAGCGACTCGATGGTGAGTGCGAAACGCTAACTGAATATAGTATACCATCTCACGTCAAACTGGACACCTTCCAAATAAAACTGGACATTTTTAAAATCAGTTTGGCGCTCTTCTAAGCTACCCTTAAGACTTTTGAAATCAAAATGAACACTTCTAAACATGAATTACCTCTGGGTAGGTTAAACTACAGACCAATGTGATGGTTAGAATAATTTTTTGTTCAAGGAAAATTTGGAGTTAATTATTTTGCAACTTTTTGAATTGCCTGCCTCAATAAGCGTAATAATTCCATAGCATTTTTCTTTTTAAACAAGAAAAAATAAATAACAAAATAAAATTGTTTTAAAGCACAGAAGCAAGCATATAGCGCATCAAAGGATCAGATCCGCCATGCATTTAAAAAATACGCCACAGCTTCTATATGAGTGATGGTGTGACTAGCATGACACAAGTACAAGTAAGTGGCATGATAACATGTACTCCCAAAGTGAGGATATGCATGTTCTTTACAATTGTTTTTGTTGCATCCTTAGCAAGTGTCAAATTCCATGCGGACGGAAATTCTGTTATCAATCGAATAAAGATTGGAAGAGGGTATGGTGCATTCTCTTTTTTCGGCACTAAAAATTGACCTCTTCAAAAAAGCTTTAATACACTATTTTTTCTCAAAAATATAAATTGTATAAAAATTTTAAACAAAGTGCTCACTTTTTGGTTAGATGAATTAAAACTTCAAACAAGGTTATACTACCTTTTTGGAGAATATCTAGTTTAATGTAGAAAAAGCAAGCACATTTCAGTTTGGAAAAGTTGGATTTGATTTCGAAAGCCTTGAGATAGCTTAAAAAGTATTCAATTCGATTTGAAAAATGTCCAATTTAACGTGAAAATTGTATATTTCCTTCACAAAGTAAACAAATATTCATGCGGATTCGCTTTGTGGCAGAAAACTGGCACGTACAACGAATACGAGAAGCAATCGCCATCTAATCTAAGCTATTCGAGGAAATCTGATAACAAAAGGAGTAGTTCTCAGCAGCGAATGACGATAGACCCGACAACTACTAATCCAATTTTCAAATCGTCAACCACCGCGGACCGCCTCAGACAGTTTTCAAAGGTTGACGATTTATTTAAAAGCAAGATAAACGAGCTGCGCATGACTAAACACAGCCCTGCCAGAATGTTATCGATGCAAGTGTGGGACGCAGATCTCAAATTATACGTCAATGTCACCTAGAACCATGAGAATGTCAAACTGGAAATGAAGGGATTGCGCACGTATTCCCAGAAACTCCGTCATCATGTTTACCCAAGAATTCGGGCTGAGGATGAGCGCTAAGGAGGACTGGAATGACGCAATCAGGGGGGGGGGGGGAGTGGTGTCACCGACACGAAGCATGCTAAAGACCATCACAGTCTGGCTTAACGCTAATGATCAACAAGCATAGAGGACTCCGCGATACGCGGACTTGAAGCTGTGGAAGCACGAGAAGCGGGAAGACTGGAAACACGGGCACATTAAATGGTTAACAATTTAACGAATTTAACGAATTAAGGGCATTTTTCGTTAAAAACTGGCTTGAAGACTTAACCCAAATTTTCAAAAATTTAACAGAAATCTTAGCGGACTTTTTTCTCAACAAGTTTATCACTTCTACTCTTTATCTTCACTAAGATTACAAGCCTCGCCCTCCCGATTAGGTTTGCTCCCTAAAAAAAAACTATTGAAATCAACAAGGTTAAGCAAAATAATCCGGTCTAGCACATCCAGCAGAGGATACCGAGTTTCAGTACCAGTTTGTTTCGCGAATCACTGCGCAAAGAATCCTATTTTCACACCTTCTATGCCGCATTTGATTTTTTGAAATAATGCATTTAGGAGCTAAGAAAGACCTTCGTCGAGCCGTCAAGTGCGTCAATGAATCCACTGAAAAACTGGTCGGGTCCCCTCGCGAGATCTGGCTAACCAAATTTGGCACTGCTTATCCCAAACTACTACTTTCGAACAGTTGAAACGGAGGGAATATTTTCAGCTGCCGGGCGTATTTTAAACGATTGCGAAAACGATAGCATCAGAAAATTTGGAAAGCTGGTTTTCCTAAACGTTAACATTCTATAATACTGATATTCTTTTAATTGTATTTCAATAAGTACCTTCGGGAATTAATTTAGCGGGCTGCTGCCCGCGTCGAGAATGTGCCCGCTCGTTGAACAGTTACACAAAACGGTTTCACAAAAAACTAGAAAAAGAAGGAAGCTCCGGGGTCTGCATGATCTACCTTACATTTTAAGATGCTTTCCCGATAGTTACGGGCAACAAACCCCGAATTGCTATTCTGTTGCATGAAAATTCCGTGCCTGTTCGTCTTCCACACTTTGAAAAATAACTTGAAAGTTGGTTTGTTTTGCGGTCCACTCCTTGTTGGTAGTGAATTGCTCTTGTTATATTGTAGTATGCACGTCACGCTGCATTCGCTGCACTAATACTCAACTTTAGTTGCTGGCCTGTTGAAGTTGAAACACGAAGCATTTTACCTAATTTTTACTTTAACTAGGGGTTACCGCTTTCGGTATTTATTAATGAAATTTAACGATTTACCGAAAAAAAGTTGGAGAAAATCATTGAAAAAATCCAACGACTAAGTCTTGGCCTCTACACCTACTATTGGGGTGAGGTTGTGTCTAGTGCCACAGAGCTCATATAAAGTATTGTAGGCTCTATTAGGATGAGACAAAAGTAATGAGACTCTCCATGCCGTGCCCATATATATCGTGACTGGAACCGGTTTCGTGCTGCTCGTATTGTTGTTTGCTACTTACTGAAGGCTACTCGAGAAGTAACCACTTTCGGCCTTTCAGAAGCATACCAAAGCCGCAGTCTGTCCCATGTCGAAACCCCAGTTTGACGAGTCGACCTATGTCGCGCAAATCTCGTCCTATTCCCAACCCCGAGGAGCCTGGACTCAATAGTAACGCAAGATGAGAAGTACGTCTTCTACCTTTACCCTGCCAAGCAGTCTGGGTGAGGCCTGGTGACCTGTTACCGGCCTTCGTTCGGCTGGATGTTCACGGCGAGAAGCACCTTCTGAGCTTTTGAGTCTACCCCCAAGGAGTTGTATATCAGAAGCTGTTTTCCAAAAGCACGACGATGGACTCCAAGGCCATGGTGAACGAAATAGAAGAGATGGACCGGCGACTCGCACGTATTCGGTCTCAGCGCTTCAAGAAGGTCCTCCTCCTCGACAACGCCCCATCGGGCAAAAGTGACCCCGGATAAGCTTGCTCAGCTGGGCAACGTTCACATGCCTCACCCACCGTATTCGCCGGACATCTCTCCATGCAACTACCACTACTTCTTGAGCCTATAGGACTTCATGGTCGGAAGGGACACAAGGACCCAAACAGACCTGGACAACCATAACGAGCAGTGGATCAGCACCAGGCCCAAGCAGTTCTGGAAGGATGGGATCAGGAAGTTGGCTGATCGATGGCAGCAAGGTCGTCGACATTAATGGCGAATATATTCCTCAGCACCGTCGAGTTGTAATTGAGTTATTAAGAGATGAAGAAATTTGTTGAATTTGTCTCATTACTTTTGGCTCACCCTAATACATGAAAACTTTTATACGATCTAGTTTTCCAACTCTTTTAAAATCTGGAAGAACCATGGAAAACTGTGTATCACACCATTATTGGAAACAAGACAACCAACCGCAGCCGCTGAGGATATGTGAAGTTGAAGGGGCGATGTTGTTTCAAAATTTCGAAAACTTAAACGCAACTTGCACGACGAAAACGGGTGCCGAGAATTTTTCGTCTCCAAGAACAAGGGGTGGTGTCACTGCGGAATCGAGCAACTTGCTAATAAATAGATTCAAACCGTTGGTTCAAATGCGTTTTACTCTGAGACCTATGTAATTGTTTGCCTTTTGTGGTTGAATTATGTTTGAAGTTGCCATAACGTCAAGACTTTCATTCACCCTAATACCATTATATAGAGACCATTTTCTATTTAAAATGTACACTTTTCCAAGCAGGTTGATTTCCTCTGAAGGTAAACTAGACACCTTCGAAAGCGCAAATACGATAGGATGTGGGAACACAGGGTCCGTTTCAATGCAGGTGCGCTGTTCGAGGTCTCTGACGAAACGCTGAGCGAGCGCATGATGCAATCACAGCTAAGAATACACCCGAAGAATTTCGTATTTTTTATCCTGGAAATACCCTATAGAACTTCATTGCTTTTAAATGGCTACTTCTTGGATGAGTGTTTGTTTCATATAAGAGATGTATTGCTTTTGAAGCGCTTGTCAGGTGTCGAGGTTGTGAGCTGTTAGAACGATGTTTGTTGGAACGAAATTTAGGGAAGGCGGAACTCGAGCCCGCACCTCCTGCTTACCAGACGGGAATGTTCTACGCCATCACACCACCGACGGTGTTTATCTCAAGCATACAAATTCATGTTGACGAACTCTAAACACAGCTATCGGAACAATATTCTTGATAATGATCAGCACGCATTCTATGCGGTCGTTTGGCCTGCTTCCGCGTTCCGTATTTCGTCTTATGCTCGAAATCCGCAAGGAAAAATGTCCAAAATCGCCATAATTACCAATTCAGCACTGCTCGAGATTATTATTAGCAGAAACCATAGGATGACAGGGAGCAATAGTAAGCAAAAAGTCTCGAAAAGTAAATAGCCTCTTAAAAATAGTTTAAAAATGAGGACTGATAACCTAAAGGTGAAAAATATCGTCTGTCGTCTTCTTCTTGGTGAGGACGCCGTGGGCGTGCTAACCTCTTACTGAAGAAGTTCGAAATCAGTGGAGCCGTGAGAACAAGTTGTTAGGAAGAGACCACACCAGGAAGATGTGAGGGCGCGCATGAAACATTCACAATCTTCGCTTAGCTCATGCCGCAATTGTGTGAGCGGACTACTAATAGACAGCCAATTGCATGTCCAAGCAAATAGGCAGATGCGAGGGCGTTCGGTGAACTAATAGCTATTATAAAATCGACACGACGTTGGAATACTGGTGCTGTTTAAGTCAATCGATGATCAACCACAATTTTTGTAGAATAGAACCAGAGTTCAGAAATTGTTCAATAGCAAGTCAATTGCTGAGTAGCTAATTGTTCAGTCGATCTCTTTCCAGCAGTGTGATTCCACCGCATCAGCAAGAAGTTATGTTACGTTTGGGAAAAAAACTTGCAGGATGAGATAAATAAAATACGATTCAGAGGTGAATCTTTTCCTCAAATAAATGCGCTCTGAGATCTTCTACTATACCCACTCCGATCGTTCGTTAAAATAATCGCAGAATCTTGGGCTCTCTGATAACAGAGTGGAAGTACGCAATGGAGAGGGAAACGCTGAAAGTAACATGACCCAAAAAGCAGGAGAAGGCAACCGGAGCTCCGAGTATGGTCATCGGCAGGGCTCCTGTGGGACCCACTGGAATATGACAGAAGCTGACCAGATTTCCGGGCTCAACAGCATTACCTACAAATGCTGTTGTATCAACCTCCATATTCGCACCATGGGAGCGTATTAGGTCTATGGTGTACTCATCGCATCAGCGACGGATCGCTGCGTACCAAGCCTCGGTGAACGGAGTTGGTAAATTGGTACCTACCAGTCGAAGGAATAAAAACACTGAGTTAACCATTGTCTGGCCGCTGTACGTCACTGTATAAGTCAACTACGCATTCAAATTGCCTACACGATATTCAGTAAAAGTAGAGTGCGTGGAGCATCTTGTAAAAAGATTGACTAACGCCTACTTATATTCTTTTTGTCCACTACTCATACCATTAGTTTTCAATACACCTTCTACAATCTCAGATAGTTTACTCTTACCTTCAATCCATACGGCCTTTCTTTCTCATTGAGCCCTCTCAAACGTGCTATGGTCATAGTTGTGTTCTCGAAATTTTTTCGAATATTCGAATGGTTTCGAATGATAAAAAATTTCGAATATTCGATTTGGAATATACAAGGTGCGTAAAAAGTATTGACGCAGTAAATGGCGGTTGTGGAAAAAGTATTGCGCAGTAAGTTTTAAAATATTCATTTCAGAAATATGGAAAATGACCTTGAAAACACGACAGAATAAGTCGTAATTGACATCGGTTGCTTTACTGTGAATACAGGAGCGAAAACGACGGAGAAATTCATGAGCACGCGCCGCTAGTACTCGCTTGGATTTCGTCCCGTGCTTTTAACAGGGTAGCCTTCTGCGACTGGTCACTTCTGTTGAAAGTAACCCAGACCTCATTCTCCAAAATCGCCTAAAAAGAGCAATCCAGCGGATTCATGTTTAAGCTGTGGTCGTCTGAGAAGCTGTCCACACCTGCGCGCGTTATCTGTTTGCCGTTATCGGACAGAGATTGATAATTTTGGATTTAAACGTTATTGTGCTTGGACATCTTGTAATCATCATCTGTTATGACAGAGCCGTGGCTGACGTTTGGGTTGCTGACCTCTTTCCTCACCAACCGTTTCGAACAGCGCCTAATTCTCTTGTTAAGGAAGTATTCAGCTGTCTGGGTAACAGACAAAAAAAGGGCCACCGTAACGGTGACGATCATGTTTCTTCAGTTTTTTCGTGAGTGTTTTTTTTTGAGCACAATACAGACAACAAAAACAACACATAAAAACCTAGAGGGGTAGAAACAGAAAGCTGGAGCTGAAACAAAAAGTAGGTGCGTCAATACTTTTTACGCACCCTGTATTCAAAAAAGAGGTTTTTTCTGAATAATCGAGTTCGAGTGCATTCGAAAAATGTGATATTTTAGACATTTGATTCTGAACATTCGAATTCGAATGAAAACCATTCGAATACCTTTCCAATAGGTCATTCGAGCACAGCAATACTGTTAATCCTCTGCTTTTTGAAGGAATCTCAGTAACGATTAACGTACCCTGAATAGAATATTTCAAATTCGACTATGATCACTAGAAAGACTAGCAACTGTTTTAAATCAGTGAATAGTTGCTCATAGGGTGCCGTAAGTGCACAATCCTTGAGGTAGGGTTGTAGCTCTAACTAGGCTTGTCTTCCAAGAATATTCACTAACGTGTTTTGTGCACTCCCTACATATTTTCGTCGACGTCATTAAAATCATTACGGCGATCAGGAAGTCGACTATAAATACCCTTACGTCTTAAAAATTAATTAAAGTTACTAATTAACCTACTTTACCATTCAGTAATTTCGGGAAACTTTATGCATCATTTTGATTACAGCATTTGAAGTGACCTTCAACAATCAGTTGTTTAAGATTGGAGAAAATCTGGCACAACTTTATCGTTAACCTGAATTGAAAAAAGTTAACGGTCGATGTTGAATCGAATAAATCGAAGCCGAATGAGCACGTCTAAATTCGTGAAGACAATTGACCACAATGATCTAATGGCGATTTGAGTCTCAGCCTTGGTTGAGTGCGAGAAGATATACCTATCTTCAGTGGTCCTATTGCTGGCAAAGTAATAAAGGTTTTCCATGGTTGCAGACTGCAACTTTTTGGATTTTTATGCGTGTTCCCTGCACGGAGCTCAGGAAGGTTATCTGGAGCCTCCGCTGTTCTTGCCTGTTCTTACGTACCACCACGGATCAATAGTCGTTTCGTGTCACGCCTAGTCCCTAGAAATGAATAGGGGATTAATTTACGGCGACCTTCACCTCCTTTACTTTGATGTGTACCCTGCCGAAATACTAGTTTGAAAAAATAAGGAAGACGAATTGAAAGTGAGAGAACGAGGCCGACGATGCAGCAGTGTGTATTCAATCTGATACAATTGTGGAGGCTAGGGGTGTTATTTCTCACGATTCTGCCCGGAACTAATGTCTGATTAGACGAAAAACCGAGTACTGACGCGAAATCCCACTGCTACCACGAGTAAGTGGGAGATGTCGTTGCATTTGCGAGCTATTACACGAAGTGCAGCGTTGAATCTCACATCAGATGGATATGAGATTTCAAATTAGCAGCTGATGAGATCCTTTTAGCACACTGCTTCAAATTGAAGGGCGTGAGATTACTAGTACATGACGATAGTTGATCCGCTTTTCCCAACTTTTAGAAGCTTAAAAGTCAACGCCTAATATCTAACGCGTCTAAATCTACGGTGAATCGGAACTGGTAACAAAAAAGGAGAATTTTCAATTTCAATTTAGAAGTTACTCACGATGTCCATGTTTAAAAACATGTGTGATCTGCCATTTCAGTGTGGAGCCTCGAAACTGAATTACCGAGTTTCGGCTGAGAATAATAAAGATGTAGTGAATATGCACCGTGTTGCACTTAGGCTGAACAAATTTCAAATCACATCAGATACTTATGGGGCGATTTGAATGCTTGGATACTTCTAAAATCGAAATGAAAAGGAATTAAACTAAATTTGAACCGATTCATTTTTTTCAATCAAAGGCGGATAAACTCTATGTATATCACGGCGAATAATCCCGACCTCAAAGTGAGCGCTCTTTAACTTAAAAAACCTGAACCATTCTTCGCAGGTTACTGCAAGCATACGCATTAGAAGGTTGGAATAATTTCTAAGTTTTAAATTTTAAATTTTTTTTATAATTTTAAAAGGCTGGGTACGTGTTAAGACTTGCCCATTGGACAGCTACAAGTCGTTGTATAGGTCAAAAACACATTCAATTCGCAAACATTTGCGAAATTTATTTTACAGAAGAAGTAGAATGCATGGCGCATTCAGGGAGGAACTGGTTAGCTCCCTTCATTCTCATCCTTTAAACTGATGATGAGACATGCCCTCATTCAGTATTTTTCAATATTCTCGTGATCAGTTGTCAATTTCCAGGATTTCTCGGCCACATCGGTAGCAGCTACTCAGTCAGCCAAAACAGCATAGCTATGTTATGGACTAGTGCAGGGTACAATCTCCTTGAATATCACAAGTGAAAAATCGCTCATTTCCTAACCATCTAAAAATGTTCCGGAGTGAAAACGTTAGTAATTTTAGCCTCTTGTCGCGAATACGAGCAGCGTTGGGAGGTGTGAGCGCGCTAGCTAATCAGGTCGCATCGAATGGGCATGCTAGTCAGAGAGGGCGTGTAGTGCCACTGCTCACATTTGCCGTGTTCGGTCGACGACTGGTTGTGATTCGCTCATTCGTTCCTACGTCCGGAAACTGCCCATTTTTGCGACACGGATAGAATTTTATATTATTCAAAGCATTTTTGTATACTGATTTCTTTATTATTCCATTTGCAAATGGCAAACATTTAAAAGGTACTCACGGCATAGGCTGCAATTCAACAAAGTAACATGCAGTTCCACAAAACAAACAGAACTGACTGACTGTAGAACTACAATACCGCTCGCGCCGCACGGTCAAAAGTGGGCGAAAAAACGCAAAAATAGCGTCGCAAAGCGTCGCACGCTCATAACTCCTTCAGTTTTAGGTTTTTTAAAAAAAGGTTGGCACCATTCGATTTGTCTCTTCGAGATCTACACAAGCATGTGTAAAACTTTACCGGATCACCCATATTTTCGCCGTGGGTGGTTCAAAATTGACTGGACGGGCGGTTAGAGCAGCTTATTTCCCAGGATATGCGTGTTTTCGGAGTATCTCAATAATGGCGTACGTCGCCAGTGCTCTGTCATGCCAGGAATGCTCCGAGAGTGCGCCGTGCACAATGCACACAGAACCTAACCTATCAATCGAGTGGGCGAGCGCATGTCCCCTGCGCTTCTATCTTCTCTTACTGGGAAATGCGAAATTCTCAAGACTATTTCGAACCGTTTGGAGAAGGTTCTCAGAAATTTCCAGTCACCACACTCAGGATTAGTTCCAATCTGTCCCAGCGAAACTTTGGTGTGCGCCGTGTACAATGCGTACAAAGAAGAACCTTTCAATCAAGGGAGGGGCAGTAAACTGAGCGTTTGGGGGGCTTTATCAGAAATGGACAGCCTTAGAGCACCTCCTTTATTAGAAATGTCTTGCCGCCCTACTCAGGAGTTGCTGCATACAGATTCGAACCTTTTCAATCGAGGGGGGGGGGGGGGCAGCTTGTAGACTGAGCGTTTGGGGAGTTTTGTCAGAATTTTCAGCCGCCCTAGTCAGGAGTTGCTCTAAGGCTGTCCAGAGAGCCTTTGGAGTGCGCCGTGAACAATGCATACAGATTCGAACCTTTCAATCGAGGGGGCGACCGCTCGCAAATTGCACTCACGGGCGTGTTCGGAGCGCAATAGCTCTGTCAAGTTGGAACCTTTCATGTTGCAGCTAGTAAGTTTTGTAGGCAGTCAAGCGACCTGTTAGTACGCTAAAGTAGAATGGTTTAGCTTGGGAGTGGGCAATGTTATAGGGGTGCGAAAATGCAGGTGAGGCTTGTGTGAAGCATTTTTTCCGACTTCCGTGGACCACTGCGAGAAGACGCAGCGAGCTAACGGCCTTAAAATGCGTACGAGAACAGAGAGCCTAAGGTACTTTACTACTGATGACGTGCTCATAGCTCCTCAGCTGCCTAAACTGCCTTCGCCTCAGCTGCCGTTTTAGAGTGGTGAAAGCTAGCGGTTAGAGTTTCTTGCGCTCCTACTCGCCCAGATTTGAGTCTTCGACACTCGCAATGGCACCGTTCCGCTCAGCATGAAAAGCGCTATCGAAAGGTATCAATTTCGATCGATTGTGGAAACATCAATTTTTGGCTGTTTTGCATCGAAGACGAGGCCGCGGCGGAAGGACGATGACGTCATCGAAAAATCGATGTCTTCGAGTTGGGCCATGCTTGATACCGTTCGATAGAGCTTTGCATGCTGAGTTGAATGGTGTCACTTAGAGTTGGAAAAACTGTAATCTGGGCGAGAAATAGCGCGGAAAGCGTCTGCCGTTGTTGCGCTAAATTGCACGCGCGGACGTGTTCGGAGCACAATAACTCTGTCAAGTTCTAATCATTTCGGCTGCAGCTTGTGGGTCTTGTAGGCAGTAGAACGGTCTATTGTAACACTAAAGTAGAATGGCCTAGCTTAGGAGGGGGCGATGTTACAGCGGTGCGAAAATGCAGGTGAGGCTTGTGTGAAGCATTTTTTCCGATTTCGGTGGACCACTGCGAGAAGACGCGGGGAGCTAACGGCATGAGAATCCGTATGCGAACAGAGCACTTAAGGTGCTTTACGCCGCCTAGCTCAGAACTTCTCAGATGCCTAAACTGCCTTAGCACCATCTGCCGTTTTAGGGCGGTGGACTTAGCGGTTGAAGTTCCCTGCCCTCTTACTCGCCCATATGTGGGTTTCCGACACTCGCGGTAACACCGTTTTATTCATAACGAAAAGCTCTATCGAATGGTGTCACTCTCGACCAATTTCAAGAAAAAAAATCGATTTTTCTACAGTATCGAGGACGTGGGTATACCGGTTTTCGATGACGATGACGTCATCGAAAACCGGTATTTTCGAAATTGGCCAAATTTCCTCGTGCAAACTTCGTCCAAAATCTAGGGGTTATTTGGGGCGCTGATTACGAATCGTTCGTTTTTGAAAATTCCGCGGACTTGAGCAGGTTACTTCCCGTTTGAAGGTGGTCGGGTCAGGATCACCGATCACCCTCAGTTATCGGTATGAGCGGTCCCCTGCCGTAATCGTCCAAATGTACTTCAGCATCGTGTTCGGCACCCCGAATGAGTCCCCGACCCTATACGAATTTCGAGAAAAATCGATGATCCTGACCCGACCACCATCAGTTATCCAGAAAAAATCTAAAACCTACCGAAGTCGACGGAATTTTCAAAAACGGACGTCGGATTCGTAATCAGCGCCCCAAATAACCCCTAGACGATTTTGGACGCAGTTTGCACGAGGAAATTTGGCCCATTTCGAAAATATCGGTTTTCGATGACGTCATCATCGGCGCAGCTCGACCTAGGGCGAGCACGTCCTCGATGGGATATTGTCAAAAAATTGATGTTGCCAAAATCGGTCGATATTGACAGCATTCGATAGCTTTTTTTATAAGCAGAACAGAACGGTGCTATTAGGAGTGTCGAAATCCCAAATATGGACGAGTAGGAGCGCAAGAAACTCTAATCGCTAGCTTTCGCCTCTCTAAAACGGCAGATGGGGCTAAGGCAGTTTACGCAGGTAAGAAGTTCTGATCCCGTTACCGTAAAGTGCTCTGTTCGCATACGCATTCTGATGCCGTTAGCTCCTCGCGTCTTCTCGCGGTGCTCCACCGAAATCGGAAAAAAATGCGTCACGCAAGCCTCACCTGCATTTTCGCACCGCTCTAACATTGCCTCCTCCTAAGCTAAGCCATTCTACTTTAACGTACTAGTAGACCGTTCTGCTGCCTACAAGACCCACAAGCTGCAGCCGAAACGATTCGAACTTGAACTTTGCGCTCCGAACACGCCCGCGCGTGCAATTTGCGAGCGGTCGCCCCCTCGATTAAAAGGTGCGAATCTGTATGCATTGTTCACGGCGCACTCCAAAGGCTCGCTGGACAGCCTTAGAGCAACTCCTGACTAGGGCGGCTGCAAATTTCTGACAAAACCCTCCAAACGCTCAGTTTACAAGCTCCCCCCTCCCCCCTCCCCCGCGATTGAAAGGTTCTTCTTTGTCCGCATTGTACACGGCGCACACCAAAATTTCCTTGGGACAGATTGGAGCTAATCCTGAGTGTGGTGACTAGAAATTTCTGAGAACCTTCTCCAAACGGTTCGAAATAGTCTTGAGAATTTCGCATTTCCCACTAAGAGAAGATAGAAGCGCAGATGACATGCGCTCGCCCACTCGATTGATAGGTTAGGTTCTGTGTGCATTGTGCACGGCGCACTCTCGGAGCATTCCAGGCATAACAGAGCAGAGCTGACAACGTATGCCATGCTTGAGATACTCCGAAAACACGCATATCCTGGGAAATAAGCTGCTCTAACCGCCCGTCCATTCAATTTTGGACTACCCACGGCGAAAATATGGGTGATCCGGTAAAGTTTTACACATGCTTGCGTAGATTTCGAAGAGACGAATCGAACGGTGCCAACCTTTTTTTCAAAAAACCTAAAACTGAAGGAGTTATGAGCGTGCGACGCTTTGCGACGGTATTTTTGCGTTTTTCGCCCACTTTTGACCGTGCGGCGCGAGCGGTATTGTAGTCAACGTTATCACTTGTTGCCTCGTCTCAAGAAAGGTCCTATTTAACCATAAGCAATGCTCTGCTAACAAACCGTTTAAAATGTTTTATTGATAACATTTGGAACGTCCATCGTAAGCTCTAGGTATGCATTACCTGCTCCATATGAGAAAGAGTCCGCATATACACCATTTTCACATCGAACTGGACACTTTTCTAACAAAGGGAAGGAAACTAGGTGACCATGGAACTTTGAGATGAGACGTATATCACTGGATGCGGCTTCGAACGCTGATTCCAAGCATGTGTTCCGTTTCTGCTGTGCACATCCGTGAACGGAGTTATGGACCATTTTCATAGCAGGCTCCTTTGCCCTCTACATAGGTGCACGCGGAGCGGGCCAGTCACAACAGAGCGAGCTCAAGTAGGGTTCAAACTTTGCTACCGGTTGAGCAGTAGTGGCGCAGGGGTAGAGGAGGGGCGTGGTGAGACGGGTGGTTTATGGTTCGACTCCCCTTTGTGGTGCGGGATTCTTGCACTTCCTAAAAAAAAAACCACGATCAAGCAAAGCTTCTATGTCAAGTCGCAACGGAAAAGGTCACCGGAAAGGATTCACTTCATAGTGACAACTTCATACTGGCAGAAGATACAATTTATCATGAATAGTTGCCAAAAACATGGCGAGAAGATAAACAATGCGTTGCACTAGCAACTGCGAAATAGCACTATGAAATGTTCAAAACATAACAGCAGTTGGCAATGACCGCAGCGGATAAAAAATACATCAGTGCAGCCGTTGTAAGAGCAGCGCTCTACGATGTCAGTAGGGAAACAATATTGAATTGGTGTATCATACGTCCCGGGGTGGCTGTGCAGGTATCCTGTATCGTACCATGATTACGTGAGAAAAGTTCTGAATCTTGGGGCAGAAAACTAAGTGTAAATAAGAGATACAATTCGAAGAAATGGGTCGCGGGAGTGAAGTGAGAACTTTATTCCGTGTGTCAATACATGAGAGGTGAAACGTTTGCACATGCTTTTGAATGGCAAGAAGAAATGTACGTCTAGTGGTTGTATTTGTGATGTTGTTCCTGCTGGAATGTCCATCACTTTCGCTGTTGAGAACGTAGTTTGGAAGGCACGTCGGCAGTATTGTCCCTACCGACCCAATGTGTCGTAAAAAATCGCCTAAGGGGTTATTTAAGGCACTGACACCCATTTGTCAATATGGGTGGTGGGATCATGGTAACCGATTTCTCCCGAACTTGGCCATTTGACATAGAGAGCTTTGGTTTTTTTGTATACCTTTTCTGCAGAACTAAAAAGATCTTCATGCAATATACTGCGTGTAAACCACCACTTTTTATACTAACCTTATAACTGAAGAATTGTCATTGGCTTCTTCTCTCGTTTATTTAATTTTATTGCTTTCATGTATGGTCACTGTTACACGTGCATACTGACTGTGCTTCTCCCAAAGAAAACTGCCAGCAGAGTCCTCGAAGAAGACGAAAGCCATTCTCAGACAGCGAAGCCATTGTATCATGCACGGCATGAAATTGAAAAGCAAAGCAGTGACAGTACCAGCAGCCGCGCTCTATCAGTTAGGCGCGCTCAACATTGCCTTAACGTAGCCCTACAATCATCACGTGATGCTGCATGAAGAACACATCCAACTTCCAAGAAAGGGAAGAAGCCTTTTTCTTCCATTGATTTTCAGCAATGCTGCGAAAGCTTTAAAAAAACGCTCGAAATGCATCTACATGGAGAATAAGTAAAATGTCAAAAAGGGCGCGTAAAATGTCGTTGACGCAATTTACCAGAAACTTTCGCCGTTAAATGTCGTCAAAAACGTAACGAAAAATGCCGATAATTGCGGTAGATCGGTAAATCGTTAATCGTTAAACGCACACCCCTGAAGCAGATATGGACTGCACGCTGCTCCGATTTTTCCCTAAAAGTGGATAGAGATAGGCATACACGTCCTCTAGGTAGCTATTCAGATCGCAGTACCGTATGGTATGCAGTTTGCATTAAGAGCTGAATTCTGACCTAGATTCCGATTCAACATAAGTTCGCAACCGCAAAATGCACATCACATTCTGCTGAGCCCTTTCGTTTGTCATGGTAAAGTCCTCCGATCATGAGTGGTATTTCAGGATGAGGGCACTTTAGGCTTCTGCCAGAAGACGATTTAAGAGCAGACCAAGAAGGCAAAGATCTTTCGTGTTTCCCAGTTGGACAGCACCTGTTTGTTTAGACCATCGGCACTTTCAGTACGCTGCTCTCTGGTTAGTTTCTTTTTCTGGTTTTCTCCGGGGTCGATGAATTGGTACCAGACTTGTCTGGGAAGGATAAAGCGCTGATATGTTCATCGTTTGGATATCGCGAGTCATTATATGGTTAGATACTCATTAAAGTCGCCTCCACGACATCCCGCAGAAGTATAATGCGTAGCGCATCACCATGACGGTGTGAGAAACATAACGTTATTTCCGATTAAACTCTTCGAGCCGTTATGAATATCACCGGAATAATCTATTAGGTTGTAACGAAATAAATGGCACTGAACCACTGTCAATTTAAACAGTTAATATCTCGGCTTGTAGGCAAGTTTATTAAGCGAAATAAAAACCTTCTGATTCTTCACATCTTTGCCAACGTGACACAAGCTTTTTTATCCCAGTAGCATAAAAATCAGAAGTTCTGGAATTGACGAAATCTTCGAAGGCACTTTCGGCATCTTGTTGGTATTTGAATATTTTCCCTACCAAGAAGTCGCCAAGATGCTTGAAGAAATGGTAGTCTGTTGGGGAGAGGTCGTGAGAAAACGGAGGATGTGGTAGAGTTTCAATGCTCAGCTCATTCAATTTCTGCAACGTCATTCGTGCTACATGGGGGCGAGCATTGTCCTGCAGAAGGAAAACTCGCCTTCGGTTTACCAAGGCCGGCCGGATATCCTTCAATTTTTTCATCATTTCTTCAATTTCAATGCAGTACTTCTCTGCCGTGATGGATTCACCGGGAGGGAGGAAGCTGTGGTGAATAATTCTCAGCGAACACCACCATACTGTCACCATTAGTTTCTTTTGGTGCAATTCCGGCTTCGCAAAAACCTTGGGGCTCTCATCGCTGTCCACCCACTGTGCCGATCGTCGCCTGTTGTCGTACATTATCCATTTCTCGTCACAGGTTACGATGCGATCAAGGAATGGGTCCGTTTCGTTCCGCAGAAGCAGTGCGGACGAGATCTCATATCGTCGGTTTCTTTGCTCCTCAGACAGCTCGTGAGGCACCCATCTTTCCAGCTTTTTGGTCTTTCCAATTTCCTTCAGATGCCGGGCAGCTGTGTTGTGACTGACGCCAAGAACCTTCGCTATCTCCCTGGTACCCTTGTGTGGATCCTCCTCTACCACATCTCTCAGCTTGTCCTCATCAACATCGCTATGCCTCCCACGACCTTCATGTTCTTCCAAGCTCTCATCTCCATTCCGGAACTTCTGATACCAACGATACGCCGTCCGAATTGTGGAACATCCTTGACCGAATGCGGCGTTGATCTTCTCATCCGCCTCCTTAGCTGTAGTGCCCAGCTTGAATTCATACAAGTAAATGCCTCGGATTACCCTTTTGTCCATCTGCAAAGAAGTCAATAAAACTCTAAAGTTTCCCCACTTTTACATAGAAAATTTTGTACTCACCGATAGAGCAAAGTTAGCGCTTCTAAATGATATGCCTCGTGTTACGGTTTGTTCTTGATCAAACGCGTAAAGACGCGCCAAAAAATGGCGCGAGCCAGTGCCATTTAATTCGTTACAACCTAATAATACTGCATTCATAGGTTGAAAGCACGCAGTACATACATAAGCGCTGAGAGAGCAAAATCTGTAATTTCCCAGCTTTATGGTGGATTCGAAGAACAAAAAGGGGTTTGTTCCAACCCCCATACATTATTTTCTCAATCATATCCAGAGGGGTGAATAGAGATGGAAAATTAGATATCTTTAAAAGAAAGCTGGGAATCCTGGATCTGCAGCGCCTTGTGAATACTATTATCTATCCTAGTAGGGGGAGGGGGAGGCACATCTATTTGGCAGTTAAAAGTAAACCAATTTAAAAGGACGGTAGACTGAACTAGCCAATAAGCGTACCTTTCCTGTAGATAGGTGCCTTTTTGGACGTCCTTCAATTACAGTAGTGAGCACATTTCTTTATTAGGCAATGTCCGCACTAACCGTAGTGGCAATGCGAAACCCATAAATAAAACATAAAAAGCAGCTGTCAGCTAGTGCAGTGCACTGAACGCACTAGAAGGTGGAGCTGAAAAATTCGTTCAGCGCATGGATTACGAGGACGAGTCGCATAGGATTAAACCTCCTTCGCTTGCTAATTGAAGGAAAATTAGCAGCAAAGGAGATGCGATGGAAAGAAATCATGGAGCAGGGCGTCCTTAGAGCGGCGAAGGCCTGAATTCCGCCTTCGGCCGTACTACGCATTTAACCTCGTACGCCGAGTCGCCGAATGACTATCTCGTCTGCACAACGCAGAAGACAATTTACGAGAACTCGATGTATTAACTTGTCAAATCCTAGCACCAAACCGCCGTTACCGAAAATATTGAATAAAAAAATGAAAGGCGGATTTTTACTCAATTGTTTATGCGTAGACCGGCTGCTGCGGGCTCGTGTAGCGCAGTCGAAAGAGGTGCGTCTGTCGCGTACCAGGTTCTTGGTTCGGCTTTCCCGTCAGGCCAACCAAGCCTTCCACCGCTCCGAGGTTAGCGAATTGGTACCAGACATGTACGGAAAGGATAACGCGCTGACTTGTTTATTAACTGACAACCGCAACCGCCTCACACAAGCTGGTTGACTAATGGGAGGTATAAATAGCGAAGGAGTGGAGGAATCATTAACACTTGGGAAGAAACAGCAACACGAGCGAAAACAGGTTTTGTACCCCTAGATGAATGGCATTGCAATGGCATAAAGACTGAGAATTGCAGTCGACTGGGTAATACGCTCACAGTAGAAGGACTGCTACGGGAGCATTAGTTACCTCCCGGCTTTGAATCAGAAGCACGTCACCTCACCTATGTACTGTCGGCGCCACCCTAGGTCGTCACGCAACCGAGTGGATCGGCTTCATAGATGGCTCATTTATGCATCTATTCAATCAAGGAGTGTTTCGAAGGTACTGCATCAAAACATTAATATGAGGCGGTAACTACAGTGACAAATAAAAATAAAATAACGAACTCAAACAAAGATTAAACATAATTATTTATTCATATAGTGTGTGCTGTACTCTTGATAAGTAAGATTATGTTAACAGTTTGAGCTCATATTTGGTCTACACATTTAAGCGGCTGTAGCAGCTGGATTCGAGGAAAAAACAGTTGGTAATGGTGTGCCAAAACGAGGTTTTTTTAGGAAAATCTTCTTTGTGACCTTATGTTTCGGCAGAATCGTCGTGTCACAGGACTCAATGTGTCACACCATTCAACAACTGGAGCTAACCATGCTGAGGTTTCAAGAAGAGAGAAGCTGGAGACAGTCAGTTGTTTTGTTTTGAAACCCTAATCACTTAGAGCAAAAAAATTAAAATTCCTTAAATCTTGATATATTGTAAACAAACTTCAATCGTCCTCCTTAAAAAATCTTATTTTAGAGGTCTCACCGTGCAGAAAGAATGGGCGATGAAGACTCTCTCAGTACTAGAAACGCATATAGCGCGCTCAGAGAAAACCAAAGAACAAAGCATAAAAATGCTGGCTCAACTGGCTGGCTAGGACACCAGCTTTTGAATGCACACCGTATCAAGTTCCTGGTTCGGGTCTCGCTCCAGCCATCCTTCCATTCCTTCTCTCTGGAGTAAGTGAACTGCTACTATTATAGCTTATCTGGGAGGAGCTAAAACAGCCTTGTCTATCGGTTGGTCACGGAAAGTCGTTTCCTAGGAAGATTTAGGCAAACTTTCGCGGTTTTTGAGTTGCTCACACATCTTCTTCTTCTTCTCCTCCTCCATCTTCTTCTGATTCTTCTTCTTGTTCAGCGTTTGCCCGCCTCGTAGCGAGGTCCGCTATTCTGGTGTCATGACATCACCTTTTCCGATCCTTTCTTTCCCTTAGAAAGGTGCTCAGTTGAATATTGAGCTGAACGCAAAATTTTGTCTCAACAACTCGACCACTACTAACTGCTAACCAACACACAACAATGACGGATGGACCAAAACCATAAACCAACATGAAAGAAACGCAACACTAACCAAAAGTAGAGATGGTATGGAGGAAAACTGGAAAGGGCAAGCTAAGCATGGAGGTTACAATAATGCTATCGTTAATGAAGGAAAGGAAAAAAGACAGCCTCATATTATTAAACCGGATCGCTTAAAAAAAGAGGTAAATTGTGAAAAGAAGGGTAGCGGTTTTTCAAACAAAAATACTAAACTAATACTAGTTAAAAACAAAGTGAAAATATAAATAGTAAGCTAAAACTAGTTAAAACTAGTACTAAAAAACTTTTTAGAAAAAGCGGCTAACTCCTTTGCGCAGATCAGGCGCGTTTGCTATGAAGTCTCTCTTTGAAAGCTTTCAAAATCTTCTACTCAGTTAATGACAGAAGTGCAGATTTTCCTCACCTTTTCTTTGCTAGAGAATTGGTGTTACTGTTGGAGGAGGCCCCGAGTCGATGTGCCTAGTCAGTGCTCCGCCCAGGCCAACGATCCTTTACAGCTCTGTGGGATTAGTGTATGGGCTCCACAGTTGTCTGACGAGGATAGAACAGACTTGTTCATTGGCTAACCAGTGTCGGTCACTGTACATTCCAAGCAGGACATCCATTGGTCTTCGCGACGCTCAAACGAAAGTCGACGATGCCTGATGGCTAGCGCGTCTTCCAAGGCTACCAAATAACACTGCGATTTATTATTTTTCCTTTATTTCGTTTGTTTTGTTCATCAAGGGGTTCTTAAGTACTTGGGCGGGACTACACCAAAGAACAGAGCATAGAACTGCCGGCTCAACTGGCTGGCTTGACAAGATGCCCACCATGTATGAATTGCGCACTGCAAAACTTTTCTGGAGTCTCAATACGAGGCAAGGTAGAGCAGCGGTCAGAGCCGTGAAATCTTAAAGATAGACTATGAGATGTTCAGCACTCAGCACCGCTTAAATTCTAACGATTTTTTGCTTTCTTATGATGTTGATCTTTCAGTATAACACAGCACACATCGCAGAATGAATCAGGACAGATTGACGAATGGACTAGTCGTAAGACTGAATTACAGCCGTGACGTACGCGAGCACTACGTCCTTGGAATGATACGTCTTATTCTCGCAGTACTTAGTTGTGTTAATGCTAAAGACAGGAAAAACATTTTCTGAATATTCTGACAAGCATTCATTGAAGCAAAATGTACACTACACAGAACACTTTTAGACGACTACTGCACTGCGCTGGACATTCCCTTTGATTTAGTTCCACCTCGAGAGTCTTGATTCCTTCCGAATTCCACACTTCGATAAAGCAATTTTCATGGAATCATGTGACCGACTATTTGCGAACAATAATCTCTCAGATGCACAGAATTAGGCTTTACAGTACCGTCGGTAAACGTTCGCCAAAACGCGGCCGGCGGCGGATTAATCTGCCGTTTCCGCCGCTTTGCCATAACTCTCCTCAAAGTCGGTTATATTCAATGAAATGCACATCATTGGAATCAGAACAACATTATCTACCCAATGGCGTAAAAATCTTGACAAGATTTTAGAATTTTTGAGTTCGAGATGACCTAGATTAGCCGAGCCCGTAATCGTCTTGACCTGACCCACATTCGCCACTGAGTCTCGCCTAATTGTGCCCCCTGGCAGGGATCGAACTACCCAGTGGAATTTTAAAATTTTTAAACGCTGTCGAAAATGTGTTTTATGCTAATTTTAGGTTTTGTCTCACCACGACGATCTCTTAGATATCAAATTTGCCTAGTTTGCCGCCAAGTTCATCAATCCATGCATTCTCAACTGCCGATTTTTTCCATTTTCGCTAATTATTTACGACCGCACCACTTTTGTTCTACAGCTGATTTTTGCTCAAGTTCTCGACTATGGAGTGTGGATCACAAATATAAGTTTTAGGCTTACTTTGATTAGAAGTAAGGTAGTAATCAACCACCAAATTGGCAGAGCAGCGTACCAAGGAGACATGGCCTGCAAGGGCTACTTCGCGCGTGTAGGTCTGTGTTTCCACGCGACGAATCAGTATGGGGGCTGGATATGTGGTAATACAACATGCAGGGATGCCGTATCACAAAAATAATGGAGCTGGCAGCTCAGGTCCGGCAGCTCCACTGCTTTAAAAATGTCATTTTCTTCTACTCCGACCACGGGACTCAACACCGACCTCTGTAATCACCGCGCAGAACAGTTTTTGTCATCTAGGGGAGCCGATATTTGCATTTTTTCGAAAATTTTTCCAATCGGCGTTAATCACATTTATTCCTTGGGATAAGTCCGCTACTGGGATTCAGAGTGTTGCCGTGATTGCAGTGACCTGACCTGCCCCACCAAGCATGTCCTTTGGACATGCAATCGCTGCTTCTCTCCTCTCACTACTCACACTAACCAAGTTCGTTTACTAATGAGGTACTGCTTTCCCCAATCCACTTAATCATAATCATTCAGCTTCAGAAAAAGGAGTTATTAAGCATTTATTACAAGCAATAATTACTATTTTATATTATTCTTCTTAACATTATTATTTTAACAAACACGTATTAGAGAGTAACAATTATTAAATACATGCAGCCGAAAGGTAAGCAAATAAATGGCAAATTATGTAACATACAATAACATTTTCTAAAATATTAAAATATTAATAAAATATTTGTGTTAAGCAATTATTATTAGCAACAATTATTACCTTAACAAAAGCAACAAACACAGCAGCAAGTAACAATTATTAAATACATGCAGCCGAAAGGCATGCAAATAAAAGGCAAATTATATAACATAGAATTTTATATTTTCTAAAATATGTCTCGCTGAACTTGTACTGTGGAGACGTTCCGTGCAGCACACTTTAAGCGGCGAGTTCAATGCGTTTTTAACCGTTCTCCAAACGGTTTCCCTCGCTTCAATTGGCACCAGGTAGTATTTAAAGATGCACTATAACGAGGAATAATTTTTTTTAATAATATTTCGCTCGTAAGAAGTACTCACTTCCTTGATATAGTCGACCCTAGTGGACGTCCGAACCCTATTTTCAACTTTGACGGCAAGTTCTTCGGGTTCATCTATATAGAGATCCTTTTCTAATTCTAAGGCGAAATGATTCATGTTGCCGCCGCTAGGTCTTCTTAACGCTTCAAGACGCTCCCTATCAACGTACTCGTAAATTAAGGCACCTAAAAATATACCTATGCTCTTAAATACAATGCATGTATTGAGAAAGTGAAAGTCACCTCCAGAGCAAATTCGCTTTGGCACCCTTCTAAGAAGCTCTTCAAGAGCGCCTTTCATTTCGCAAATATCGTCCCGGTGGTGACGCTGCCTCTGGCCCTCTTGCTTAAAAAGAACCTCCAGCCCTTCCTGACGAGGGGAGACTGCGTCTAGCCTAATTTTTATATCTTCCAAAAGGCACTTCAGGGTATCCAAACCATCACCTGCGTGCAACTCCCTTAATACGAATTGCGATAGGAGAAGAACCCCGTGTATGGAAATTATTCATATACCTGATAGTTGTGGTCGTGCCCACGCTTCCCTCGCATATTTCAAACTCAGGCGTAATAAAACTTCCATCGGTTAAAATATGCGGTAATTGCGATTCGCAATATTTTTTGCGATAACTGTTTCTTGCCATTAAGCGTTCTCTAATGCTTAATAAAGACATTTATCTAAAGCGAGATGATTTTAACGGCGAACAGCCGTCCTGCGCCCTCCGTCGGCCTCGCAAAAATCAAAAATTGGCAGTTGAAAATGTACTGAATGATGTAAATGGTGTCAATCTGGTTTTTTCGATTCTCGAACCTGACCCTGTATTGGGTTAGTGTGAGTAGCGATAGGAGAGATTGCATGTCCAAAGGACATGCTTGGTGGGGCAGGTCAGGTCACTACAACCACAGCAACACTCTGGACTTCAGTAGCGGATTTGTCTCAAGGAATAATCCCACCCTTCCACGCTAATCCCACGCCTTCCAGGCTTGCCTTGCCCAACAACTCAGGATGCCAACCTGATTGTTAGCAATCCGTTATTCATGCAAAGATACACAATTATAAGTAGCACCCCTTCTGCCATTCCTGTAGGCCAAGACTTAGGGCGCGCCGCTGTCAGTAGTAGTACAACGCCTTCGCGCGCTGGGTGTAGACACGTGGCCAGGGTTCGGACCCCATCTGGTGTAGCGACCTGCGAACACTTTATTACACGGCGGTTAGTCTACGTTGTTCGTACTGTCCTCGCTGCTTGTTGGTCGACCGCTGGTTGTGCTCCCTTTTCGGCTTCGGTTCCTGGCTGGTCGTCCTCTGTCGGCGGGTGCGTTGTTGGCCAATTGATTGTCCTCGGTGGGCAAATCCAGAGCGCGTGGAGCAGGCGAATGACAGAAGACATAGCAATCCCTTTCCTGTGCCTTCTTATATAGATGTACAGACGGTTCTAGAAAGACCAATTGATGAGAAGTTCACGGGAACTGTGATCCACATACTGTATTGGCGTCGACGTTATGTTGAGGAATAATATTGGAGATTTCAGGACGGCCTCCTGATGCGTAGTCGATGTAAACTTATATTTTATTATTATATTATATTATTTTATTTTATTTTATTTATTTTTAATCCTCACTCCTTTGTCGAGAAGTTGAGCAAAAATCAACTGTAGAACAAAAGTGGTGCGGTCGTAAATAATTAGCGAAAATGGAAAAAATCGGCAGTTGAGAATGCATGGATTGATGAACTTGGCGGCAAACTAGGCGAATTTGATATCTAAGAGATCGTCGTGGTGAGACAAAACCTAAAATTAGCATAAAACACATTTTCGACAGCGTTTAAAAATTTTAAAATTCCACTGGGTAGTTCGATCCCTGCCAGGGGGCACAATTAGGCGAGACTCTGTGGCGAATGTGGGTCAGGTCAAGACGATTACGGGCTCGGCTAATCTAGGTCATCTCGAACTCAAAATTTCTAAAATCTTGCCAAGATTTTTACGCCATTGGGTAGATAATGTTGTTCTGATTCCAACGATGTGCATTTCATTGAATATAACCGACTTTGAGGAGAGTTATGGCAAAGCGGCGGAAACGGCAGATTAATCCGCCGCCGGCCGCGTTTTGGCGAACGTTTACCGACGGTACTGTAGGCTAACCAAAAATATGAACAAGAAGGACAATACGCCTTCTCAGAACTTTCTATTGAAATGACTTCAAGGAATCAATGGTTTGATAAGGATGAGAAGTTTCGAAATGTATGCACTGAGCAACATCGAATGAATGAACTTAATTCTCGCAGTGGGACATACATATGTATGGTGGTATAGATGAATTTAAATCACGGCTCTTCTCGGCTAGCAGAAGGTGTACATATTTCTGCTATAACTTACCCTCATTCCTTGTTATATAGCCTATCGTAGCGTTGTCATGCTTCTCACACTTCCATGTTTTGATCTTGCGGTTTTGTTATTGGTTTAAATAAAATAATAAAAATTCTTCGACGAAGTGCCTTTGCCAAGAGGATTCCAAACTGAAGGAGCAACCTGCTTCGCGTTGGAAAGATAAGTGCAAATCGCCTGAGGCTAATGAACCGCCATTCCATGAATTTGAATGAAGTGCACCGGAGCATGATGAAACGGGCATATAGATGTGTTTTTGCTTCATGCGTGGTCTCAGGGGTACCACAGAACGACGGCAATTAGGTGAGCAAGAGGTGCAAGTATCGCTACAAACCCTTCGAACATGTGTGTGCAGAAGAGGTGAAGTGGACTGAATTATATCCAAGTCGGCAGGCGTCGGAGTATTGCAATCGTCCTTTCCTTGAAGTCGTTTTCGCAAGAAACGTTACAGAATCTACAACTGCAGTCTCATTCACTCATTTGGACCTCGAGAAAGTGGAAAAGGGAAACAGTGTATAAATCGGTCAAGAATGTAATGAAGGGTTGAAGAGTGCAGCTAACAGAGGACGGAGGGTTCTTGATTGGTGCATGGCCCCAGAGACAAATCAGAATGATAGATTTAGGTGAAAGTTAAAGCCTAAACAGCTTAGCCGCATTTTCTGAATATTCTGACAAGCATTCATTGAAGCGAAATGTACACTACACAGAACACTTTTGGACGACTAACTGCACTGCGCTGGACATTCTCTTTGATTTATTACGTTCTTTGCAGTAGCGATCCATATCTCGCTACTTCAAAGAACGACTCAATCAGTTTAACCATAACGCACTGATCAGGTTGGATTTTCTACAAATTTTAGAACGACGCTTCTATTTGTTCATTTATTTATTCTCTACGTGGACAGCAACGCAATGCAATTAAGAAACACAATTAGACCAAATAAAACTCAACACACAACAGCGGTAGACTCAGTAAGTGAATGTAGTCTATATTATACAAAGGCAACAAAGCCAAACCTCAAAAACAACTGCAACCTATAAAATTTTCTTGAGATACCTGTCAACTATTTTTGCCTTCGATTGCTTGGTAGGTTGTTTTTCCTTGAAAGCTTCAGAAATTCAATCCCTGCTCGAATAGCGAAAAATGAGGATCTTACATTGGATTTTCCATTGGCCACCCCTTGTATTAAAAGGAGAGACCGAATAGAACTCTTGAAAAGGAAAGCACACTATACCATTTATCATCTTATACTCATGACTACCTTATATTTTAGTACAAGCGAGAGTGTGTAGGTTGAAGATCTTATTTCTCTGTGATGCTGAAGATGTGACGTTGTAACTATGTATATCCGTAAATTCGTACCCAAGGGTTCCCTGTGAAACTGTTTTGCACTGACTCAAGTCTATCAATGCACAACTGAGTTCGTTCGCAGTGATTGAAATAAGCTGTGCACGACTCATTCTGCTTTTTTGCTGCAAGATCACAGCTTTCCTTGAATGAAAGACTAATACAAAACCAAAGTCGTGCAAACTGGGAGTATTGCCAAGCTGAAGGTCTTCAAAATGGTGTTTCTTCTTGTCATCAAGGTGCCCAAGACGACGTACATGTGACTCTTGCGCAGATAACTCGACAGCTTTTGATAACAGCTTGTGATTATCAGTTTGCTATTATTGAGCTGTTCGCTAAAATTACTAGCGACTTTAGCATCGCTTACATCTCCTTGAGACAGCCTTTTTCGTGGGCCTGGAAAAATTGAAAACAGTTAGTGCACTGCACGAACTTGAACTCAGTTACGTCCTGCAAATCACATCTCTTAAGCAAGAATAAGACATCAACGCCGCCAAGGACGAGTGCCTAACAGATGGTGGACGTACAGGACCATTGTCCCCCGTACATGGAAGTAACGTAGCTACATTGCTGACTGCGCATCAGCCTCTGGGCCCACTCAAAAGCCCTTCCCCCCCCCCCCCCCCCCGTCGGATAGTAGGGTTGGACATAAAGTTTTCAGCTCTTGCGGTATTGCAAGAAACTCTTCCTTTCGGCTGCACCCACTGCAACATGGCATCGGCATGTGTTCGTCCGATGAAGTTAAGACATTACTTTCTTATGGTCATTGCATTCCTTCTTGACTCCGTCACAAAGACCTGCCCTTCTCCTCTGTGTTCTCCTCATACTGAGCATAATGCACAAGAATGTCATAAGGATAGGTATAAAGGACGACGTTACTCGTCCAAGTGGAATGCACCGTGCATTCCGCTTCAACGGGATGTCATAGAAGGAATTTGAATGGATATTTGGTCCATTCAATGAAACGCGGTCTCAGCCGATGGACAAGTTAGTGCATTACCCTATCCAGAGAACAGAGGATGAGAGGCTTGATTGAACGGCTTGGTTAGATGCAAGCCAAGAACTTGAGATCTGCGCACGCGAAAGTTGGCGCTTTCTCCCACCACGCTTCCACTCGCCCTCTCCATCTTCTTAATCTTCTTCAGCGGCCTGCTCTCAGCAGCCGGTCTGCAGAGCATCCGCAGAGAAGAAATGGAAAGGTCGCTCCTTAGCGGCGACCACAATCTTCGATCGGCAAAGCGCTCGACACGAGTCTCGGAAACGCTGGTAGGCGATTATACCAACACCGCCTGTGGTCCTAGGACCTCCACACATAGAACGGTCTTGAAGAGACGTCCTACGCGTGAAGACTTTTAACAAGACCAACTCGTTTCCTGCACCCCATAGAAATCAGCGCTTCTTTGCTCCAGTGCTTCAACCAACTCGCGCTGTTGACCCGTCAACGTACCCACATTCAGAGTAGCCACGCGGGCCCTGCTCATGTTACAACACTATCGGTCCATCTCAGTTGCCCTCCGATGTTGTCCTTGCATCAGAGGCACTAGCATACTTCTCACACCCGCCAGGCTTTGCGAGTGAGCTTCGGCTCCTGCAGACTTCTATCTTGAAAAACTTGCACAGCCACGCACAAGGTGATGTGGCATGGAAACTCGTTGGCCGGCTGGCACAAGGTCACCTGCAATCGAGTGTCCGTGCTTAGCTTCGTTCGCACAACGATCAGTTTTCAGTGGTCAGTCCACATAGAGGAACGGGCATCGCCACTACGTTGCCACTCACCTTCTCATAGCATGAAAGGAGAAGGATAAAAGACGGCGCTAGTTAATCCCTTTTAGGATGCATCACGCGTTCTGCTTCTACGGGATATCGTGGGAGGGATTTTGAATGCGTATTTGGCCATACAATGATTTGTGGTGGCCAGCCTTGGCGCTTTGTCCTTCCCAGACATGCCTGGTACCAATGCGTCGACCCCGGAGGGAAGGATGGCTTGATTGCCCTGGGTGGGAAATCCGAACAAAGAACCTCGTATCGTGTGCACGCTACAGCCGGCACCTCCTCCGACTGCGCTACACGAGCTCCTTCATTGATCGCATCAATAAAAATCCTAGCGCACGGGTGGGCTACGAATAGAATAGCAGAACATTCCATACTAGCGTAGATCGCATATCGAGAATATTCAAGCCTATCAAAAACTGGTACTGGAACTGGTATCATGTGAGTACCAAGAACCTGGTATCAAATGCACACGTAAGCCAGCGCCTCCTCCGACTGCATTACGCACGCATCTCATAGCATAACATAAGATAAACCTTAGCAGAATTCCTTTTGGGCCTTTAGGACCCTTTAGAGGTCCTTCCTATTTAGGGCTAACTACAAAAGACCAAGTGGAATATGTCCTGTCGTAGGCACGGTTTCCATCCATTTCGGCCTACAAGTTGCTGGGATGGTCATCAGTAACGTTTACCGTATCTTGAGGATCAACCAAATAGACATCAGTGCAACTTCGCTCTCTTGCGTTTCGAAATTGAGGGCACATATAGTCGAGTACTCTTCCGCAATTCTCCTAAAGGAGACGATTGCAATGAAATAAATAGAGAAGATGAGAGGAAAAAACAAAGAAGTGAGGTTTGGTCTCCGTTTCGCACGGGCCCTTAGACGGAGACCAAACATAGAAAATACTCCTCCCCTCTGTGCTCATCAGTAAGGGAAGGGAAGGAGCTATCTATGGTATAGGAATAAAAAGTGTAACTCACCTGACAGAGCTTGTCGTTGTAGAATCAGTAAAGGTAGTGTGAAGACTATAGCTAATAGAATTATGCTAATAGATTAGATAGGAAGGCAATGGAAGAAGTCACTTATCGAGAAGATTTAAAGGAACCAATGATGACTAGAAATACAGTAAACTTTCCGCAATTACACAGTAGGAGCATAATCTAAAATTACGGTAAACATTAACATGTGTAAGCCAATTTGAAGAGTAACAACTTAAGTAGAGGTAAGATTTTGTAGTGAAGAACGGTGTGAGGGACGGTTGTACTAGTATACGTGTAATAAATTATGAATAGGCATTGAAAAGGCATTGAAAAGTTAATAAAAACATATTGGTAATTCAATGCGGTAGTCTTGCTCCAATTTTGACCGTTTAAATTCGCGGCTACTTGCGCCCGTGCTACCGTACCCCGGTTTCTCTGGCCTGAAACGACATTATCAGTTTGAGAACATTATGCCATATATTTTATTTTTTAATTTATATTGTGTGATATCATTTGTTTTTTAAAATTCGTGAGTTAGTATGCATGTGATTGTGTCCGAGAGTGTGAGTGCGCATTTGTTGTTTCTTGAAGTGCAGTGTGAATGTTTGTGCTTAAAGTTTTATGTTTGTGTATGTTCAGTCTATGTCTATCTGTAAATGTTTGTGTGAGTATGTGCTTTGTGTTCATGTCCGTATGTGTGCAGCTGTGTGAGAGATTATGTGTATCTATATGAGTGTATGTACTATTTAAATTTGTTTATATTTAAAAACATTCACATTATTTGAATATTTGAATAATTATGTAGTAGTAACTTTAATATATTATTTGTTTTTATAAATATTTTTATTTTATTTTTATTTTATTTTTGTTATTTTATTTTTTATATTTATATTATTTATTAATTTTTTAAAAATTATTTGTAAAATTGTTAATTAATTTTTTAAACTTACCGTTTTTATTGTTATTTTATCATTTATGCATTATTAATTAAATAAGCGGTTGTCTTAATATATGTTATTGTTGTTGTTTGTCTATTATACTTTGTTAGTTATTATTAAATAATTAAGTAGTTACCTTGATATATTTTTTGCTTATTATATTTAACATATACATTATAATATATTATTTGTTTATTTATTATTTATTTATTGTTAAATATTTATAATATTGTTAATTGTTTTTAATTATTGTTTTTTTACAATTGTATTATTTATTTAGTCATTTATTTATTTATTGTTAATTATTTCTAATGTTATTATTTTTATTTATTATTATTATTATTATTATTATTATTTATTTTTTTTATTAATTTTTTTAATTATTTTAACATATATTGTAGTATTACGTATGTGTGCATAGGTATATATGTTTAGTTGGTATGAGTCTTATGTTTGTGAGATGTAAGTACGTGTTTGTTGCAAGTGTGTAACAAAGTATTGTATGTGTGTAAATATGTACTCATGTATGTGTGTATGTATGAGTATGCCTATGCATGTGAATGAGTGCATGTATGTGTGTTAGGATGTGTATGCGAATGTGTATGCATGTATGTGTGTATGTGTGTAAGGTTGTATGAGTGCAAGTGCTCATGTGTGCACATATAGACACGAGTGTGTATGTATGAGCGTGTGTGTGTATATACTGTATGTGTCTATAATGCTTGCTTGTATGGCTATTTGTAAATTATTTATAACTAATAAATTATTTTATAAGTATTACTTATTTATTTATCTATTGATTAATACATAAATATAAAATGGTTATATATATACATACACACATACATATATATTTATATTTATTTATTTAATTATTATTTTAAAAAATATAATATAAATATTAAATAATTATATATTATTTATTATTTCTATATTATTGTTTAATCAATTGTTTATGTTATTAATTTATATTATAATAAATTATAATAACTATTATTTTAATTAATTAATTTATATATGCACAAAGTAAACGTACGTTTGTGTAAAGGTATATGTGATTATGGGTGTTTGTATTATGTTTGTATGAATGTTGTGCGTGTGTGAGTGTGTGAGAGAGAAGTTGTCTATTTTTAAAAGCTGTTCTATGCTTAATTGTAATGCGAAGTAATTAAAGTTGTATAACTAGGTGCCTTTAATTATGTGTTTTACAGGAGTAGAATATATTGGAGTACGAGCAGTAAAAAGTTATGGAGGTGGGCGTAATAAATTAATTTATAGGAATAAACTTTTTAGTAAAGGAAAAAGTATATATTCAAGAATAGTATAAGTAGTTGCAGGTTAAGAGGTATGTAAATATATAGTTGTTTAGGGTATGCTGAATGGTGCTGAGGGAGGACGCGGACCGTTGTATTTGGAGAATAATGAGGTGAATTTGCAGTATTATACATTTTGTAATTAAATATTTGTAATTGTCTGATTATTATGTGGCGTAATATTTATTAATAACTTTATATTACTTTATGTCGGAACAATAATTTAATTTTTAGAACACCGTGGTGGGCAATGGATGCAAATCGACGACGGATCAGCAGCAGGTGTGTGCAAGCTAATTTATTATTTTAAAATTGTATACATACCTTGTTATTGTTTTAATTGAATTGATTAATTTTATTATTATTATTTTTAATTAAGAAGGTTTATTTAAGCTGTACGTGTAGGATTAAATGCTGAAGCTATTGTTTGTTAGAGGCATGTAGAAAATAACCTATTTATATTCTTTCTAGAAGGATTTAGGTTAAATTTAAAATATATGAATCTATTTTTGTGAACGCATTTAAACAGAGCTGTGGTAAAGATTAAATTATCGTAACCTGAATTTTTCATTTGTATTTTTGTAAGCTTTAACCTTTCAACAAAATCTTTTAGTTTGACACAAGTGCGAGCTATCCTCAATATTTCTGTGTATATAGTAGCTCTTTTAACATTAATTGATAAGTTTGAATAAAAATTGGGAAATCTTGTAATTTGGAAATTAAAGGAGTCTGTTTTATTGAAGAGTTTAGTGATAATTTTGTTATTTTGTATATTAATGTTTAGATCCAGGTAATTACAGGAGAATTCGTTTTCATGTGTAATTTCTAATTCTAAAGAGTTATCATATATAGAGCAAACCATGTTGTGAATATAATTTGTGTTATTATTATGTATGATTAGAATGTCATCCATGTATCTAAAGGGAGCGAATAGTCCAACGTTCACGTGTTTTTGAGCAAATAAGTATTCGTAGTAGGAAAGGGTTAGGTCGGCAAGTAGAGGACTAGCATTGCTGCCTTGAGGTACCCCAATTTTTTGAACAAACAATATGTCAGCAAATTTACAGTAGCTGTTTTTAAGTAAATAATCCGTAAGGTATAAGATGTCGTTAATACTGTAATAAGAATAATTGTGTTCTGTTGGGTTATTAGTATAGAAAAGTAATTTATGGCGATTATAGGCTATGAATTGTTTTTGTGAATTTTTGAAGCATATTTTAAGAATTTCCTTGAGGTTATTAATAATTGTGTTGTGTTTAAGATTGGTAAACATATTGGAGAAATCTGCTGAATATAATTTCATGTTAGGTCCATTAATATTACATATTTTTTCACTGATATTAATGTCTTGTATGGACCAGTAACCAACAAATTTATTGTCTCTAGTTCTAATATTACTAACATAGTTTCTAAAGTGTCTTCTAATAAATGAGTATATTAGAGTAAGTAAAACTGATAGAGATTTTAAAGTGCTATTTGCAGCCCCTGTAATGAATCTAAACTTGATGGGACTTTTGTGTAGTTTAGGTAGCGCATAAATTATAGGAATATTCCCATTGGGTGTAATTTTCAAGTCGTTGTTTTTATTGAACTGCTCGTGTTTTGCTATGATAGAACATATGTTTCTATTCCTTTCTAACTCATAAGTATCATTATTATTAGAAGTGTAAATGTTATTGTTTGTTATTTTTATGTCCATTTCTTCCATTATTTTAATAAGGTAGAATTTTTTGCATATTATCCCGTAGTTATTACTAGCTTTGTCTAACGGGCAAAAAATAAATAGATTCTGTAATTTTTTAATGTTTTGTATTGTTGTATTGCTGATACATTGTTCATTTTTAAAGTATCTTGAATACATGAGCGGTTTTAGTTTGCTAAAAAGGTTATTATGTAGTATTAGTTGAACTTCCTGTAGTATATCGCTTTTTAATTTATACTTAGTCTTGATAACTTTAATGTAGTCGTTAATGCAATTATTTGCCCATTGTTTTACAATTTCTTTATTAATATATGGATTAGTTCTATATTTACAGCCTTTATTAAGTAGTTCTATTATTCCTTGATCCTTAACCACTTTTGTGTCTCCTGTGATTATGTGCCCGTAATAACTATCTATCATTGTTTTATATTCTTTCTTTTTGCAAATGCAGTCTTTGTTAAGTATTTCAATTAAGTCTTTTTTATCAATATTCTTTAGTATTTTGTTGTAATTGAGAATAAGTTTGGAGACTGGATCGTTAAAGGTGTATATTATCCGGAAGGGGATGTAGGGTTTTTCTGAGTTTTGTTTTATGATAGTCTGCAGATTTATTGTGTTGACTATTTTGTTCAAGTTGATGTTATCTAAGAAATTATGAATGTAATGTGTTTTAAGGTTGTAGTAGTTGGAATTGTTTTGTTTTTTAGTAGTAGTTTTAGCATTGTTAAAATGGAACTTACAAAGTAGACATAGTAAGATAAATATCTTGTCCTTAGGAAGTTGATTAAATATTTTACCTTCGTAGCAATGTTTAATTATATGTCTAATAACAGGTTGCTTGAGGTTGTATAGTGCATGTCTAATAGTAGGTATATCATTACTAATTGAAAATAATCTGACGAATTTATCAATTTCTTCTTTTGTATTTAATTTTCTTTTTCCTTTTTTATGTTTCTTACCATTTCTAACTCTAGTTTTTAGAATTTTTAAATCAAAGTAAGGGTGATTAGGCTTAAATGTGAGTGGATTAGTAATGTTGGATATGTTACCATATGCTTTAATGCAGTCATTATTGCCAAAGGGGTAACTGGTAACTAATAGTTTAATCCAAAAGAGCTCTTTTTCTTGTAAAATAATTTTACTGTCATTATCGGCCAAATTATCTAAAATGTGGAATTTAAATTTTTTGTCCTTACATTGGTTTTTAAAATGATTGTATGTAATTTTATTAACATCACCTTTATTAATATGGTATACGTGTTCTCTAATTCTTTCTTTAAACTTCCTGGTAGTGAGACCCACATATTGTAGGCCACAGGTTACACAACTTATACAATATATAATATTTTTACTATTACAATTAGCCACTTGTGTAGTAAAGGTATTAATTCTAAGTTTGGTGGTGTTTGAAATAATATAAGGTTGTTTATCAATGACTTTGCAAAACTTACAACTTTGACTACATTGAGTTGGAGGGTTATCGGTGCCAAAGCAGTCTAAAGTATAGGCTCCATTAACCTTGCTCTTCGTAAAACAGTTAGTAGCGTGATAATAAGTACTGTTGTGAGAAGTAGTAGTAGACCCATAGGTAGAGTATAAGGTGGGCCTAGACCTTATACTCTACCTATGGGTAAAGGCGCGCCTCTAATTATATTGAGAGGATGGATACTTCCAGAACAACAGAACACGGAACGAAAGCCTGGTGAGTCCAACGTGGATGAAAACATGTGCAGAAGGCGGCGCAATAAGGCTTCATGATCGCCAAGAAAATGACAAACAATGCGAACAGGCTACTTTTACGGCCTCATCGATCTCCGCTAAGCTGGATAAACATGCGATCATTCCCGTGCAAATGGGAGCAAGGAGAGCGATTATCGATTTAAACATCTCATGAAGAAAAGAAAAAGTCCTCGAAGCCATTGTTTCCGAATCCGGTAACTGTTTTGTATGCGTTCCTCTACGAGGTGTGGCTTTTACCTGCAATATTTATCTAGTCACTTCCGAAACTCAGTGAGCAACTACCACGACCCTTGCAATGGATGGTGGCAAAGAAATAGGGAAAAGTGGTTTCGTATATCAAATTTTCTGCGGAACACTTTAGAAATTTTCAGCAGCCTTGTCTTGTCTTTGACTATGAAAGATGACGTTCTTGAACTAAGGATTTTGAACAAAAAATTAAAACACAATTACAGCATATTGGAGATCACGACGCAGCCGGGAATGAGCGAATATCCAATATACCATTTTCACATTGTATTGGACACTCTTCATATCAAACTGGATACTTTTGGTCACTCTTCTAAGCTTGCTTTAAGACTTTTGAAAAAGCGAACTCTTCGAATCCGGAATGGCCTTCGGGCTGGATAAATTGCAGACCCAATAAGATGGCTATAAAAAAATTTTGTTCAAGGGAAATGTGGTAAAACTTTCTTTGAATTTTTTTAGTTCACCAGTCCCAATAAGTGTAATAATTTTATAATAATTTTATTTTCAGAGAAACAGTAATAGATAAAATTCATCCTCAACCACAGCAAAGAAGCAATCAAAGAGGTTTTCAAAGATGCGATCGCGTTATGCACTCGAAAAGCTTGCCTCGATTTTAATTTGATTGATAGCGTAAATGCAGCTTATTTTAGGCGTCTAAATAAGGACGTATGTGTTCTTTACAATCGCTTTGTTGTATCGTTTACAGGTGTAAAAATCCATAAAAATAGAAATGTTACTATCAGATGAATAACAATCACAACGTCTTGGACGAGATCATTGCGCAATCTCTTCTTTTAGCACTAATATCGCCGCCTTCCCGCTCTTTGAAACAAGATTAAGCTATTATTTTCTATGAAACTTTTAACTATGTATTTATTTATTGGGAAGTGAACTAACTAAAACTTCAAAAAAGTTGTACTAAAATTTTCTTTGGGCAAAAATTATTCTACCTTTAGAAAGTCTCCAGTTTAATGTAGAAAAGCTCACTTCGATTTGGAAAAGTTCGCTTTGAAAAGATCGACATGAAAATGGTACAGTGGCGTCCAAAAGGTAGCTGAAGTGCTGTAACCTATGTGACAGATTCCACGGTTTTTTACGTTTTTATGCTTGAAATATGGAAAGGACCGATATATTAGGTTGGTGAAAAAGTCTTGCACCACAGCGTAATTTTTTTCAAAATTTTGTTGCTTCTTTTGTGAGCGACTTCAATCAACAAAATAACCACCATTTACATCTACAACCTTCTGCCATCTGATGGGAAGATCATGAAATCTTTTCTCCTAGAATGAAGTCGGCTGGACTCGAAGAATGCGCCACCTCAGATTCCAGTTCGGTTCGGTCGTTGAAGCACCTATCCCTTAGGTGTTGCTTGAGAGCTCGAGAGAGGTGGTATTCCGATGGCACAAGATCTGGCGAATGCGGTGGGTGGGCAGTACCTCCCACCTAAGCTCCTGCAACTTCTGACGAGACGACCTTGCATCGTGGGGGTCGAATATTGTCGTGAAGAAGATAAACATTCCTCCGCCTGCGCTGTTTGAGGGACATGGCCTCGCTCAACTTCTGCAGCTGTGTAGCGTAGATGTTCGCTGTTACTACGGTGCCGTCGACAAGGAGCTCATGATAGAGCATTCCTCGAGAATCCCATAAACAACACAGCATTACCTTCCTCTGGTGGATGTCCGCCTAAAAGTTGTGGTTCTTATTGAGGGAGCCGCTGGACCTTCCAAGTATGGTTAACGAGGAAGAGCCAGGATTCATTGCCTGTGACGACATTCTCCAGAAAGTCCTTATTACGAAAACGATCAAGGAGAGACTGAGCGATCGCCAGTCGCGAAGCCTTGTCCGAGTCACGGAGTCAGTCAGTCTTCACTGCAGTCGTAGTATCTGTATGTCCTCAGAAGCAAATTCACATTGACAGCCTTCTTTCATAGGCATGACAGCCCTCTATAGCGGAAACTAACGCCTCGTATAGGATTTGTCGCTCAAAAATAGCGTGAGGTGTGTAAGAACTCCCATGACCACACAACTGCAGAGCATTCAGGAAACACAATTAGCAAATCACTACTTTTATATGTTAAATGACATAAAAATATCCTTAATTCACAAGTTGTCGCTGAAACCGTGATAGATGCACAGTCGGAGATGGTGCCGGCAGTTCCGTGTACATACATAGTTCCAGATTCTTGATCCGGGCGTCCAGCCCAGGCCAACCAACCAAGCCTTCAATCTCTTCGGCGTCGTAGGGCATAAACGCGCGCGAATGAATTCGCTCAACGTCATTCCGTAGAAGCAGAACGCGTAGTGTCCCGAAAAGGATTGAAAGGCATCTCTACAGCCCCTGGTGTATTAGTAGATCTCGTGGGGTGCACTATTCCTCTGATAAGGTACTGAATGTATAATAGCACGCAGCATTTGTTTCATGGGCGAGAATAATGGAGAGAGAGAGTGAGGCCATGCTTGATGTTGGAGAAGGGGCAATTATCGCTTTCATTAGCGGATCGGGAATGGGTTGCATACAAGGAAGTGCATCGAGCCGGATCAACGTTCACTATCCCAAGAATTTGCACCGGGGAGTACTCAATCTCTTCATGGCAATATAGAGCAAGCACCTTTGATTTGATGTTCCCCCTATATGTCAGAACAAGGCTGCAAAGATATAGCGTTCAACCGTTCACTACGCCTTCCGTGTTATACTCACACGCGCATTCGTGGAAAAGAAACGTAGCATAGGAAGTTGATAGGCCAGTGAATCATCCTTTCAGACACGTATATTGTTCATTTGTAGTCCCGCAACGGTGAAGACAACAATAGACCTTAGTGCGGATTCGAAATAATTGTAGTGTACGCTGATAACTAAATAAAATTGCACGAAGCTGTTAGCTGTCTTGGCAATAGGATCTGAAGCCTTTTGTAAAACTTTTAGTAAAAAAAGATACCTATAAACTTTACTGGGTGCGTGGAGCGCAGTCGGAGGAGGCGCCGCCTGTCGCTTGCACCCGATACCAGGTTCCTGGTTAGGATTTCCCGCCCAGGCCAACCAAGCCTTCCATCCCTCCGGGGTCGGTGAATTGGTACCAGACTTGTCTGGGTAGGATAAAGCGCTGAATTGTTCATCGGCTGACCGCCGCAAGTCAATGTATGGCTAAATACGCATTAAACTCGCCTCCACGACATCCCGTAGAAGAACATAGAATGCGTGGCGCATCCCAAAGGGGATTGAGTAACACCGTCCTTTATCCTTTTATACTTATAAACTCTGCTACGTATTTGAAAAACACTCAAAAAATAAGAACGCCTGTTCGAACACAATGAAAAATAGGCACGCAAGGAAGCTGGATCATCGTCAACTAACAGACCAAAGAACACAGAGGCATTCGATTCTATAACTTCTCGCTCACGTAATTTCCCCTCTACATGGCTTTCCCGAGTTCCCGTTGCAAACCATGTTAGACGGGACTCACTCTAAATACATAATGTTGCAAAGGGAAAAATAACGGCTCCCATTGCCTCAAGAAAAAAAAAACAGAGCGAGAAATCCGAGCCTAGAACCTGGGACAGGGTATGCGACAGACGCGCCCTCACCGACTCCGCTACCGCGCCCCCAATATCTTTAAGAACAGTTATAGAGTTCAAAGGTTGATGCGAGGTTTAGTAGAAAAAGACGAAAATGTAGCAAAATAAAATTACAAGAGGCAGCATAGTATAAGAAGTTAACACTGAAATTAGCAAAGTGCACACTGAACGGTAGAGCAATCAGAATCCTCCTAAACTTGGAAATCATAATGAGGGTAGAGCACCGACAAAGGCATCAAAAGCAAGTTATACTCTCAACGAGAAAAATGGCGTAGGAAATGGGTTTTATTATTGATGATTAATGATTGAATGACTTATTTGCAAAATAAAGGTGTTCCACAAGGTGGCAACTTTAGCCCATTACTTGCTGATTTAACAATGTCTATGTTCGAATATGAATACTTTGAAAATGTAAGTTTAAACAATTATCAATTATTCAAACCATTTAGATACATGGATGATATTCTCATAGTACATAATTACGACGAAAGTTGTTGATTACACACTTGGCTTAGTATACAAAGACACCCTTGATTTTAAGAAAACACACAACAGTGAATACACTTGCAGCTATTTAGACCTATACTTAAACGTTATTAATAATAAAATAGAGAGCAACCTGTATAACAAGACAGATTTCTTTAACTTCAAAGTTAACAGATTTCCACATGCTGATTCTGAGGTTTCTATAAAAATCAAACGTAAAGTGATTTACACAGAAACCTTAAGAATAGCCAATGTTTGCTCCAAATTTGAACACTTTTATTGCAAAATAAAAGAGATGTATAATTTGTTTATAGGCAACGGATTTAGTAAAGAAATCATTATTAATAACATAAAAAAATGCTTTCATAAAAACAGACAAATATTTTACAAATACCGCATGTTGGATAACAGTGAAGAAGCAATAAAATTTATAAAAACATTTCAATAGTGTTGATGGTTCAATTCTACTGAATTGTATGATATACTCTTTAAGTGTTTGTGGATGTATAATTTCCTATTTTGTTGCTATTTGTGAGTATTTAAAAGTACATTTTCGTGAACTATTTCTTACTGGAATTCGAATTATATTAATACAATTACGTAAAATAGTAACACCACTCTTGTAACAATACAAAAAATTGCATTAAATGTGATAGCCTGTGCCAAGCTGTTGATTCTGGTGGTGGATAGTGTATGGTGTTATTTCATTTTAGAAAATTGGTAACAGGATCGGTTCGTTTGCCAAGCGGATGTGTTGGCTTAGTTTTTTGAACTGTAGTGGATAGGAGGTGTGACGGACTTAGCAAAACGTCTTGCACGTTCCTAAAGTAGCTGTACAGTAGAAAGTACATGATGCCACCGATCAAAAATTCTGGATGTACAAATGACTTGTGCTATAGTATGATAAGAGTTATCCTTTTCGAAAACGAACGGTATACTACAGTTGCAGTCTGATATGAATCATCCTTTCTGATAACGAACTGCATACTACAATTGGGTTATTTGAGGGAAGACGAGGGCTGCAATCAGCTGATCACCGTCAGCTGATCACCAATTTATATGTAAGTTCAATTCTTTAGTAGTAATTAAACTTATTTTTAAAAACTAATATTAAGTGGATAAATATATTTTATAAAATTAATATATAAATGAATAAAAAATTTTTGAAAAAAAGTAGCAATAGAAACTAATAAATACAATATTAAAACAAATTAAAATTAAACTTTACGTCTTAATGCATTGTTTCCTTAAAAATTTAATAATAAAAAATTAATTAAAACACTTTGTTTAATCAATTATGTGATTTTACAAATCAAAAAAAAGTTATAGCACCTCCCTCCTCACTGATGAGCCACCGGGGAGGTGGTATAACAAAAAAGGTTCGTCTGAAGAAAGGTGGCGAAACGAACCTAACATATAGTTGACATTTATTCATATTATTCATTTAAACTTTAAGTTTTATTTTATTTGAACGACGACTTGGGCCCTTTGATGCAGCACCCGGTACAAATCTGCAGAGCCGAAGAGCCGCAAAAGGCAATATCATCATTGGTCGGAAACATCTAGGAGGGAGCATCACTTCTTTCAGAAAAACCACTGCTTTTTGGAAGGCCCTATTCGGACACTGCCAAGATTACAAAAGAACATGTCTTGCAGTCATCCTCCTGAGCTGGAGCATGCGTGGTTAAGCCCTGTCCACATCGTCTTTTCAAAACGAGAGTTAGGGTACGCGTAGGTGTCCTCACTTTTTGATTCCCAAAAAGGGCTGCTAGGAGCCATCCATTATAGCAGACAGACTGCTCCATTTATCATGGCTTTGAGTTTTTCCCATTTCTAGCTGCGCCGTTCGAGCGTGCACTTCGGCCGCTATACAAGAGCGAAAGTATCGAAAAACATTTCAGTGGAGGCAGCGTCAAATACTTCGTTTAGATGGTGTGGCTTACGCTCTGAGTTCGCTTAAAATTAGCCACAAAAATGCCACATTTTGAGACTCAATGCATGACATGATTTTTGGCAGCGCAGAAGAAGGAGGCGTAATGTCACACGAGGATCACCAGTCATTGTTTAAGGTTCGCTTCCCGTCCAAGCCAACCTCCAGCCCTGCTCCCCTCCGGGGCCAATGAGCTAAGACCATAATTGTCTAGAAAGGACAATACACCAACGTGTTCACCAGCTGTTCAAAGAATGTCATTGCATAGCTCTAAGATCCATTTCAATTAACTCGTCGACATCCCGTAGAGTCAAGGTGCACGCGCAGCACAGAAATGAATACTTAAAACCAACATTTACTCTTCAAACCTTAGTTTTTCAAAAAAGGGTGGAAAAGCACCTTGAAAAGAGAAATGTCGAATCGAGAAGAAGACGTCTTCTGCTGCTCACCTTCTGTAGCCTAAGTCATAGATGTAATGCCGCGTCCCAAGAAGGCAACAAAAACGGCCGTAAACGGATTGTCGTCCAATAAACTAGACTGGGTAATAAATTCTGTCTGGTGACAAGGGAAAACATCTATTACGGGATTCTGAGTCAATGATGTTGGTGATCAAACGTTTCATTATTAAAGGAACTCCTAAGATTTTATGGATGACACATAGCATATACCTGCAAAAGGTTATTCTTGTTTGAATCACGGCGCGCCCGCTAGTCCTACTTGACATCAGAATACCATTTTGAGTATTTGCTCCACACAAAAATTTGCCGAATAGATATCCAGTTCGGCACTCTATGCTTAGAAAAGAAAAGGGAAAAGATATGAGCTTTAGTATACTGAAATATTGAAACAAAACTGTCCACTTCCTGAAAGCCATTCCTACTAAGCATTAGATCTGACAATTTTTCAAGAGAAAGAATGGAGAAACACAACCATTTGGTTATTAAAACACCGCAATTTCAGAACCACTAGATTGGAACCCACATGCTTACCTTCTAAGTTACATGAACCTTCACGTTCTGATCTGGGATCTTATCTCCTCTCCAATATTGGTCCATTTGAAGCCAACTCTCTTGCAGAAGTTTAGCCAACAACTTGCGGCATATTAGACGAGGTTTTTTAGGTGGACCTTTACTAGACGTTTCGACTTTCCATCGTGTTCAGAGACACATAGGGTTCACCGTAAGGACGGATAATATCCCACGCTAGTATTCCAGCAGAAACGACTCTCTACAAGTCTACTATCGTGGGTGAATACCTCTTACGGTGGATCTTATGCGCCTCTGAACGATGGAAAGTCGCGCAGGATCCAACCGTAAGGATATGATAGGATCGGATAAGGATATGATATTCACGCACATTCGTAGACCAGTACAGTCTATGCGTCCAAGGTCTACGAACGACTCGAGGCTGAGGAGACGGTCACTATTTCTCTGAAGCAGAGGAGCTTCACGCCTACTGTTCTCTGAGTCTAAGACATTAGGTGACAGCATCTGTAACCACACGGCACAAGAAGGAGTTCGATATTTTAGAAGGGCAACTATTTTCCAATGACGTAAGCACATTGGATTAAGAGCTTTTTAGTCCTTCCATTGCAAGGTAGGAAAATCCAGTACTTGCTTGGTTCACCTCTGAGCAATTTAAACCCGAGTACCAGATCGTTGAAAGCACGCCGATGTAATACATTCTTGAGGTTGAACTTTCCCAATCTGTCTTTGTAACTTGACATGGACTGTGGATAGTGAGGGTTTGGATAGCAGTGGTAGATCAAAAATTTTGTAAATGTTTGGTGCACTTTTTCTATTTTTCTTTGGAGACATCTTGTTTGAGGATTCCAAACTGGCGAAAAATATTTAAAATAGGAATGACAAATGCTTCATAGTGGTGGCGATGTCCGTTCCTCCACGAGGTGCCACTGGAAACTGTTCGCTTCTGCGAGCTAAGCTAATCACGGACATTCGATTGCAGGTGACAGTCCCATTTGACAGGCCGGCCTACGGAAACCCATGTCACATCACATTGCACATGTCAGTTCACGTATACCGAGATAGTGCTAGGGTTCCGTTGGAGCTGACGCGCACTCGCAGTACCCGACTAGTGAAAGTATGCGAGGGTGGCAACGCTGAATATGGTTACGCTAACGGGCCGCTCGTGCGAGTCGGTTGAAGCACTGGAGCATAGAAAAGTTGATTTCTGTGCGGTGCAGAAAACGAGGTGGTGCTGCAGCAAGTGAAGGGGCATGGGACGTGGCTCAAAGACCGTTCTATGCGGTAGTCCCAGGACCAGCAGTGGTGTTGTAATAATCGTCTTTGAACGACTTTGTGACTCGATTGTAAGCGTCGAGCGCTTTGACGATCGGTTGACGAAGATCGTTGTCGCCGCTAAGGAGCGACTCACATCTTCTCTGCGAATGCTTTGCAGACTGGCTGCTCCAATCAAGCCAAGGATGAGTTTTGGAGCCTGCTTGATGAGAAGAGGGCAGAGCTGCTGTCGAAACATGTCATCATAGTCGCTGGTGACTTTAATGGACACGTGGGACGACGAAAGACAGGTGAAGTTGTCATGGTGGATTCGGTTACGGGTCGCGTAAGGCAGATGGAGAGCGTATCCTTGAGGATGCGGAGTCGAGTTGGCGGTGGCGTAAAATAATGAAGGGAGAGTCCCATTCAGGCCTATGTTGTACTACCGCGGGAGCATCCGCGGAAGGGCGAGAATCGCGCCGAGATCCCTCACCTGGCCAATCGCCGCGCCCCGCCACGCCCGCCGTCCGCGGTGCACCCTTAGGCCCCTGTTATACTCCCGCGGGAGCTCCCGCGGGACGTCCGCAGACGGACGATGCACCGCGGACGGTCGTCGTCCCGCGGGTGCCCTCCCGCGGACGGTTTGCATTGGAGCACGCTTTCGGCGCCGAACTTGGATCGTTGCCAAGAGTTCGGAATGGCGACGTTTGCCCGGCTTCTCCGCAATGTTTTTTTGTTTTTGGGTTTTATTTGTGGTTTAATTCCGTTCCCGTCAGATTTTCTAACTTTCCTCGTGTCATTATCGTTGTTTTTTAAGTTTTCGCCTCTCCGTCGTCATTTTTTGCCGCGGGAGGGGGGATTTTTCCTTGCCTGCGCCCACTCGGGTGTTTGTTTTGACTGCTATGCTCCTCGCAGGCACGGAAACGCACATTTCTGTGCTGGACAGTTCATCAGGGTCCTCACGTGAAGTGTCCAGCACAGAAATGTGCCTGGTGAAAGCCTGATTTTTTTCTGTCATGTTTTGCCGGCGGTGATTTTTCCGTGCCTGCGCCCACTCGGGTGTTTGTTTTGATCGCTATGCTCCTTGCAGGCACGGAAACGCACATTTCTGTGCTGGACAGTTCACGTGAGACCCTGGTGAAGTGTCCAGCACAGAAATGTGCCTGGTGAAGGCTGATTTTTTTCTCTCATGTTTTGCCGGGGGGGGGGGGGGGTGGGTGCTTTGCAGGAGGCTAGCTAGCGTTATTTGCCTACTTCCTTGGTCTCTTCGAGGACACCAGTGTCATTCACGCCAGCCGCTTCACCACCATGCCCAAGAACATCCAACTGGCTCGTCGTATCTACATACAGTCCGAGAAGTCGACGATTTCACTCTAACCCAACGGCCCTCCTTAGGGCCATAATTCTGACATGTACGAATCTCAAAAGAACTCACGTCTAGTGCATGAGTAGTTTGATGATGGAGGTTTGAATAAATATGAGTTTCAAATGAATTGTTCTTGTATCGTGTTGTGGTAGTGGTGACGATGATAGGCTACATTAAAGAAAAAGCAAGGAAAATTATTGAACTTTGCTCTACCCTGGTACTTCTTCTCGAACGTGTCCTCCATGAGTGCTGCGACGGCATTCCATGCTTCCTTCCTTTTAATGCTGTCCTTGTAGTTAGGGTTCCGTTCGTCCCATAGCTCAGGATAGCTCTGCATGGTTTGGATGAGAGCGATCCTTTCATCCGTCCCCAGCGATTCCGATGGTTCAATTTTTGGTCTCCTAGCCAACATCTTAAAATGCCTGAAAGCTTACGTCTCAGGATCAATTCTCTTCGGTGCTAGCAGTAATGGTGTAGCATTTCATATTGCGCTCATGCCTTTTCGGTCACCCTGAATTTTGACACAAATTTTAGCGCACTGGCGAAATTCTAACGTGAAGAGAAACTCAACGGATGTTAAAGTGGTCTATCAATAACGAGACTGTAGCATGCATGGCGCAATCTTGACGAAAGGACTCCGGGAAAGAAGCTAACGATCGGACGCTCTCTGTGCCTCTCGAGCGAGGACTATCCTTTGGAGCACTCTGGCACGCGACAGGGACGAATGGAGACGAGGGGCGCCCGCTCGAACAAGTCGATGATCAACGGGACGACAGGTGATACAAGGGAGATCGTTAATGGATCAATCTTTTCACTGAACGTGACTGTTGTAACAGACCACGGCCATTTTCGTGTGCAAATTCATCTTCTGAAATCCTTTCTGGACATTAAGTCAACATTTTCTACGCTACTGTCCCTATCGACGTAATGGTAGGTATTGTTGTGGTAGGTGGCAAAACACATGAGACGTTTCTTCCTGCAGTTGCGCAGGCTGAATGATTACTCTCCCTACTAATTGGTGGGGCGCGTGTTGCGCAGCCGAAGGAGGTGCGGCTGCCGTGTGTGCCCGATACCTGGACCCTTGTTCGGATTTACCAAAGGCCATCCAAGTCTTCGATCCCTCCGAGGTAGGTGAATTGGTACTGGACTTGTCTGGGACAGATAGAGCGCAGACTTGTTCATCGTCTGGCCACCGCAAGTCAAATACGCATTCAAATAGCCTCCACGAAATTCTGTAGCAGTTGAATGCGTGGCGCATCCCAAAAGGATTGCGTAACACCGTCCTTTATCCTTTTTATTTTATGCACTATTTTCTCTACAAAAGTGAAACCGCTGTGCAATTTCCTGCACTTCGTCTACTTTTCCAGTCAGGTGAGATAAATTTGCTAAGTGAGTAATAGAAAATTCTCGTAAGATGAAAACTTATTCTGATCTTCTTAGAGGAAAATCAGGCTGGCATACCCAAGTGACTGGTTACGATGGTGACAATAAAACATCGTTATGAGAGCTTACAACCTTGATACCAGCCACTTGAGGCCCAAGGAAAGTGAACAGAGTCATTGCTCCCTCTTTTCTTTTCTCGGCATTGGAGCAGTTCTCACCATCAAACTCGTTGACGTGACAGCAGCGTCAATCCACCTCTCCCTGCCCCCCCCCCAGCAGTAAAGAACTGGAAGAGCTGCCTAGCCGTATCGCAAAGAGGTCCAGATCTGTCAAGCTCATCTGAGGCTCCCTGCTGGGACTAGTACGAGGTCCCCGCAGCTCTTTGACTTCTATCCACTTGCTCTCATGTTCTCTGCAATTGGCTGTATACCAGAGGTGCAGGACGATCGACGTTCGAACTAGCACAAAGCCTTTCGAATGGGCTAGCCCTCTTGAAGCGGGCGTTATTCAGGAGATGTAGCTACTTCTGGTGTGTGGGTAGAAGGGCTGAAGAAAACACTCGTCAATGGACAGCGTGGCCTATCCCTGGCGAAAATTTACAGAAAGGTGATTCTCTAGTATGCCAGTTCAGTGTATAGCCGCCATGAAATAGATCGTCGTCAAAATGACTGAGTGAAGTGGCTCTCCCCTCCCCAATAAGATAGATGCTTCCCTGCTTCTACAAGAAGCTGTTCCATGGGATCGACGCTCGTGGGCTTTGAACAAAGGTCAAGCTTTAGGTTCAAGAATCGAACGGGCGGCGCATTAGATTAAACCTCATAAAAAACCACCATGAAGAAAACGCGTATTCATCGGTTTTCTGACTAAGAAGGCTTCCTTGACTTCTTCGAGCTCAGAGATTGCCTCGCACCATGTTGGTGAGGTTTAGTTCGCCGCTGATACAAGGTTTTCATGTTGCCCGACCACAAGAATCGGTTATCGACCGTGTTAAACAGAGCGGGTGTCCTCGGGACGGCACCCGTCCGCGGTGCATTGCACCGCGGAAGGATGCCGTCCCGCGGGCGGGAAGTATAACACCCCTCTCGTCGTCTGTCGGCGGCGATCCGCGGACGGCGGGCGTGGCGGGCCGCGACGAGTGGCCCGGCGCAGGGTCCCGACGCGATTTCCGCCCATCCGCGGGAGCTCCCGCGGGAGTATAACAGGGGCCTTAGTCTGCGGACGTTCCGCGGATGCTGCCGCGGGAGTATAACAGAGGCCTCACACACAATGTGTTTCCGTTCGAGCAGTTACCTTGGTATATGTCGCGCAGGTGAGCAGCATTGGTAGGAAGGAACGCCTCAGCCAATCAGACCGCATTGAATGGGCATGCCGTTCAGAGAGGGAGTATTCATTCGGTACCCGGATGGGCTGGCATGTGCGCGGGCTGTGCTCTGTTCGGATATTATTGGCTGGCGCGCTCCCACCTACCAATGTTGCTCACCTACGCGACATGTACCGTTACCTTCTTCGCATCTCCCTCCCTCTCATTCAATAACTCTTTAAGTTCCTACAACCTGCGCTGATTTTTGGACGAGTAATTTCTTCAACTCTTCTAACTTCTTCAAGCTCTGAAGAGGGCAGAACGCAAGCACAAACTTTCCATTGCAATAGTGGTGCAACAGTTTCCCGAGATCATGCATCAAACCAAAATAAAAGTCGTCTATCCCAAACAGTAAGCTTGGAAATAGCGCTCTGGCTGGTCAGGATCGAAACAAAGAATCTGCGTTAATGCGTGCGGAACCACAAAAGCAAGACCATTTCGGAGAAAAAATCAAAGTCATTTTAGTGGCGAGATGCCTAAAAAATGCAAGTGCATACTGAAGGCGCTTCTCTACTTGAATATGCTCTTACATGGGATAGGCAAAGCGGCCTATTCCCATTTTGATAAATGAGGGCTTTCGCCTTGAAACGTTTCCATTGACTTTTTAAGCGAGGTTCATCCTCCTGTAGTGAGTACAACGTATGCGAGATGGATAACCTCTAGAAAAAATGTTCTATCTAGGATATGTTTTGTAATACGATATCAACGAAAAGGGTGCCCGACAAAACTTGTAAGAGCTGAATAGATGAGACGTCCATCACTTTAGATTCAGTAGCACAAATCCGCGACATTCTCTGGGGACCGAACATCACTTCAGTGTTGCCATTGAAGGTTCTGGCTGAGATAACAACGAGGGATTAACTCAGCGTAATCTCTTTCTTATTGGTAGCATATAAGCTGTAAGGGAGCTGACGTCATCCGAGAAGAAATAGGGATTACCCAAGTGTTCCCTTTGCACACGTCATAAGGATGAATTAAAAATAAAAAGAAACTCATCCCTAGAATACGTACAGCCTTTAATGATTAGATGAAGGTGAGACCAGTATTTAGGTCACCTTCACTGCCTCTAGAACTAATGTTCACGGGATTTGGAGCGATCACGATCATGTAGCGCAAGTCTCACTTGTCACGTTGTTGGTAATATCCTAATTGCATACTCTGATACTGAGGCAGTATGTAACCATCAGGCAGGTGCCCGTCAAAAAGTGATATGAACAGGCATTTTATTCTTATGTCGTATGAATCGCGGTCTTGTGCAGCGCCGTCGGCGGTGGCGCCGGCTGTCGCGTGCACCCTATTCTGTTGTTGGTTCGGATTTTTCGACCAGCCTAACCAAACCTTCCATCCTTCCGGGGTCGGCGAATTTCTGCTAGCCTTGACTGGACGAATATAGCATAGAGGGAGGATGTCAAACATATTCTTCGATATGTCGTTGTGACTTTGAACGCATCAGCTATCCAAAGTAGCACAGCTTTATTATTATACTTGGGTATTAGTAAATTAAAGTGGTCTAGTTATCACAGTTTGAGGCTCCGACAAGGGCGATAAGGTCGAAACGTCAGTCAATAGAACTGAGCTAACTTGGATAGCTGACGCATTCTATGTCACAACGACATAGTGCTCACCATGACAGGTTTATCTAAAGTTGAACATGGAGCGCTCACGAGAGTTGAATAGATCTAACTGTCCTATTGTTTACAAAAAGAAAATTCCCACTAATGACTTTTATTGGCAGTTGGGAGAGATATGCACAGCTTATTAGTTCATAGTAGAAAATATTTATTCTGGTCAAAGTTATGATCTTCGCGGACGTTACGTGCGGTCAAACAGCGCCGGTGGTGTAAGGCGAACATCGCTGCCCGGAAAGCAGAAGATGCGGGTTCGAGTCCCGCCTGGCGCAAGAGTTTTGATCGCAACAAAACACCCTGTAACAACATATAGCCTCTCTACCAGCCGCTCCAGGCTTCAGCAAATGTGTTCAAGCAAAGTTATGATCATTTGCATAGGGAAACCGAAAACGGCGAAAACGTTTCGTCCAACATAGTAGAAGGTGTGCCGCGTTCAAAGATGATGATATACAGTCTCCTCAGCGTCGCATTAACAACGTCTAAAAAGGGTCGAAGGAGAAGACGCGGGAATACCTCCATGGTGCAATCACTGCTCAGACTGGCTCAAAACGATAAACAGGTAGGATATCTCTTCATCTGATGAATAACCCCAAGGCTCTCGACGCGTTAGTGTGCTGCTGGTTAGAGTAGAAAGGACTACGTGACAAGGACAGAAGCTAGTTTCAAGAAATTCCCCATATCCAGGAAAATTACGGGTCTTAATTGAGAAATTGAAGAAGAGGCGAGAACGGCCTTATGGCTGAGAGGGTAGAAGAAGAATACTCTTTGTTAGTTGATGAGGAGGGTAGACTGCTGCGCTTGGGAATAGCTGTATAGGACAGGCTAAAACACTCATCAGCAGCGGCTCTCATTTTCTTTGTTATCTGCTTCTGTTGAATCCATAGAAAAGAGCGCTCTAACAAGAGCTCCCTATGGAGCGCAAACATTGCGTCTCATAGCTGCAACCGAGCCAATGTCTGAAGCTTCGTGATTCCAAGAAATCTCGAAATAGTCCTTTAAAAGTAGTCGGCGCCAAATTAAGAATCACAAGAGGTGTCTCGGTGGAGGACAAAGATTACAGGTGGACCGATGTTGAGACTAGTAAAATCCACACCCATGAAGAGGCTGGAGTTGCATTTATAAAACATGGCCGATCATCTGCACATAGAAGGAGCAAGGAGGCGAAAAAATGTTCAAGGTTAATTTCCGTTTTATAGCTGTTGCTTCGGCTTTTTAGACAAAGTTCTTCTACCATGTTAGGCTCTTATACTAGCCCACAACACCATTAGAAATCACCAAACATCGATCTCAAGGTCATAACCTTCTTCTTGATATCTCCATTGCCTCATTCTAAAAAAAAAAAACTGCGTATTTTGTCGTCCCGCTTATATATGAATTGCTCCACCAGGCGCCTTGGAGCGTCTTCATTCGTCTTCGTCGTAGAGTAGCCCATTCGGCCCTCTCCGGTTGAGGACCATGAAGAGTGTCGTCGTTCATGGACAACATATAGAGGTCTAACCAATGCTTGTGAGTGTTTTGTTGTACAACGTTTCAAATCCAATCTTTTTATGGTTTTCGTCGAGTGGTTGCCAGCGAAAGCTGTTACATGTCTATAAATCATGTCTGCTCCACCTACTTCTCGACTACTTGGACTAATCGTAAGGTGACGGCGTCTTTGATCCTCGAACTTCGATAAAGTTTACAAGTGCGGAGATTTGATAGCGTAGATGGAGTATCGCCGGGCACTCAACTTCACTGCCTGTCTAATCCAAGTCCACTGCAATAAAGACAGTGTAAGGATAATGATAAAGGACCGCGTTAATCAATTACTTTTGGCATTCGTCACGCATTCTACTGCTGCGGGATATCGTGGCAATTCGAATGTCGAGGCAATTTGAATGTGTATTTGGCCTATACAATGACTTGCGGTGGCCAGCTGCCGAACAGGTCAGTGTATTACTCGGCGTGTTGCGCACTAAGCAATTCATAAATCTAACTAAAGTCGTCAGCGACTTCTGAGCTTCATGCGTACTTTTAGGGGACTTCAACTATAGGAACCAACTTCAGCGACAGCATTTTAAAATCTTTTCAGGATATGTTTGATGCCCAAATTTAACAACAGTTGGTGAACAGGCCCACTAGGGGGAACTCCTTATTAGATGTGCTGTGTAACTCCATTAGTCTGGCTTACGACTTAAACGTTGCCTCACCGTTAGGCAACAGTGACCATGCCACAATATCTTTTAAAATTGGGAGAAAATAAGCCACAGTACAGGAAATGTGCGATGGATCAAAGATTTCAGGGAAGCTAACTATGACAAGATACGAGAGCATCCTGCCTATGCTAACTGGATAGGTAGCTTTAGAAATGTGAAGACGGCCGATCAAATGCATGAATTATTGCTTCATAACATTCACCACGTCATTGAACTATATCTACCTAAGAGAAAACTCGATCCACAAAAAATACTTCTTCGAGAGTATCTCAGAAGATTCATTAACCGCCAGAACTCTGTGGAACACAGCCACTCCCTCAGGTAGAGTCACAGGAGGCCTTCCGCCCCTAACCATGATTGTTTCTCTCGTATGTCGACAGAAAGTATTATGATCTGATCGTCGAGGGCGCAGTAGGGCGTGTGGATTATTCCGTTGTGTGCGAATTCAAAACATAAGTTTTGCCGTAGAGGTAGCGGAGGCAAAATGGGAGACGGCGGGAGTTGTGTTCAGGCTCGGGATCGTAGAGACGGCATGCAGCCGTCCAACGGTTGGGTGTCCATTGAATTACCTCGTCTCGTCGTCTCCTCCTATAAACACAAGCGTTGGTTACGGTAACATGGAAGGAATGCATGAGTAATGGGAGGTAAATGCGGGAGATATGGAAGCCTACGCTAGCGCTACAGCAACCTAGTGATCTACCACTAAGGGCGTCTGAAGGAGAGGTTACGGAATGCTACCCTACCACTAGGAACCATGGTACACGATTCTTTACAATTCAAAAACACGACCGTCCCTGGCGTGCCCATCATCACAATGATCCCGAGGAAATTGTGGGGAACCGATGGATATGAATATAATGAAGAATGAAAAAAGGGTAACACTCATCGTCACCTGGAATTGCGACGGTTAAAATGTTGTCTGAGAACCTTGTTTTAAAGCACCACAATGTCCACAATAATACGGTGCAGTAGAAGAATAGATCACTCCACTCCATGCACTCGACTAGATCATTGCTATTTTTGTTTGACTGATAGGGCCAATGTTGCTAACTAGAAAGAGTGGTGTGAAGGTATGTGTGTTTGTATATTCATCCCTGTGGTATTGTTTATATCTGTGTTGCTCCACGCAAAACGGATTTTTGTTATCAATCGGATAAGAAACGCGACGACCTAGTCAGTACTTGGCGCAATTCCTGTTTTAATACACAAAATAATTTCTGCTTTTGTGCACCTTGAAACAAAATTTATTTATTTTTAATAAATTTTTTATAAAGTTATAAACACTACGCTCACTTAGTGACGCATGAGAATTTAAAAAATTTCAAAGAAGGCTATATTAAACTTTCCTTAAACAAAACTTTTCTAAACATATTGAAGAGTCTTTAATCTACACTCGTTCTGAGTTGGAATACGTCCAGTCTTATTTCAAAGGTGTCAAGCTCGCTTAGAAGAGTGCCCGATTTGATTTGAAGTGTGCAATTTGACGTGAAAACGGTGCATACAATGACGTGTGGTGGCCAGTCGATGGCCAAATCAGTGTTTTTTCCTTCTCTCAGGTAACAATTCACCGACCCGGAGTGATCGAAAAATGGCTGGCCTGAGCTTGACCAGAACCAATAAGCTTTAATTTCGGCTGCTCGCAACAGTAGGTGCCTTCCGCTTTTGCTGTAGCATGCGTCCGATATTGATAATAGAAGTCCCGGAGAGCTGCGATATGCTGCCGTCAATGGCAATAGTCAATGTTAACTGAAATGCGTGAAATCTGACTGTAACTCTACGATTCCTACACTGCGATTTTCAACTTTGCATCAGCGCCATCTATGAAGAGTGAAAATTTTGAAATAAACCTAAAGGAAAGGTACACGGGTATGTGATTGCTTAGAAGATCTCTTTACCTACTACTAAACAATTGATTGTGAGTGCGACCATAGGAAACGGAGAAGGGTTTCACCCCTACCATTTCAAACTCTTGGATTCGTTAGGCTTCCCATGAGTAGCTATGTCCTGTTGATAAATCGACGGCTTCGCTTTGACCACGCAAGTATGTTGAGTTTTCATAAGTATTCACGAGGAGTGATACATGCGATCTACGGTTGTCTAAATATTTGTGAGACTGCGAAGAGCGGCGTTAAGAATCCTGAAAAAACGCATTCAACTTCGTCCTTAAAACATGCAATGAATGGATATAACACGTATTTTGAGCTGTTCTATAGAAATGTTCTGAAGCATGCGAACGACTGCAAAAAAAATCTTAAACTACATAAGGAGTCACCTTTACCCAGAAGCCACCCTTTAGTTTTAACAAAGCTGAAGTTGAACCAAGAAAATCACTCATAAAACAGTCTACAACACAACACTCCCTCCCTCCCTCCCTCCCTCCCTCCCCCTCCACCTCTCGCTCTTCTCCCGCTCCTGCTAGAGGTGGAAATGAAGTACCAAGCAGTAAGACAAAAACAGCCTATAACATTCCTCCTACACCTCCATACTCCCACTCGAAAAAGGGACATAAAGCAGTAAAACAAAGAAATTTTGGTTCAGGCGAGTCAAAGACGTGAACCATCGGGGAAATGTGAGTGGATTTATATTCTCTAAATATTGCTGTATCTTGCTAAATGTTTTTTTTTTTGTGAACACAGACGTATTGCGCTACTTTCATAGGTGTCACACTGAAAAGTCGAGCAGTGGCACACAACATAGGCGAATGTCCTCTAGAAAAGACAAGTTCTGGAGCATACGAAGGAGGGGAGAGAAGAAACTTGTAGAACCTTTTAAGCGCATGCAATGGATAAATTGCGAAAAAGGTTTGGTAGATTATTCTGAAGATGAGCTAGTGCTGATAGCGTTACATATTCTCGAGCGAATCGCGACACTACACAACAAGGTAAGCTGGCTTAATCGATGTATATGGCCTGCCGAAGCTAGCAAGGCCGAGCTCGAAAACGTTGGAAGATGCTGGACAAAATGGGAGAGAGAAGCACTGAGAGAGAAGCACTGCATAGTCTCGTGAGCAAAATCATATTCGTAGCCTTTCCTCATAGGAGTAAGGGTTTAATCCCAATGGGGGGCATTCCATAATCACTTGCAAATGGCAGTTTAGCCATAAATACATGTAACACATACATCAATGAACTTACCTGATCCCCCTCCCCCGGAAATCATCGATTCTTACCTGAAATTTTAAAAAATCGCTACGAAACATGATGAAAAGCGAACGACGCGAACAACATGCAACAAAATAAGAAGGCCGTCGGATGATGCGTACTGCCCGCAGGCGTCACTCTATATGTTTCCACACGTTGACTGAGTCGACACGCACGCATTTGGTGTTGCGTGCGTGTCGACTCAGTCAACGTGTGGAATTTGAAAACGTGGATTACGTGCGGAGCCGCTGGACCCTCTTCATTTTTTGCAACTAATTTTTTTCAATATTCCAGCGATGGGACCAGCCATTTCTTGGGGAGGGCATTCAGGTAAGCTCGTTTATATGTTATGCTGCGTGTGTTTTCCTCAATTAGGTGTGCTTTACAAGCGATTCCCCGCCCATTGGGATTGAACCGGAGCAAGCTCTAGCTCACACGGAGTTCATTTCTCCTCTTTCGGAATCAGAGTAGGCTCGGCAATGCAGAGAAGTTGAGCACACCTTGTGTTCCAGCGTTCGCTTTCTTAGAAGGGCCTCTAACTTCCCCCTTTCATTCTTTCAGTATGGAAATTGGCGGTCTTCACATCGATCCAACGGAAAGGATTCAGGAAAGAACACCGTAATAAAGCAGTGATAGGGATAAAATTCAGCCAAGTATAAAAGCTTGTGGCTGGTGTTCAGCACTTCTTAGCTCTGAACTAACGGTAACCATGGCACATGAGTCGGTCGAGCTGGATGTGGAACTCCAAAAGAAGATGGAAGAGATGAAGCACGAAAAGGAGGAAGAGAAGGTTCGCGCTGGCATTCAGTGTAAGGATCCTACTTGCAGGAAGAACGCTAGCGCTTTTCAGGCTCTGAAGGAATTCAAGTTCTACCACGGTTTCCTGCCTCGCGAAGACCTGCTATTTGTTCTGAAGAACGAAGGCGACTATCTGCTTCGAGTTAGCGAAGTTGGCAGTGGAGAACGAACGGTACACAACGCGTGCTCGTAGTCCACGTTCAAATTAAGCATCAAATGTTGATTTGTAGGTGGAAGCCGACCTAAGCAACAAGAGGGCCATAATTCTGTCAGTGTTAACCGAAGCGTCACCCGGTGACGCTTCTGTGATGGGACCACAATCAGCTCCAGTGAAGGCAGGTTACATTGAACCAGCAGCTCTCGATGGAGCAGACATGTGCTCGCTAACCGTACATTATAATGCCCACGCATATTGAACGTCTGAGTTGAACCTACCAGGTCATCAAAGCGGGACGCAGTGAATGATTCGACATAGCTCCCAGGATAGAAATGATTCATACGAGCACAGATTGTAGACCGCATTACTTGGGCGAAGAGCGGCTGTTGGCAATTTGCCAGCAGCGCGGCAGCCTCGCATACGTGAAATCGTTCGTTTGTTATCATTACGCGCGTAACACCAAATGAAATCTCGGAGAGCGCAGAACCAGGCTAGGGAATGAACTCCAGGCTGGGTGCCATCCAAGATGCTCGTATGGAAACTGCTTTCGTCGTTCAGGTTGTCACCAGCTGTGTTCTGCAAAACCGCACTGGAAAAATGGGTAGAAAATACCTGAAAATTGCGTAGACGTTAAAACTTCTGAGATCTCATCCTATCAGTTGAAATGCAAAACGCAATCATGCATAGAAACCGAACACCAGACCTCCATCGCTCAAACCAGCGCGTCTACCCACTGCGCCACGAACTGCTCAATGACGGTGCCATCGCGGGCGTATAAGAGACCTAAAGCGCAAGCGCTTCCGCGCTCCAACGCCAAGGTCAAGTGCAAGCGGTTGCGCCTTGTGCGTCGCTGGGAATGCAGCCAACAGCCGCCCTTCGCCTAAATCTTTCGGTCCAATTTCTAAAGCGGCTTTCACACTGCCGCTGCTGCTGTTGCAGCAACGAGCGACGAAAAAGGGGTGGAGTTCGATGCATGCTGCAGCCGCAACGCATGAGATAGGATAATGAGATAAGACCTGTGATATGCCTCTGCTGACGAGCATCAGCAACAAGAAATGATGGCGGGTCATTCTATGTTGCTGAGCCCGCGCAACCGTTGCGCCACCGATGCCGGTGTTGCTGATGCGGGTTGCGGCAACAGCAGTGTGAAAGCCCCCTCGTTGCTGTTGTTGCTCCTCTGCGTCTCTGCTCTGCGGTATGCTTCATCATTACGGCATCGGTTGCGCAACAGCAACAACGGCAGTGTGAAAGCCGCTTAAGGCATCTGGCATACTTCCGAGTCGCTTCAGCGATTTTCGCGAGGCGATTTGAGCGGAGCGGGAATCGCGCCGGGATACCTCACCTGACCAATCACCGAACCGGTCACACCCGCCTTCCGCGGACCGACACAGCTGCAGCGATTGCAATCGCTGTGCAACGCGCAGCGATTATCGCACAGGTGATGATCGCTGTAGCGATTAGCGCTGGGCGCGTTTAGATCCTTGCGCCATTAGCAGGGCTCACTCACACTTAAGGACGACGTATGAGACATCTCGAGGCTTCTAACTCGGTATCTGACGTGAGCTGATCTTCCTTTTGCTAACTTGAATTCAAGAATTTACCCATCTCCTGGTCTTACATGTGGCGAGCATTGATCGACAGATGGCTTAACAGGGGTTTAGGGCTATGCATGACGTCGAGACATCTCACTACCACTTTCATATCCCATTGGTCTAAACAGTTTGCTGATCGTGACTTCGTTGAACAGTCTGTCTGACACAGTGACAGCGAGTGACGCATGGGGCGCACCCAAGCCGGTGTGTTTCCTAGTCCAGTCTTTCAAGTCAATGGAGTCATGAGTACCGCGACGTCGAATTCAACAACAAACAACGCCCAATTCATTCATTTACCGAATTCGACAGTTCGGCAAATAAAAATGAAAATCACACTTCGGCATTTGAACGAATTAAAATGCGCACGATTTACAAATCTTTTCAGCAATGAACTCTATTTGCTGAAGAAATCATTTTGGACAGTATTACTGTCAGTCTAAACAAATTCATTTATCAAATGAAGAACGAAATAATCTATAATGAATGATGAATGATGAAGAACGAAATAAATTTAATTTTGGAATGGCTACTTCATCAAGATTTCTGCTTTTGACAAATCTTAACCTCGACAAATGAAGTGGAGGAGCATACTCCACAATCAGTACGAGGGAGGAAAGGCTGCGCGGCTCTCTACAAAGAAGGCTCGCTCTTCATTAGTGACATTTTATGGCTTTTGCTGCATGCAGGTCGTCCGCTGAGTGTAATGCGAAAATCAAATCAAATCAAATAAATTAGTCTTCACACAAGCGATGAAGTGAAGTGCTTGGTAATCAGCTGCTGCGATTCCAATCGCCAGTCGGTCCGGAGATAACCGCCGGGACGGAGGTATGCAAGCCCCTCGGCGATAGGTCGCGGAAGCAACGCCGCGACAACTGACAACTGCGACACCCACTGCACCGTCTGCCACAAGAGCGCATCATTGAAAGTTGTTCGCATCGCTCCCAAGACAATCGCTGGAGGGACTCGTAGGCATGCCAGATGCCTAAATCTTTTTAGGTGTCGTAGGTCGTACAATTATAGAACGTTTCAAATGGCGCCCCTCATTTCACGTTTCTTCGTACGTGCAGTCGTTCCATCGCGAATGTTGCTCTTAGGTTCAGATGTGTTCTTTACTTTGACTGGAAGGTCACTTCTCCAATAACCTCAACGGTTGATTATTTTCGTTGTTCGGATATTATTTCACTAAGAATGTGCTCTGAGCACCTGACACCAGGCAAACAGTGATACTGGAGCGATGGCAACCGCCAGGTACAATGCCGACGTGGAGAATGAGTTCTTGATGACTTTGCGAATGCCACTGACCGTATTTATGAAACCGCGGGAATGGGAAGAAAAGCGATAAAGTTACGGTGTGCCCGTATATCAAAATTATACTTAAGCTCCCAGACTAATCGAGTCAACGACCGCCTCTCGCCATAGAAATGATTCTACCATACGGGCACAATTTCTACACCGTAATCTTTTTTGGAGTTCATGCGTTCATTTCACGCCGCTCCTTCGTATGTGCGGTCGTTCCATCGCGAATGTTGCTCCTGTTAAGTTCTTATGTGTTCTCTGCTTTGACTGGAAGTTTGCTTCCCCATTAGCCACAACATTTAATTTTTTCGTTGTTCGGGCATCATTTCACCAGAAATGTGCTCTGAAACCTTGACACCAGGCAATGAGGATACCTGAGGGTGGCGGCTCGGTATATGTCGCGTAGGTGAGCAGCATTGATACATGGGAACACTTAAACAAATCAGACCGCATTGAATAGGCATGCCATTCAGAGAGGACATGAAGAGTTGGTACCCGAATGGGCTGGCATGTGTTCGGCCTGTGCTCTGTTTGGTTACTACTGGCTGGTGCGCTCCTGCCTACCAGTGCTGCTCACCTACGCGACATGTACCGGCGGCTCTTTTTCGATATCCACCGACGGTCTTACTTAGACCTCATCGGCGGCTGCCGTGGTTGTTGCGTGGCTGACGTGGACGAACACGGCAGCCGCCGGTTGATCTGCAGGTTTGCGGGATACTGTAGCGGGCGGCTGCTGTCGATGCGTCGTGGATCGCGCTGCGACGTCTTGTATGCCAGCGATGGCTGCCTCAGCAAGCGGGCCGTGAGGCAGTGGATGTTGCGCTGCTCCATGGTAGGAAGGTCGGGGGTTCGGTTCTGCAGCGTTGCGTGCTTTTTGCATTTCAATTGAGTGGTCGAGATTTGAGGGGATTTGAGTCATTGAGCGGCGTTTTCTGGCCTGGTTCTGCTGATGATGCTGCGGACTCTCCCTGAGCGACAGCAGTTTCCACACGAGCAGCTTGGATCGCACCCACCCTGGAGTCCCTTCCCTAGCCTGATTCTGCAGAATCCAGAGAGACGGTATCTAGGCGTAAATTTAAAAGGAGTTTTTGCACGCGAATCTTTCAACGTTTTTCATACATACTGTTAAGATAAGGTTTAGTATCCTTAGTCTTGGTGTATCTGGGCAACCAAAGAGATGTGTGCTTTACATATTGCTATCAAACTGTAAGAACACATAGATGACTCATAGATTTTCATTACTCAAACAGTGGCGACAACAAATACTGTAAAAATTATCCATTCAAAAGAGAAAATAGATTCTTTATTATTATTATTCTTTATTCATTCGTGTTACAAGATAACAAATGGGAAACAAAAGGGCAAAGAAAACCGGCATTTCAAAAAAAAAAAACGTAAAGGCTGGAACAGATAATAACAAAGTATAAGAAAGAGATTTAGTTCACAGATGATGATGAAGTGTAATCCAACTTTCTTTAGAGGCAGTAACCGGAACCATTAATGCCCGATTGAAGTTCGTACTATGAGCTTTCATGACTTCTATACAACAAAAACCAACCTGTTGTAATGCTCCTTGTATTAACAGCACTGCAATATCAACAACAAACTTACAGGGCTTTCTGTGAAGCAGGTCATAGACGTTTCATAGAGCAAGTTTTCGAACATTCGCTAAGTCATAGTTAACGGTTCGTGTGTTTCACATACAACCATGGTTATTTCACAATAGTATTCACCTATTTACATAGAGTTCGATTATTACGGAGTTTTTCTTAAGTGCACCACTTAGGCTTTGAAAAGCAAAATTCCTACTACTTCTACTGGGATCAGAAGCAATCTTGTAATTGGCTGGACGATTTGGAAAAATTGTGTAATACATCGAATGCAACAAATTGATGGGTTTCAAAAAAATAAATAAATAAAATTTCTACTAGCTTGACATGAAGTACCCACCGAGTGATGACAGGAGACCATGGTGAGGCTCACCTAACAAGGTAGTCTGAAAATTCATCAGAATAATTTGCTATTTCTCGAGACCCTATTTCCTCCGCACGTGATCTTACTTCTTTAGTCTTGTTTGGTCTTTGTCTTTTCAATAAAAAGACTGCGATTGTGAGCAATCCTGCTGCCCGTGCGAATGAGACCTACCATGCTTAATGATCTCTTTTGACCTACAACTGCTTGCGTAGCGTACCACGCGAGCGGTTAAATGAACGGTAGTGGAACGCTCACTGAAACACCTCCCCAAAATAGCTCCTACAGGTCAGCTGCCACGTCAAAATACGTCATTTTCACGTGTAGGTGAACTCTTCCAGTGTCTGAGTATCCCCGCGCCGCGGTCGGGGCCACGCCATCATCTCTTCACAGATGGTGAATGGAACGCGCTATTTTAATGGGGAGCAGAGGTGTGGCGTCAGCAGTAGAGATTCACCGATAACTTGTGATCGCTCAGCGGATGACTGCATATTTGGGCTTCTACGCTCTTCGAGAGCAGAATTAGGCAAGGGAAGGAACTTCGGGGTGCGGTCCAGCTAAGCAACCTCTGCTCCCCAGTAAATAACGCGCTCTACCTACCATCTATCTAGGTGATGACGTCACATCGTGCACTGACGTCGAGAACTCAGTCGCGGCGAGATTTTTTGGTGGTTCGGTGCTTTTTGGTTGGAGCGTGTGGCTACGCACTCGAAGCTATACTTACAATGATGAACCGTTCAAGGACGTGTTGTCCGGGGGGGGGGGGAGCTGCGATGGGCTTCGGCCGCAATATTCACCGGGGAGCACGCTCTGGGAGAGGGAGAATGCTCTGCGTCCCCGGCACACCTCGGCCACTCATTCGTCCGCTCGGATTCCCTGAGCAATCTAGCCAAATATTGCGGTTTCCTAGCACCGAAGCAGAATGCCGGAAATTCAAATTACTGTGAAATTACTGTGTGAATTACGCTGCTCCATCGCTGTGCACTTTGCGGCGAATGCGGCGCGGGTGGTCTGAAAATCGTTCCCGCGACAACGAAAGCATAGGAAAATAGAAAGTAATGCAGCGCCGTTTCACCTGTTTAATTGTTGTAACCCGCCACGACAACTCGTGCGTGAAATGTTCATCGCTGTAAGTGTAGCGTCGAATTGGGTAGGCCTGGATGTTTTCGATGTACGGCCTGCGTCAGATTGAACCAGCACTAGGATTGTGCTAGAATAGTAAACTCTAGTAAGGAAAAAGGCAAGAAAAATCCATCGCCGTAAGTCCACGCCACCCACCCCCCCCCCACAACTCGCATTACGTAGACCAGACGCTCGCAATGCAATGTTTCTGCTGTTTTTGGATTCGGACGCTCTTTGTAAGACACCTACATTGTAAGGCCTTGGTGACGTGTCTTCTGAATTCGGGCGTTCATCCAGCGACGTCGGCGACGCATCCTCTGAATCTGGATGTCCGTATATCGGTGACACGTCTTGGGAATGCGGAAGCCCAGAAGCAGTTGTCCTTGTGCCAAGCAGGATGAGCCATCCCACGTTGAAAACGTAAAAAAAAAACTTTGCCTGTGCGGAATACGGTGAGGCGTATGGCTCGCGGGTAAGATCACTCAAACGTCATCGACAGCTACCTCAATTGTATGTTGCTCAGTTATATGTTGGTGAATAGATAGATAGATAGATTGCTAGCTACCATTACTGCCTGTCACCGCCGCCCCTCTCCCACCTCGTGGCTCTTTCACGCCGTCCGACTGCTGTAGACAGGGACGGCTAGGGACGTCATGCGCGCGCGGTTGCCGCGTCTTGCTGCTGGGCGCGCTAGAGCGCGAAAGTATGCGCCAGCGGCTGCTCCCCGCAGTCTTTCGACTGGCGCAGAAGAAAGAAAGCAGCGGAATGAGACGCGCTTGATGCATTCTGGTAGAGGGGAGAGGTGCGAGCGTTTGTTGACAAGGTGAGAACGGACTGGAAGTGCCTAAAGTGGGTGAGGGCAAATGGAAAACGAGGAAAAACGCATCTGGTGAGGAAATTTCAAAACGAGAATACGGATGGATACTATCTAGAAGTTCCAGAAGCAAGTGTGGCGCTGTGGTAATTGAGGGGGGGGGTCACCTTAAAAAGGTTGCCACTAATACAAAAAAACGAGACACTGATAATAAAGAAAACAAACACGGGGTGTGGGCCGACTGACGCACTCGTGTTAAAATTGTATACATTATGGAGTTCCCTCCCTTGTCCAACACGGAAGCAGATAAAACGCGGATCTGTAATCGAAAAGACGAGGTAAGACTGCATTTACATTCGCTGCATGTAGCTACTCGCCACACCTGCATGCCGCGGCATGCTATGGTGACTCCCTCCAACTACCATAGCGCCGAAAATACTTGCAAGCATCTATGGTAGGGGCGATACGACGAAGTATATCGGGGTAATTCATATTCTCTGAAATGATAATGGATTATCTCATTGTTTGCACAATCCTTTTAACCAGGGTTTGAAAAAATGACGGATTCGAATTCTACAAATTGGTGTCAGATCCATTGTCTGGTGGAGAACAATTCTATGAGGGAGGCAATATGATGTAGTAGGGAACAAAGAAAGCCGCTAATGTTTTTCGTTTTTTTGTGCGTCTTTTCCACATATTCTCGACCGAGCTACACCCGTTCGGCGCTGCTCTTGGCGAGCATTCTTTGCTGCTCTATTGCATTGTCCGGTGCGGCAGGAAAACTGCAAATACTACCAGACACTCTAATGAATCTCTACAGACGTTTGGAAGACGGCTTCCGAAACTCTACACACACACTTTCCCGTCAATTACACATTAATCGGTAACCTTCGTTTTAATTTTACTCTTGCTCGTCACTTGGTCGTCACTGTTCTCCACCTCGCTTGACGTAGTCCAAGTACCATGCCACTCGTAAGCGTTAAGAAACGTTGGAATATTTCCCGGCGCAAATAGGGTTCGGGGGGGGGGGGGGGGTCACCTTATAAAAAGTGTCACCAATACGAAAAAATGAGACAAGGCACACTGATAGTGAAGTGAACACAAATAACAAATAACCCAAATAAATAATGCTGTAGTAGCTCTGTTCTGTGCTTTCCTCCGCGTCAGCGGAGGAAAGCACAGAACAGAGCTGCAGCATTAGGCAGGGGAGGGGACTCCAGAGTGTGGCTCAAGTGACGCATCCGTGTTAGAATTGCCTGCATCCTGGAGTTTCCCCATGTTCAATTAGGAAGCACATAATACGTGGATCGAAACGAGATAAGACTGCATTCACATTCGCTGTACGTAGCTACTCGCCTCGCCGGCCCGCCGCGCCATGCTATGGTGACCCCGGACCCTATTTGCACTATTTCTCGAATCTACAAGGTTTAATGAAGCACTCCACTATTTTCCTTCTTCTGCACCAGCCGACAAAGCGCAAACAATAGCTGGCGGTGCACACTTCCGCGCTCTAGCGCCCAAGCGACCGCGCGAGTATGACGTCACTAGCCGTCCCTGTCGGCAGCAGTCGGACCCTTCCAGTCCGTTCTCACCTTGTTAACAAACGCTCGCACCTTCCCCTCTACCAGAATGCATCAAGCGTGTCTCATTCTGCTGCTTTCTTTCTTCTGCGCCAGTCGAAAGACCGCGGGGAGCAGCCGCTGGCGCACACTTTCGCGCTCTAGCGCGCCCAGCAGCAAGACGCGGCAACCGCACGCGCATGACGTCACTAGCCGTCCCTGTCTACAGCAGCCGGACCCTTTCACGCTCATGACATGCGACGGCAACGCGTCCTCTGAACCTGGGGACCGTTGCGCGACATCGGAATGGTTTTTCAGAGGCGCTTTCCGGTTATGGTTGGTGCAGTGATCCGGCGAAGAAATTATATAGCTATTCAGATAATTGTATTAGGAATCTAAAAATGCTCACCCTTTCATCGGAAATCTGCAAAGCAACAAAATAAACAGCCGCAACTGAGGGGCGATGCCCGTTCCTCTTCGAGCTGCCACTGGAAACTGGTCGCTTTGTGAGCTAAGCTAAGCACGGACACTCAAATGCAGGCGACAGGTCCTTGTGACAGGCCGGCCTACGAAGACCCATGTCACATTACATGGTGTATGATGATTTTTCGAGATTGTGCTACGCCGTCCATGGGAGCCGACGCAAAGTCGCAGAACCCGGCGAGTGTGGAAAGTTTGCGAGGATCCCTGATGCGAGGACGGTATCGGTGGGCAACTGAGCTAGTTCGAAAGTCCCGTAACGTAAGCAGGACCCGCGTGGCAACGCTGAATGTGGGTACAGTGTCGAGATTTTTTAAAGATTGATGAAGATCGTTGTCGCCGTTAAGGAGCGACTCTATCACTTCTTCTCTGCATATTCTCCGCAGACTGGCTGCTCGGATCAAGCCAGGGAAGAGTTTTAGAGCCTGCTTGATGAGAAGACAGCAGAGGTACCGCCGAAAGATGTCATCATAGTCGCTGGTGGCCATAATGGGCACGCAGATGCTACGATGGACGGGTACAGCTGTCATGGTGGTTTCGGATACGGGTCCCGTAACGCCGATTTTGAGCGTATTCTTGACTATGCGGAATCGCATAATCTCACCATTGTGAATAACGTTTTCCGGAAACGCGACTTCCACCTCACCTCATACTTTAGTGGGAGCTCCATGACTCAGATAGACTTTGTCCTTGTGAAGGACCACGACCGAAGCATTGTCACAGACGCGAAGATCGTGCCGTACGAGACGGTCGCCCCACACCATCGACCGCTGGTCTGCACTTTAAAATCACACCTCCAAGGGAGCAGCAGGTTGAGCGATGCGGTGCTGCAAGAATCAAGTGGCGGCGAATGAAAGAGAATGAAGCAGCTGTGATTTCCCGCGTACGGTTGCCGACAGTCACGACTGTCGATGAAACTTGGAAGAGAGCAACTGACGCGATGCGCCAAGGTGCAAGGTTGTAACTTGGAACTACGAAGCCTAGACGACGCATGCAGACATGGCTGTGAACGGATGATGTGAACGCGAAGGATCGAGAGAAGAAAATGCTGTATCATGTTTTTCTTGGCGACAGAACAGCCGACAACTGGCAGGAGTATCAGAAGGCGAAGAAGGCTGCAAAGAAAACCGTGGCCGTTGCGAAAGCCACTCATTATGATGATGTCTACCGAAAGCTCGAGTCGCGCGATGGTGAGCGACATTTGTTCCGACTTGCTAAGACCCACCATCGCTAAGCCGAGGATACTGAAAAGTTCTTTGGAATCAACTATAAGAGCAGCCATCTTCTGACAGCCCGCAAAAAGGCGCTGACGCGATGGCGTGATTAATTTGCAGAAATTTCCACTATGGAATTTCCTCACACGGCCATCCTCTCTGTGAGTTCTGTGTTCACGGTCTCGTTCACAAGACAACCGTGGAGGAAACAGAAGCGGCTCTGAAGAAGACGAAGCCACGCGAGGCGACAGGACCGGATGATCTGGCAGCCGATGTTTGGAAGTCGAAGCCCTGGTATTCTGCTGAGTGGTTGGCTCAGTTCTTCAACCAGGTAGTAAAAGAGAAGAAAGTACCGGAGTGTTGGCACAACAGTACGACGATTCCGATTTGGAAGAAGAAGGCAGTCCTGCAGACTGCTCCAATTATCGTTCGATTCGCTTGCTTTCGCACAGCATGAATATATTCGAGCGAATCCTCGATAGATGAATTCGTGAAATCGTCAAGCTCTCCGACAATCAGGGCGGTTTTGTGTCTGATTGTGGGACCATTGATGCTATACCCGCCGCCCGCCTCCTTGTGGAGAAGCATCGCGAGAAACAGAAGCCGGTGCATATCGTCTTTCTCGACCTGGAGAAGGCCTTTGACCGCGTACCGCGTGAGGTTATATGGTACTCCTTGCGACAGCACAACGTACCTGAGGAACTCATAGAGTGGGTGCAAATTCTCTACTCTTGTCCAAAGAGTAGAGTTTAAGCTGCAGCTGGAACCTCGATGGAGCTTCCCATCTCTGTCGAAGTGCACCAGGGTTCTGCGCTTTCGTCTCTCCTTTTTGTTGTCGTAATGGATGCTATCACACGGTATCTTCAGAAGCTCGCCCCTTGGACGCTGCTTTATTCTGATGACTGTAATGCTCGCTTTCGAAGATAAAGGTGAACTGGAGCGAGAGGACCGCGTATTTAACGACTCACGTAAACGAGTCTGGCTCCATTAAGGTTAACGGTACTGAGCTTGCACGCACTTCGGTGTTTAAATACCTGGGATCAGCAATAGCGTCTGATGGCAGTCTGTTGGTTGAAGTGACTGAAGTGGTAGATCTACATAACAGTTGTGCGGCCAGTAGCGGTGTACGGCGCTGAGTGTTGGCCTGCGACTAAGGAAGTTGAAACGGGCCTCAGCGTCATGGAGATGAAGATGCTGCGCTGGACGGTTGGGGTCACCTGCATGGAGCGCAGCCGATGTCATTCGGAAGAAGTTCGGTGTCGAGCCGATAGCTGACAAGATGAGCGAAGCTCGCTTGCGATTGTACGGCCACGTTCTGCGTGGGAAAGAAGACAGCGTCCGCAAGATAGGCCTTGAGTTGGAAGTGTCAGGAAAGCGGCCTAGAGGACGCCCAAAGCAGCGTTGGTCGGATACGTTACACACGGACATGAAAGTAACTGGAGTCCACCCTGATCAAGCGCATGACCGGGAAAGGTGGCGTCAGGACACCAGAGGAGCGGACCCCGCGACGAAGCGGAACAAACGCTAAAGAAGAAGAACTGTCGCAACTGAAGGGTAGGGAGCTATCTTCCTCACCAGCTGAATAACGTCATGTCCCGTAGGCTTTTCATCTCTTCGGCTGCTGACATTTCACCTGTCATCCACTAATATGTGGCACAAGCACCTTTTGGCGGTTAGTTGAGCTGGAATACAGTATAAGTGTTGTAGAAAAGATTAGAAGGCTCACCTGATGGGAGAGCCTTATTCGTTAAAACAAGAATCTCCGTGAGTTTTACTCACCAGCAGTACTACGACCAAGCGCCGCGGTATGCGACGGTGAACCCTCGCTTAACGTCATAGTGCTCATTTCCGGAGAAAGGGTGAGTATTTTTAGGTTCCTTATACCATTATCTATGTGATTAGCTATATAATTTTTTCGCCAAATCTCTGTACCCACCATAGTCGGATAGCGCCTCTTCGATGCGCACGCTCCGAAAAAAGGGTAAATAGGTGGTCGTCACAACAGTGTACACCCCCCCCCCCTAACACGCATAGCGCCATTAGACGAATGTAGCGCAGGTTACGCCACCACTAAGGCAAAATTGGTATCACATTCCACAGCTTGTCCGTTTCTATCACGGTCTCTCAAATTTATCACGAGTAGTACTGTGTCATCGCGAGAGACTAAAGCACCTCGTCCTTATCGAGCATCGGTGGCAATAAATTCAGGATATGTTGCTGTAGTTCACCTCCATTCTCTTTTTTTCTCAGTACATATCGCAGCCGCTCTTCTCTTAATACGTCGTTCCGTGGTTTTGGTCAGTTGGCAAACGTCTCTGACGGATGGAATTTACATGTAATGACGTGTGGAAGTAAGAGAAAGTCGTCGAGTAAGTCGTGAGGGGAAATTCGCCAGAGTGGACATGGTGTCTAAAGGGATTTAGCCGGTGACCCCCCCTCCGAACCTATTTGCACCTATGCATCCCTCCAATTAGGATAGATCCTAGATCCGTCTTAGTCTTACTGTGGGCAAAGTAGGGCTACTAGTTCTAGTATACTGCAGAAGATAGAGGATGGGAAGCCTCGGCGCTGATCGGCTCAAGGCGGCTCAGTGGGTGGAACCGCCATGGTAGAAACGCACGTTAATGCCAAATCACATCAGAAATGGCCAAGCTCAGTTTCCATAGGTGTAGAACACAGCTCAGTTTCCATAGGTGTAGAATCAGTGTTGCATAAAAGTTTTATAATAGTTTCGTACAAAACGAAATGTTGTGTAGCGCTGCCCTAAATGGTGACCCCCATTCTAGGGAACAGGGATTTTGGAATGAGGGCTTTACTGGGCTATAAGAGGTCCTTTTTCGAAGCTCCCTAGTCGCGAGAAATCACTTGTTTTGCGCTTGCTTCACTTTTCTAGCAGTGCCTCTTTTTGACTAGCATGGAATCCTCAATTGCATCCGTCATTATGGCTTTATGTTTAAAGTCACCACGACGAGCTAGCGTGCCTCCGTTCCAGAACCGTAGCGTCATGAAATCTTGTACAGCGATATGTCGTCGCACCAAGGCAATAATAAAGGAAGTGAAACGGTCATTGTCGGCAGCGAGATATGCGTTATCGCCAAAGAGAAAGTAGACGATTGGAGGTTCCATCAACATCAGACAACTTTGGAAGTAGGCAAATCAATCCGGTGACTGTGCAGTTCTAGTTCTGCAACATAAATAATAGGATCCTAGTGGGGAGGCAGGGTGCCACACTCTGACTGCTTCAGAACGGCATCAAAACTGAAAATATGTAATAGTAACTTTTCGTTGTTTGTTTTGAGCTCGGGGCTCGTGTAGCGCAGTCGGAGGAGGTGACAACTGTCGCATTTATCCGCGACCAGGTTTTTCTCATCGCCCAGCAAACCCTTCCATAACCCCGGGGTCGGTGAATTGGTACGAGACTGTTTGGGGAGGAAAAAGCGCTAAGTTATTCATCTACTGGCCACTGTAGGTCATTGCATAGCGAAATAAGCATTCAAGTCGCCTCTACGACATTCCGTAGAAGAGGAATGCGTGCGTGGCGCATCCCGTTCGAAGCGGGTTTGAGTAACGCCGACCTTCAACCTTTATCCTTTATTTCGGTCGAGGGGCACCACTAGAGAAACGAAATAAGTGTCCAGCAGGGTGTCCTCTCCGAACAAGGAAATTGGGACGAAGGACCTCTCATAAGACAATTCAATTCGTCGTCTTTATAAGCTTTTGACGTTTGATTTTACCACCTTTTTTTCTTTTTTCTCAAAAAGACTTACGTGCGCATTCCCCACTAGGGTAGATCCTATCTTGTTCCCCAACACCCTACCATGTGCTCTTCCAATTTCCCAGCAACTCTTCATTTTGTGAGCTGGCTCGAGAAATTTCAATGCGGGAGTGGAACAACGGACTTCATCGAAGATTGTATCTGAACAAAGGGGCATAGAAATCATGAGGTCGCTTTGCTGACTCACCTTGTCTTTATTTCAGCTCAAGAATGTAATTATTCGACGGCATATCTCAAAGTATTACGTGGAAACTGCCAAGTTTTTTGACTCGCTTAAAGAACTTTTAGAATACTATCAATCAAATCCACCACAAATGAATAAAGTAGGTGTTTTGTAAACGTTACACTGTAACGACTGTAACAGTGTTTGTTTCAAATCCCAGTAGTGTCAATCGTTTCAGACAAAATTTGTCTTAAAAAATCCAGTCTTTCAACAACGATGGGAGTTTAAGCACAGCGACGTGCAATTAGGAAGACTTCTTGGGGAGGGAGAGTACGGTGAAGTTCGGGAAGGAAAATTGAAGAAGAATGATAAGACCTTAGATGTCGCCATCAAGCTGGTATGCGAGTGTTACTGTATGGTTTAATGCGCTGAACAAGAAGAGAATTATAGACGAAAGGAACCGGTGAAATGAGTAAGGCCAAGATTAAGGAGATGATGAGGGAAGCGCGTCTTATACGAAATTTTAAACATCGGAATATTGTGCGGTTATACGGCGTCGCTGTTGATGAACAGCCATTGTACATCTTACTCGAGCTCGTCAAAGGTGAGCAGCGATGTCTTCCTTTCTCCTTTCGGCGCAGTGCGCATTGAAAGGAGCAGCCCATCAGTACTCAAACACAAGTACCACGTGGGGTGACCATTCTCAAATGTAGGACGAGTTTTTACCCGTTCATTATGTTGGAAAAAAGTCTTTTCATTTGTTCAAAGATTTATTACTTCACAACTACAACGTCAAATCAATTGCGATAAACTCCATTTTGTTTCACTATACTTCTCCAAAGACTGGGCGCTTTTCTAATTCCTCTTGCTTGAAGGACTGCACTTCCGGAGTCGTACCATTGCTGAATCCAATTTTTAAGGTCTTCATCCGTTTCAAAATATTTCTCTCCAATTTCTTGCTTGAGAGCACATAAGAGATGGTAGTCGGTAGAGGCGAGGTCAGGGCTATACGGTGGATGTGGCATTACCTCTCAGTTTAGCTCCTTTGTTGTTTCTCTTGTGAGTCTTGCCACATGTGGTTTTGCACTGAGTGTCTGACAGGCATGTGGAATCCAAGCTCCAAGTTTCCATGCAAAGCCAACATTCTTCAGATAAAAAAAAATGTTCGTTTTTAGAATTTTAGAATTTTAGCTACCTCCCTACTTACCGTTCTACAGCGAAACATCACTAAACGGCCAAGACCTAATTTATCAGCGGAACAACGACGGGGCCTAAACGAAATCAAGAACTTAAGGGAGTCTGGAATAATAAAAGTGAGCGTCAGTGATAAGGGAGGGGAATTTGTAGTTCTGCCGCAACAACTGGATAAGAGCATCACCAGAATCCATTTGCAGGACACTAGCGTCTATAATCGGTCTACCTATGAGGAGTTTGCTAGACAGTTCCGCCGGCTAAATCGGAAGTGGACTGAGATATCACGATCAGCAAACCTCCCAAGAACCCTGACAGCGCGATTGAAGTGTGACCATCCCACCTGTCCAGTGTTGCATGTGCTTATGAAGACACATAAGCTACCTTCAGGTGATTGTCTTAATGATCCTTCGCAGTTCAAGGTTAGACCAATTATAAGTAGCGTGGGTGGCCCAGCAGACCGTATTTCTTGGCTGCTAAATGTGGTTCTTGTGCAGTTGCTCAGGTTTGTACCGGCACACCTCCCTAATACTTGTGCGTTTCTAGAAAAACTCCGAGAGACATATGTGGAAGGCGGCTGTGTGATGGAGTCATTTGACGTTACATCGTTGTACACAAATGTCTCTAGAGAGAATGCAATGCAAGCCGTTTACGAAATGCTTGGGGAGTACCAGGACCAGATTTCACTGTATGGGCTCAGCATAGCTCAAATAATGGCGCTCGTGGATGAGTGTCTTAAGTGCAACATCTTCAAATGGTCCAACGAGTACTACAGGCAGATAAGGGGGCTCGCAATGGGTCAACGTTTGGCACCTGTGCTGGCTATAGCATATATGTCAAGAATAGAGAGACCCGTGTTGGAACGCAGGCCTCTACTTTACTGTCGGTATATAGATGATTGTTTCATAGTTTGTGCAACACAAAGCGAAGTGGATTCCTGCTTCGACCTGCTCAATCATCAAGCGGAGCATATTAAGCTCACAAGAGAGAAACCGACAAACAACTGGCTGCCGTTCCTCAACGTGCAAGTGAATTTCTCTCGTAGCACTTTCCACACGAAGTGGTATAGAAAGCCTAGTAACAAGAACATCTTGGTGCATTTCCGTTCTGCACATCCGAGCAGTACTAAAAGGGCCATTATCAAGAAAATGTTCCACACAGCGACCATGGTGTCTTCTAATGAAGACTTCAGGTGTTCGTCAAGGGAAATGGCTTCTCGAATTGCATTGTCCAATGGATATGTTGGTCATGCTACTGAAAGCCTGCGTGTGCAACGTCGTCGGCCTGCAAGAGAACGAATGGGCAGAAACCAAGAGCGCACCAAGATTGCTTTCTCAGTCCCATTTATTTCGGATGCTTTAAGCGCTCAAGTACGAAGCTGTATTCGTAGAGCTGGATTGGACGACCTGATTAGGCTAACTGAGATACCACCTAGTAATCTCAAGGCGCAGCTCGTGCGGAACCGCCTGTATGATTGCGCTTGTACTACTCCTTCATGTGTGGTGTGTCCGTTCGGTAAAGGAGGAGATTGCATGGTCTCGGGGGTGGTGTACCTCATAACCTGCTCTCAGTGTAAAGAGGAATACATCGGTGAGACAGGCAGGCCACTTTGGGTGAGGATGAAGGAGCACATGGATGGACTTGACAAATGCAAGCATTCGACACCGCTAGGAGAGCACAGGCTGCGAAGTCATGCTGGCGCGATGTTTGGTGTAGCGGTGGCAGTACTAGCGCGCGAGGCAGACATCACAGTACGCAAGACCCTTGAAGCGCTGTGGATTGCCTCAAGGAACCCCGTAATGAATAGGAGAGAGGAGCGCGTAACGGTAGCTCAGGAGCTCGCCCCTTTTGCTGATCTTTGCGGTCTAACGCCAGATAGTGACAGAGGGATGGTCGCTGAAGAGATGACTGGAAGGGGAGAGTCTCACTCATCCAATCTGCCTCCATTCGAGGGTGACGTGACAGCCTCTCGGCTGCAATCTTAAGGTTAGTTGGGACTGTGCCACTTCTGCTCTGTCTCGTTCCATCTCTATCTTCTTAGACCTCTGTGACCTGAAGCTAGTCCTTGGACGAACAACCTCTCTAAGTTCCCTTGTTTTTCCAGGCTCTGACGAAGGCGGTTGCGCCGAAACGTTAGCCGGATAAATATTATATCAATCTTGGTCTCGAGTCAAGGCAATTCTACTATTCTTCAGATGGATTCCCACTATCCTATGAGACACTTTGAGCTTCTCTGCCTGTTGACGTGTCGTCTGCCTACTATCTGTACGAAGAAGATGGAGTAGTTCAGTGTCGTCCAATTCAGTTATCCTTTCGGACCTTGCTTTGTCATCGAGTGAATAATCTCCCTTTAAGAACTTTCCGAACCACTCATAACAGGCGCGATGAGTAGTAGATCCCAAGCCATATATACGGCTAATTTGGTCGGCTGCGTGACGTGCTGTAGATCCTTTAATGAATTCATGAAGAATGGCGTGCGGGCCATGAGGTAGATCTGGCATTGAGTCCGGAAGATTCGATAGATAACGAAGTACAAGAAGGGTCTTAGCCTGTGCCCGGGTGCGAACGGTAGACAAGTGTGGTAGGACTATGAAATCAGCAATCTATACTGGCTAGTGTGTTTACAAGGAGAGCGGTGAAAAACTTTTCGAAGTGTGAAGAGACTTTCTTCAGCCTAATAGTTCGAGCGAGACGTACCTTTTGATCTAGGCCCCCCTGCAACTTGTATTGTACGTACGTGCGCGTCAGGACTACCGCGTCAGGACCACATCACCTTATCCAACTGCTGCATTCAAGGAATTTTTCATTTCTGCCGCTGTTGTCGAGAGGAAGAGCGAAGGGAAGAGAGTAGTTTGTTAGGGAGAAGGGGCTGCGGGGGAGGTACTGTGTATTAGGCTGGTGCAAAAACAATTGCCGTTCTTGAACTTGCTATATTTAAGGATTGATAAATTAAGCAGAACCTTAAGCGAATGAGTCATTTTCTAATCAAATTGGACACTCTTCTAAGCTGACCTAAGAGCCTTTAAAACGAAAAAGCGAAAACTTCCAAATCGAAATGTGTGTTTTCTACATTACAATAGATGCTCTCCAAATACGTTACAATAATTTTCTGTTCAGGAAAACTTTTAGTATGATTTCTTTGAAGTTTTATTCACCTACCGAATAAGTGAGCACATTTCTTGCAATTTTAAAGAATTCTCATTTTTTTGAGGAAAAATAGTGGTTTTAGGTTTGTTTTGAAAAGCAGGAGGGCGGCCAGTTTTCATTGGTGAAAAAGAGAGTGCCCTATGCTTCGTCCAAGAGTCGCCATTTTTATTCGATTGATAAGAAATTTCTATGTGCTTGAAGTTTCATACCTGTAGACGATAAAACGAAAAATGTAGAAACCACACATATTCTCACCTTGTTGGTTCATGTAATTGCATTTATGCTATCAATCAAATAAAAATCACGACGAGTACATAACGTGATCTGGCCTTTTGAAACGCTTTTAATTACAATTAATTGCCGCCTGGTTGCACTTCAAAACAAAATCTAAATATTTCTTCTCGAAAAATGAAAATTTCATTCAATTATTTATTATATAACTCATTCGGACAGTTTAACTAAAAACTTCAAAGAAACTTATATCAATTTTGCCTTGAACAAAAAATTGTTCTACCAGCATCTTTATAGTTCAACCTGTAGGAAGGTCATCTCAATTTGGAAGAGTTCGCTTCGATAATGATATCACCATCACCACCTATATATAAAAGAGTTTGTCCGTGGAGTGATCTAACCTAAGTGAGGTACGCCGCATCATCCACAGCGAAAGCGGTCGAGTGATCTAACCGAAGTGAGATACGTCGCATTATCCACAGCGAGGCCGGTCGATGATCTAACCTGAATGAGGTAGACCTCATCATCTACAGCGCGGGCAAAATTTGCTATTGAACGTGCGATGTTACAGTACCGCGCATGTCTTTTGGTCAATTCCCGAAAAAGCCGCTTTGGAGCGTTCCAAAGCGGCTCTTTCAAATAACTTTTTTTAAAATTAAGCACTTGTAAAAAGAAACATATATTTGAGTTTAGCAGGCCGAGATCTATCTTTTGACATATAAATCAATAAAGTTGAACAATGCATATAGGCCGGACATAATCAATCGAGTGGGCGCGAGAGCCTGTAGAGTGGCAGTTTGAGGAATTTTATTGAAATTTCCAGCCGCCTCACTCAGAAATTGCCTTAAGACTGTCCCGCTTGCCCTTGGAGTGCGCCGTAAACAATGCATATAGAATCGACGTGGACGCGACCACTCGCAAATTGCACGCGCGAGTGTGTTCGGAGCGCAATAACTCTGTCGAGATAGGATCGTTCCGGCTGCGGCTCGTGAATTTTGTAGGCAGTGCAAAGCTTTAATAGTCCGCGAAAGTGCTGCGTTACAGCTTATAAACAAGCGAAATTATAGCGGCGCGAAAATGCAGTTTAGCCGTGTGTGACACGATTTTTTCCGACTTCAGTCGACCCCTGCAGGAAGACGTGACGTGCTAACGGCATGCAAATGCGTATGCTAGCAGAACACTGATGGCACTTTACGACGACATGCTCACAACTCCTCAGCTGCCTGAACTGCCTTGGCCTCATCTGCCAGTTTAGAGCGGCATAAGATAGCGGTTAGACTTTCTTGCGCACTTACTCACCCAGATTTAAGCTTTCAACTCTCGCAATGGTACCGTTTTCTTCAGCTCGAAGAGCTCTATCGAACGGTGTCACTCTCGACCTATCACAGAAAAATGGATTTTTCGACGATTTCCCATCGAGGACGTGGGCGCCCAGGCCGAGCCTGCGCGGGCGATGACGTCATAGAAAATCGATATTTTCGAAATTGGCCAAATTTTCTCGTTCAAAATCATCTAGTGGTTATTTTGTGCGCTGATTACGAATTCTACGTCCGTTTTTGAAAATTTCGCCGATTTCGGTAGGTTACCTGCCGTTTGAGGGTGGTCGGGTCAGGATCAGCGATCACTCTCAGTCATCAGTATGGGTGTCTTTTGCCATAATCAGCCAAATAGTCTTCTTCATCGTGTTAGACACCTCAAATAACCCCTGCCCTTAGATGAAGTTTGAGCAACATCGGTGACCCTGACACGACCACCCTCAGTTATCCAGAAGAAAATCCAAAACTTACCGAAATCGGCGAAATTTTTAAAAACGGACGTCGGATTCGTAATCAGTGCACAAAATAACCACTAGATAATTTTGAACGAGAAAATTTGGCCAATTTCGAAAATATCGATTTTCTATGAAGTCATCGTCCGCGCAGGCTCGGCCTGGGCGCCCACGTCCTCGATGGGATATTGTCAAAAAATCGCTTCTTCCAGAATTGGTTGTGTGTAAAACCATTCGATAGAGCTTTTTGTGCTGAAGCTAACGGTGTTATTGCGAGTGTCGAAAACACAAACATGGGCGAGTAAGGGCGCAGGAAACTTCAACTCTAAGTCCACCGCCCTAAAATTTCAGCTGGGGCTAAGGCGGTTTAGGCAGCTGAGGAGTTGTGAGCATGTCATCGTAAAGTACCTTAAGCGTTCTGCTCGCCCATGCATTTGTAGGCCGGTATCTCTCCGCGTCTTCGCGCGGGGGTCGACTGAAATTGTAAGAAATCGTGTCACACAAGGCTAACCTGCATTTTCAGCGCCGTAACTTAGTCCATACATAAGTTACATTGCTCTGTTTCAGCGCACTGTTAGAAAATTTCACTGCCTACAAAACCCACAAGCTGCAACCGGAAAGGTTAACATATGACAGAATTATCGCGCTCAGAACACAGCCGCGCGTGCAATGCAATACAACAACGGTCCATGTTCTCCTCGCTCTTACTCGCCCAGATTACAGTTTTCCCTACTCCCAATAACACCATTCAATTCAGCATGAAAAGCTGGACCGAATGGTATCTAGTATGGCCCAATTGTAAGGTATCGATTTTCTATGACGTCATCGTCCGCGCAGGCTCGGCCTGGGGCGCCCACGTCCTCGATGGGAAATCGTCGAAAAATCCATTTTTCTGAAATTGGATGGGAGTGAGACCGTTCGATAGAGCTCTTCGAGCTGAAGAAAACGGTACCATTGCGAGAGTTGAAAGCTTAAATCTGGGTGAGTAAGTGCGCAAGAAAGTCTAACCGCTATCTTATGCCGCTCTAAACTGGCAGATGAGGCCAAGGCAGTTCAGGCAGCTGAGGAGTTATGAGCATGTCGTCGTAAAGTGCCATCAGTGTTCTGCTAGCATACGCGTTTGCATGCCGTTAGCACGTCACGTCTTCCTGCAGGGGTCGACTGAAGTCGGAAAAAATCGTGTCACACACGGCTAACCTGCATTTTCGCGCCGCTATAATTTCGCTTGTTTATAAGCTGTAACGCAGCACTTTCGCGGACTATTAAAGCTTTGCACTGCCTACAAAATTCACGAGCCGCAGCCGGAACAATCCTATCTCGACAGAGTTATTGCGCTCCGAACACACTCGCGCGTGCAATTTGCGAGTGGTCGCGTCTACTCGATTGATAGGGTCGATTCTATGTGCATTGTTCAAGGCGCACTCCAAAGGCAAGCTGGATTGTCTTGAGGCAATTTCTGAGTAGGGCGGCTGGGAATTTCGATAAAATTCCCTAAACTGTCACTCTACAGGCTCTCGCGCCCACTCGATTGATTATGTCCGGCCTATATGCATTGTTCAACTCTATTGATTTATATGTCAAAAAATAGAGCTTGGCCTGCTGAGCTCAAATATATGTTTCTTTTTACAAGTGCTTGATTTTAAAGAAAGTTATTTGAAAAAGCCGCTTTGGAACGCTCCGAAGCGGCTTTTTCGGGAATTGACCAAAAGACATGCGCGGTACTGTACAGCAGCAGGGGAAATGCAGCCCTTTACTGCTTAACACAACAGCGCCAACGCGCGTTTCTGAACGTCCAGATTCAGAAGCCGACTTCGTGCCATTAGCATGAGAAGACTACTAAAGGGGTAAGGGTAGAAGGGGCACTTTGAGGGTGGAGAGCCGACGGCGATCAGGAGGCAGCGACCAAGAGGAGCATCGGGATGGTCGATGGGGAGAGCAATGAAGTAGACCAAGAGGTGGCACCAAGAAGAGTTTATGCAATATGTAGGGATCATTAGGGAGTTACCAATCAGGAGAGGGGGAACAGTAGGGAGGATCAGCAAGGGGATCCATTACCATTAAGAGAGACCGGATTCAGAGGATGTGACACCGATGTCACACAATGGCGTTCGCTCGCCGTCGTCGTGTCGTGAGCGTGGGAGGCCTACTTAGTTGGGGTAGAGTAGTAGGGAGAATCTCGACGGGAGAAGGAGGAATATACCTTGAAGAAGGGACCTGGAGGCGGGACCAGGACGGGAATCCAACAAGAAGGGAGCCGTAAGGGAATTCATACGGATAACAAGGAATCTGCCATATGCATAGGCTCTTCATGCTTGACACAGCGGCCACTGTGCCTTCTGAGCTTCTTGATCCAGAAAACGGGTCCCCTACGTCGCGCAGCAAGCATCCTGATTCTGAATACGTGTCACTGACGTCTGCCCTGTGCATGGGAGGACCACTAAGGGCTGGTGGAGAAGGACAGTAGGGGACCTTTAGGGCGGAGGAGGAGAGAGAGATCATTGAGGAAAGGAACAACCTGAAGGAGGGGCCAGGTCGGGGAAGCCAGCAAGAAGAGAACAGCAGGGGATCAATAGTGGAAACAAAGAAGTCGGTCAGGAGATGAGAAGGTGGGGTCTAAAGAGGAGGAGGGAAGACCAGAAAAGGCGGACCAGCAATCAGATCCAGTAAGAAGAAACGAGTGAGGGGCTTCGGAAGACATGTCAACGATATCAGGAAAAGCTAGCTGTTGACCATAAGATCGGTTGTAGAGGTGCAGCATGAGGGACAGAAGTACTGCGCAGCATAAACCAATGACGATAATGGCCGGTCCGGGGAGAATGTCTATGATGAAGGTACCGAAGTGGTGAACGGCTTGATGCCGACAAAGTACGCACCAGGTCCTAGATGTTAGCGAATTTTAAGTTTACGTAGGTCAGTGATGCTGCAAATGTCGCGCAAAGCGCACAAGTGCGAGACACGCCGTTTGGTGTGTCGGAGCACTTGTTGTTGATATTGCTGATTGATATTAATGTTGCTAATATTTAGGTGGGGCGCTTAATGTTTACCTACGAGTCAATGCGGAGAAGGTGACTGTTACTGAAAAGATGACGATGTGCAAGGGAGCAGCACAAGGTGTGGAATATCTTCACAAGCAGAGCTGTATACACATGGATCTTGCCGCAAGGAATTGCTTGTACTCGGAAGACAAAATGGTTAGTTTAATTGAGACAGATGGTCATGGTTCACTGCAAACGCTGAAGTGTCAAGGAAAGAACGTTTACATTTCCAGGTGAAGATCAGCGACTTTGGCCTATCGCGATTAGGAACGAGTTACACCATTCGCGGGGCACGAAAGATGCCGATCAAGTGGTTGGCACCTGAGACGATCAAGTCCTTCACATTCTCGCTGAAGACGGACGTCTTCAGTTATGGTGTGATGGTGTACGAGATATTCACGAATGGGAACGAACCGTGGGATGGTTACACTAACGCAGAAGTTAAAAAAGGGGTGAGATCTATAGGTTTTTATTCAGCAATGAATCTGGTGAAGTTTTCTACTAGCTGACCTGTTTCACCTGCTGTCTAATTAATAATCGTTGCTTGAACGGTTGGCATCCGTTTCTACGAGTTGCGCGCCTTTGGACCAGTGAATCCTCTTCGCTCGGGGGCATGAGGAACGTCTGTCAGACCTCTTCAAGCGAAGAAGTCCGACCAATTCGTTTCTGGGCGACCGGGTGCTCTTTTGACGTCTCAAGGAACTCAGCTGGTAAGGGCTGTTGTACAGCAAGTGCCCGCGAAGCGCACTGCACATTTTCGACAATTTGGCCAATGCGACAGCGTGATCTTCGAACGTCGACGAAGCTCAGATCTTCGGAAACATTGTCTCACTTGCATCGAATCTCTCGATTACTCGCTGAACGGCTCTGATGTTCGCGAGTTCGTACTGCCTTCGTAGCGCCTGGTCTCTTAGGCGTACATCAGCCCAGGAAGAATAGTGGAGTCAAAGAGATGGGCACTGGGCCGAGCGTCTTTCGTGTTCTTCATTTCTTTCCTTCGATATCCTCAAGAGCTGTTATAAAGACTCTAGCAGCAGGCGGGACTCGAACCCCATCCTTGATTGCTGGACAGGATGCTTCACTATGTATTACACCACCGGCGCCCTTTGAACTCGACATCCACACATTCTTGAAGAAATCAGTGCTCTGGAATGAGCCAAATGCTGATATCAGCCAGTTAAGCTGAAGGTCTTGATCAGCAACCTTACTGACGAAAGGGATCATCAATTCCTGCACTGAGACCTGCGTAGGCAGTGATGAAATACTCTCTGTGAAGTACATGATTGGAGGGAACTCTATAGAATAAGGTTCTCTTATTAAAAAGCAAGAAAGAGAACTCGCCTATATCGACTGTAAGATTTCTGATAATAAAAACGGCGAATCTCCATGAGCATGAAGTGTGCACAAATGGGAAAAGGCATAAAATTACTGAACGAAAGTGTGATCCGCAGCAATCAAATCGTAGTTGCCCGCGCTAAGGAAATGACGAATATACGCCGCTGAAAAAGACACGACGGGTGATACGTCATGCAAGCGACGCTTTTCGCTCAGTATGGAATTGGCACAAAGCAGCTGACATGCGCCTGTTCCAGAGGATTTGATAGTTGCATTGGGAATAGAACCGAGCAAAATAGAGAGCAAAGAAGAAGACCTAAAGCATTCAATTCTTAATCTTTGAGCGAAAAAGTGCGAGATGCGACTACGACCGTAGGCGTAATTTCACTGCGTTAAGCGCAACTTTTTATGGAAATGTATCGTCGCCTCCATGAGATCCAGTTGTTACAACTGCAAACGCGCTATTTCAATGATTTACATTTTCAGCTGTTCTAAGGTACTGGTTTTAATCATGTGCGTTAAAAGGTAACAATAACACGCAAATGTAAGTATAAAAAACTAGGTGGTAGAGCAACGAAACAGAAACGAAGCGAAAGAAGACTAACGGAACTTGAGTGCAACCTGTCGTTTGATTGCGGACAGTGACACGCTGACAACGTTCCCGTTCTCAGAACTCAAGAGATTGAGCTCTCTCAGGCTCCCGTAAATAAAGAAACTTGACCTCAATTTATTCCCGTAGGTGCAGCAGAAACTATGTCATGTTAATTTATACAGCGTTGTATCACACAATACAGGTTCTGTTTTGCTATTCTTCTCATCAAACATAGTCCATAAATTGCATACAGTTGTTTTTCAGTTGGTCGAAGGCAAAGTATTAACACTACCTGACTCTTGTCCAGAAGCCTTTCGGAATTTTCTTCGTGAGAAGGTGTTTGCCAAGGATCCAGCCATGAGAGCCAACATGAGTGAGGTGCTGAAAAGAAGGCTGTTTAGTGTCCATAACAGTACGACAATGAATATTGAGTTACAAGCAGGTTGTCGCCTTTATCAAGCAGCACATTGCCGATCCAGTGGCACAGACTTTAGCGCAGGACAAGGTAGTCGTCTTTAATAGCAATCGTGAACGTATTTTCCTACTTGTTTGTTTATTTATTTGCACAAAATAGTGCGCGTGAAGTTCCGTTTCTAATATCGGCGCAGCAATTTAAGCAAAAATACGTAAAAAGAAATTCAAGGAATGATAACAGGCAAAGCTATCATAATTGATTCTCGTTGAAAAAAAACTATGGAAATAAGAGAAGCGAACAGATGATGAGTGATAAAGACCACCACAAAGCTAGCTGAGGGCGTGAAATTGGTGAAGGGGCAGTGGCCTACCAACCTGCGGATCTTCTACCGGAAATCGCTTTGGTATGTTGAGTGCGCAGCTAAACAATGAACTACAGAGGCCACCCAGTGGATAAGGCAGAGTTTAATACTTCCTGGATAAGATAATTTAACGACCACTGGGATGGAAGGCGTGGTTATCTAGGATGGAAACCCTCCGAACCATGAATTGATTCGTGGTGCACGCCAAAGACGCCACAGAGGGTCTCATTTTGCAGGGCTATACGCCGATGTAGAGGAATCTAAATGGAAAAAGAATCCGAGGGAAAAACGCAGCTGTGACATGGTGTAAATAGTATAAGGTGAAGAAATGGTTCGTGCTGGGGTCTGTTCCTAGCAGCACTTCATCAGAACGAAGTACGACTGAAATCGATGAAGTAGTTTCCCAGATCTAACTGAACAGTACTCTCCATGCTATAGGTTCACGACGTTACCCGTATTTTTGTTTATTAGTGTGCCGAATGACGCTGAAATGTAAATCAGTTAGTAGTGAACATCCTAAGATTCGCCGTCTTTGTAGGCTCGCTTATCGACAGCTTGTTCGAAGCGACATTCCTGTTAGCTGAGAGATTTATGACCGAATAATGTTTTCGGCTGATACGTAACGTCCTCTATCGAAGCGATTGCAAAAGGTTCTTCTAGTTGATCAGAATTGGCAGCGAAAATACACGGCGCCTACGATAGCCCTAATCCCCGTAGAGTAATGGGGTAAAATGGTGCTTGATAGCCACTGGCTTCAAACCGTCCAGTGTAATGCGAGCCTCAAACCGTCCAGCGTAATGCGGTAGGACTTTACCACAGCTCCAGTCTACATCGGCAAGCCGAGTATCAGTTCTTTTCTCCAGTATCTTCGACGCAAGTAGGCTCGGGGGTGGGGAGCACTCATTGTCAGTGGGTAATCGCCTTGGTAGGAAGGTACCTGCATGCCCATTTTCATCAGAAATGACCTAGCTCAGTTCAACATAGGTGCACACCAATGCTGCTTATTTTTGGTTTGTACAACACAAACCCTGCGTGAGGCTATCTTACATGGTGACCCTTCCTTTCCCTCCCGATCCGATTTGCGCAGGATCTTCTGTGGAGCGACTGGAGCGTCCTGTGATATTGTCTGAAAGACGTTCATTGAGAATCTTCAGAGACCCTTTTTTGCAGTGTATAGCTCCTCTTGTTAGAAGGATGAACAAGGGGTATTTGGAATAATTCAGAGACTTCGGTGCAAAGGTTTTTGTAGAATAGAAGGATAAAACAAAAATTAATAAAAATTTCAGGTCAACTAAAACTCATCGAGTAGGATGTTCGTCAAATGTGAACGCAAATAAAAGTTATAAGGCATATTTGCCAGCCGTCTCACAGGTTTTCTCACGGGCTTTTTTCAGATCGAGGAGTCTAGGTCAGTATTTGAGCGTTTCGTAAATCCCGAATACTCTTCGAAAACAAGAACAACCGATACAAATAAGAGTAGCAGTGCAGACAATGCGAAAGAGCCACAAGTGCAACCTTCGGAGATTCAAGAAAGGGTCTGTTTCGTTAAATTCTCCCGATTGTCGATGGGAGAATTACGCATTTCGTTTCAGAGGAAGTTCAAGACGACCAAAGGATTGTATGTTCTCATTCCTTATCTATTTCTCAGAATTAGTTGAAAATAGTAAGTTATGGATGGAATTTCAGCCATCACCGACCGACCTCTCGACGACGATGACTCGAACGACTCTCCTTATAGTTGAAGCATTACCAATGCCTTGTAAAAATAATCTCGCAATGAACATTGACCATTTCACAATATAAAATTTATGGAAAGATTCGCCGATAAAAATTGAATTGAATTAGTAAGTTTTTTTGAGCCACACAAGGTTTTCTAGGAGGATGTTTTTCGAGCAGACCTGACGTTTCATCTTCTCGTCGTCCACGGGGAAGCCTGAGCGTGGCGCATCAGTTTTACTTGCACTCTGCTCCACCAAGCGCCTTAGGGCCTGTTCATACTTCGCGACAGCAGCGACAAGAGCGACGAGAGCGTAGCGCGCGTGGCGTGCGCGGCGTGCGCAGCGCGCGGAAGTATGAACAGGCGACAAGAGCGACAAGAGCGACAAGAGCGACAAAAGCGACAAGAGCGACAAGAGCGACTGGGGCGACGGACGTAGTGTGGTGTACGTAATTGCCAAACAGGGTCGGGGGGGTCACCTCCTAAAAAGTGTCCCCAACACAAAAACAAGAAGGCAAAACACACTGATATTAAAGAAAAGGCACAAACAATGCTATAGCTCTGTTCTTTCTCAAGAGCACAGATTTGGGCAGGGGAAGGAACTCCAGGGTGTGACTCGAGTGACGCGCCCGTGTTAAAATTGCCTGCATCCTTTAGTTCCCTCCATTGCCCAATTCGGAAGCAGATAAAACTCGGATATGTAATCGAAACAAGGAGATAAAACTGCATCTACATGCGCTGTATGTAGATACTCGTCGCGGCCGGCCATCGTGACCCCCCCCCCCCGGCCCTATTTGCGCCCTGGCACTCAAAAGAAACATAAAAGCACTCCTTACCTTTGTATGAAAAACGGCACAACAGAAATCGTTTCCTTCCAGCACTAGTGCGTCTTCCAGCAGTAGTGCGGTGTAATTACGTACACCACACTCCATTCGTCGCCCCAGTCGCTCCAGTCGCTCCCGGCGCCGGCGCGAAGTATGAACAGGCGACAAGAGCGACAAGAGCGACAAGAGCGACTGGAGCGACGGCTCCGGCGCTCGAGTATGAACACTTTTCGGCGGCGCGCGCTCGGTTTTAATCGATATGCATGTTTTGCACGGGCGACGAGTCGCTCTTGTCGCGAAGTATGAACAGGCCCTTAGCGCATTGACGACAATGTCGCTCAGTGATGCGCGGCAGCCGCTCTGTCTCATGGGGCGATGTCGCTCTGTGATACGCAACTTCCTCCAGAGAGGTTACTTAGGATGCCGAACACGATGCCGATGTCGTTTTGGACGATTACGGTCGGTTTCCTTCTTGATCGATAGTCGTGTCGGGACCACCGACTTCTTAGTTCAGCTATCCAGTAGGTGAACACATTGATCGAAATTTTATGAAAATATGAAAATTTTTTGAGGAAAAATAATGGATTAAAACTTGTGCTGAAGAGCAGGAAGGCGGCCATTTTTTTAGCGTCTAAACACGAGGTTGCGCCATGCCCTCTTCCAAGAGCTCGCGATTTTGATTCGATTGATAGTAGAATTTCTGTTCGCATAGAGTTTAATACCTGTCAACGATACAACAACACCTTTAAGAAATCTCATAAAGTACCACTTGAAGAAATTCCGCAATTTTTCAAAATTATATTTAAAATATTAAATTTTATAAGCTCTCATAACGATGTAAGTCTAGCACCTGGCGGGACTCGAAACCGCATCTACTACTCACCGGGCAGGAATGCTGTATTAAATTTTTGTTGTTGAATTGAATCCTTTTAGTGGTGCCTTAATGAAATTTTCACAGCATAAAGCTCTATGACAGGAATTATTTTGGCAAGGAAACTGCCAGGTTGCTGAGTAGGTTATGTCGTTATGTCGTAGCCTGATAGCGTAGCTTCTTGAGGTTTTCCACGCCATGCATGTATTAAGTTGGTTCGAAAGTCTTGATGCAAACTTATAAGTCAACAAGGTAATCACCACCATGATCCTGGACGAATCTCCAACGCATCTATAAACCATCAAGACAAGCAGTACTCTGGCATTCCACGTAGCTTGAAATCTCAGTCCCAGTTAGGTTGATCGGTGGCCGCACCGAACTGAAAAGTAACCAACCAACTTTCTTGCTCGAAGTAAGCGTTAGCCGCACGGGAGGATAAACAGAGTGAACAACATGATCGGCTTTCCTTCCCTTTCTACGAAAAGTGTCCCCAATTTTTGCAGTTAAATGCAGTAGACTTGAGCGGTTACGGCGTGTCGCTGTGGTGGCAGTTCCTAGCACGGCCTCCTCCCATATCTCACCAACACCGCTGCAAAAACTTTTCTTGCAGTTTTGGATGTAAAGCGGTGGCCAACTTTTCTGTTGTAAGCGGTTAACGTACAGAAGCCCTCTCTCATCCCACCTTCAGTAGTGGTTTGGCGGCGAACGGCTCTTCAGTCTGAACGCTGAAGCAAAGACTGGCTCATAATTACCAAATCAGCTCTTCAGTGTTTTCGTTAGATATCAATAAATTGCGGTCACTTAAACATCATTTCATGGCTAACTGAGCGCTTCAAAGCAATAGAATCAGGTTAAGTGTTTACGTCAAAATTATTTAAAATATCATAGTTTTCAATAGCATCAAATACAAAGCCACAACGAACCAAATGACAATAAAGTCTACAAGCAGTACAATAACAACATTGAACATGTTTTGTTTTGCCTCTATCTTCACACAAAACATATTTGAAATTATTTACCTCCAGGCTATTTATCAGTGAAGAAGGTAACAAATTAACTTAGTTGTTAGTACATCACGGGGTAATATATTATTGTGTTTCCATTTATGTACTAACAACTAAATCTTACAAGTGAAGATAAAGTAAACATACAACGTTACAACACAACTTATCGGGAAAACAAACACCAAACACTAATTCAACTAATTCTCACTTTTTCCATTTTAATTTTTTATTTTGATTTTTAGGTTTTTTATTTCTTTTATTTATTTATTTATTTATTTGAACGCTTCTGAAACTAAAATAACCATTATTTTCGTAAATCAAAACAAGTGCCTTACTTTAAAACATACTTTTCTAAAAAGTTGAATATTTATCTGTACCTGCTGAAGTTGTCTAGAGCCAGGCTGCGCAGGTGAGGAACCTCCAAGATGTGGACAATGTTTACACAGATATGGTAGACGGACCACACCTGATAGGTAGATTTCTCGAATCTTTTTGCCGAATGGACCTTATTGACATGCGTAATTAGTAATTAGTAGAAGTTGGACATAGTAACTAAACATAAGTAACTGCTCCCAACTTCTCTCTTCTTGAAACCTCGGCATTCTAAGTTGTTACTGTTAGTATATTTGTGCCACACGAGGTTCTTAGGTGGACGGATTTAATCAGCAAGTCCTGACGTTTCGACGTTCCGTCGTCTTCAGAGACCTAAACGTGGTGTGAAGGTTAGATCTGCGCTCTACCCCACCAAGCGCCTCAACCACTCTAGCATTTCCGACCTACTTCTACAAACACCCGAAGAGACCAAATGAGAGACGAACTCACCAATGTCCACCGTTGAGAGCATATGTTCGCCGTGTGACCAGTAGAGGCGAATGAACCACACTGCGAATATCGCTCTCTAATCATTCTACAGTTCACAATGAGGCACAAACGGCAAGAAGTCACTTGTTACGGCTAGACACTCATTTTGGTTGTTCATTATTGGTCTCCTCGTAAAAATCCAGAACGCTTCTAAAGCTTTTCGTGCTGAGATATCACTCTCAATGGCCAATATTGTACATTTCACCTCGCTCCCGTCGTGCGCATCAATTCTGTGTCTGCCAAGTGGGCTGGATTGCAATCCACGTCTTTTGCTGGCTAAATGTTCTTTTATGCGAACCGCCAGAGCTCTTCCCAATACATTTTGCGTTACAGCTCAAACACTCGATATGATAAATTGCTGCTGTCTTGAGCAATCTCCAAAACTACCGTTTGGGCAAATAACGCATTTCTCCGACATGCATTGCTTGTCATAGAGTCGATTTCGGACTAGCTGCCGTCTGATACTGTCCCCAGGAACGTTCACCAAGACGACATCGTTCTGCAGCTGCGCTGTAACAAGAACTCTTTGAATGTCAACAGTAACTCTGTCGGAGATGAAGGGAAGAACGAGAGGCATCTTATCCATGCGGGGTCGATCTCGACGATTATTGTGAGATCTTCGTTGGTGACCTGATACCGCGTAGCCATTCGAGACGGCTATATTTGCAGCTAGTCGCAATGACTCTTGTCGTTCATTAAGTCCTGTACACATCTTTACTGCCGTTCGGAACATGTCCCTTACAGCAGCTCGTTTCACAAAAGTAGGATGTGCAGAACTGGCGTGAATCAGGATGTTCTTGAGCATGGTTTGCGGTACCATTTCACACTAACTTCCCCGCCGGGCAATTTGATTTTCGTGTTGAGATAGGCGAGCCAACCATTATTCGGTGTCTACCGAGTAAACCTAATGTACTGGGACTGCTCCTTCAGTAACCTGAAACACTCATCCATTCGGACTTTGTTGATGTTACATACAATACAGCAATCATCTACGTATCAATCATCTATGGAAAGCTGATCCATAGCACAGCGAAGGTCATGTAGTTGCGACATAGTCCGCTGCTCAAACTGCGTACGTTGATTGCGTTCCTCGAAACACGGTTGCTCGCAGTGGTACTAGATTCGAGAGTCGGTCTCACCTAAAGCTCTCAGTTCTTGGTAATTGATCCTTTCGAGAGTGCTCGGATCAAAAAAATCAGACTAACGTTGTTTGCGTCGAAGGCAGGCGTTAAAGTGATCGCGTTCCTTACTGAAGGCGCTACTTTCCCATGGCGATAAGTGGGGGACATAGAGATTGTCGCGGATTTCGTTTGTGAGCTTTTCATCTTCTACGGCGTCACGCAAATGGTGGTGTATCATTCCTGCTAGAAGGAATGGTGACGCATTCAATCCAAATTTAACAGTCATAAAACGAAACGATGTTGTCTCTGGCGGGTGGTGAGTCATATCTCTTACCCACAAAAATCACAATGTACAGTACCACAATGTACATAATTAGTGGGTATAGCATGGGAGATAGTAGTGCACTAAAATCTGCTGTTGTAGTCACTGAAAAGACTAAAAGTGTTAGGCGGAGAATGTTTGAAGAAGGATCTGGCACTACTATCAGCTCTTTGCACATTGCACCTTGACTAATGCTGTCTCCAAGAACTTTTCCGAATTAGCCTGTTAATTGTTGTACTAAAATATTATTGTGGCTATTATAGTAACTGACTACTAGTTCTAGTTATGCAAGACCTGCCTTGAATGTATTGGTGGTATACACGATGTAAGTCTTATTGGTAGTATACATGATGTAAGTCTACACTCGATATTAACATTATTTGATAGCAACCGATGTTGCTGCATATTGAGATGGAAAGAAATATAAAAACGAAAGTGGCCTAAGCGGACAAAACCCAGGGAAGCGACTTTGGACTAAGATAATCAAAAAGGCCTATATTGCGATATGGACGGGATTGCTAGGTTCTGCACTTCAAGTTTTAGGGATCTACGAGGAGGATTTCACTCTCCGCTGTTCGGGACCTAGTGATTTGACTGCACTAGAGAAAACCGGTGCCCCCTCACATCACTGTTCTGGGGCCAACCTATTTCCTCGTTTACATCTAATCTTTTCGCTTCTCCATCTTTCTCACATTTCATTACTGTTGTTTTTATTAGTGTTGTCGTTAATAAAGCTTTTGCATGCGGCAATGTTTCGCTGGCCGTTTAACATATTCAGATTCAGAAGATGAAGAAAAAAGAGAACAAGCACAACTACTTATAAAGTATAGCACCTAGCCCACACGTTCTGCTGATTTCCACCTCAGACGTCCACCCGGAACCAAATATGGGGAATTAATGACCAACAGTCATCCTATCAAAACAATTTACTTGTTAGTGCTGCCCACCAACCAGAGTTTGTGCGCTCTTACTTCAGACTACTCCATAAAGTACTTGATACTTGGCTCTTGCTAGTACTGAGAGATTATTTTGAAGACGTTTCAATGACCAATCAATGATTCAAGAAGCCAATGTCGGCGGAGATCATTTATGACGATCGAGTTCTCACACATTCTCGGACCGTTAGAGTTGGTCGCACAGGAGTGAAGACAAGGTTCGCTCTTTTCTGCTTAGTGTTCGTTTGCGCGTCTAGTTGGTAATTAAATGAGCTCACCAACACGTTCATCGTTATAGCCGTTATAAGAATGCTGTCCATGACTTGTGGAAGATGAATGTGTTCCTTGTCGAGAAACATGCCTTACACCCTTGTAGTATTATTTTGATGCTTGAATCACAAACAAAGATGTAGACAAGGGTAAAAAAATGCAATAACCTGCTTACATTTAATACAATAAACTTTCCAACTCTAAACTGTCCTTCAAAACGTGACTAAAATTGTGATCCGTTTATCCCAACTATAAGATCAGACCAGATAGTAGTCGTCTTGCATAGAAAATTAGTCTCGATAAGTAGGCCGTGCTATTGGAAATATGTGAATGGTGAACCAACCGGATAGTTGTGCTGTTCAATCCAAGAACGTTTGGGGTGCATTAGAATTTAAAATCGGGCCACGTATCGATCCGCGCCTGGACAGAGAATCAAAAGATTTCGGAAAATTAAGAAGATTGGAGATATCCCCAAACTGTTCAATAGGTAAAATTAATTTTGTTCTCTATAGCAACTTCGGTTGACCTTTTACTTGAGCGGCTTCTTTGTTCGCAGTTAGCCAAGAAAGACAGCGTCAAGAATAATAAAGTGCTCTTGACAATTTGTTGGGTAACAGATCACTATCCCGAAGAATAGAATCAGGAGCAGAGTCAAATGAAAAAATCATGCTTTTGTTAAAAAACTTATCCACCTTGGTCTAACAAAATGTAGCATTTGGATATTGGTAGGATTCAAGTTCTCGACATAGCATGGTTCTCTTTTCATTTCTGTACTTAACTGCAAAAGCCAATTTCCACAATTAAGAGTTGCTGAAATTAGAGCTTGAAATCCCAAAAAAATTTTCTGTGCATACATGCTGGCGAACGACAATTTCAAGAAAATCATTTTGCAGTAACTGTTATGACATGTTGAATGTGAACAAATAAAATCTGGCTCTTTCAAGACAGACTCACCAAGCGGTGAGAGCTGCTTGGACGAATTTGACAGCTTCTCTCTATAGGAAATTGGCTCGTTCATGTTGAAGGCAGCCGTAGAGTGAAATATGTTACGAGAATCAATCGTACTGATTTCCTCACTGAAGATCTGCGCACTATCTAATTATATCTATTATATATAGTATATATACTATATATATACACTATAGATCTTGTGGATCGTGCACGAGAATCATGTTGTTTAGAGGGACACCCAATGGCTGGCCGCGTTCTAGTACATTATAAATATTACGCTTCGAACGTCGCCGCTTCTTCGGAAACATCGCTCTTGAGCATTCCGCATGAACAGATACCGTCGCCCCATCCTTCTACTCCGCGACTCCCTGTCCTCCAAGCCTCTTGACCTTAAATTGTCTTTCTTTTTTTGATCTTTTCATTTTAATAAACGTGTAGCAAAAACTTCGTCTCTAAGTGGTTTAGGCCGCGCTATTAGTAACCTGGTGGCCAATCCACACTGATTTTTTTTAGTGCAACGGTTGTGTTTTTAGCTGACGACTCCTAGACGGACATTCGCTGTAATCGCCGGCTCTTAAAGAGTTGCAGTTACAATTGTCAACGTTACCAACTTTTTCTGGCCGTAGGTACCATGGTATCTCGGCTTTGTCCAAATCGACCTATATCACATTCGCGTGGATTGGTGATAGCAGAACACTAACAGAGCAAAGGAAGACACTGTTTTTAGCCTGTCGTGCTTAAGTGCCTGTCGTGCTCAAGTGCGCAGAGTGTGCAAAAATTCGTACGGTCGATAGTGCATTAAGAATGTTGCAGATTAGTGTCGTCGCAATTGCACAATGGATGAAACTAGCGGGAACGACGATGTTTCCCCGCTGCCCCGATTATTCGAATTCGAAATCCGACAATGACGTGGAGATTTTATAAATTGTGGTAAATTAGGCAAATTACGCATTAACATTGAGGCAGAGGTAGACACTTCAGAATGGGGGATGAAGCGCGAGTGGATACAAAAACAGTAATTGAGAATGGCCTTGAAACCGCTTCACAGCTTAGCGAAGTTGCTAAATTTAACTAGGATATGATGTTAAAGACGTTAAAAGCTTTGCTAATGCTTTAGTAATACTCGCCTTCCTATTTGCCTACATTTAGTCGATCATTTAATCAATAATGTTACTCTTGATCTTTCCATGTGTTTGTGAAATTTTTAATGGTGTGGTAAGGTACGAGGCCGTCGAATTTGCTAGACTTTGTCAGTTTCTCTCAACTGACAATTCGAAATTTTCTGATTTGTTCTACCTTATAGCATACAGCTACTCAGTCACAGCTGTTACTTTAAGAAATAGCCAAGAAGCCTTATCTCAAAGCTTGAAAAGAACAGTTTGTGCAGAACAAAAGTTTTGGAGGCAGAGTTTTGAGAAAACGCAATAGAAAATTGCATTCTATTCTTTAAGCATACCGTTTTCAAAAAGCGCCATATAGCATGTTTTTTTTGTGTGGAAAATGTTCAATGGGTAGCACCCATGCAATCGTAATAGAAGGTGGCGTGCACGTTTTCTTCGTAAGCTTCAGCGGTGTTAGAGGCACCAATATATCGGTGAACAAAGTTAGATGTCTGTTTAAGCAGGTGCTCTCTCTACTGCGTGCCTTCACCTGGTTAATATTAAACACGGGGTAAAAATCAATACAAGATGCTGCCTAGAAACTTTTTCATGGTTTTTTCCAGTTGTCACCCCAAGGGTGCTAAAACAGCTGCAGGTCTTATGATCGCTCTTCACCTCAGCGATGTTCGAGCAAAAGAAGAAGAAAATCAAAAAGAACCGTCGCACATCGAACGGACGGTCTCCATACTCAACTGCAGTCATTAACAATGAGCATGGTAGTGTAGAGAATTGTGAAATAACAAGATATAAGAAAAGTTAGAGGTGGTGGTTGAAGAAAGCTGGGGAAATATTGCGCAAGAAACTGAGAGTTGATCTAAAGTCGCATCCAATTGGGAAGGATATCGCTCTAAACAAGTAGGTTTTAAAAAGACAATAACGGTAAAGGATAAAGTAAGGCATTTTCTTAATCCATTTTAGGATGCACCACGCATTCTACTTCTACAAGATGTCGGAGAAGCCATCTGAAGGCATGCCTGGCCTGTAGAATGACTTGCGGTGGCCAATTTTGAACAAGGCTGTATTGCACCCTTGTTAGACGAGCGTGGAACTAGCTCACTGACCGCATAAGAACGAAAGACTTGGTTGCTTTCGTCAAGAAGTACGAACCGACAATAAGGAATCAGGTGTACGCGATAGCCGGCACCTCCATCGGATGCGTCACCATGCGCGTAGCCGAGTTAGAGTTATCCCATTGAATAAACAAATCGGGCACGGTTAGAATAGCTAATGCCTAACAGTGGTTGCCTCAATCTTCCTTGTGTCACCATATGTAATTTCGTTTTTGGCCAAGGCAATAGCGTTCTTGCGCTCACTGAGCACTAGCACAATACATTCTTGTGCGGTTCTCAGGCATTTGATCACACAATTGCAAAGCGCTCTTGCTTATTTAGGCCTGCAAAAGGAAATTTTGCTTATTTTGAAACTCTTTGTTATTAAAAGACAAGATCACAAGACCCGCTCCACAACCATGAATTCAAGGATGTGTAGAAGAGCAGCCGCAGAGAATTGAAGAAGCTTTCGAGATGAGTTGTTGTGAGCCGTGGCTTAATGGTGGAAGTAAATTACGACGACGGGCAACATTGAACTTCAATTTTAAAAGCAGCAGGGTCTCTGTGCAGTCCTTCACAAACAGCTACGTCTCAGCAGCCGAAAGCTAGCATGATTACGCATCAACGTAGTAATCTTCTTTTATTGGAGAAGCGCAGTTGAAAGGTTAGAGCTAACATCAGGTCGCTTAGCCTCGCTACCGTTTCGGCATTTAGAGTTGGGGAGAGTATTCTTTTGAGGTCAGTACAGTATCTCCAAAAACGATCGGTCTGCTTTTCTGACAAAGCTTTTTTTCGAGAGCGCACAGAGCAAACTATGCGACAGCTCTGTCCATGTTTGCAATGTCATGTCATGGCGATTGCTTTCGTTCTTCTGCATAAGTGTTTTTGTGTTTGGATGTCATCGTTTAAGGCACATCTACTATAAAAGCGCCACGAAAGAAAAGCAGGGCAAGTCACATGCCACGGCTGCTCCATCTACTCCTCTTATCATTAGTTCTAAATGCGATCGGCTGTGTAGGTGATTCGCACAATGACCCCGTCGTCAAAACGAGCTTAGGAAAAATTCGCGGTATATTGAAGGTTTGTTCTAAGAAGAGACCGTTTAAATCTGCAAAAGTTAATCCTTCGCATTCCAGGAGTATGGTGGAACTAAAGTCCAGGCCTATCTAGGGGTACCGTATGCAGAACCGCCAGTGGGTTGTTTGCGTTTCCAGCCTCCGGAACCAATAAGGAAACCATGGAGTAAGTGAAACTGCTACCAGTGTAAAAGGAAAATGTGAGAAAATTAGGTGATTTCCGCGTATCGCTAACTGTTGTGGTGAGTTTACTTTTTGGGTCGTGCCACGATATCGGAGAAAAATTGAATCTTTTCGAGGTTATCTACAACTTTTAGGAAAAATTGATATTTCATACATTTTGTTAACAACATTGCATTAAGACTCGACTCCCGGTGTAAGAAAAACATTCTCAACAGTTTTAGTCAAAATGAGGAAGGCACCTTCAAGAACAACAATAGAATATGTTCCAAAAAAAGGCCCATTGTCATATTCATCAGCGTCAGATGACCGTTTAAGGCTCGTTGGGCACAGTTTAGTAAAAAAACACCAATAATAAAAAATGAAAAAATTTAAAAATTGACAAGTAAAACCGATATGGCTTCTGCATTTTTCACAAATCTTGGTTTCTCTTTATTTTTTTTATCAGACGAGCGTTTACCTCTGGTTTTTTGTAGGAAATGTAGGGTATAGTAGATACAAAGGTTTCTTGTCAACTTGTTAGTTGGAGAAGTAATCCCAGTTTACGCTGCTTCTGACAGCATTGTGTGCATTTAGGTAAGAGCGAAACAGCAAACATGTTATCGCTATATATTGCGCATTGGAAATTAGTCAGAATATTTTTTTTGCACCACTGACATTACTAGCACAGGTTGTCGACCTCAGGTGTGTCGGCACCACAGGTGAATGGGACGCCTCCGCCTCGTACACCACTACTCAACTTTTTTTGAGGTTCCGTCTAGGCTTCCTCCTCTCGGAGCCTATGATCGTCGATATCGGGTTCTGCAAGTTATGGTACAGATCAAATCCTCAAATAAATAAAATACGAAATTACCCCGACTTTTTTTGTTGAAATAGAATGCGTGGGTCATGCTCACGGAGGAAACATTCAAACGGCAACCATCATCATATCAATTTTATCTGCTTCAGAGAGCGCATTCAATATTCCCTTTCCATGGTCTATGTCTTCTTCTTCTTCTTCTTCTTCTTCTTCAGCGTCTGTCCCGCTTCGTAGCGGGGTCCGCTATTCTGGTGTCATGACGCCACCTTTCCCGATCCAGCGCTAGATCAGGGTGGACACCAGCCGCTTTCAAGTCCGTATGTAACGTATCAGCCCAGCGCTGCTTCGGGCGTCCTCTAGGCCGCTTTCCTGTTACCTCGAAGTTAAGGCCTATCTTGCGGACGCTGTCTTCTTCTCCACGCAGAACGTGGCCGTACCATCGTAAGCGAGCTTCGCGCATCTTGTCAGTTATCGGCACGACACCGAACTTCTGCCGAATAGCATCGTTTCGGATGCGGTCCATGCGCGTGACTCCTGCCGTCCAGCGCAGCATCTTCGTCTCCATGACGCTGAGGCGCGTTTCAACTTCCTTTGTCGCAGGCCAACACTCAGCGCCGTACATCGCCACTGGCCGGATGACTGCTCTGTAGATCTTTGACTTAAAGCGCTCTGGTATCTTCTTGTCGCAGAGCACGCCAGTCAACGAGCGCCACTTGGACCAAGCTCTGCACCCACGCGTGAATTCACTTCAATCATCAGTTTGCCGTCAGACGTGACTGCTGATCCCAGGTACTTAAAGACCGCAGTGCGTGGAAGCTCGATGCCGTTAACCTTGATGGAGCTGGACTCGGTAACGTCCGTCGTTAAATACTCGGTCTTCTTCACGTTCAAACTGAGTCCAAACCGCTCCAAGCGATCACACCAAGCTTGCAACTCTCGCTCGAGTTCTCCTTTATCTTCGCTAGCGAGCATCACGTCATCGGCATAAAGCAACGTCCAAGGGACGGGCTTCTGAAGATCTCGTGTGATGGCATCCATGACGACAACAAAGAGGAGTGGGGAAAGCGCAGAACCCTGGTGTACCCCGACAGAGATGGGGAACTCCATCGAGGTTCCAGCTGCAGCTTGAACTCGACTCTTTGGACAAGAGTAGAGAATTCGCACCCACTCTATGAGCTCTTCGGGAACTCCATGATGTCGCAAGGCGTACCATATCACTTCACGCGGTACGCGGTCAAAGGCCTTCTCCAAGTCGAGGAAGGCGATATGCACTGCCTTCTGTTTCTCGCGATGCTTCTCTATCAGGAGGCGAGTGGCGTGTATGGCATCAACGGTGCCACAACCAGCCACGAAGCCGCACTGATTGCTGGACAGCTGGACGATGTCCCGAATTCGTCCATCGACAATTCGCTCAAAGATCTTCATGCTGTGCGGAAGCAAGCGAATCGGACGGTAATTGGAGCAGTCTGCAGGACTGCCCTTCTTCTTCCAAATCGGGATCGTCGTACTTTGGCGCCAACACTCAGGCACTTTCTTCTCCGCCACAACCTGATTAAAGAACTTCGCCAACCACTCAGCAGGGTACCAGTACTTGGACTTCCACAAATCAGCTGCCACGTCATCGGGCCCAGTCGCTTTGCCTGGCCTCATCTTCTTCAAAGCCGCTTCAGTCTCCTCCACGGTGATCTTCTGAACGGGGCCGTGGGTTGGAGCCGTTGAAGGGATGGCTGGATGAGGGAATTCTACCGTAGAGATTTCCTCAAAGTAATCGCGCCATCGCTTCAATGCCTTCTTGCGGTCCGTAAGAAGATGGCCATTCTCATCATTGATGCCGAAGAACTTCTCGATGTCCTCGGTCTGGCGATGGCGATTCTTTGCAAGTCGGTACAGATACCGCTCACCATCGCGAGACTCGAGCTTCTCGTTGACATCTCCATAATGAGCGGCTTCGCAACAGCCACGGCCTTCTTTGCAGCTTTCTTCGCTTCTTGGTATTTCTGCCAGTTATCGGCTGTCTTTTCGCCGAGAAACACGTGATAGAGCGACTTCTTCTCTCGAACCTTCGCTTTCACGTCGTTTGTCCACAGCCATGTCTGCTTGTCGACCTTCCGTCGCCCAGGCTTCGTAATGCCGAGTTCTGACTGTGCAGCTTGACGAATCGCGTCGGTCGCCTTCTTCCAAGTTTCGTCGACAGTTGTGACTGTCGGTAACCGCACGCGAGAAATCACAGCTGCTTCCTTCTCTCTGATTCGCCACCACTTAATTCTAGCTGCACCGCATCGCTCAACCTGCTTCAGCCTCGGAGGGGCGATCTTCAAAGTGCAGATCAGCGGTCGATGCTGTGGGGCGACCGTCTCATACGGCACGATCTTCGCGTCTGTGACAAGACTCCGATCGCGATCTCCCACAAGGACAAAGTCTATCTGAGACTTGGAGCTCCCACTATAATATGAGATGAGGTGGGAGTCGCGTTTTCGGAAAACGGTGTTCACAATGGTGAGATATGCGATTCCGCATACTCAAAAATGCGCTCACCATCGGCGTTACGTGATCCGTATCCGAACCCACCATGACAGCTGTACCCGTCTTTCGTAGCACCTACGTGCCCATTAAGGTCACCAGCGACTATGATGACATCTTTCGACGGTACCACTGCTGTCTTCTCATCAAGCAGGCTCCAAAACTCTTCCTTGGCTTGATCCGAGCAGCCAGTCTGCGGAGCATACGCTGAGAAGAAGTGATAGAGTCGCTCCTTCGCGGCGACAACGATCTTCATCAATCGATCGTCAAAGCGCTCGACGCTTACAATCGAGTCACGAAATCGTTCGGAGACGATTATTCCGACACCACTGGTGGTCCTGGGACTTCCACATAGAACGGCCTTGAAGCCTCGTCCTATGTCCCTTGACTTGCGGCAGGACCACCTCGTCTCCTGCACCGCACAGAAATCAACTCTTCTACGCTCCAGTGCTTCAACCAACTCGCACGAGCGGCCCGTCAACGTACCCACATTCAGCGTAGCCACGCGGGTCCTGCTTACGTTACGGGACTTTCGGACTAGCTCAGTTGCCCCCCGATGCCGTCCTCGCATCAGGGACCCTCGCATACTTCTCACACTCGCCGGGCTCTGCGAGTGCGCGTCGGCTCCCGCGGACGCCGTAGCACTATCTCGAAACACTTGAGCTGTCATACACCATGTGATGTGACACGGGTCTTCGTAGGCCGGCCTGTCACAAGGGCCTGTCGCCTGCAATCGAGTGTCCGTGTTCGGCTTAACTCGCAGAGCGAGTAGTTTCCAGTGGCACCACGTGGAGGAACGGACATCGCCACCTTTCCATGGTCTATGTATTGTTTCTAAAACACAGTAAACTCTATAGTCTCAGCCTCGCAGGGAGATTTTCTCTGTAATAGTTGGATAATTATGTAAAATGTCCTGTTGTGCAGCGTATATGCGTTTCGTAATGCAATAGTGCTTTATTTTAACAAGGACCTCTCTAATATACATGATGGACGTTTTTTCAACGATTGGATTAATTAACAGTACTAAAGAGTATTGCCATCCCCGTCGTTTGCGGAGGCACAGTCACATTACCATATCCTCTTTAAAAGTTGCTATAAATTTGACGCATCTTGTGTTGGCTGGGGCTCAATGAATTCATGACAATGAATTTATGACAATGAATTTTCCTTACCTCTTCAAAGAAATTCAAAACAATGCACTATAATGTAGGCCGAACATCGGAAATATTCACGTAGTCCCCCTCCTCCTACCCGAATTGGGCAGAAGCTTTTTTCACGCTGATTAAAACCATAGTAGTCGAATTGTTAAAATGAACTGGTGACTAAGCCTTGCTGAAATAAATTGGGAGAATGTCCCTCTTTGTTAGCCGGTTAGTGACTGGTGTTTGAGCAGCAGAAATGTTATTAATGTTCCCAGCTTTATGCGACGCTCACAGCATATGCCTATCATAAGCTGGAATTTGGCTGCAACGTTATGAAGACGATTGTCAAAGAGAATGTAATGAGGAAGTAAAGTGAGTGAAAGAAGAACTTTTGCGCATCTGAAGGTCAAAAGCGCTCCCTCATTATAACCATGATTGATGAAGTTCTAGGTCTTGGTTATATAATAAGAAACGACCTATGTTTTGCCAAACATTACATCTTTATATTATAATTTAGAAAAATAAGTACCTATCTCCGATCTTTCTAAGGAGCACATATGTGGTTTCAAAATTTATGTGCGAGACATTGTGAAAAGTGGTTGTGTGTGAAATCCAACAAAGAAGAAAGATATAGACTTTCTAGGAAGTATTCTAATCGCTTCACTGGAAATTTCACGATAATGAGCCTCTCAGTGGATTATAGTTTTATTCCAGAGCGTACTGAACGGGCTTTGCTCTTTAGTATTTCTTCAATGAATGGTAAAAGACAAATCGCTGATTTCATCCTGATGTACAAATTGTCGCAAATAATGTTTCCATTGGCCCAATAAAATTCCTTAACGGGACGCTGACAGAGAGCGAAGTTGAAACTTCTTGTGCCAGCAATTGAATTGCAGATCAGGTCACAGTTCTCAGACATTTGCAGCACTGCTGAGCATCAATAGTGCTGCAAAATTTGTTCTCCATGGTTTGTTGTATAATTTCTGATGGTTACGTTCGCCCATTGTGCGTTGTTTCCTTTTCCTTCATTTTACTAGACAATTATTTATGTTTTGGAAAAATAAACAAAAACGAAAAATAATAGTAATAAAAACTGATGTCTATGTTTGTCAGGACAAAACAAATGTGTTCTTCCGCTCACTCGAATTTTCACATGAAAACAATTAAAGCAAATTGTTTCGATTGTCTTGTTAAGTCTAACACTAACATGCATTTCAGTGTGTTACTGGGTTCCACATATCGCCAAATAAGCAGCGACCCAAAGGTCACAAGCAGCTGCTTACAGTTCCGTCGAACATCTACTTTTCCTTAGGCACAACTCGCGAAATTACCACGAAAACTGCCTAGCTATGAGAAGCTCATTGAAGCGCTAAGATTGGCAAATACCAGGTTTCTTTGTGAAGGCAAATCAAGTTGCACACATCATTTCAGACGGAGAGCTGCTGGCTAAATCCCTGGCAAAGACCTGCTATCAAACACCGGACAAGACCTTTCCGAATTTCAAAGGCTCTGAGATGTGGAACCCACCAACGGTACGAGTCAATTTTCCGCTGTACAAACTAAAATGCTGAAAATGAAAATGCCAAAAAATTATACGGCAGACGGGCACCACCTGCTTTGCATAGTACTAAAAGAAAAAGGAATGCCATGAAGAATTGAAGGTTATCCCACTTATTTTTCTCCAAAACACGTTTGCAAAAGAAAGATTTGTCACGATAGCGCGTCGAATTTGTTTGTCGCTCTACAAACACTATGTTTGAATTTGTCCACACAGTTGTCTTGAATTAAAGTGAAGCATATCCTCGTTGTTTAGGAAATCAGCGAAGACTGCCTGAGTATGAATATTTGGGTACCTGAAAATCCTAGCGGAGCTGTTCTTGTATGGATTTTTGGAAGAGGTAAGCTTTTTGATGTCTCTTGCTAAGCAGTGTGCTGATTCATAAGCCACCAAGCCATGTTCAGTTTTTGCTGGCGGGGTGGCAAGAGTGAACCAGATACCTCTTTCCGTTAAGAATAATATGAATGTTAGAATAATTTATGTTCCATCATGTACTGGATTTATTCGGGCATATCCACAGCGTAGACGAAGGAGGTGCCGGATGTCACGTGCACCTGAGGTTCCTGGTTCCATTTTCCCTCTCAGACCAACCATGCTTTCCATTCTTTCTTTGGGTTCGATGTAAAGGCACCAGACTCCACAGGGAAGGATAACTTGCTAACTTGTTCATCTGCTCGCAACCGCAAGTCATTGCGTGATGAAATACGCATTCAAATTACCTCCACGATATCCCGTAGAATTAGAATGCGTAGCGCATCATAAAAGAGATAGAGTAACACCGTCCTTTTCGTTATTGCCCAGATCACCTATGTGAGTTCAACAAGGAATAGCCAGTTCAAGCTTATACACGATTTTATTCATAACAACACCAAATCTTGAGACCTGGAACTTTCTCTGTGTTACTCAACATAGAAGATAAAAGGTGCGAAACATTGGTTGTTTGTTTCCGGTTTTAGGCGTGTATCAGAAACTTTTAACAAACCATTTCAGCAACAGTGGGATTAATGAGTGCTACCGAGAAACGCAGTCATCCGATGGCTTCAGTAGAATTTATAGATCTATGGCACCTTCAATCAATAACTATCATTGTTGCTGAGCATCGTATCTTCATCGAGAACATTTTTTGGTTCTTTTCGTAGGATATTGTCTGCCTGTCAGATATTCATAGACTGTTTCAAGTGAGCTATCGAGTCGCCTCGATAAGGAATGGAAGCTTCCCTCCAGGGGCCGGATTCATCAACGACTTACGTAATTTTAATGGAGAATCGTAAGGTTATCAAGCGGTATGGTGAGCGATCAGTCGCGTTATCTGAGCTTTGGGTGAGCGAAAAGCTCAAATAACGCGACTTGTCGCTCATCAAGCTTAAAATTATTAGTCAAAGTTACGTAAGTCGCTGATGAATCCGGCCTCAGGTTGTGTAAAGATAATGTTGCTTGCATCTTTCAAGAACCTACTCTATTTGAGTTAGTTTAAGATATCGATCATGCATACCATGCTGGTGAAAAGAACTGTACTCCCACGCCGATTTTACTATAAGATTTCGATCGTCACTGGGTTTTCGAGAGGAAAGGCATTTAGGAAAGGCTTTTAAAAGGTTTTTTGACTTTTGACAAGAGATGTCAAATATTTAGGATAATTTTTAAAATGCGTGATTTTTACGTAATTTTAAACAGATTTTTTTAATTTTTAAAATACGTCAAAGCGCGATAGAGATTCTGACAGGGTCTATGTACATCTGCGTGCCTGAGGAGCGTACGGCAGCTGTCGAAATCAACTTTGAAAACTGATCATGGTTGAATCCACGATACCTACCCTGAGTATCCAAGCCTTCCACCTCTCTAAAATCGGTGGATAGTAGTATACTTATCGAGAAGGAACAAAACGCTGACTCTTCCACTGACCTTGCGTACGGCAAGTTAGCCATGTTAATACAAGAGAAACTGGGAAATCATGGTATTTGTAAGACTTTCGCTACCCTCCATGCTTCCAATGATCAGCTCAAAAATCTCCACTTGGAGGGAGGGAAGCAGAGATTAGCCAAGATGTTGTAATTTGTGGACTTTTTTTTGGTCAAAATTTCGGTTCTCTCGCTCAAATACGGTGACTTGCCATTGCGTTTGCTTGGCCACAGGGATCGTTATAGAACCGACTATGACCAAAACTATTCCTGCGGTCTCACTGTAAGGAATGGTCATCACTTGAGTGTAACGAAACATTGCATTGAGTTTATAGAAGTACAATTTTCCAAAGTAAGAAGTGGAAATAGTAGTGACTATTGATAAACAAAGAACTCTAAATAGCAGTTGTTCTGTATGCAGCTATACTCCTTAGAGTACTACTACGAATGTTTATGGTCAACATTCTTTCGGGAAGCAGCGTCATCTGTATTAACAAACTCACCGTTTGTGCGGGATGAAGTCCAAAGTCGAATTGCAGCTGCGTCTGTGCTTTCGGCACTACTTCGTAGTGCTACTACTCATATCCAGCCCTTCATAAATCACCACTGGTAACACCGCTTTCGCGAAGTAAATTGCTGATCCATCAAAGGTTTAAAGCATCTTCTTTAAAGCATCTTCTCGAAGCACACTTCGGCGATGCCCCGATTAGCCGAAGTGTTTTGCTCCAAAAAAGGAAGCCGTGGTCTTCTGCACATCTACTAGCAAATATAATGCAAATAACTGTTATAAGCAAATGTTATAATACTGAAATAACTCAGATTACTTAGATTGTAGATTTTTGTTCACAAAACCCTTTAAGGGGATGAATTCCTCACCTAAGATTCAGTCGTAGTGAAGATTTTCAGCCTTCTCAAATGGATCCCCATCATTGGGTCTCTATGACGGAACTGTGCTTGCTGCAACGACACGTGCAATAGTTGTTAACATTAATTATAGGTATGTAATTTTCATTGATCAAACAATATTAATTAATATAGAATACATTAATACAAAATTATACCGAACCATTAAGAACGTGGAAGTAAAAAAATATTTGGGCCATTTTTTAGTAGGAATATCTAGTCAGTCTTGCTCGAATAAACAAACTAATTCAAAGATCTGCTGTTCTCACGAATGCTGTTATTTGAGTGTATTTTCGGACATAATCCTGCATAGATTGTAGAATTCGGATTCATGACGACATGCATTTGCAATTCTATGCAATTCCAAATACAATTGAACTCTTTCGAAGCATCTCGAGTTCTTAAGATAGTGCGTGCTGAACCACATCGTTGTATAAACAAGACTGGTTTGAACAGTTTTGCTGCGCTGTGCAGTGCTGTGCTTCTCGAGCAGAGCTTTGCCAACCTCATGTCTTGTTAGACCTCCGACTGGATCACGGCTTTAACATCGCGGATTTACAACCACATTTTCATTCGTATTCCTTACCGTTAGTTTATGGTTACATCTGAGTGCTGCTTACTCAGGAACTCTCCAAGGAGATGCTAGAAGTAAACAGTTATTTTGTTCCTTCGGAGTCCTTATCTTTCAGACAGGGACCATTCGGTTTTCTCTTTCTTGGACATCAGTCACCAGTACCAGGAAACATGGGCCTACTGGATCAACAAACAGCGCTGCAGTGGATAAACAAGCACATTGGTTAGTAAACAGCCAGCTGGAGGCTCGAGAATAAAAAAAAAAGAAAAAATATTTCGATGATGAATGAAAAACTGCGTCTCTTCAGAATCGTTTGGAGGTGATCCGTCGCAAGTCACACTTATCGGTGAATCTGCTGGTGCTGCCTCTGCCACCTCACATTTAGCAGCACCCGGTAGCCACAAGTACTTCAGTAAAATTGTCGCAAATGTATGCTCCGTTGCACTGGCGTCGCCTGCTTGGACTGCAAATACAACAATTCAGAGTGGCTCAATATTGCACCCGTGGGCGACGAGGCCTGCTGAAGCGGTTTTAAGCTTGTCGATGCAATTGGCGAGAGAACTGGACTGCGCCCCCAGTGATGGTGTAAGCACCGTCTCTATTCACGCGTGTCTAATCGCCCTTTCTGCTGAGGCTATTCAGGTCAGAGTGCTTGCTTCTTTCATATTTCAATTAAATTAAGTTAACTAAGGGCGCCGCCGTACCAGTCCTGAATAGTTCACTTTCCAAACATCACTCTAAAATGTTTCATTCATATCGCTCGCTTATATCTTTGCTTTATTCTCTGATATGTCTTGAAAAAGGCTCGTCTGAAGGCAGTGGCAAAACGAACCTTTGCATGGTATATATATCGTGACATATCAGTTTTTTAATTAATTATGATTTTAAAAACTCTATTATTTTACACCCTTCTTTACTTCTTTGAATTTTACATTTTCTTATGTTTTATATTGCATAAAGCGTGTGGTAGCGGAGAAGGAGCAGGCACCTACTTTCGACGGCACACAATTCCAGATTCTTTGTTCAACCTTCTCGTCATGACCAATCAAGCCTTCCATCCTTCCCGGGAAGTGAATTGGTAGCGGAGTTTTGTGAATGGATAAAACACTGACTTGCCCATTGACTATCTACTGCAGATCATTCTGTAGGCCAAATACGCATTCAAATCTTCTTCATGGCATCCCGTTTAAAAATAATAAGTTGAATTCTATTTCATACCAAAAGGGAATGATCAACGCTTCCCTTTCCTGCTTCGTTTTTATGCTTTTGTATAATATTTTTTCTTGCTTTTAATTCTCATAAGTTCATAAGATGTTAATTGTGTTTCAAACGGGTTTTTTAAATTATAGATCTCTTCTATATTAGCGACTTAACGCTTCGACGTGATCCTTTTCTTCAGAGAACCTAACAAGACTAAAATGCACTCTTACCCACTAAGCACCATAGCTACCGTACAGGCTCCGAAACCATAGAGTACAGCAACAAATTTCCCTGAAGGAAGAGATTTCACTTTGCGTTAGTAATATTATTGGATAAGAATGAGACTTACTGGAGTCGCATACCAGGTATATGAAGAGAGAGACCCTGCACGTCACTCTCTACTCTAGAGCTCACATCTGAGAATGAACGGCAGAATGTCATGAAGGACAATTGGATACTCAAGGCGTTCGTCCATAGAAAGATGTTTCGCAAAAATCAAGAACGATAGTATAAGGGAGAATGCAAACCGCAAACCTCTGGAGAGAGATTGAAACGAAGAAACAACCTACCATTGTTTTCCCACTTAGCTCAAAATAGTGAAAATTCATTAGGGCTAATTTTCACTATTTGTTTTTAGTGGTCATTTCAGTGAAAGGAAATTGCATGCATGAGACCACAATGACGTTACAAACCCAGAGAAACGTCAATCCAAAAGATTCTCACAAATAACATAATTAATCACTATTTTAGTTTTTTTAAACTTGGTAAAACGCAAGAGTTTTATGAATATCTTTGTTACCGAAGGCGTTCTAGGCGAAGAGCAATGAAATTTCGAGCAAAGTTGGACGCAATATGACGTTTCCCTTTGTTCCTATTATGGAAGATAAGAACTTTTTCAAGGTAACACCATCTCATCTTATTATAATTACTGAACTTCACATTAGAATGGTCATTTTTAATCAGTGAATTTTCAGAAACACCTATATGACAGCATGTATAAGGGTCTCATAAAAAAGAATGTATCCGTTATAATTGGGAATGTGAAGGACGAGGGAACGCTCTGGCTACCGTACTACCTGAGTAATAGTGGTTTTAAATTTAATGAGAAGGTCGACGTAAACAGCAAAGAAAATGCTGCACCTTTAGACGAGTGAGTCACAAATATGATGGGCTTGGATTATTCCTGTGAGTATGTTGATTCCAGAGAAAAATACAAAGAATCCGTACACTCGTTCGCATCCTACTTCGCAAACTCGCCAGATGCTGAGAACATTCTGCTGACGACCTACAGAGACGCATCCCCAAAAGAAGATTTTCAGTGAGTTCCAGCTTTTCTAGAGATGTAGATAAACTAGTTTTTAAGTCCTACGCGAGATAAGCTTCTTCATTAAATTATAAAAACTATAATGCAGTACCTGTAAAGTGCGCTACACCTATAGGCTACAACTTCGAGACGGAGTGGCGCAGCTAGTGGGAGACCTCTTCTTCACATGTAGTGTGAAGGAGTTCGCTGATCTGCTGGCAAAGAACATTGAAGGCTCAGTATACACATATTACTTTGTGAAAAGGTTTTTCCACTGAGTTCTCCACCATCGTCTCCCTCCAGTGATTAATCTTAGTACAGATCGAGCGCTAATCCGTGGCCAAAGTGGATGGGTGTGATGCATGGGTACGAAATTGAATACGAATTTGGACAGCCATTCAGCAATCCATCACTATACGACCAGGTAAGCAATTCCAAAACGACGATATCCTGCGTGAACTGAATTATGTATCATGCCGTTGCTCGTTGCTCGTCTAGTTCAGCATTGCGTCAGGAATCCAAAACTAAAATGACCTCATGTTTTCATTTACATTCCGTGTGTATTGCCGCCAGAAGCTGATTTTTAGAATACTTTTGCAGCTGTACATGGTTTCACTAATATGATGTATTGATGTAAGTAGATACATCAGATTCAAAGGTTAACACTCGTACGTAAAATCTTTGGCGGAAAAGTCTATATTAACGGCCGTTTAGAATAAAACATATCTAAAACGCTAATGTGGATGCAATGTTATTTTTGCACCTTCATGTGTAACGTGGTCAAAATTTACTTCTTTCATTCCACTTTTAGAAATAGCCGAGGTAGTGAAGAAGTGACGATGCTGTCACTGTTTACCATGAAGAGAGAATAACCTGATTAAGTGTGCTGAACTAGTGATTACTTAACAACTTATAGGTGATTGCAGAACGCCGAAAAAAGCTGCCGATTCATTTGAAAGGCAGTACCCATTTACGTTTACTGCACATGAACGTTCGCTCGTTGATAGAAATAAGAACAACTCTGATATCACAATCAGTAACAGACACTTACCATTGGAAAAACGGAGAAAACTGCTACAGGAGCAATTTGAACTGACAACAATTGCTTTCATGGAAGCGTTCAGATGGCACTGTTAATCAGCTGGCTAGACAAGAATAGAGAGCTAATCCGCTAATCCTACATATGCAAAGCTGGTTCTATTGAATCTGGCGCCAGGTTTTCGATTCTTAAAGGTGCATCCTCCTTGACCTAGCGTAAATGATCACGGGAACAAGAACAGATTTGCTAGTTTATATCTTCAATCCGAAGCAAAATGGTAAAATATTATGTTTGTTGAACTTGTTTCTGAAGTTGTTGGTGTTAAAACAGAATAGTGAGATAAACTCAACTTTTTCGAAGTGACGGCTTAATTTGCAGTTCTGGATGGCAAGCATTGTTGTTTGGCCAGGACTCAACTCTGGTGTTAATTTTGCTGGCAAAAATCTTAAATCTCACAACTTTGGCTATCCTTATGTTTTTCAATCCCTTCAGACCAAGCGATTGTCTGCATATGCAATTTGGGTAGGGAAATGTTTTTCAGAAAACTATATTTATGGATGGTTTGCCAACTCTTCCTTAAAGCATAAGGTGTTTCTTGTCACAGGATTCCAAATAGAGTGTAGAAAACTTCAATTGAGTTAAAACTTACGTTTTATGGAGTTTATCGAGAAAGGATAGATTGTTACTTTCTTCAAGTTAGAAAAAAGAACGATGAAATGCATTTCATGAACTGGTTTCCATATGCTTTTGAAATTTCAGAAAAGTTGGCCGTATCGCTAAGTTTTCTTCCATGTTTTTCTATTATTACAAGTGCAAGTGTACAGTAAAAATTTTGTAGCAGGTTATTAAGTGTTATTTGATGCGCCTTTAACTAAACGTAAAAACTTTCTACGATTCAGTAAGCATTATATGCATTTCTTGGCAGGCTTCACCTTGATGCACGCCTTTCGTGTGAAACATTCAGCTCTAGGCATTCAACTCACATTCCTTTAAGTGAAATGCTCTTATGTAGGTTATCCAGGATACGTTATCACTGTTAAAACGATACTACAGTAAAAAATCTAATTGAAAACATTTTAAATATTAAAAATACAACTAAAAATAAAATTTCTTACATTTTCGCTCACAGACTGTTTTCAAGCGGAGGAGAAAACATTAGGGCGAATTTGTCCTTTGTGTTTTGACATGGGCTCCTTAAATAGGTAGTTGACCGGTTGAGGATGTTACTAAGATAAGGCATTACTATTACTGTTTTCTTTCGTAACCCTTCTGCTTACCTATAAAATCCTTAACAAGTAAGTCAGAGGTAGTGCACTGAAATGAAAATTGGTTAGCCAGGTAATTTATCAACCTAAGAATGTTTCTTGAATGGAACCTAAAAATTTGAGTGCAGTGTAGTAGAGCAGCAAAATCGCCAGGCTGTTTAATCGCCGCAGTTATCTATCTGTTGTAAATACCTTCGACCCCATTATATCTCGACAGCGTGACGGGCCTTTGGTGGGCTACTCGAATTTATGTGCAGTCGAACTGTGATCAATTTCCTTCGATCGCAGCAAACTTTTAAAAATATATAAGACAAGGAACCTGCGTTCTGGTCGTAATAAAACGTAGCTATCCAAATTTAAATAAATAATTAAAATTTACGACTTACCTCAGTGCATACGTTGTGGCTTAAAGCTTAACGCGTAATTTACGAAACCAAACTTGCCATGCCAAATAACGACGTCTGTTTTGTCAGAGATTTGGGCTATCTAGGCTTATGTAGGAAGAAATTAGATCTACTCTAAGCAAACACCATCAATAATGGTGTTCCATATTCCGCAAATTTGAGAACATCTGGAGATTAATGTAGCTGGATAAACAAAATTTTGCGGGACAAAACCAGTTAATGGTAAACGAAATACCATAAAGGACAGTGTGTGTCTATTCAATTGTCTACTTTCTACTTGTCACTTACTACTTGGTTATGAAAGCTTCTCATTCACAGTGACAATCTGATATTAGGGAATGGCGATCAGTTTCTACGTGCCAGTCAATTTCGTTGCATTCAGAGCCAGCTCGATGAAGAGCAAAAAGTCTCCAGACACCTCATGAGTTTGATCAGCAGTTTCGCCAAGACTGGGTGAGTGGAGTGCATCTGCAAAGAGATCTCTTCCAGAAAGGATTCTCAGCTTCTTTCCAGAACTCCCGCACCGTACTGGCCCACGTACGACAGCCATAGCAAAAACTCGCTGGTCATTGGTGCATCCAATTCTATCAACGGTTATGAGCTCATACAGAACTTCCGAAACAAATATTGCTCTGCTATTGACGATGCGAAAGTTGCGGCACGCAAGCGACAAGAGCTGTAAACGGAAAGGATGCATGGTTTAGGGGAACTTTCATAACCTGTGCAATCAATCTTATGCTAACATTTGCTGCTTCTGTCTTCGACTTTTGAATGGGTAGTTTTGCCTATATATTTTGTTTTGCGTATTATCAGACTAGAGTTTCGATGTTTTTTAATCGAAACGTGTGATCGTAAAATAAACAACTTCTGATATAGACTACTGGCTTATGTACAAACAAGAACAAAGCCTTTGTTGCTTTGGAAGCCTTCACAATCCATTAACTTAACGAATACCACACGGCTATAGAAAAAGGTAACGAACCATGCGCTTCAATACAGCAAATTGATTGCGAAGTGAAAGAGTCACTGAACGAATCTCCTACTAGGGATAAAAGAATTTCTCTTATCTCTCCTTGTTGGGGGTACATAGAAGTTGCTTTAGAAGATTGAGCGTATCCAAAGTAAAGTAAATAGAATAAGAATTTTCAATGCAAAACAACGCTTGTGCCCTGCCAATGGGGTAGCTTCGCTCCTGTTCCATTTCCTGTTTGTGGGAAGGGGCGTGAGAGGAAAGGCAGACGACCTAACGTTTCATTTTACAATGACAGACTTCACAATCTTAACAACATTGCGACGAGAACAACGAATCAGTAATAGCAAAGCAGGCATAACGGCATAGTTATATTACAACAATTATGACGCTAGGATGATACAAGATCAGTGTGGATCTATTTGTTAGGATGTAATTATTTAAATCCAAATAAACCAAAATATAATGGTATGTCCAAGGCTAATATAAAGTTTGACCTTTGTAAAAGAATTCATTTTCAATTACCCAGCAGTTTATTATAGTGAACCCCTCCCTCCTAGAATTGATCCAAGCAATGCCATAAAGCAATGTTAAAGGACTAGTCCCTACAAATGGCCCAGCCATGCGTATTTTGCGATTCTTCCTCGATAGATCAAATTTAGAGAAGGTTTACTAGTGTTGCGATCGGCGGCCCCGCAGGCAGAGGCAAGCCCTGCACACGAAGCCCCTCTCGCCCCAGGGAACACCCGAGGATCGCCAAGGGGACACCCGAACCCGTGGGAGACGAGGCCTTAGGTTCCTAGCCCTGGTCGCGTATTGACCGTATTGACACGTATTGGTAGTAACTCCAACGAGAACTCACATTCCTCGCCGTCCTCTGGCTCGCCCCTCCAGCCGTCTCTTCCTTGCGGACAAGGGAGGAACCGGGACCAGGGTCAAACTTCAGGTTCGGGAATCGAAGGAGGGGTCGTACTGCGGCCTCGTCTGGGGGGGGGGTCGTACTGTGACTCAGTTTCGAGGGGGGGGGAATTGACGTAGTGGTCGTTTTAGGGTAGGAGTATGAATGAAAAGTTAGTACATGTAATTGCTGTAGTGTGCTTAACATTTTTAAACACTAATTCAGTATTCAAACTCTTTCAGTATTTATAGTAAATTTATCTGTTATCGAATTCTTCATAACCTGAACGGTTTTCAGTAACAACTCGTCTGGTCCGGTCAAAAGAGCAACGATGTGGTGTCAGAAATATTGAGGATGCGAAAGCAATTTATTTGTGAATGAACATGCAGAATAAATTTTTACGAGTGTATTGCTATGCA